>JARYHS010009186.1:202819782-202936948 GCA_031002005.1 Vandiemenella viatica
TGGTGTATTGGGCAGCCACTGGGACGATGGTTCGTCTGCAGCCCAGAGTGCCTCTACTGGCGACAGAGTGGCTAATAGATCGTTTGGATCTTCCCACGCACTGGTGCTGGGATGGGATATGTCCACGCTGGTGCTGGGTTGGTTTATGTCCACTATTGGAATACCCCATAGTGCTGCAAGGTCTGGTGGTGACATATAAACATCTGAAAATAGACACAAAAAATTAGATTCATAGTTACAAGTATGGAAAACAAAGCAGTCTATAAAATGAATACATTACCTGACATTTTAATGCTTTTTGATGGACCGTCATCATGGGTTGCCTTCCGTTTGTGTGTAGGTTGCACACTGGTAAGGCCAACAGTATTCACATCATCTGCAACATAATAAATAATGTCTGTCATATATGCATTAAGTATATCATGAAAAATAATTTAAGTACCAAACGATTGCCAGTAGGAAAACAATTCATGAGTTCTAATCACATGCATAGCACCTCCACTCACATCTACAACAAAATAAATAATGTCACGCATGCACTAAGTATTCACACGAAAAATTATTTAAAGTATTAAACACTTGCCAGTAGTAAAACAATCCATCAATTCCTGAGTGTTAATCACAGGCAAAGCACCTCCACTCCCATCATCATGGGTTGCCATCCGTTTGTGTGTGGGTTGCATACTAGTAAAATCAACAGCATTCACATGATCTGCAACATAATAAATAATGTCAGTCACACATGCACTAAGTATTCAAACGAAAAATTATTTAAAGTATTAAACACTTGCCAGTAGTAAAACAATCCATCAATTCCTGAGTGTAATCACAGGCAAAGCACATTCACTCACATCAAACAAATAAATAATGTCAGTCACACATGCACTAAGTATTCACATAAAAATTATTTAAAGTATTAAACACTTGCCAGTAGTAAAACAATCCATCAATTCCTGAGTGTTAATCACAGGCAAAGGACCTCCACTCACATCTGCAACAACAATAAATAATGTCAAGCATATGCTTTAAGCATTCACATGAAAAATTATTTAAAGTATTAGCTACTTACTGGTACGACCAACAGCATTTCATTTCATCTGCAACAAAATAAATAATATCAGTCATACATGCACTAAGCATTCACATGAAAAATAATTTACAATGTTAATCACTTACCACCTGCAAGATTGTACCGCACCTCAAGGTTGTCCATTGTTACCGACCGTGAGTCTACAAATTCATCACTGATTAGTTGCGAGATGGCTGGAAGACCTATAAAATAAAATTAAAATAAAACTTACTTATTTATAATAATAATTATAATAACAATTAATAATAGAAAATTAATTCACTCACCATTTGCAAAATACTGTTCGATGTCTTCCGCAGTCAGTACTCGATCCATGATGTTCACTCTGTAAGATACTGGTGATCAATGAGGCTGAGAAGAAGTTTGGCACAGAATTTATACCCTGTCACGAACGGTAAATTGTGTTGCGGAAAGTAGGTCCCAGTACACACACACTCCAGGAATAGCGGCTAACGGGACCCGACGCGTCACCCGGAAATATCGCTGCGCTAGGAAACTACGCACGCCAGGAATAGCGGCTAACGGGACCCGACGCGTCATCTGTGGCGCGCGCTGGGAATAGCAACAACCGTTGTCGCCTGCGGGGTTGTGCGTCGACTAAGCTCCACAGGAATACTCAGATAGATTCAGGTTACCGCTGTACAGAGGCTGTGACGTCACGCGGACGAGTCCGGGGCCTGGAGGGGAGGGGGAGGGGGAAGTGCTCCAGCTAAGACAAACTCTACCTACTTTTATTGTCAGTGATTTAACGTGTAGGTTAATTTTCTGTTGATTATTTGCTGATTTTTCTTTTATCAAAATTAATTTATTTGTGCCAACTATACATTAATTATTTGTTACGAAATTCATAATTTGTTCTTTACTGACGTTCATAACTACTTTATTATTTATGTCATTCACTTCTTTCAAGGAACTCAGAGTAATTACTTGAGATTGCGAACCGATGACCTATAATATATCTACTATCTGCTATATATTAGAAATAGAAAATTCACCGATTTCATACGCCTCCAAAATGTTAAGCCAATCCACAGGAACCAAAAAGTAATATGGATTTAGACCACTCGTAAGGGTCTAATACTGTGATGTGTTAGTTGCTCAATGAAGTGATTCTTTTTACTGTAGTGAGAATATAATTTTTCATTTCTACAGTATCTGTTTCCTGCGATATATTATTTTTTTTTATCCTCGAAACACGAGGAGCAGGAAACAGCAAGTTTGTCAGCGAGCTGTGATAGCTCGATAAAGTCTGTGGGCAGCTAGCCAAGCCGTGCCGTGGCCACAAGTCGCCTTAATAATGCGACAGCTGTCCTCCTCAAGAACCGAAATAACAACAGGCTGCAAAAGTAAACAAAGGGCACCCAGTGGAATGGCAATTTGTTGCCCCACGGCCACCGAACAAATGAAATTCTCGTGGGACTTCCTTTACATATTTTCCTTATGTCGCATCAGGTAGGGAGCCAGGAGGGTTTGTAATATACGTATGGTCTTGTATAACATTCTGTGATTTCTCATAGCTTGCAAACAAAGTCTCCCTTGAGTAGTATACTCACACAAAACTTAAAACAACGAATTAAATAAGCAATATCGCACTATTTTTATTTCACTTACTAAATTGTTGACAGCCAGTAACTAAGGACAACCAGCGATAATGCAGTTATAAATCTGAACTTCCGCATATCTTTTTAGTATAATTTCTAGTTTTCGAAATATCGGGGTAGATATTGCTGCAGTGTGATCCCTGTAAGTTTCAAGAAGTTAAATGTAGAAATTTCATACGAGCCAGCAATTTTTGATAAGATAAACTAAGATTCATTGGGATTCATTGCAAGACAGGAGGAGGATGAGGAGGGTCATGGGAGTGTACAGGGCATATACTGGCGATGAGGCATGGAAAGATATTGCAATAGGTATGAAAAGTAGTGCATGGAAGGGAAAAGATGACCATGACCACAAGCTGGCACTCGATTTCAGGCACCAGGGTGTCGGGAAGAGTCTCTTTTTTAGGTAAGGGTGTCAGGGATTGGAATGAGTTACCAAGAGAAATGATGAATAATTTACCGAAAACTTTGAAAGAATGTAAAGATAAAATTTGTAGAGGGCAAATGTAGGTAAGGTGCAGGATAGGGGGAAGATGGGTGTATAGGGGAAATTGCCACCGGAGCCTGTGCTCCATTGCAATTAAATTAAATTAAAGATTAGACTATTTACTGAACTAAGGCAGAAATAAAATGCACAAACGTGAGGTATGGAGGCTCTTTCATGTTTGTTTAATTAGAAAGTGTTATTATGTATATATGTTTAAATGATATGCTGTTTGCTTATACAAGAGCTTTTATATAATCTTCTGAAAGTTATCGAGGAGTCCGCGAAGTTTTGGGTATCTGCATCTTCTACACACTCACAACATCCACTTCGTAGATCGCGGTCGCTGAGACACCATATCCGTGCCTGGCACTTAGTACAGGATTTGCTGAATCAAGCCTGGTGACGGAAGAAATTTGTATCATTCAAGATTTTGTGATACACATTGCCCGTTTATTAGATAGTCTTACAAACATTTTCGTAGCCGGCATGGAATGACGAACAGATGATTGTGGAGATGTAAAACGTGATTGTCTTCTGAATTAGCCTGACCCAGGTTTCAGCCAATTATTTCTTTCTCTTTACTTACGCAACACAAAACAACATACTGCACTCAACAACAGTGATCACAGATATCTACAGACCCATACAGTTTTCAGACGCAAGGAGAAAGGAAATAGGCATAGCTCACACAATCCTTAGAATAATTATTTGTTGTATAATAAATTTAAAGGATTTTTCACGTTTAAAGACTTTAAATAGGCATACGGAAAGTCTGGCCTTGGTGGAGCCACTGCACTTCAAGGTCAAATGGATACTTGGGCCACTTGGGTCAAAGCTGTTCTGAATGGCAAGGGTCGGCGAAACTGTTAGTAAGAAATACCCAGCGATCTGCCTTTTCAAATGGAACAGTACACATGAATGAACACAAGACAGCTTATTTGAAATTACAGCTTCTTGCCTCGCTCACTATTCCTCCCAGGAAAATATTACCGACAAAATATAAATATGTGACCTCAGGGAATAGTCGAGTAAATACGAACCGACGCGAAGCGGTTGACCTATACGAAAGATGGAATAAAAGTTGACAGGTCACGTGTGTGTGTGTGTGTGTATATGTGTTTGTGTGTGTGGGTGCAACCTCATTAATAATATTGTTTATGGACATGTGACAACCTTTTCTTGGAATTTGTTCGCATGTAAAACCTGTTGGCCAGCTGCTTACAGCCGAAGGAAAATTTGAAGCAGAAAAAGCGAAGACACGACAACTGGTGCTACGATGGAGACTTGATATAGGTCGCTTTTCGATCCTCAACAGCGCAGATACACAGACGAGACTTGTCAAGCGCGGTCGGGTTTGCAAGTACGCAAGTGTTCCCGTAGTATGTGTGTGCTACCAGCATTCACATCAAGCAAACGTGTTGTTGGCTTTTGTGTGGAAGACGGCTCCAGCCTAACTGTTCTATTGGTGATTTCCTGTGCACAATTTCGGTAAACTTCACGCCAGTCTACCCTGTTTAAGACATAGTGTTCGCACGACTGGTTCTTCTAGTTATAGCCACCGCTCTTTAGCGACCCTGAGCAGAGTGCTAGGCATGAATTAACACACAACTCTCTCTCCGATGAACCTAAAAACTCTGCATTTAGCCTCGAGCGTAGTTTTCACATATATAGGGCCTAAAAATATTACGTGGGCATTTTGTCGTAAACAATTACATGAAGTTTTGTTTGATGATTTTGCTAGGTTAATGTACACTCATGTAACATTTTTATGCAACTTTTTACGTGATAGGTTAGTCGATGATCTTAGAATTTGATGACATTTCTGTAGGTCAGGTGTTGCTATTTTTGATTGTTTCTAAACATATTTAAAGTTAATTACACCTAGGCCTGTGTACCACATACTTGTTTGAAATAAATAGTTTTTAGTCATAACGAAAATATTGTTATTTCGCACCTCTTTCCTTCAAGATCACCTATTTAAATTATGTAAATTTAATATGTATGAAGAACGTATTGATATGCATTAATTAGGTGGTTTAATTTTGCATATTTGCATAAATTAATTAAAATGATAAAATTAACCACCAAAGAGAAGCACTGCTACAATATACATATTCGTATGCTGTTACGACACAATATTGGAATTTGTATAAACTATGCATTTAGAAGATTACTAAACCAAAATCCCATTTGGTGCTCTTCAATTTTTGACGAAGTAGAAGATATTTGGCACCGAGAAAAATAAGTATTAACAGCAATACCGGTAATATGCAAACAGTCATGTAATACTAGTTTATATAACTGAAAAGTATGATTCTGGCTCAAAAGAATGAGTGTCTAGTGCTATAATTGTTTTTAAAACTAGAATGATATTTGGAAGCAGTATTACACAGCAATTTTATTTCTTTCTAAAAACTGAAAATCCATCGAATGAGGAAGAATGGCGAGTGTTATTCCCTTTCGCACAGGACAGATTGTGATGCAATTATTGGGGTTTATCCACTTCCTTTTTCCTTTTCATTCATGAATCTCACCATACACAATATTTAACCAGCACCTGTCAATATCATTTATATGCCAATTTAGAGTAGCAAGAAATAACAGTACTTGCTCGTTGCTGGTCTGTTTCTTTAGCTCGGTACTATTCTTCAGGAAGGAACTAGGCCGACAGCAACCAACAATTACGTGTCGCTCATCATAACATTCCGCAACAACCAACAGTTATGTGTCGATCATCGTAAGAAGAAGAGAGAGATAATGCGATTGTCTCGCGAGTGCAGTGTCTGTCCGTGGTCGATGTGCTCGCACCCTGCAGTCGATAACAATGTCCTGGATGCGTCTGGCAGTGTTAAAGAGGATCACTCGCCCGGGGTGTGGTCCACGTGGCCTTGAGCAGTTTATTCTGGTCCAGAGATTCGCTCTCCGGGACCCAGAAGAGCACTGAAGTAAGTAGAAAGGTTCCTCAAGAGAATCACTTAACAGTCAATAATCAGTTACATATCCTACCTTAATAAGCACGATCAGCTGATAAACGAATTTAGCACTAGTTGCAATACGGTAAAAGCGCTAGTTACATGTACATCGTGCCATTGTGATAGGGCACACGCGATTAATTTTTCGCTGTATTACTTCATCCAGATCAAGATGCAAAAAAAAGCCTACTTTTGTCGAGGTGAACAAAATAAGGAAGGGACACTCTCTCAATTTCTGTTGAAGATTTTCCATTGATATTTCACGTTTTAATACCAGAATATTAGATATTGATGTTGGCGAAGATAAAATTCTTTACTGATATTTGTTCCTACCGTAGTGGCTTTGACTATAAGAATTTAGAAGGAAATACTCCTGAAATAATATTAATGCAGAATCAGTTTTGAGAACTTGTGCTCTTGCGTAACAAT
Source organism: Vandiemenella viatica (assembly GCA_031002005.1). Taxonomy (NCBI): domain Eukaryota; kingdom Metazoa; phylum Arthropoda; class Insecta; order Orthoptera; family Morabidae; genus Vandiemenella; species Vandiemenella viatica. The sequence continues at coordinate 202,826,362 of JARYHS010009186.1, forward strand.
TCTAAGACTTATATTAACTCCTATTTTCAAAACCATTATCGGTTTAACTTAAACTTTAATAACAACTTTAGATAAAAAATTTGGCTTCTAATTTCCCAATAAGGATCATTTACTTATGCTAACAAAGCATATAATAAAGTCGTATTAGCGTGCAGCACATAAATCAAAATATGATTGAAACCGCAATAAATTACCGATCTCCTTACAACATCGAAAAGGTTATAATCTAAGCAAATAACAAATTTACATTTATTGAAATTCCTGCTAGATAATTAATTGACACGTTATGCCTCCGTTTGAGCAATTGAGAATTGACTTTTAATTAGTTCTTTCAGGTGTTGACCGGTCTCTAACAATCGTGCCGAACAGCTGGAGTGATAATTATTCATAGCACATTTTACACCAGTCCTGTATGCTTACTTGAAATCACTTCCAATCCATCGCTTCAGGACCAGGCCGTATCTCATTCATTGACAACGAGAGCTGTTTGTGCCATCGTTTTCTAAGAATAATTACGCTCGGAACCGTTCACAACTGTAGCAGCTATTTGATCTTGACGAACTTCTCACTTCGCTAACTGTAAACGGAACCATCTTGTTGCAAAATATTGTAAATTGTGTCCTCTGACCAAACGTGCACCAAGTAAGTCTTTTTAACACTTCGTTCCATACCTTTCCCTCTTTTACAATTAGATATTCTTCTAAGGTCATTATGTAGTTATTCGTTAACTGTTTTAGCTGTATTCTTTCAAAGGTCAGTTTCCAAATTGAGAGTCAAATTATTGGAAGTGAATACTGGAGTGTTCCATTGACGACAGATTGAAAAATACTATTGAGCAAGTGTTCGCAGTGAGTTAGGAGTGGAACTCGTACTATTTAAACATTTGACATGAATGTATTTGTAAAGTCTTAAAATAAAACTGTGTAAGGTCATTCCAACTTGCTATTTTTACTTTCTTCTTCATCCGTATTCTGTGGGCTAAGAATTCATTTCCTGGTTGATGTGTTCTGGTTTTTACTCTGCGACATATTATATTTCCTCCTCACCCGCATTCAGTTGACTTGTTATCATCCCTTTTTAATAAACTTGCGTTTACGAGCATGAGTGCGGTTTATATTGTACTCACAAAAAATCTAACGCAAAATGAAATAACAAATTATTATTCGTTTTTAATGAATATCAAAATAAACTTTTTTTCAAGAACTGGAATAGATATTTCTTTACTGTCTGTACTTGATAGGAATAACAATTATAGAATTGGAATTAGAGATCCATTTGTAAAATAAAGTAGAAGTAATAGCATATAAACACTGCGTCACATTTGCGTGTTCTCCATATTTTTATCTAGCCCCTCTCTTCCTCTCTTTGTTCAATCGTTCGTAGGTAACAAATATCGAGCCCGACGGATTAGCTGCTTTAGGAATAGATGGTTGGTCTTGGCCTGGACTTTCACGGCAAGTAAAGGCATAGTGTTCTTTCATAAACTTCTTGGCATGATAACGCTTGATGTCTGCTATTAAAAATATAAAGTCCTGATTGAAAGTTTATCCAAAGGACACCACACGTAAAGCAACTACACTGGTGAAAGCCGTGTTTCAAAAATTAGTCGATAATATCGCTGGTATTTTACGGTGAAACAACAACGAGTTTATCAAATATCTTTCAGAAAATGGACTGTATAGACATATTACACGTTACCAATCATTGGTATGGGAGTTATTACCTACAGGAAAAGTTCTATTAGCTGCCAAGCTAAAAAAAATAAACTTTGACCGTCTTTTTGGAGAGCGATAATAAACTGAACACACTTTTTTTTATACTTCTGTTGTTTACTCGATTGAAGAGTAAAGTAACTTTTCTTTTTTAGATCATTAATTAAACGTTTGTGGTGACTGTGGGCAGGTAATGAAGACGAAAAGAGTTAACATACTGTGGAAACAAATTTCTCTTCATTTATCGGTAAAATATTTAGTGAATACTGATAGTGAATATAAAACGAAAATAATTGTATATGAAAGAAAAGAATCAATGCATTCGGTTCCAGCTATTTAAGATGCTCTCTTCCAGCGAATTAGTATAGCGTTCCAGAATTTCAGCAAATAACTTTAAAAATTCATTAATATTAGCTTCTGCAATATGAACTATAATTATTTCACATACCTTTCTTTGCCAGGATGATTAACTAGTCAGGCAGTAGCTAACTTTACAGTCTCACTCTGCTTACATCTGCAGAAGTAGATTCCAATTAACAAATTTGTAGTTCATCCGGGGCATAATAAACTCACAAATTTTGTACGTATCTCGATCTTGAGAAAGTCATTATGTCTCATATGAACGCTAGAATAATTTGTTGTTCAACTCGTATAGCCACTGATCCAACCAGCTTCGCTTGAACACAGAATCGAGTCTGGTGGGTGAGTAGTTATACGCTCGCGCCTGACAGTTGCGGAAGGACGTGGGTGCAAATCATTGTCCGGCAATACAGACGTCTGTTTTCCATGATTTCCTGAAATCGCTTCAGACGAATGCCAGGTATGAGTTCTTCAAAAAGGCCATGTCCGAATTCCTTCTTGATCCTTGTGCAAAATCCTCTACCAGTTCTAGTGAGTTCCATGGACCGTAAAACAATAAGCAAAAAATAACGTTCATGTTATGAGAATTGAGTTTTCCAGGCGTATGGCTGACAAGAATTCTTTACAGTATTCTGTCAGATAATTTCTTATTTCCACAACGTTTCGGCAGCAACCTCCGCTGCCTTTATCAGGTGAGATTTCATATCGATGATGCCGAGTCGTCACAGTGGGAACAGCGATATGACATCTCACCTGATGATGGCAGTGGAGGTTGCATGCCGAAACGTTGTGAAAAGAAGAAATTATCATGGCAGAATACCCGTCAAGAATTCTTATCAACGTGTATGTTCTTTATTGAGACAATTAGTAGTACTCTTGTGTAGTTTCGCGAACGAACTAGTTTCGGAAGAGCGCTCCCACAGGCGAACTACGCGAACTAGTTCCCAGATCTCTCGCTCCTTAGTTCGTTAGTTCGTTCGTTCCTTTCCCGAAGACCAACTTTGTTTTAGTTTATTATCTAAAAGGAAACACCGTTCCTTGTGGACACATTTCATTGAAGACACAGATATAAAAATAAAAGAAAAATAAATTGTTCAACATCATATATATTATTTCTATAAGGTATTTTTTTGTCACAAGCCTATATCTTCCTTCATACTTAACCGAAATCAATGAATGAGGTGTCATTTTAAAGCTTATGGTCTCCACTTTGGTTAAATCGTATTTTAAGCAAGAAAGTTTTCGGAATTCGACCCTTAAAGGGCAAAAATGTAAATTTTTCTAAAATGCTGTTTTCTGTGTTACGAGTCAGTTATCTCCCTGGATACCTATCTGAAACCGTTTTATGAAGTATCGTTTTAAAGATTAAGATCTCCGCTTTAGTGACGTCATATATTAAGCCAGAAAGTTTTCGGAATTCGACCCTTAAAGGGCAAAAGTATCAATATTTTTGCAATGCGTTTTTGTGTCACGAGCGATTTATCTCCCTTAATATCTAACCGATATAGATAAATGAGGTATCATATTAAAGAATAAGGTCTCCGCCATGGTAACATTATATTTTAAGAAAGGAATTTTTCGTAATTCGACCCTTATAGGGCAAAAATGTCACTTTTTCTAAAATGCGTTTTTTGTATCTCGAGCCATTTATCTCCCTGGATATCTAACCAAAATCGATAAATGAGGTAGGATTATGAGGAGTAATGTCTCAGCTTTGTGACATCATATTTTAAGAAAGAATGTTTTTGGAATTCAACCCGTTAAAGGAAAAAAGTATAAATTTTTCTATAACCGATTTTTGTGTCACGAGCGATTTATCTCCCTTGATATCTAACCGATATAGATAAATGAGGTATCATATTAAAGAATAAGGTCTCCGCCGTGGTAACATTATATTTTAACAAAGGAATTTTTCGTAATTCGACCCTTAAAAGGCAAAAATGTCAATTTTTCTAAAATGCGTTTTTTTGTATCTCGAGCCATTTATCTCCCTGGATATCTAACCAAAATCGATAAATGAAGTAGGAATATAAGGAGTAATGTATCAGCTTTGTGAAATCATATTTTAAGAAAGAATGTTTTTGGAATTCAACCGTTAAAGGAAAAAAGTATAAATTTTTCTATAACCGATTTTTGTGTCACGAGCGATTTATCTCCCTTGATATCTAGCCGATATATATAAATGAGGTATCATATTAAAGAATAAGGTCTCCGCCGTGGTAACATTATATTTTAAGAAAGGAATTTTTCGTAATTCGACCCATAAAAGGCAAAAATGTCAATTTTTCTAAAATGCGTTTTTTGTGTCTCGAGCCACTTATCTCCCTTGATATCTATCCAAAATCGATTAAATCAAGTACTATTGTGAGGAATAATGTCTCAGCTTTGCTGACATCATATTTTAAGAAAGAAGTGTTTGGAATTCAACTATTAAAGGGAAAAAGTATAAATTGTTCTACAACGTATTTTTGTGTCACGAGCCTTATATTTCCCTTGATATCTAATCGATATAGATAAATGACATATCGTATTAAAGACTAAGGTTTCCGCCGTGGTAACATTATATTCTAAGAAAGGAAATTTTTCTTAATTCGACCCATAAAGCGCAAAAATGTCAATATTTCTAAATACGTTTTTTGTATTTCGAGCCATTTATCTCCCTGGATTTCTAACCAAAATCGATAAATGAAGTAAGGAGTATGAAGAGTAATGACTGAACTTTGGTGACATTATATTCAACCTCACTATTCATCGCATTTTATTCGCGAAATTTTCGCACGGGTCGTCTAGTTAATAATTATTGCAGAAGTCACAAACGGAAATTTAACGTGGAATCTGAAAATAAAATACACTTTGATCCCATTAACAATCAAAAGACAACCATCGATAACTACAACTACCATAACAAACAAGAGAGCGCGTGCAGTAGCGCTAGCAAAGCGAGCGAACGTGCTGTCTTGGAGGACCTAGTTCGCGAACTAACAGAGCGCTCCCGGTCGCGAACTATAGAGAGCGGTACCGTTCGCGAACTAAACAGAGCGCTCCCGGTCGCGAACTATAGAAATCGGTACCGTTCGCGAACTAAACTGAGCGGTACCGTTCGCGAACTAAATTGAGCGCTACCGTTCGCGAACTAGCACCATTCGCCTCTAGGGTTTCCAATATTTTTTCGGTTGATGGTAGGAATTTTTTAAAAAGAATTACCTATAAAAATATGCTACACTTCAAAAATATAATATTTTACGAAAGAGTAGAAAATGATAAAAGGTATGTGTTTACTATTTCATTTTTAAGCTATATTTTTTGCACTTCTTTCATCTTTAATTCTTTTTTGTCTACAGTAAAATTGTCATATGCTTTATCGCTTTCAGTTGTCAAATTAATTTCGAGAAAAGCTCATTTTTTATTCATGATATACTTCTCTTACGTTTACCTGGATTTCGTATAATATTGTTATTTCAGAGTAAAGTTTGTTCACTTTGATATTCATTTTTTCTCGCAAATTTATAACCTCTAATATAGTCTCACAGTCATCAAATGAAACCCTGTGATTTGAATTTAATTTTTGGATTTTGTATAGCCAATTGCTTTCATTAAAATCTAACGTTTTACTAAGATACTCCAGACATTTATCAACGAATACTAGAGCATTATTTTTTTATATTATCACTTTCTGTGGAGAATTTGGTTTCTAAAGGCGTTTTCTTGTTTTCTTAACCAAAGAAACAGTATCTTTTACATTTTTCTAGCGCTGATTTTAAAGCTGACATAATATAATACTTATCTCAGTCTGTTGGTTAACAGCTTTGTGAAAGTGATGAAAGAAATGACTTGCGAAATTCAAAAAGATTTTAACTTTTGTGTCTTCATCAGTTTCATTCGTCACCAAAAAATTGTGAATGTGTGTTGGATTATTCTCCCCTTCACTAATAAAATAATAGCTCAATGACTTCCAACTCACTGGAAATTTACGCACTTTCGTTATTGCTACCACTTTCTCATTCAAGGGTCACTGTTATTTTTATATGTCTAATTATTTGATATCACATTGGAAGTATTAATGTTATTTTTCTTAATAATATAGGTAATACTATTTCTGTCATATAGTACTTAAGTTGTAGCCAATAGTAGAATTATATTTTGTTCATGATTTCCAAAACTTTATTTATATAAAAAAGCCGATTACTTATAAACGGGTATTTTAATTCATCAAAATAAACGCGTTTATAATATTTTATAAGTAATGTTGTGTTGTTGTTGTTGGGGTTTAAGGGCGCGTCGATGGCAGGATCATTAGCGCCTTTTATAAGTAATGTTTCTTCCATGAACTAATAAACAAATCCATTTAAAAAATTAATATTCTACGAATGCATGTGAAGTAAATAGTAAAAACAGCACAATTATTCAATTTACTCATTTTTGTAAAGGACAATGAGCACTTTGGTTTATCGGCGCCAACTGTTCATGCTAATGTAATTTGAAAGGGTTATTATTAAGCAATAACTTTTGTTAAGAAGGTCATATTAAATTCCATTTAGAAACGACAAAAAAATGATTATGTCCCAATAAAACTGACTTAACAAACAAAATAGCGCGTGCAGTAGCGGTAGCAAGGCGAGCGAACGATCTGTTTCTCTGAATTCGAGACGCGAACTAACGAACTAAAAGGGCGAACTAGTTCGCGAGGGAGCTGCGAACTAAACTGAGCGCTCCCCTTCGCGAACTATTATGCGCAAGTCTAATTAGTAGTATCTATCTGCAATCCTTAGTGATGTGAAAAGGAATCCAGCCAGTAAGACAAAGCAGCTACACACTTAATGGCTGACCACCTACATTAATTACGTTCGGAATTTACTTATTATTAAGTTCCACCTTGCCTTCGGAAACTTTTATTGATGAAACTGTGGGATGTTAAATTAAGTATGGGGGTCTCGTAACTGGCGGTATCTATAAAGAAGCCTGGGCGGTGAACGGTCGTTGCAACTGAGAATTTACGAAAGGATTCCACAAACCTTTACTTATATTGAATAGTGAAACGATACTTTCTTTTAAAGACGGAGAAAGTGTTTTTGAGTGGGTGCTTAACAACAAGCTTGCTGCAAGTGATACAACATAAGACAGAGCTTAGGCTATATATCGGCCAGTGACTGGTGAAATTCTAACGTATAAGCTTGACGATTTGCTTAAAAACATAGTACTTGGTAAGTGTGTTTTTGTTTTGGATGATGAGAAATCCCACCTCATGTGTATGGTGTCTCATCTCTGTGCGTGGTAACAAGTTCTTACTTTCTGTTACATGTGGCCCAATTAGAGAAGTTAGGTTTCCCGCGCGGTCGTGGAATTGGTCAATTCTACCATTCACTGAACATCAAAGCAAGCTTGATCTATTGTATTATGGAGGAGGTGGTTACGCGACAAATACTTGGCAGTACATGACGCGTTATAAGGAAATCACGAAACCAAGACACGAAATCACGATGTTGGCCGGACGACCTTCACATCGTCTGGTCGCCGCTAAAATCATGACAGAACGATACAAATCATCCATATATGATTAATCCACAACAATTAACAAGCCCATAAGCCAATTTTTGATGAAAATCATTACGACTCAAAGAACGTGATTTGTTCAAATTAAATGTATGCCAGTCAGAAAAAATAATTTGATTGTGTGTTTTTCAAAATAAAATAAAAATCCCATAAAGCCTTATTACCTTCACATTGATTTATTATCATTCCAAACAACAATTTTAATTAATAAAATCCATAATGAAACTTAAAGGATATCTTTCATATCAACTTAATTTGTGTCTATAAATGTAATTGTTTTATATTACCATTTGTTATTTTGATCTAGTAGTATTTATTTCAATTGGAAGAAATTTTACGGTCTGAAAAGTATTATACGCGCACAAATAATTTTGCTAGGAATATTTTGTGATGTACTTTTGAATTAAATTTTCTGCCGTCCCCGGTAGTGCCGGGCTAGCGAGCCGGCTTCGCATTGCAGGGGTCGCCGGTTCGAATCCTGCCCAGGGCATGGGTGGTTTTAATAAAGTGTTGTGTTCGTCCTGTGTTGTACTGTCACTTGTTATCATCAGTAGTAGTAATAATACTAGAAGCTTCTAGAGGAACAAAATAAACACAGTTGCTGGCTGAATTGCTATAAGGCCGACTGTCAATAATAACAAAAAAAAAAAAAAAAAAAAAAAAAAAAATCTGTCCACATAGTAACATTTGTATGTGGCTATAATTGTAATATGAATGTATACTACGGGAACAAATTATTTTCTATTTAAAAGTTCGTACTCGTAAAACTGAAAGCCAAGACCTCTGTAGAGGATAAATTACTTTTTCACGGGTGTTTGTAGTATTTCCGCAGCTACGCTGATACCGAAAACAGAAACAGTGTAGGTTCCTTGCTGTGATTTTTTATTTGTATTTTTGTCAAGAAAATTACGAAAATTCTAACAGTGATATAAATGATTACAGATAAATGCACTCTTGCTAGGGGGATTTTAAATTTTTGTCGGTTGTACAGTTCCTCAGAATGGCTGTGCCCTTTAACTCTACCAAAGGGCTGGGCTGTAGAATCGGAACAAAAGCAAATAAATCGCTCGGATCAAACTCAGCTCAGTTTGCCTCGTCCTGTGAGGATACACCGGCAATTATCCGATGAAATCTTAACGAGCACTTTTGACATGGACAGCATTGCTCAGAAAAGTTAAGCGTAAATTTTAATTGGTCCATCGATTTATAATCAAACAAATAGAGGACTGTCAGACACACAGTGTACCGGTTTTCAGATTAAAGGAAAAGCTCTTTCCATAAAGCGTTTTAACCTTCTCCGTGCTTCTGCCATTGGTATAAACGACTCCTATTGAAACAAAGAGATTCAGAACTAACCATTCTGAATTTTTAAACTGGTTATGAGATTCGTGAATCCCAAATCCTTCCTAATACAAGAAAAAGCGTCTGTAAATTCTTTTCGTTGATAAATGAGAAAAAAGTGGCTACAAAAATTTAAAAAGTTTCTAATATTTTTCGATCATTTCCAATGCTTGTGATTCCAGTCCAGTTAATCATTTCAAAGGTGGAAATCAGCACGTTTACTTTTTAAAAAAAGACTCTGAGTTATCTGAAAGAGGCTGAAGACATCAGAAACGTGCGGACGTCTCACCGGGTCTTTCGCAACGGGATTTAAAGACTAAACAAGGTTTAATATGAAGGGGGAAAGGAGCTTACTTTGTTTCAGAGAATTCAGAAAGCGCATGATACAGAAAAAATATAATGGAGGGAAAATAAAATGTGCTAAATCAGGAAACAATGTCTAAGGTGCATACTCTTGGTAACATTTTAGTTTGAAATGATCTTCCTACTATATAATAGAAGCCCATTATTTCTGAAATCAGTCGCTTAAAAATTTTAATTATTTAAATATTATTTATTTCTAAGGCTTAATTACTTTTCTTTCCTTTCTACAGTTACATTTTCCTCTTTAAAAAGAATTTATGTGAATAGTTTTAGGAAAAAAACTCAAGATTACAGACTTCATACTTACTTTTTCAAAGAAAAGAACTTTTGAGACAACAAGTAGACTCTATCTTTTGTTTATGGATTTACACCTCATTAACGTCGGAATCATTAGAGGTGGGAACAAAGAATTCTGCCTTTTTAAAGGAATCAATTCGGCATTGCCTTGGATTGATTTCAGGAAACCGTGGAAAACTGAAGTCTTGATGGCCAGAATGGGATTTGAACCTGTGTCCTCAAGAACAAACAGGGAAAAAGGGTTTAAGATGAAGTGTGCCACACGCTCTTAGAAGAAACAAGGGTGGATAATACCGGCTAAATGAATCGTGTTTGTCAATGCAGGTGAAACAAGTTTTTTCTAAGGTGGAAATAAGCAACTCTTATTTGATCAGTGTTTTGCAAATATTTATTTCATTTGAATCCGGGAATGTTGCAGTACATTAATAATTTTGTTTAGCAGTGCCAAATTACATAAACAGTACCTTGGTTTTCGGGGCAATGCCGCGTTTTTTATTGGCATTACGACCGCCTACGAATTCATTTACATTAAAAATATTAGACCATTCCTACCGAAATAATTAAATCTCCTAATCTCTATCACCTATATCACATTTATTCCATTTGACTTCCAAAACAAGGAAATAACAGATTATAAATGGTAAAATTTAAATCAGTAATGCAAATTTAACCTTTTCTTGGCAGAAATGACAGAAGTTAAATACATCTAAGTTACATTATACTCCTGAACAAAAGGAAATAAGCCTTTGGATGATGTTTGGAAATACAGGATGTAAACTGCACCACCTTGCTTCAGCCGGCCTCGGTAGAGTAGTGGCTCCTCGTACCGAGCCACCGGTTCGAGTCCGACCGAGGTCATGAGTGTTTAAGTGTTGTGAGTGTTAATGTCGTGCTGTCCTGTGGTGTCGATACTTAGTAGCAACAATTCACTAGAGAAAATGATATACTGGACGAGTCATGATAACATTGAGCTGGCTGTATGGCCTCAATATCCTAATGGCATTAAAAAAAAAAAACCTTCAGAACTAGTGCCAAGATTTCGTCGATTCCATGCATATCGATATTTACGGCAAAACATCTTGAATTTCTAGTTCATTCTTTCTTCATAGAATAATGAAGTGGAGAGTACATTGATCTTAGATTTTAGTGCCATACTTTATGTCCATAGAGAAATATCTTCATCGTATTTGCACATATAAAATTTATTGAGAAACAAAAATAATTCCGTAATCGAAAAACTAAGTAAAAAAAAAAGTCAGAGAGATATGAAAATAAATCAATACCGGCTTGTCATATAACATCTATTAACAAGCGACAAATGCGCTCCTTAAATTAAAGTTCTTTTCAGATAAATGAAAGTCTCAGCTTAGCTTCTAATTGAATTTAAGCAATAGCGAATAGCGAGTTTCAAAAATGGGTTACAATTAACAAGCTGGTAAAGACAAAGAGGACCTTTAAAAGAAACCCTATAATTACCTGCGCATCGTTGAGATTTTCCTTCTTAGGGGAACAGAACGTCTCATTTCCCGTAATGGCCCTTAAGTGCAGAATTTAATCTTCTGAAATTACTTTTAAACGAAATTGCGGTATACAGAACAGGCAATTTATTCTTAACGAATAAATTCTGAAGTTAACTGGAACCTTATTGGATTAATTTTTAAGAAATTGTGTTCAGCTGAAGCAAATACAGATTTAAGGAACGTGTTTTAATGATTTTACACATGCTAGCCAAAGTATAAAGTATCATTTATTATGATTTAGTCTTTAAACAATGCTTTCAGAAATCAGTGTTTTCGATTATTGCCTTAAATTGAGTAAGGTAAGGAAGCATACAACGTTTGAAGTTCACTGAATATTAATTACGATATGTTTAATTTCGTGAATAGTCGTATATGATTTATATAAAATTTTCTTAAGTTTTTTGTTCTTCATTTTGATTCCTCGAGATGATCTGTAAAAATAGTGTCCTGGGCGATGGAGGTTTCTGAAAATGATGCAAGTGCAAATTTACTGCTTTGTTGGAATTACATTAAGATCGATCTGTTGGGGACCAATTAAATGTGTCTCTTGTAACATAGCAGTTCGTAATTTTAGCAAATTAAAAGCTTAAGGGGAATAGGAAAAAGAATAGCGGGTTGAATAAATATTGTTTGCTCCGATATGTTTAGAAAAGATAGTAGGATCTCTGAAAGAAAAGGAGAAGTTAGTTGTGAGAGAATTATTGGTAGAAAAGTCGAACGAGTAAGACAAAATTAATTTAACAGCGGATTGAGTTTTAAAATAATAATAATAGTTGCATAATGAGAACCTTCGGAACATCATATTAGTGGCGAGTCGTTATTGGTATGGGAGGATTTTAGACTGAGGAAATAAATTGCAAAGATTACGATCTTAATTCTGTCTAAAATATCCATTTATTTAACGTCACAACCGTCATACTAATGTGACACTCTGTTAACTTAAAGATATCAGTTTATCATAGAATATTAATCTTCTCACTAAGGGATAAGAGATTACAACCTTTCAGCATGATGTCAGTTCATTTCAGATATCCTCATTTCGGTTTTCTTTGAATTCCAAAATGACGTAGATGTTTGGATGTTTCTTTGAAAAAACCTTCCTTCCAGCTCCTGATGTTTGACTCTAATGATTTTTACGTTCACGAGCAGTAAAAACAAACAAAAAAACAACAACAAAAAACCACTAATTTGAAGTTATTGTGGACTGCCGATAGAAGTGAAAACTTAAAACTATGAATATCATATGTGCAATACGCCATACTTGTAGACACAGATATACTAAATAATAATAAATCCGTGTGGTCGTAATGACCTGGTGACAGGGTTTCTATTGGCTGCGCATTCCGCCCCTGTCTTAGCCGCCTTAACCTAACCCGGTAGTGCTATCAGACAGAGGAGACATACAGTTTAACGTGGAATTCGAACCAAGGAAGGTTTCTGGCGTACTCCACATTACACGGCGATCTGTGCCAGAGGTTAAGGTCGGGTTAAGGATCTACCGAGACAAAAATTCGAACCGGGGGCCTTTCGTTCCCGAGTGAGACACCTTAACCACTCAGCCACCAGACCACTACATATATACTGATAACACTAGCATGTCAGTGACGCGAACTCATAAGATTTTAGCCATAAAAAAATCACCCAACGCACCTAAAGAAGTTTTCACTTCAAAAACTAAAAATATAACTTGTTAGAGTCAGGAAGGATTGGGGGACTATACTTTAACGTGGAATCAGAACCACGGAACGTCCCGGTGTAGCTCATATAATCAAATACAACTCCTAAAAATTTCCTACTCACTACGGGATTTGTACCCGTGATAGGAGAGAGAATCTTTCGGAAGTAAGCGTCTTAACCGCTGAGCTACCATACCGCCCTGTTTATCAATCTGCGTATGCTAAGTATTATCAAATCGGATAAAAACTGCGGGTTTTGCATGAACAACGTTGACAGAAATTAAGGTAAGGGGGGGGAGGGGGGAGAGAAAGGAGAAGAGGGTTTAGATTTTTCTAAATTAAACGCAAACAATGGTTTTCTATTTGTTTTAAAGTATACGTATGCAAAGTTCGATCAAAATTTGATGAAATCTGTGTGGTGGTGTGCTTGTGAAAAAATAAATAAATAAAAAAACAAACAACAACAACAACAACAAACAAACATTCACTTTATATATTAGATACAAGTATAACCTATATACTTTCACTGCTGTCCAACCGCGATGCTTCATACTTATAGCTACAGATATACTGTTAATATTAGTATGTTGGTAAGAGGCTATATGAAACTCAGTGACAGCGTTTCCTTTGAAGGTTGAAGGTGCAAAGGTACTTAGAAATATGAGAACTGTGGAAGATGTGAAAGTACGGCAACAGGTATTCCTCCAGAAAAGCTAGACAGGTGATTCAGGTGGTCTGTTGTGTTCTGTCAGGATAGCGCAGCTAACATTCGCTAGAGCTTCAAGTGACTGGCACACAGGTTTGACATTGATACGGTATACTGAATCACTTAAGGTCCCAGCGGAGCAGTTATCGGAACACCAACTCAGATATTTCAGCAACTGAAGTATACGTCTGCAACATATAATAATAGAAACAGTAATCGATTTCAAACTGAACAAGCATTTACGACACTATCATGTATTTGTCTCTGAAAACACTATCACACGTCGTCTCTTACCAGGTAAAAAGATATAACCATTATATTAATATTTTGTTTTCGAAAATACTTCGTCACTGACATTAAATCGTTTAAACTAATACTAATTACGGAGTTGTGCAAAACTGAGCAGTTGCATGGCATGGAAAAAGTAAAATAACGATTAAGTTAGGGCAGTTGAAAGAAGAATTAATTGTAGCAGTGCTGATCACACCACGGTGGTGGGTGAGAGGTAACGCTCTGGCCTCGCATTCTGGAGGACGCGGGTTCCTATCGCCGTCCGGGCACTCAGATTAGAGTTTTCCATGGTTTTCACAAATCACTCCAGATGAATGCCGGGATGTTTCCTTCAAAAAGCCCATTCCTTGCTCCAAGTACTTTCCCGCCTGTAATGACAAAAAAAGATGTTTTCATACCGACTGAAAATAAAAAAGAAACTTCAGTCAAACGACCCTCCTGACAAATTTCAATTTTGGACGAATCTCTGATCTTTTTTAGGAAAATACTTGAAAAATAGTTCGTTTTATTGCTCGAGATAAAATAAAGTTTCAACTCAATATTAGATTTGTTGGCTGATATATAGACACTTCTTTCCTCAGTACAATACAGCGCAAATGGTGTCAACCGTTAGTAAAAGAAATTTTATCTGTTTCATATCCTCGGAAGAAAGTTTATTTTCTTATCGTACTGCACAAGAATAAGGTCCTGAAATGGATAAAGGAAAATGATGAGCTCGTGTAATGAACACTGCTGTTGCCTTACGTCTTGTGGAGCGAATCCAAGAGAGTCTGAATCGGTGGAGCGCAGAGCCCTGAGGCGTCCCTTTTCAATTACCGACAAGGTAATCTTGATTAAGGTACTCCATTAATTCCCGATAATTAATGGCGCACTGCTCTAAGCAGTAGAGTTCTGTTGTTACAAAGAACTTAATCCGCAGCGCAGGGACAGTATTGAGCCGATGCAGAAAGTCCAAAGACAAAATACTCTACTGGGCGTACCCATGTCGAAACCTGTACTGCTGCTGCAGCCTGCATATCAACACTGACACAACGTGGTGAATGTCAATTAGTGAGTATTACACTGGGACAATTAATTAGAGTAAAAAATCGATTTCCAAAAAACATAGGCTTTATATTTATTTATAGTGTTTTCGTGCATATTTGTCAACTACTGACAACTATATTTCTCGTTTATATCGTTGTGGTAAAACATTTGACAATCGCTCTGTTACCAGTGAACGCCGGACGTGCTGCGTCCTTGCTTATCACGCAGGTGTCCTAAAGGCAGGAGTTGTTGGCTGACGTAGCCCCTACAAATATACATTGGGAAACATTAGTATCATAACAAAGCTCAGAGTGGATTTTTTTTTTTTTTTTTTTACATTTTATTTCCTGATTTTACATAGCCTACTACCTTGTTACCTAAAGTAGGCCCTTAGTTTCTACAGTTTTGTTCTTACAACAATTTACTTTTTTTAATTATATCTGGATAATTATTTTTAAGGATTTAATTATTCTAATAGTAAATCTACTAATTATTCTAATAATTAATATACCGCTTAATCTACCAACTAATCTACTAATTAATCTACCATCTTACCAATTCACACAAAAATCAGCAATTGTCTTTGTATTTTCATACTTCTAATTAATAAACTGTCTATTTGTATATGTTCTTCTTTTACCACTGCTGGCCTGCGTCAACATCCAGGCCGCCAGCTGTCTCTGCTGATGCAGCGGGGCGACTGCTGACATGCTGACCACAAAGTGCCGTCAGCCAGCTTCACGTTCCAGGTAGTGGTCTCGTTCTTCTCCGGTTTGTCCCGGGAGCCACCTGCTCCCCCATCAGGAGTTCCCTCCTGGAATCAGAGCAGGCCACCCCCTGAGCCCTGGAGAAGGTGCCTCTGGCTTCCAGAGGCACTACGATGAATTGAGTCTTTGCCGTCTTCCTGGTGCAGGCACCGCCTTAGTAATGGGCAGTGCTTGTAGTCACATTTGGGTTGTTCTTTGCTCTTGAGTTTCTTCCTCTCCTGTCCTTCTTTCTGCTTCTGATGCCGGTTACTCGCGGCGTCCCCTACGCTCTGCCTGTTTCAATTCAACAAATCTCGCCTTCTCGCGCTGCGACGCTAGATTAGCAGCTTCATCCAGCAAGTGCCAGAGCTCGGTATCATGCAGTATGTCGTATATTCTTTTGTTCTGAAGTTGCATTTGGAGATATGCTCTTGATTCTTCAGTTTGTTTGCACTCCCAAACCACGTGCTCGGGAGTACTTACTTCGCCACAGTCGCACCTGTTTGTTTCTTTGAGGCCTCTCTGTTCTAAGAAACTGTTGTATGGGCCATGGCCAGTTATGTAGTGTGTGAGCCCTGGAGATGGTTGTACGTGAGTCATGTTCATTCTCTCTTTCACGCAAGGAAGCATGTCGAAGGTCCTTCTGCCCGTGTTGCTGTTAGTCCATGTTTGCTGCCATTCATCCATCAACGCATCCCAAATATCTTTTTCGGTTTTAACAGTCCTTCCAATTATTTCAGTAGCTTGGTCATACCTACCTTTTTTAATCCAGTATAACGCTCCTCGCTTCCTTACTTCCAGGTCCAGGGGCCAGATACCGAGTATAACCGTTAGGGCATCTGTGGCCGTTGTTCTGTAAGCCCCAGTTAGTCGGAGCAGAATTCCTCGCTGCGTACGGCGAAGCAGCTCCTTTGGTTTGACCTTTCTTAGGTGCTTGGCCCAAGTGCTTGCAGCGTATCCAGTAATGGAGGTCAGTATTGCATCGTGATATCTTCTTATGACGAGCGGAGGCAGATTAAACCGTCGTTCGCCAATGCTTATGAATTTGTGCATTACCAGTGCTGCTCTTCCACATACTTCCTCCATGTGAGACCCAAATTTCAGTTGTTCCTCCAGGTTTACACCAAGGTAGTGGACTACTGTTTTTTTCTTTATTGTTTTTCCCTGGATCCTAATTACCGGATTTCGTTTGAGTGTTCCTTTTAGGAGCATGTAGGTAGTCTTTTGTGGGGCTAGGTTTAACTTAACTGCTGCACACCACTTACTCAGGCAATCCAATACTGCTTTGCATTTTGTTTCGAGTTCCTGCCTGGTGTCCGCGTCTATCAGAAGTGCGAGATCATCGGCGAATGCCACCACACCCAGCAGTTCTGACATTTGTTGCAATATTTCCATGACCGGTTCCAAACCAATGTCCCAGAAAATTGGTCCACACACTGATCCCTGCGGGCAACCTTTCGTCAGTCTTTTCTCTATGTACTTGTTGGGGCACCGCAATTTGGCATATCTATTTCTGCAATAATCTCTAAAACTGGTATATAGCTCAGAGTGGAAGAAGACGTTCGACAAACTCAAGACTGAGATCCAGATCGATCTTCTAAAGGCACTAAAAGAAACACCAACCACTTAAAGAATATCGGCCTCAAAAACAGAGTGGGACAAAAGACCGTATGGATCAAGACGAAATAGTATCTTCCATTTGGATCCGGACAACTTTGGCCTGTCTGGAAGGCATCGACCAGACTTCGCTGTAGATACACCATAGATTCATGGGGATGTCTGGGACAGCAACCACTTATCCTAAGTTCTTGTGGTGAGATTCAAATAACCGTACATTTGTTGTTACATCCAAAACTAGGAATCAATGTATTCTTATCAGACCTTCAATCAGCCAGTGATAAAGCCAACGCGTTGGTAAAAATTTCTTTGCGTCCGAAGGTTTCATCGACACGAGAAAAATAAAACCACACCCTGCATGAATCAAGGGTATATAGTAGTAATTGATTCCTGTCCTTATTTTATTTTGTTTTTCATCTCAGTCGGTGACAAACGAGCGTATGCCATTCTGGAAGTATTTGATCGAGAGTAGTTGTTATACGAAAATGTTCTCAGTGGTAGCTTTGTCTGTTATACATGTAATACACTAACTCAATTCTGACCTGCTACCTGGATTTACAGCTACCGGCTAATATAGAATGTTGATTAACATATTATCTTACAAAAAGTTGATGCGTTCTGTGGATCAATCGATATCTGTTTCAATGAACCAGATTTGAGTATTCAAGGCATGATGTTTCCGGGCCTCCCAGTCTACTTATTTATCAGAGGATGTTGTGAATAGCTTAACTTCAGTCTTAACGATCGAATTTACAAAAGAAAAAACATTTATTTTAAATAATAGAAAAATTCAGAATCTAAGGTCAGACAAATTCAGAATCTAATGATTTTATTTGTGTTTTAGGAGAGTATCTTTACGACTTTTGCCCTGTCATTTCTTAATATGATGATATTTTTTGTTATACATTACTAGGTTGACAGATAACAGACTCGGTGCTATCATTTGGAACGACTCGGGTTCCGATTCCTGTCCGGTCATCCTGGATCGCTCCTTCAAAGCCCATTGCCGAATTCCTTCTCTTTGCTTGTCTCCAATCATCTTGTCGTCGAAGGCGAAAAGGCGTAATGACTGAAGTAAAAAAAGTAAACAAGTTTTAAACCAGTAGTTAAAACTGATAGTACTGTCCTTAAGTCATTTCGATGGATTAATAGATGTCCCCCGCCCTTTTCCTCCACCAGTCCGGAGTCTCCGTTTAGTACTAACAGTGTTCGGAAAGAACTCTTATCTATGCTCCAAGGAAAAGAAGTAAAAGAGGGTGGCTGACGTTATTTTGAAAAAAAAAAAAGAAATGGGCTGAAATGTGCAAAGCCGTCATCAACGTTGGCACCATGATTTAAAAGGAGTTTTTTTTTTTTTTTTTAACTGCTTAACGTCTCCTATAACAACTAGGTCTTTAGAGACGGGAAAGGATGGGGGGCAAGGAATGGGAAGGAATTTGGCCATGGCCTTTTGAAGGAAGCATCCCGGCATTCACCTGGAGTGATTTGGGGAAACCATGGAAAACCCAAATCTGGATGCCCGGACGGGGATTCGAACCGCCATCCTCCCGAATGCGACAGTAAGGAGTAACTTAGGTTTGATCTGTTACTATGTCAAGTAAATTTTTTCTGTTTGTGAAGTGTTAATTTGTTTGTGAGCCGTAATAAGTATGGAAGCCGGAAGTGTGAATATGATTTTGCTGCACCCCGTCGTTTCCAGTACGGCTGCACTTTGAAGTGCACAGTAAGCCTTAAAATAAATTTTATGCAGTGATTAAATATAGTTTTGTAGTTCTTGACTGTATGATAGTGGCAGAACGATAGAGATTGTTATTAGATAACAGCAAGGATTAAGAGGAATATAAAAGTATCCAGAAACAACATTCGCTGGAGAAATGTTGTGTGAAGTTGAGCTAAAGGTAAGAACTCATCTCGAAAAAGGTGCTGCCACCTACGCCTTCTCGAATTAAAATCCATGAGTCTGTTTTTTTATCTCAGATTTAGCTAAGGATATATAAAAACCTTTTCTAGGTATCAATGACATCTTACGCCCGTGAAACTTAATGCATTTGTAACTGATAGCTTGATCGTCTGGTGTTTATGAGACAGGACTTCTTAAAAACCTAAAGATATACCCAGGAGCCAGACAGTGCAGCTATTTAAGGAGCCTGATATCGCAAGGCTTTTGAAAAGCAGGAAGCTTTATTGGGAAAGAAATAGTATCGTTGACCAAGTATAGCATCGCGTATGGACACCACTTTAGCATGCCGGGTAATAAATAATTAGATTGCTGGAATAAGAGAGGAGCAGCAACGTTTGGGAGGTTGAGGGAACTGCAGACGGATGGCGGTAAAGAAAGATAGATGAAGATAGATGGCCAGCCTTAGTTCTGATACCACGCATATCTCTGCGCTTCGTCGCGAAATGTTATGTGAATATAAATTGACTGAAAATCCCAGTTAACATCTGCAATTTTTAGTTAATTAATGCAGCAGATATCAGCTAAAATTTAGTAATACTGCTGATCAGAAAATCTTTGAGCCATATTATTAAACCATGACTACAAATTAACAATCAATTTCAGGCAGGAGGATGTGGGAAAGTTTCCTTCCGTAGTTAAGGGGGTCAGGGAGAGGAATAAGTTACCAAGAGCAATGATGAATAATTTACAAAAAAAGTTGAATTGTAAAGGGCAAAAGTAAATGGGTGCAGGAAAGGGGAAATAAATGCGTGTTTAGGTAAATTGCCATCGGAGCATGCGCTCCATAGTAAGGAAATTAGACTAAATTAAATTAAGTTAAATTATATTCGACAAATATTCAAATATAGGAAACTGTTCAATCAGCTTAATTTAATTAAAATGGGTTGGAGCGCACGCTCCAGAGGCAATTTCCCTACACACCCAATTTACTCTTTGTTTTTCCCACCCACTTTTACCGTCTACTAATTTTAAATTTAAATTCTTTTAGCGTTTCTGGAAATTATTCATCATTTATCTATGTAATTTATTCTAATTTCTGACCACTTTCCCTGTGAAAGAAAAATCCTCCCACATCCTTATATCTAAAATCAAGTGTCAATTTTTGTTCAAGGTCATCTTATACCTTCCATGCACGTCTCCTAATTCTTCTAGGAATATCGTTTTAAGCCTCATCATTAATATACACCTTATACATTCGCATAACTCTCTTCATCCTTCTTCTGCGCTCTAATGAATCTCATTTTAGCTCCTTTATCATATCAGTTACTGATTGTGTTCTGTGGTTTTTTCCAGAGACACATCTAGCAGTCCTTCTTTGCACACCTTCCAACTCCTGTATTTGATTCCAGAATGTGGATACCATAGTGCACTACCATATTCAAGCAATGGGTTAGCCAAAGTTTTTGAATCCAATTCACATACTTCTCTGGCACATCCCCTCAACACTCTCTTCAATAAATAAAGGATTTTGAAATATTTTCCTACTACTTGTCCAATGTGCCAGTCGAGTTGAGTTCATCACCTGTTACGCCAAGGTATTTACATTTAAATCTTCAACAAACAATTCTTTACCCAACTCATAACCATAATAAATCTTTAGTTTTTTGTATGTGTATCTAAGATGCCTTGAACCCATGTTGACCTAACCAGTTAGACATCCTGTCCAGGTCACCTTGCTGCTGTTCACAGTCTTCTACTATTTTGATCCTATTTATAGCATTATTTCATCTTCAACCAACCTAACTTCTAGTGGCATCAACACAATCGTTCATTAGAATAACGGATAGCAAAGTTCCCAATACGCTAACCTGTGACATTTCCACTTCCACTTGTTTTGATAGTGCATTTGCTGCCCTAGAGTTTTTATTTCCACCTTTTAAGAATTCTTCTACCCAGCAAATCAGTTTTCATCCACTCCTAGTTTTTATGTTATTTAGCGCCTTTTATTGTTCATTTAATAACTTCACGTAACTGTGCTTCATTATTATAAGGCAATATATGTGAAAAAGTGCTACCATAAACTATACTGAATTAAAAATTGCTCATGTGTTCATTTCAAACAAGTAATCACTATATTAATTACGAATAGTAATTACTGTGTAATATGTAAACTTCAAACAAACCTTTAATATTTATAAATCGTATATCATTAAGTGTTCGTTGTATTTACGTAGGTAAAACTTTACCAAAGTAATTCATCACATGATGGTTATACTATATATAGAGTATATTTACATTATTTTTTTTCAGTATACAGTGCAAATAGTTTCATCGCCTTTGCAGAGTGTTATATGGTTCTTCCTCAAATAGCAAATCATAATTACAACTGTCAATAATTCACCACAACTATGTTTCTAGTGTAACTTTGATGTATCTGCGAGTACATAATTTGATAAAAAAAATGACATTTATATTCAAATAATCATCAGAGATATTCAGAAAAAAAATTCATATGGCGAATGTAAATAATCAGCTAAAATGATTCAAAGAATTAACAACTAGTTAAGTCAAATCATTAGTATGTAACGAGAAATACATAAAAAGATCTTCTTAGTAGAAAGTAAATGCACGTATTTATATATTGCCAGTTTGTTATCATAATCTGCATTCAAATTTTAAGTAAACGTCTGCCTGATATTATGATATTTAATTTTTAAGATAATGATATCAATATAGCTACACAATTTAAAATATCTAGTATCTACTTCAAATTAAGAGCGATAAAAATAAGCCATCAGCCAAATGTGTTGAAACATTTTTTTTTAAGTGAGATAGGAATTTTATGCCTGAAATGAATTATGATATTTTCTGAAAAATCGATTAATGCTTACTAGAATAAATAGATGTAATGCCGAAATATATCGAAAATTTCTTTAAATGGCCATGTAATGCAATCATCTGCTGGAAGCCGAAACCAAGTTTCTTTCTCTAAAGAAATCTGTTCTATACTATATAACGTACAGAAAGCGGAAACATCCACATACCGTGAATTTTATGGAAAAGAATCCAAGACTAAATTTCTACCTACTGCGTATCTCTGATAAATAATTTAAATAGTAATTAAGAATATGTAGCTATACGAAACTGGTAACTTTAGGAATGAAAGCAGTATTGTCTCTCCGCTCGTTCCATCAATACAGCACCCGCTAAACAACAGACCGTAGTGTTTCCAGAAGCACGTTTAGTGGTATACCCCCAAGAGCCGGAAAACCGATTCGCAGCAGCATTGCGCAAACGCAGCATTTCAACAAGGAATTATTCCGCTGCCCATCGGAGTAAACAAGCGACATGGCGCGTTAATCTAATTTCGCGGGCGGACATCGCAGTCGCATGTTCAGGCTGAAATTACCGTACAAACGGCTGCCTGAAACGACGAGGGCAGCCAGAACTGCCCAAAGTCGGATCGGCCGCCCACGCGCCTACTGAAGCCGCAGCCGGAGCCAACGGCCGAATTATGCAGACGTCAGAGATTTGCTGAGCGGGTTTGGACAGCGGGCCTCGTTTTAGCATCACAATGGGGATCCAGGAAGAGGCTCGGAAGCAGTTGCCAAGCATGCTACCTGCTTGTTTGCGTAACACAGACACTGCATTATGCAACATACCGTCATTATAACTGTCTACTACGTCTCTCGAAAATGTGTTAGCGGAAGTCACCAGTCAAAATCAATAGCAATAACGTTTTGAAATTCGGTATTTTAAAAAATTATTTTTAAAAATCTTCACCAATTACAGAAATGCTTCGATATGGGTTCGCCTCGTCGTGTTAAAAGAAATATTTGTCAGCTCACGTAAGAATAAATCTTCGTTGTTTTTTCAATAATGTTTGTGGTTGTAAGCTGTTCCATTCAGTTACTTTTCTTGTTGGTATGAACCTATGTTCATCTACGCCACATATACCCTCTTTGTAAATATTTATTCTATACTGTATATTTCTAGATAAGAAGAATGTACGATATTAATTATAAATCACTCCAAACTTGGCTTTCATTCGTATATTGTATTTCTTAGTTTAAACTTCTGAGGTATCCAATAATTAATTAATTTTTGTTATTTTCGTTAAATATTCTTTGTAATAAATTAAAATTATCTAAATAACTGATGTATTGTACATATTTTTACAGCTAATAAAACATTTCTGAAGATTCGTTATCCCGTCGAATAAATTATTTTCATGGAAATAAAAGTCAGTTTTATGAAGTTCTACGATGTACTAAATTCTGATGGTAGGATATGAAAAACCTCTGATTCTGTTTAGAATTAACGCGTTTTTAAAAACCGTTTTACCAATTTTTTAATGAAGTAATATCTTAAAACAGTAATGTTTATTACTATATTTACAATTTATATTTTAAAATTATTTTGAGATAAGAAATAAAACCTACTGATCAACGTTCATCTTTGTGCCTATATCATACGTATTTCCCATAATTCATTAATAGAAAAATATCAGATGTTGTCTTTAGATTTGAATTAGAATATGTATAGGTAGAGCACTTCTGCTATTTATGTAAAATAACAGATATCTATCGTTGTATAAGCATATAATTCAGCTTTTAGAAATTCTGAATATTCATATCTACAATATAATTGACTTGCAATTGCTTTACTAATAATTAAAGCATCTGAAAAATCATAAATTATTCGAATAGATGGCAATGGAATAACAACTAATGATAATGCGCTGTTCATATCGATTCAATTATATGACCACGTTATAATATACATATATAGTAATGATAATTGAATATTAGTATATAATTTATGAAACATTACACAATCAGGGTGAATAATATTAGAGCAATTAAGGTCATAAAAAGGTGATACTTGTTCTATAAGAGGAGATTATCTATCCTGAAATGAAAACTTTTCTAAAGCAATAAACAGCTCCATTTTAAACATTTAGCAGCCTCATGGAATCCCATGTCCACAGAACTTTCTCTCCTACCTTTTTTTTTTTTTTGGTTAGAAGTACGAAAATTCATTTATTCCCTTGTTCTATTCATCAGCTTTGTTCTCATATATTGAAATCTCGTCTAGTCCAAAAGTTGTATCTCCTCTGTCATTTCAAATTCACCCACTTTCAGATATCCGAATTGTTTGAAATTATGCACACGTATTAAGAACCGGTGGCAATATAATAATCTCATAGCAACGTCCCGCTATTTTAATTACTTTGACAGTAACGATAGGAAAATAACGGAACCTGTCATTTCAATTTTCACCCACTTTCAGATATCCGAATTGTTTGAAATTATTCACACGTATTAAGAACCGGTGGCAATATAATAATCTCATAGCAATGTCCCGCTATTTTAATTACTTTGAAAGTAACGACTGGAAAATAACGGAATCTGTCATTTAAATTTCACCCACTTTCAGATATCCGAAGTTTTTGAAATTATGCGTACGTATTAAGAACGGGTGGCAATGTAATAATCTCATAGCAACATCCTGATATTCTCATTACTTAGACATTAACAATAAAAAAGCGGTTGAATGCAATGAATATTTCAACGTTCACCTACCTCCTGACGTCCGAATTGTTTGAATACAATAATTTCATATATATGTCCTTAAATTCCAATTGTGAAGTAAAAAGTTAAAAATAAAATTATAGCTTAAAAAACTAAAATTCACGCTTTTGTAGCAATTTGAATTAGGGGGCTACAAATAATCTTTAAATATAAAAATTTTGTTCAACAACGTTAGGATGTATCACAATTCAGTATAACTGTTTTTAATAAGCTTTAAGTAAGGATAAAGTCACTGATTAAAAAGTTAACTTTAATTTTTAAAAATATCTTGAGGTGCTCTCTGCTTGTACATAATGACTCTATCTTTACGATCAGCTTGCAATAAAAAATGTAAGATTACTAACATCTTGCATCTCACACTTATATTAAAGTTAATGTTTTAATCAGCTACTTTATTCTAATTTTAAGCTGATTCAAAAAAATTATATTGAATTGTGTTGAATCCCAGCGCTGTAGAATAACACTTTTATATTTAAAAATTAATTTTTAGCATTTTAGTTCAAATTGCAACATAAGCATGAATTTTAGTTTTTTTTTTTTTAAAAAGAACAATTTAATTCAAAGACATTTTTTTTACATTTTTAGCAGTTACTTTAATGGATTAAAACATTGAACTCAAACATAAACGAGATGCTCATATCCATCTCTTTAAGCAAAAATAAAAAAAAAAGTTGCTTCAAAACGTTTTACAAAGTATTGCTCGTTTACACAAAAATCCTCATCCATTTCGGTAGGTATTTTTCGATGGAACTTACTTCGACTAAGCTACACGTTAGGTCATAAATTGGAAGAGGTTCACAGAAGATACAGTTTTCGATGCTGGTTGTCATGTTCGTGAACAGAGTGGTTCCAACAACTATTAAACGCATTTCTGAATATGTTAAAGTGAAGTCCATTTCAGAACCTTTAGTAGTGCAAGTATGGAAGAACGGAAGATAAGATGGGTCTCGTCTAACATTTCTGCTCTGCGTTGTCAGGGAGTCGTTAAATAAATCGATGATAAATAAACCCAAGTTTTAGTTTCCATAAAAACTCGTGTCAGAAGCTTTTATTATTTATTAAAATAAAGTTAATCGTATAAGAGCTTAACATCAACGCGGTTTATGTTACCAGTTAGTCTTTTCAGGCTAGATGTAGAAGGACAGTTCATTATTTCAATAATGAGCAGGACTCGACGGAATGGTTTTATAGTTAAGCGATAGTGCTGCGCGGGATGCATTGCGTTAAGGCGCCAATTCCGTCTCGTTAACGTGGGTTGGAGGTCACTGTTCAATATGCAGACGACGGGTACCGCAGTTAATGAGACACTTTACATACACACCGGTGCGGTGCAGAGGTTGCAGGGCGATTCACTTAACACCTTGTGTCATCTCGGAGATTCCATTTAATTTTTAACGTGTGGTGCCGGGCTGCTTAAAATTAACAACAGTACTAACTAACAGGAGAGTTTAGGTGCTTGTGTAAAGACTTAAAAATAAATAAATAAATCCGCGAAGCGCCCCTGGCATTACCTCTGTCATACGTGGTAGGTTATTTATTTATCTTCCCTTGCACTGATGTGGAAAAATATCACAATAACCTTTTTAAAAATCCCTAAACTAAGTAATTGGCAATACTTTCCAAGGTGGGAAAAGATACAGTGATACTACTATCAAGCAATTATAGGAAAGCAATCGTGACCAAGCGAAAAAAAAATTAAAAAGAAAATGAAAACAAGTGCAAATTGAGAAACTTATATTAAACTTCCGACATGTGCGGTGTTCGAAAAACAGGTTTAGTGACAGTAACTACAAACATATATATCAATAGCAAATTGTATCGAGCTAGGAAACCTTGTTTATAAAATAATCATATATATTATTTCTGTAAGGTGCTTTTTTTTTTTTTTTTTTTTTTTTTTTTTTTTTTTTTTTGTCACAAGCCAATATCTCCCTTGATAACTAATCGAAATGTATGAATGAGGTATTATTTTAAAGCCTAAGGTCTCCACTTTGATCTCATCACATTTCAAGAAAGTAATTTTTCAGAATTCAACCTTAAAGGAAAAAAATTTCAAAATTTCTAAAATGAGATTTTTTTGTACCACGAGCCATTTATCTCCCTGCATTCCTAACCGAAATCGATAAATGAAGTATCATTTTAAAGGTTAGATCTCCGCTTTTGTGACATTATATACTAAGACAAGAATTTTTCGAGATTGGGCCCTTAAAGTGCAAAAGTATCAATATTTTTAACGCGTTTTTATGTCCATTTATCTCCCTTAATATCTAACTGATATAGATAAATGAGGTATCATTTTAAAGATTAAGGTCTCCGCCGTGGTCACATCATAATTTAAGAAAGAACTTTTTTGTAATTCGACGCTTAAAGGGCAAAATTATAATTTCCATAACGTATGTTGTTTTTTGTTTTTTTGTCACGCGCTATTTATTTCCCTTGATATCTAATCGAAATCGAGAAATGAGCTATTATTTTAGAGATCAAGGTTTCCGCACTGTTCAAATCATATTTTAAGAAAAAACATTTTTTCCTTGGAATTCGACCCTTAAAGGGTTAAAGTATCAATATTTGAAACCAAAAATGAGGTATAAGTTTAAAGAGTAAGGTCTCCGTCGTGGTCACAATATAATTTAAGAAATGAATTTTTCGGACTTCGACCCATAAAGAGAAAAATTATCATTATTTCCATTGCATATTTCTGTGTCATGAGCTATTTATCTCCCTTGACATCTAACTGAAATCGAGAAATGAGGTATTATTTTAAAGGTCTCCGGTTTAGTAAAATAATATTTTAAGAAAGGAATTTTTCCTACTTCGACATTTGAAAGTAAAAGTATCAATATTTCTACAACGTGCTATTATGTCACGTGCAATTAATCTTCCTTGATATCCAACGATTATATATTATTTAATTGATGTATCATTTTAAAGGTTAAGATCTCCGCCGTGGTTACATCATATTTTAAGAAAGGAATTTTTCGTAATTCGACCCTTCAAGGGCAAAATTATCAATCATCTTTTAAGAAAGGAATTTTTCAGAATTCAAAATTATCATTATTTCCATAACTTTTTTTTGTCACGAGCTATTTATCTCCCTTGATATCTAACCGAAATCGAGAAATGAGATATCATTTATGAGATTAAGCTCTTCGGTTTAATAAGATTATATTTTTTAAAAAAGTAATTTTTCGGAATTCGGCCGTTAAAGGGAAAATTATCATTATTTCCGTAACGTATAACGTATTTTTTTTTATCATGAGCCATTTATCTCCCTGATATCTAACAGATCTAGTCATATAATTTCTTAAGAACGAAATTTTTCGTAATTTGACCCTTAAAGGGCAAAAGTAATAAATGTGAAGTCGCCCTTATGAGACAGATCACAGCCTAGCAGCTAGATAGCAGTAGCATATATCACAGAGTTATTAATAAACTACTTCACGGGCGTCGACTTTTGTTATGTACACACATTATCATTATTCTTAATCGCTGCTGAAAAATTCTATCACTCTTATCTTGCACAATCCTACATCAATGTCATCCTAAGGAACAGTAACGCAATACTGGCTCGTCAGTATTGCGTTACTGTGTCCTACCCAGAGCGTCCCATGCATGTTGAATCGGATTTTAAATCCGGGAAGCGAGCTGACCAATCTAGACATAATGTTACGGGTACTTGTCCACCAGGCCAACACTGTGTGGTTGCGCGTTATCATCCCTCAGATGGAACCCAGGTCCATATGCATCACGAAAGAGTTTCACATACTGTTGCAGGCTGTCATCCCTGACCTAGTCATATAGTATGCCATGGTGTTTTCACATCACCCTTGCCAAATTATCTCATCTTCCATAATTGAATAAGGTTTTAGATAGAAATATTAAACGTTTGTGTTCGTCTCGTGTGTTGTATATTCATCGCAGCCCTCCACCATTCAGCTTTGGTGAATCATGGGTTATTTTTCCGTATCCTTTGTTATTTGTATTAGCTGAAAGCCGTTTCCTTTTTCTTCGTATCAACTCTGCATGGAATGACTAGGTTAGGGGAAAAATAATTGTTATGTTACAAATGTCTGCTACCATTGGATGAATCAGAGACAACTTGTAGAGTGATTTCTACAATATTATGTTGTAAATAGTGATATGTTCTTTCATATCACATCTTTCAACGTTGTCAATTGACATGAACGTGACAGAATTTCATATTTGTTGTGATTTACAGCTAGTTAGGTCGTCAAATATACAATTCCATGCAATGAAATTTTTCTGCGAAAAAAATTAAGCTCTAATCTTGGGTTCAAAATCATAGTCGTTAAATGGACAGCGTTTGGTTTAAAAAAAATGCATTTGTTGGAAATACTGTACTATTATTACTGATCACTTTTTAATTACTATCCTAACATACTAAAATCTAAAACTGAATTGACTGTAGAATCTTTTATGAAAAGTGAAAGCTGTTAAAAAAGAAAAGTAATACTTCCTAAGTATTTCATTTAAAAAGCAGCTGTAAACCATTTCTGAAGTATGAAAGATCAAAAGCAACTGTAATATGTGTTAAAACACCCGTCTGTCTCACTCGGAGTTCAAGAGGCACACTGACCGAAGGATCTGAAAACCAATTATCCATCATTCTCCATCTTACTCCACATTATCACGAAGAAACTGCTACATCTTCCATAACAAAGATACGTAACATAATCTTAATAAACATGAACACAATTACTGTGCTAAGAAAAGACGCATTTGTATTTCCTCGATGCTCTTAGTCGCCTAAACATTTGTTAATAAAAGGAAAAAAAAAACTTTTTGATGCAATTGAAGTGTATAATACGATATATAGAAAAACAAGGACACATTTATCAAATAACTCTAGCAAAATATACTAACAATGGTTATGTATTGTTCACAGCTTGATTAATAGATACATGTTATGAAGAAATATTACTAATTAGAGGGATGAGCTAGGCGTAATGGTACTAATTTTCCGATATTTGGGGCTTCATTTTTTATCTGCGATCTTAAATCGCAACGTTTACTGTCAATCAGTTTCTCTTCTAATCTAAGAAATTGTTAACTACATTAAATCCTCTTTTGGTTTACATATGATTATGCTGCAAACGTCTGTAAAATTTCTGAACTATAGTTGAGAATTTAACAAAACAGCACTAGTTTTGATTTTGGCTCATAAAATAATAATGCTCGGATGTTTAACCCTAATTGACGAATAATTAATCCTTCAGTGAGAATTACGAAAATTTCTTGATCTTACTACATTTTTTAACTTTATTTTTTATTTACCGTATGATTCTATGTGACATTTATAATACATTATTTTGAATGAATTACCTGTTGAATATGTTAACGTTTTATAAATTAGGCTTAGAGCATTCCATTGTTGGGAGATGGAATAATTCGCCATTTAATTTTAATGTTAGTCCTTTCTGAATAGTTGCTGTTCCTCCGTAGAAGCCGGCACGAGAGGCTTACATCGACAAAGGAAAAGCAGTGACATTAACGAAGAGTCGACGTCCCAAAGAAGAAAAATTCTCATTACAAATTCTCGTCTTAGTAACGAGCAGGTCGTTAAAATGAGGAACAAACGGGGTCCAAATAATGAGTTACAGTCATTTTCCATGGCCTCAAATTGACTCAAATACATATGTTTAATGTTTCTAGGTAGCGTTGGTTTAAAAAGACTTTTAATTACATTTTTAAGAAGTGTTCCACTGGTTTCTTCCCTTATCTCGCAAAAGTAAAACTGACATAATTCGTGAAATGAATCTTTATATTTTGTATTCATTCAGGCCAGAATTCTTAAATGTCACGTGCTCCTAAGATGGTAAAATTGTCGTAAAACGTCTTCAGAGGCGACAAAACTACTGCCTTTATAATAGTTCAAATTCAAATTCAAATTTGTAGAAAAATAAAATTATTGGCTTGAATCTAAGCACCACGAAAATTTTCGTTCCACTGACACGTAAATAAAAGCTTAAAGGTAACAAAGAATGTATTTTTTTTAATACCTAAAAAGGTTTAGAAGGAAGCGTAGCGCAATGATGTAAGTTACTGGATGTGGTAGATGGGAATTGTCATAATATAGTTACGTGGTGCAGTAATCACGTCCTGGCTTATAATGAATTCAAATATATTTTCACAGTTCCTCACAGCCGTCCAAAGAAAAGGGAGTGGGCTTAGAGAAGGGTGAGAAATTAACAGTTATACTCTGCAAAAAGTGAATAAATGGCATATTCATACACTGCTCCCACAAATCATAGATCAAAAATTTAGGCGACAAGTTCAAGGACAATTTTTTTATAGCGAACAGTTTACATAATAAACATGTCGTAGCAACATTATCGTTAATCTTTCGTAATAATGTAGGTGAATGAAATTCTGGTACTTCATTTAGAGGTCCCAATCGATCTCATTAGCGTGGAGAAATATCCTTTGTGTGTGTTACATCTGGAGAAATTTTTCACTAAACTTAATGTGCATTGTGGCAGGGAATAAGAGATATCTCGGAAACAAACGATATTAATCACTGTAGCTATCGTTCAATAACGTTGGTTCGGATTATTTACTAAAATGTTGAATCTTGCAGGAAGATGGATGCAAAGAGCAAAAGTTTGTTTTAAATCTAAAATAAGAAATTACACTTAAAGCTACATGAAACTTTGCTTAATTACACTTTTTTATTGCCCCTATATATATATAAATAGGTTTCTTGAGAGATCAAACAATTTCTTTTATTCATTACTGTTTTCTTTTAGTGTTACGGACTTTTTATATGTTAATTTTTCCCATAAACATAGAGTAATCAAAGGTAATTAGAGCAATGTAAGGATAAAAGGGTAATGAGTTAAGACGTGGCATAATTTTAGCTTAATAAAAAAAATACCTATTTGCCTTTGAGTCAGTATATTTAATTTTTTGGTATAGTCATTCCAACTTCAAAAT
The DNA here is from genome assembly GCA_031002005.1 of Vandiemenella viatica. Lineage (NCBI taxonomy): Eukaryota > Metazoa > Arthropoda > Insecta > Orthoptera > Morabidae > Vandiemenella > Vandiemenella viatica. The sequence goes on from JARYHS010009186.1 coordinate 202,858,015, forward strand.
TTCGTGTTAACCAATTCTTTAGTTCGAAATCTTTTAAAATAATTTCAGAAAGACAGCTGGAAAAAAATTTGTCGCAGGCCCACTTAATGTCTCGCGGAATTCTCTCTTGGCTAAGCATGGCGCGTTACACACACACACACACAAACACACATACACACACACACACACACACACACACACACACACACAAGGAAACATAAAAAAAACAGAAACGAATGAGAGTAACAATTCGCGCCTCTTGCCTCCTGCCATTCGTTTTCATTACATTCGAGAGACGCAGTTCTTTGTTGCAGTTGAGAATGAAACAGTGAGCTTGCTGATTATAACTCTAGTCACGATATGCAGTACTCAATCACCACTTGGCAACAAGTCACGTATGTTTTGTTAGATTAAAAAATATTTACCCTCTGTCATATCTGTACTACGAGTTACAAAGTAGCTACCATAAGACTTAACGGCAATAAATAATGAATTCTCCTCTTACCTGAAAATGTGTTTCTATTTCAGTGTTTAAAATTGAAAAACTGGAACGAGTGTTCTTAATACGAAAAAATGCTAATGTCGCTGTACAAACTGCATATACATTACTATCTGAAGCTGATCTGCATAACACATACATTTTATGAAAATCGTCATTAGTAACTAGCAGCCAATCCAAGGGCGCTGTTATTATACTTTCTTACATACCTGGTTTTTAGTGGATATTTAGAATATTTTAGTTACGAACATTCATCTCTTTCATACGAATGTGGATATGGAGTAAATATTGGTTTGTTAAGTGTGAATATTCATTGAAAACTTTGTTGATGACGTTAGTTATAAATTGCTATAAATATTCCTACAAACTTTACATAACATCTTCCACTCATTCAGTTACAACAGAACATAATATTCTTCCGTGTTTTGAATGAACGTTAACGAAAATTTTTGTGAATTCCTTTTCCATTTCTCGCTTAGTTATCAATGAATATGTTTACATTATGATCCCGAAGATTTTAGTATCAAACTCAGTAGCCCATCAGTGAATATATTCACAAATTATGATCTTCTGGGTGAAATCTCACGAAAATTTATTATTTGAAATAAATTATGGAAGTATGACCCATGAACTTTTGAGAGCTAAGAGCTTACTGTGAGGTTAAATATTATTGAAAACTCAAGAAATGTGAATTAACGAACTTAGATGGCAGCGGGAAAGTTTTAATAAAGGACCTGCGGCGATTTTAACAGCAGTCCTAACTTTTAAAGTGCATAAAACCCTCGTTCGAGTTATAGAACATAGGTTAATCTATAGATATTTTACAGAAAGTATTATTAGTTCACTCCCTATTGTTAGACAATTTGTAGTCCTCTTCCCATGACGTATGAGATTTACGTTTTAAACATAATTCCGTTGTATTATAATATTGTTCTGTAATTATATTTCCAGTTCTCTCTAATTATAAAACCATGCCACTGAAAAATATCTGAAAAAATCGAGAGGGATTGATCTTTAAAAGAAATTTGAAGGAATATTATCCTGCATAAGACATTTTTTAAAAAGATTTTTACATTATTCTGTTACCTACAAACTTAATATTGCGATACATAAAACAAACCTTGAATATAAGAAATTGGCTTAAATTGTTTAAATAAGGTACCCCAAGAGATGGCTTATTAAACGTTTATTAAATTTTGTAACTAATGCGAACCAAAACTGAAATGAATCCCTAAACATCTGGTAGTTATGACTTAAGAAAAAATGCAACACATACAAGTTTAAAAATGAGTATGTAAACAACATGTCCATGAAAGTAGGAAACGTTTGTTATATTTCGTATGTAAAGTGTTATGTTGTTTGTAAGTATTAAAGCTGAGGATTACATAAGCGCAATATAAAAGCTGCGGAGCCACGTGGTATACGTGCCCGACACGAACTTCTCTATTTTCCTATCAGATTCATTAAAAAGAGGATAAAATCTGTGCAGGACCTGTCACGCCATTTTAAGTATCATCACTCTATGTATCTTCCAATTGAACTGTATTTCGATTTTTTTGTATTGGTGTAATCAAAGATTATTTAGCTTTTCAGTATTTCATATGACCCTCCCTTTGAATAAGTCTAAATGTCACCAGATTTTCTACAGACAGCAACGCATGTATACTTCATATACATCGAGAATGAAATGGAATACCTCCAGGACCAGGAGCATATTAATTCCTCGTTTGTCTCAATACTTCTTGTATCTCTGGGAATTTTATTTGTTTCGTACAACCAGACATAAATTTTCCGTTTCGTGTTTGTGTTCTCTATTCATTTCTATATGTTTTTAACAGATCTAGACTAGCAGCTGTGTTATCATCCAGTGAGATGTCTCCTACCGAGCGTGATGGGTGAACGGTTAACGCTCTGGCCTCGCATTCGGGAGTTCGAATCCCCGTTCGAGTATCCTGATTTGGATTTCCATGGTTTCCCCAAACCACTCCAGGTGAATGCCGGGATGCGTCCTTCAAAAAGGTCGTAACGTACACTTGTCGTTACCTTTTATTTTTGTAGAGAACACATGTGAGTGTTACTTTACCATACTTTTAAATTAATACCTTTACTTATATTTCCTGTACCAGACCAGTACATACGGATTTCCTTGATCCCTCTTTGTCCGTTGCTGGTTTTATTCCGATACTCACGCTGTAAATCAAATTATTACTAATCAAATTCTTATCATACAAACTTAAAATCAACTCCTTTGTTTATATCTATATTTCAATCTCAAATAAAATACTTTCTACTTATCTCACAACTTTTATATTTTCCATTTAACAGACAATTATCTTTTCCAAAGTCATATTACATTATCTTTACTAAACCCTAATTTCCTTGCCCTCAGGCTATTATTTTCTTGTTATTAATCCCGCCAGGATTCTTCGTGGCTTCCATCTAGCCATTCTGTTTTATCTTTTCTCTTAAATCATATTCTTTCCACAACTAACACGTCCTCTTCCTTCCAAATCTTTTCTTCAACTCTCTCGACTGTTATTTATTTTCCAGAGATCTCATTATATCCATCTTGACATGCTTTGACCTTGGAACTTAAAATTCAGAGTTAGTTACTTATATACAATTACAATTATTAAATAAAAAATAGCTTTAATAATGTCAAAATCACAAAATGTGAGGTTGTGTACCTCACAAGGTAATTGCCGAATTCCTTTCCGTTCCAGTTCTATCCCGGCTCTAATGACCTCACCGAGCGTGGTGGTGTAACGGATAGCGTTCTGGCCTCGCATTCGGGAGGACGGCGGTTCGAATCCCCGTCCGGGCATCCAGATTTGTGTTTTCCATGGTTTCCCAAATCACTCCAGGCAAATGCCGGGATGCTTCCTTAAAAAGGCCATGGCCGAATTCCTTCCCATTCCTTGCGCCCATCCTTTCCCGTCTCTAAAGACCTAGCTGTTGAGAGACGTAAAGCAGTTAAAAAAAATCTAATGACCTCGACGTCGACAAGGCGTAAAGCCATGAAAAAGAGATGTCTCCTATATCCTATGACATCACTGGAAACCTGTGACCACATGAAATTTGTTTACTGTATTTACAAACCAAGACGGCCTGTAACGAATTGTTAGGTACCAAGATGCAGTTCAGTTGGATGGCCGGATGCAGTAATATCAGGTTGCGTGTATTCACCGAGAACCTGCATGAGCCATACACCGAGAACCTGCATGAGCCAATAAAAGTCTGCAGAGGGCATTGCGTTTTCACTGTGGATCTTCCTGTCTATATATATATATATATGACATTGCGAATAGTCTGTCCATCACCATTACATCTGGGCAACAGTGATCTCGATTGTTAAAAAAGCAAACTTTTCCGCCCTTTATTGACGTTCACCAACGTCAGTAAAAATTTCATCTGCTTCTGTGTGAAAATTAATTTATTTCGTTAATGTAAATAAATAACCAAATACACTACGCAAAAATTTGTAATAGATGATGTGTTATGTTCATTTTTGTGTTTTTTGTTCTTTATATTCAGGTTAAAATCTTATGCCATCTCAACGATCATTTATTTGTTTGCAGCTTGATCGAAAGTAAAAAAATCTCAATTAAGTAAAACAAACTAAGATACGATCTCCATAGGTAAGGAATATTACCAATCACACACATCCAACCGTTTTGTATGTAAATTTCTTTAATTTACATGTTGGCCTTCAGTAACAAAACGTTCATTAGTTATTAAAGGATAAACTAATTACTAAAGATGTGGTTCCATAATTACCATTAATCTAGACTTCAATTTTGTGCCGTACTTTATTGTTCCTTACTTCAATCGATTCCATAGATTTTAATTACAGATATTTGAGATTATTTTGAATCATTGTATATTTTTGAATGAATCTCCTTGCTGTTAGTGTCACTCTTAATGTCACGTATGAAAAATAGTCATTTTTTATAAAGTATTAAATCTATTTTTTTTAAAGTCGTTCAAAACGTATTTCAAGGAATGATTAAATTACGTTTTGCTTTAAATAATATATTTTTGCTCGAATGATCGCTTGTGGAGGTTGGTAGTTCAAGTAATTTTGAGCCGGCTGCATGGTCAAAGAGGAATATTATTCTTTCCCAAATGTCCCTCCTTGTGTATGATAAGATAAAAAATACATCTGATCTTTCAAAGCAGTTTAGAAATAATGATAAAATAACTAAATTCTCACTAAGTTACGATTTTGTCACCAATAACAGAAAAAAATGTGTTTATAAGGAACTGTATTTTTATGGGACACACCAGATAATGTTTGGTGGGCGTGATCTTTTAAAAACTGACTGAATAATTTTTTTTAAATGTGTCAACCAGCCGTTCACAGTTGCTATTTCCATTTTATCAACAATCGTATTTATTATTTCATCATTCGTATTACTGCTGTGTATAGCATAAAAAACACTGCAATAACAGAGTAGCTAATTAAAATCATCCATTCTTCAGGCTTGGCACGAATAAGCATCCCTAATAAGCAATCCATTTAAGAAACGAGTTGAAAACTTTTGTAATTCACAAGGATCAAATAGAATTGAAACGATCAATGATGTGTTTACCAAATGGACTATTCTCTAGGAGAGTCAATAAAAAAGACACAATGCTAGAATATGCAAAAAATTGACCTACCTATTAAAACAGAAAATTTTATTCGAAGTAACTTTTACAGTAACAGTTTTTTTCCAAATAGGGAAACATTATGCAGAATAATCATTTTCATAGTAAAATAATGTATTACGAATTACTGGTAGGGTATTCAGAACAATCGTGCATGCGAATCTTATACCTTGCCCATCGAAATTGTTATATCCCATAAAGTATTAGCTTTTTGTGCAGGAAAATAATATACCCCTCATCTCTGGTAGTTTGTGAAGGAAGGAGATCAGTATAATTTGGTACAAGCAGTGTTAATATCTGATGAGGTGACAGGTAATGAATCACTGTTATTTATTGTTCACCTGTTCTGTTACAAAAGTCCGTACAGCCGGGACGCCATCGCAAAGAGAGGCTTTGATCTGACCAGCTGACGCAGTCTACAGGGTAAATAGCGCTGATGCCGCCATTTCTGTGAGGACCACGAGGGACACATAAAGCAGAGCTGCGCATGAGGAGAGGCTAACAGGGGTGCTGGATCAGAAGAACCGAGCTGAGGGATCACTGCGTGAACAACAGAAGAGAGAGTACTCTTCACTCAGAAAAGGAAAATGACCTTCCATGTTCTCAGATCACTTTGGATACTGTGTATTTAGTGTATGACCTAAAATTCAGAAAAACTTCAGTACCTCACCATCCGAATACCTTAATGGCAAATTTATACAATTACACCTGTGTTGTCTGAAATAAATACAAGGTTGAGTCAAATGAAAACTTTAAATAATTTTTTAAATATTATTTATTTTGCAGAAATGGTACAAAGCTGTATCACTTTTCAACATAATCTCCCCCACGCTCAATGCAAGTCCTCCAGCCCTTGCAAAGTGCATAAAATCCTTTAGAAAAAAATTCTTTTGGTAGTCCGCACAACCACTCATGCACCACATGGCGTACCTCTTCATCAGAACGGAACTTCTTTCTTCCCATTGCTTCTTTGAGTGGTCCAAACATATGGAAATCACTTGGGCCAAGGTCTGGTGAGTATAGTGGATGAGGAAGACACTCAAAATGCAGGTCTGTGATTGTTGCAATTGTTGTACGGGCAGTGTGGTGCCTTGCGTTATTATGTTGCAAAATGACACCTGATGACAGTAATCCACGTCGCTTTGATTTGATTGCAGGCCGAAGATGATTTTTTAGGAGATCTGTGTATGATGCACTGGTGACAGCGGTCCCTCTAGGCATGAAATGGTCCAAAATGACGCCTTTTTCGTCCGAAAAGAGAGTCAGCATAACCTTCCCTGCTGATGGTTCTGTTCGAAACTTCTTTGGTTTTGGTGATGAGGAATGGCGCCATTCCTTGCTCGCTCTCTTCGTTTCCGGTTGGTGGAAGTGAACCCAGGTTTCGTCCCCAGTAACGATTATTGCAAGAAAGCCATCGCCTTCTCATTCAAAGCGCCGAAGAAGTTCTTCAGAAGCATCAACACGTTGTTCTCTCATTTTAGGAGTCAGCTGCCGTGGCACACATCTTGCAGACACTTTGTGAAACTGGATCACATCATGCACAATGTGGTGTGCTGAACCATGACTAATCTTTAAACATGCTGCAATGTCATTCAGTGTCACTCGGCGGTTTTCCATCACTATGGCTTTAACTGCTGCAATGTTATGTGGAGTCACAACTCGTTGTGCCTGACCTTCCACTGAAGTCACACCATTTGCGAACTTCCTACTCCATTCGTAGACTTGCTGCTGTGACAGACATGCATCACCGGACTGAACTTTCATTCTTCGATGAATTTCAATAGGTTCCACACCTTCACTACTCAAAAACCGAATAACAGAACGCTGTTCTTCCCTGTTGCAAGTCTCAAGTGTCACAGCCATCTTCCATCTTTATACTAATACCCCGACGGTATTTGTGCATCTGCACTATGCTGCCACCTACAGGCTATCTTGCACGCTGCTTGTAGCACGCGTACCAACTTACAGGATAACGGCGCGAAATTTCGATTTTTTATTACAAATTTAAGGTTTTCATTTGACTCACCTTCGTAAGAGGCAATATGCAGTCCTTTCAGCAGATGCGCCTCTGTGGAAGCTGGTTTGTTGTTTCAAATGGCATCCTATTATAAAGTAAAAGACAGAACGATGTGAAGGTATGCAGACTGAATGGCAAAATATCCTCTGGAGACTTCACCTCGATACGTCGGCCATCTTCGGCGAGTCTCGATAGTGCCCGAAGTGATAGTTACACTTGCTGCCACCACAGCGCTGCTTGGCTAATCAACAAAATTCAAATGAATAACTATATTGACTTTATTTACGTTTATACTGTAAAAAGGAAATGTAAATTTCAAATAAATAATTAAAATTGAGTTTATTTGCAGTTACATTGTTCAAATAAAGTGTAGGCCTAATTGCGATGTCAGCTAAAGGTAATTGTATGTTGTGTACCAGACAAAATATAATGTGACCTTCGTTTAAATTAAATGTATACGCTGTATTCTCTGTAGCAGTTACTGGTACCAAGTGACAACATAACCTAAAAACATTGTTTACAGAAGATATCAAACAGGAAAGTTAATTAAAATTCAGAGAAAGTTTACTCGAAACCTATGAATTCACGAAACACATCAATTAATTAAATGATATTTATTCGTTATTGAGATTACACTTTACTTAGAAACTTTTTCACAGCAACAGAAATTTCTGTCAAATAAAATCAAAAAGGGTTATTTAAAAACATTCTAACCAAATACTCTGAGAATTTAATCAGAGAAAGTTACTAATATGAAGAAAAATATCAGTAAAAAAGATCATAATTAATCCTTATTCGTTTATCTTCAGAAAATTTTTCAGAACAAATTCCTACTGTCATCATAAGTGATGTCAGTTATTTTCGAAGGGCGTTTGAACTAGTGTTATAATAATTGATTGCCAGTAAATATGGTTTCCATTCAGTATATAACAATTCACTCCAAAATCTAGGAATAATCTCCGAACGGTTGCGTATTTACATATGCTGACTGAAAACTTACACAAAATTTAAAGCACTATCAACTCCATACTATCAACAACTAAAATAATTATGTTGTATTTACAAAAGTTTATAGCAGTTCTGTCAGATAAATATCTGAATACTAATATTGTGGCTGGAAAACTGTCATAATAAAACTCCAATGGCTCATAAATGCAGTCATACATCAGCAGAACATGTAAATATGTACTACAAACGCCAAAGTTTTCGCATATTCGCAAAATCAATATATTGTTTGGCTGTTTACAAATATTAGTACGTGAACACAACTTCTCCATGTAATTATGTATCCTAGCAGACTGATATTTACCAGTAATCTTTTTGAGAGTTATTTTTTTATACAGACAATGACAAAACGATGAAGATTAAATCGACTCGAGGAATATATATATATATATATATTTATATCTATTTTTCACGTGTGTAGCATTCCAAATTATACAAAATAACATAATCAGCAATTTTTACGAAGTATTAAATAGCAAAAATATGTCCGACAAAGCAGAGTGCTTGTAAATTAACATCCTTATTTGGAGAGAGCAAAATAATATTTCTGTCATTAGAACTTCCCTTAGGAACTTTCTCTTTTCTTCCCGACATTCTTTTTATTCTTCAACACTTCACCAACTTTTTAATCGCGGGGGTGTGGCTGAAACAATCTGCAGCAACTTCTTTCATCCACGTGGAATTTCTGATTTGTGTTGTTAATTCACTGATAAACTAAGAAGAAGAACAAGTTGTTAAGCGTATATTGACTACGTAAGAAAAAGGCGAAGGACCAGCATTGTTTTTTCATCTTCCTTGCAACTTGTCTTTCCTTTCTGAATGTAGGTGGATGTAAATGATTTAATCGTATTGGTCCTACTACCTATATAAACTGGCAGTACTTCAAAATGTTTTATGGTTGTCAATGACTCACAGGCATACTTCAGCATTGTTCACAAAACTGTTATCTAAACAACGTTTAGAGTGGTGGTACCTTGCGCGTGTGCGAACAGTTTGCCTCCTTTATATGCATGTAAATTGTCATATCAAATCCCTAATTAAATCAAATAGGTACTGTTTAAGATTGCAAATATTTTACATTAATTTTATTTTGATTTAAAGGAGCCTGCTTGTTTCCAAAAATTGCTTCTATGATTGTCAGTGCCATTGTGTGGTTACGTTGGGTAACATCCAATGTCGCATTGTAACAATACAAGTGACTGGTACTGTTACATGTGCGACAGTTGGCACCCGTGCTGTCAGCCGGGTGATGTCAGTCCTAGCTTTGACAGTGAACAGAAGACTGATGTGCATAAATTAAAAGTGCTTCACACGGAAAGAACCTGAAATCTTCGGATAGATGAAAGTAATTTTATTGACTGATGACGGTCCGGGATAGAATTTGCTATCAATATTACTAAATCGATTGTGACAAACAGTAAATGTCAACAAACTGGGCTAGAATTTCATTTATTCTTCCTCCCCCTTTTTTTTTATAGAGATATATCCAGGATAGTACCAGTCTGAGGTCCGTACTAAGATCCATTAATGAAATTCAGTTTTTGTAAATTTCCCTTGATCAGAAGTCGGCAGGACAGTAACTATTATGAGATTGTATAATTATACCTTATTAAACTAGTTAAAAATTATACGAGGCACTTGTGAACGTAACCTCAATCAATTTTGTCAGTGTTGATAATTTTACTGTCACGTATCAACGTGGTTGCTGCAGGTTAAAATTTTGTTTCCCGAAAGAAAATCAAGCGAATCCGGGAAGGTAGAATAAGTGAATGCCACATCCATCACCTTTCCCTATCTTTTAATCGTGCTACCATTTTCTTAAGAATGGCCGATTCTCAAGTTGTGTTAGACGCATGAAAAAAAACGCATCTTTCGTTTTGGTGAGCTGCAACTAGCACCAAGCTTTCTGTAAGTGAATGGAAACATTTGGGGTTAACTTGTCATGTCCTGTCTGAACTCAGACTAAGAATGCGGAACATATCTTGAGTCCATGTAGGATTATAATGGAGGTCAGGGGTGGGGAGGTTCAGTACTTGAACTTCGCACCGAGCGTGGTAGGTGAGTGGTTATAACGCTCTGGCCTCGCATACGGGAGGACGCCGGTTCGATTTTTTTTTTTAAATTGCTTAACGTCTCTTAATAGCGAGGTCTTTAGAGACGGGCCGGTTCGAATCCGGGTCCGGGAATGCAGATGTGAGTTTTCCATGGTTTCCCCAAACCACTCTAGGCGAATGCTGGGATGCTTCCTTCATAAAGACCATCGCCGAATTCCTTCCCGTTCCTTGTCCCCAGTCCCATCCCACGTCTAATGACCTCGACGAGACGTAAAACCATACATAAAAAAATTGAACTTGGCGGACTTGAGGTTTAGCGGAAGCGGAGGAGGAGATGGAAAAATAAATGTAAGTTTGTTTAGAATTTAATATAATATTAAAAATAAACTTAAAATCAAAATAAGTATATTTTTATCACAAATTATACATTTTTCGTTAGTATGGGCTGCTTCCATGTTATACTGTCAGATTATTATTTTTTTTCTTTTTAACCTTTCAACAAATAAGAAACGCGCTATAATTTCCCAAGTGAATTTAATTAGATATCTATCTAATTACGCACGCTCCAAACAAATATTCTGATATGATCTTGTGTTCGCAGCTAAATTAATTCGAGAAACAAGCATAGGACCAAGTCTCTGTTTATTACCACGTCCGCCACCCGCCTTTCTACCACTCTAACAGTACATTCACAGTCCAACTTGTAGAACCTACGATGATCCGATTTTCAGATGTCGGACTCTTGTTGGTCCGAGAGTGGGATTGCTGCTTACCGCGTTCGTTCGTGATTGGGGGAATCGTCCCACAGTGTGTCCAACAAGTGTGCGATGAGGAATTTGGTGTGCCACCAGTGTGCCGCAAGAAAGTACGAAGAGGACTAGTTGAAAAAATTGTGTTGGTTCCTTTGGGGCGAATGAATGGGGGAGCCAATACGACTGTAGATCTACATGGAGGTCCTACAGGTTGGACTGTGAATGGGGCGATTTACTTTGTAAGTTCAAACTTGTAATTCGTCGCTTGGATAGCAAAACCGTTCAAACCCCGATTATACTTCCGCTTTAAAAATTGCAGATGTGGAAGTAGAGGTACGATTTCATGCGTACGTTTCACACTTGTGGATGCGAAGGTGGGTCTCCGTTACGATCCTAATTCCGTTGTCCGCCATTTATACCGGTATTGACTACAATTCAATCAAGGAGCTTCTACCACAGCGCTCGTACATAATGAAGAAGTCTGTGACCTTTTGGTAGATTTGTCACATTTCATGACCCCGAAGGAAACGAAATATCTATATTTCTTCGCTGTATATCTTCGCTGTATATCTTCGCTGTTTACATCAATTTTTACTAATTTTATAAGCAGATCGAAAATGTATTACCAAGCCCGGTGGATGAGGGGTAACGCTTCAGCCTGTTATTCAGGATCACGCGCGTTCGAATCTCTATCCTTGCCTCTTCGCCACCTCTCATGGCACTAATGACTTCGACGTCATCTAACTGCAAAATCTGAAAGTTAAATACATGCATTTTACTTATAGATCTGTTGGTTCTCCACTGAGAAATCGTTGCAACTTAAGGTTTCATTCATTCTTTAGATTTATAGACTTCGTGTTCCAGAAACAAATCGCCTTTAATTTCTCCATAAAATATTTTTCATTTCAATCCCGATAATTCTTATAACTTGCAAATATAAAGACTAATGAAATAATTATTAATTGTACAACTGTTTTTACGAGATCAGGTTGAACTTTGACAATTTTATCACCTAAAATTAAATATAATATTTTCAGAAACTTTGTTACAAAAATAAAGTTTTTTACCTCATTTTCAATTATTTTTGTAAAAAATTGTAGAAAATTTTAATTCGCTCATTCTAAAAGTGAATTCAGAGAATAATGATATGTCTTTCTATTAACATTGATGTGATGGCTCGCCAAAAAAAGTGATCTAATGAAACAAACGGATGTAAATATAAGTGAAAAACTTCTACTATATACAATATTGAAGTATAAAATAAATACTTGCTCTCAAGCAATTATAATATCGAGTACATCAGATCCAGGACTTTGGTTTAAATCATACCTGGAAAATAGAAAGCAATGTGTATCACTGAAATATGCTAATACAGGAGATGTTATAAACTCAAAATGGGGTATAGTTAAATGTGGTGCCTCAGGGTTCAATTCTTGGCCCTCTGCTGTTCTTAATCTATATAAATGATCTCCCACATATACTAGGTGATAATTAACACATGGTGCTCTTTGCAGATGATTCTAGCATATCCTTGAAAGACCCATCAGCACAAAACCTCGAAAACACAGCAAATGATATTATAAAGAAAATTAACGGGGGGTTTAATGCCAACAAACTAATACTTAATATAGAAAAGACACAGTTACTTCAGTTTGTTACAAAAAAATAATACAAAGGACAGCTATAATGTGATATCAAAAGGAAAAGCAATCAATGAAAGCAGTTTCACAAAATTCCTGGGTGTATATATAGATAACAAATTGAACTGGAAACAGCATATTCAACAACTTCATAAAAAACTGAATTGTGCAACATTTTCACTGAGGGTAATATCTAGAATAGCTAATATAGAAACCAGAAAGTTAGTATATTTTGCATATTTTCATTCCCTTCTCACTTACGGCATCTCGTTCTGGGGAAACTCGTCAAAAGCACAGAGGGTATTTAAATTGCAAAAGCGTGCTATAATAACTATTTGTGAAGCAAGCCCACAGACGTCGTGCAGAAATCTATTTAAAAACCTGGTTGTACTAACAATGCCAGCACAGTATGTATACTCCGTACTATCATTTGTAGTGGAAAATCTTGAACACTTCAATCTTAATGCTGACATACATAGCCATAATATTAGGAATAAATATAATATTCACAAGGATTACAAATTACTGTCAATTGTACAGAAAGGGTTAACATTTACTAGAGCTTCCTTATTCAATGTCTTACCAACAGAAATTAAATGTTATCTACAAAAACTCAACTACTTTAAGTCCAAACAGAAAGAGTTTCTGCTTCAGAACCCATTTTACTCTGTGAAAGAATTTTCTTCTTGGAATTTGGTAACTAAGAATGACTGATAAAATAGTATATATGGTGTATGGAAGGGGAAGGTGACAAAATTATCCACAATTACTAAAATGATATATGGTTTTTCTTTCTGTTGAAACTTTTGACAAATGAAGTAATTACACTGTTTACAAAATTTCACTCATATATAGTAACTAACATGGGATAGCATGCAATCAAAAACTGCTGTGAAAAATTATCATACTAACAGGTTTTTAAGTAATTGACTGCTTATGAATTGTTGGTAATATAATTGATATTGCTAATAGGTGTGTGTACTGTTCCACATAAATAGCACATAACATAATATAATATGTAGTCACAAATTACAGTGATGCTGGTAACAAGTGTATACACTGTTCCACATAATAAGTATTAATTAACTTGGGATTGTATTTGTAGATAACAGGAGATATTGGTTATACTAATGGGGTGTTGCTAACTTATTGTCAATATATAATAACATTATCAATTATATAGTAATATTGACATTACTAATAAGTGTATATACTGTTCCACATCCCCGAGATTATTCTCACATGGGATCAAAGTGAACATATCTATCTACCTATCTAAAACTTTGACTGCATCATTCAGTTTAATATCAAACATAAATTACAATTTAGTTTTTCTAAATGGAGGATTCCAAAAGGCTGTAGCTGTCGACCAATCCGCAGATCCTACAGGCAAATATCATAGGTGAAAACTAAATTCACGTATCGGTGCACATTTTGTTGTGGGTCGAGATAAGTGCATTAAATCCTGTGCTAACTCGACTTTGCTAAAAACCTGAAAATGATTGAGACAAACTTTCAGGCAAAAGATATTAATAAACGAATAAATAACAAAACATACTGATGAAAACGTCTGAGGGCCTAAAAAAGATTCTATAGTGATGAGTGTGTGCATTCATAAACATATTCGTTTGTATTTTACACCTGGGAAAGATTCTGTTCACAGTTTCCCCCACTCCCTTGGGAAATTTCTGGGTGCGCCGCTGGAGTCACGCAAATCGTGCATAAACAACAAAGCCTTTACACCCAGCCGCTAAATTTGTACACAGCTGTATCGTGTGTCGCGTGCTGTGATGAAATGACTAAAGTAAACGATTACAATAAAAATTTAGTCGTGGCGTGTTTGCTATAAGGTTCCTTGCTCTATCTAATCTTCTTAAGTGATCTTGCTGAAAGTATTACTAACTGGCCTTTTTTACCTATAAGTACTGTAATAAGACACACATCTGTAGTTAAAAGCTTCCGGAACCTTTCATTTCATCTTGCGTAGCACTTTGGTGTTGCAGGCTGATAATTTTCATGACATTTCACGCAACTAGTTATTTGTTTAAACAACTTCTGTTCAACAAATATTTTTACATCATCAATCCCTCGCTCAGAAATTCGTGTCGTAAGTGCTGCCAACACTAACACGTGACCACGATCCACTATGGCTGCCTACTTTCCGTGAGTCATCCTTTCTTACTTGTTCGCTTTTTCAATTCTTTGACACAGCTGTTAATTACAGTAATCATTTTCGTGGCTATCTAACCACGTCACGACCTTAGTGTCTGCTATTAATCTGCTGAAATATCAAGACTCTTGTTTTTATGCTGTTTTTGTTAGCTTAGGACACGTTCCTAGTGGTAGTCGTTTTACAGTAGGAATAAATTGCTTTTTTAGGACGATCATTAGTTAGAATATGTTTTCATAAATTAATGTGTATTAATGGGAGTTTTATAAAGTATATGAGTAAGGGATATTTACTTACTGAATTGGTTATCGTGGACAGGCGAAGCTGATCCGCAGGACATTAATTGGACGGAATGTAGGAGATTACTGCTTTCATATTCACTTAAGAGACAAAGCCAGTGTTTCAACAAAATGACATAAATATGGGGTTCAACAAAAAAATTTATCTTCAACTTTAGCTTGTTCAGCATTGGAATGTGGGTGAAGTAGCACATAAAAATTTTCAGTCTCATAGTTGGCTGTTAATTACAAACAATAGATGTAGACTTATCAGCGCGTATTTATGAAGAATTTACAAAAAGTAGTGTGAAGCTACGACCTTTCAACACCTTGAAGTATCATATTATCATGTCGGCCTCGTATTACACTAATATAGGGCAGACACGTAATGAAAAATTATGTTAAAAAACAATGTAACATCTTCAAAAACTGTAATCTAAATTTGTTTGCTATGATGGTAATTAGAATTTTTATTGTAATAACTAACTAGGTAAGGAATCATAGCGGAAACTAGGATGATCTGACAAAAGAAAAATAAATATTGATTAAAGGTTATGTATAATTCGTTGAACGCTAAAACACTACTTGAAATATTTTTTCACAGAATGTTTGTGTTCATGTTTGACTTGGAGTGCAGACGTTGGGCAGCAGTTCACATCGCTGAGTATCAACCTTGTAACATTAACAGAAGTTATCTGAATAAATTCGGGATGTGATGACATTCCTGGTATAACCTCAGAACATTTCTGGAAATAAGGCCTAGTTGCATTGGGAAATGGACTGAATTCTTAATTCGATGATTCTCTACATCTCGTCCAAACGATTTGTTCCATTTAAATACATATTGTACGAAATTGGAAACACAAGAGTTAAAATATAGTATTGATGTGATCACAAATCATGGCTTACAATAATTATTAACAGGAAGTTTCAACTGCCGGGCGATATACATAATGGCGTAATCCTGAAAAAGTCACCCATAAACTACTACCACAAGTGTAAGATGTTCTAAGAATGTATTCAGAATTATACATTTAATTAGATTATTTAATTGTTTACAGTGGTTTAAGAGAAAAAGACATCAGCAATGCGTACCATTTTTTAGTTTTAACGTTATACAGCAGTAGTTTCAAAAGTTCATGGAAATGATAGTGAGGTACCCATTGATTAGTCATCTTCTGCTTCTATTGTAGAGCGAAACTGAGGGACGCGAATGAACTTATTTAACAGATGTGTTTTTCCTCTTTTGTCAAAATCTCTTCATCCTCTCACTGAACTCTTTACTGCGTTCTTCCAACCAGGTGTCATTGTTTGTAAGCAAATTGGTAGTTGTTAGCCATGATACCATATCTGCATTTGTTATATTTGATATCATCCGTGGTTCCGATTTCCTGGCGATGCTTTTCGATTTCCATTAGCCAAATGTTTTTATTTTCATAGAAATTGCCAAGTTGAGAATACTTTTGGTTATTCTGTTGTTATTCGTTCTGACAATATGGTCGAAGAATTTTATTCGCCTTTTCCTGAATGCGTCTGAAATTTTATCGGAATGCTGATATAGTTCATGTGATTTCCTTTGCATACAAATTCCTCCTGGGCCAAATATTTTCCTTAAAATTTTTCTTTCTTGCTTTTCAACACCTTAAATCAACACCAAATAATCATAGTTTCCGATTCGTATAACGCTTCCGGTTTGATTGCAGTGTTATAGTGGCTTAACTTGGCATTTCAGAATATGTTTAATCCATTCCAGGTGATTCTACAAGGTTTTTTTTTTTTTTTTTTTTTTTTTTTTTTTTTTTTTTTTTTTTTTTTTTGATTTAGATATTTTCTTCTCGTTTGCTTCACGATTTAGTCCAGCTAGTTGATTAGTCTGATAATATAAACAGTGACTTTAGACCTCTTACAACTTATATCCTGTCCACATATTCAACGATAAATAACACGAGTTTTAATTACCATGTACTATAATATCAGGTTTAAATTTAAGGGATGTACCTAACGCTACGAAAAATCTATGGTCAGAAATATAACTTTATTATATACTAGCCCGTACCCACGACTTCGTACGCGTGGATTAAATTATTTTTTTTTTGCCAGAATTAAATATAGAAAGTTGTTAGTAACGAAGGATTGGTCCCAAACAATATCGAATCGGAATAATATGACAGGAAAGCTATCACTATATCATTGTACCGTCGAACCTGTCTCTTGAAGAGAATCAATTTCCAACATATTTCTGTCACCATTCGATAAGGTCTCAAAATTTCGTGACTACAACTGTTAATCATACTGGAAAAAAATATCCTGTGCCATTCATACAGATTTCCTCGCATTGCACCCCTAACTTTGTAATATCTACAGTTTAACATTCAATCAGAATAACCTACGGTTCAGGCCTGACTCTTACGATGAAAAACAATTTTTTTAAATCTTAGCTTCCACGGAGATTTGAACCGGAGACCACGACGTTCGCAAGCAAACGCTTTAACCACTGAGCTTGCATTCCACTTAACGTAAACACGGTACGTTGACGTCCACATACAACGTGTCTGTCTATCGCCGTATTTCGAAGTTATGAGAACCAATTTCCAACATATTTCTGTCATCATTCTATAAGGTCTCAAAATTTCGTGTCTACAACTGTTAATCATACTGGAAAAAATATCGTGTGCCCTTCATACAGATTTCCTTATAAAATTCAATCACAACTATATCGCCATTTAGTCGTCAAAACTTAACAAAAAGACAGAGACTTACTTTCGTCTTTATAATAATATTACTGTGGTTCACACTCACACACTGACTGCGAACAACACCTGAGGGATCATTATAACGTAAAAGAGTGTACACCTACAACATTGTAAGACTACCTACGATTTGCCTCGCATTGCACCCCTAACTTTCTAATATCTACAGTTAAACATTCAATCAGAATAACCTACGGCCCAGGCCTGACTCTTGCAATCAAAAACAATTTTTAAAAATCTTAGGCTCCACGGAGATTTAAACCGGAGACCACGACTTTCGTAAGCAAGCGCTTTAACCACTCACCTGCCAGCCCAGTTGACGGAAACACGGTACGTTGACGTGCACATCCAACGTGTCTGTCTATCGCCGTATTTCAAAGTTATGAGACAACATGTGTTATTCATACACATAATTTTTCAACCAAATGTAGACAGTATTTTTCTTCTTGTTCTGAAGGATAAGTGTGCAAAGTTTCATCGAGATCGGATGAAAACTGTGGATTTGTATGAATAACAAACAAACTAATAAACTAACCAACAAACAAACATACATTCATCTTTATATATAAAGATGATAACTGTCATAAATACAAATTCTAATAGCACTGTGTTGGAGTATTCTTGACAGGCAAGAAATAAAGCGGGCTGTGGAACACCCGAACCCGCGAGTTGTTAAAAACAAAAGATGAGAAAAAGCGGCGAAAGGGATGTCGTGTAGAATTTTGTGTTGTTACTAAAAAGGATCCTCAAGAATCGTAACGACGGTGACCAAGTATAGTTGTAATAGTTGCGTATAAAGAAATTTTGAGTACAGTATAAAGTATGTATGGCTGTAAAATAAATGAGGGTTTAACTGAATTTTGGAATGGTTGATACTGAACAAAAAGTCGAAGAATCTGTAAGTGAATAGGAGGAAAGGTGGAGTATATTTTTCTTGCATATAAAGAAGAGTACCTGATAAAAATGTAAAGGAAGACATTGGACGTCGTGTAAAATACAAAGAGGTCACAATATGTACTCCATCTGGTAGAAGAAACCAGAGGAAGTGATCACAGATAAAAGCAGGTTATAGTATCTGCAACGGCAGTTAAATATAATTAGAGAAAGTAAGTAAAGTTAAGCAAACAGCTTCTAGCAGAACATTACCATTTTACAGTCATTTAATTCCTGTAAACTGCAACATCACCAATTGGAGCGAGCTGTTAGGGACCGGGATCATAATGTTGTGTCACACATAGCACAACTGGTGTTTGAAAATGAAAAAAATTATTTGTGGAAAAATCATTCGTTATTTTGTGTCAACGTTCGATCCTAGCTTTCTGAAACACTTGGAACATATCCCTGTCCATCCATTCAGATTTAGGGTTTCCTATGGTTTCCCGAAGTCACGCCAATCGAATATCAGCATGGTTCATCCAGAAGGCATCTAACGAATTTCTTCGCATTTCGTGCTCTCTCATTCTTTGCCGACTTCAATGATCTAGATGTCGAAGAGCTGTAAAGCCTGAAAGAAAAATAAAACACAAAGAGCAGCAAAATATTCAGTTTCGAAGGTCGATAGACAAAATGCATAGATGGAATAGAAACTAACTCTTCAAAGAAGAAAAATGTTATTTATACAATATAAACAATTACGTGCAACACACGTAGATAGTAAGCCATGCGCAAAAAATCTCTTCATAAAAAACAATTTTACTTACGTTGACATTTTGCAATTGAAAAAACCGGATTTAATGTCAATAGGTATGTAGAAAATTACTAATTAATAGATTAATATGGAAGCAGATGGCCTAAAGCAAAAAGATTGTGAAGTCTTGATATCTAACATATTATTTACAGGAGGCGTAGAAATTAATGTAGGATTAATGCCTTTTTTTATGACACAGCTCTGTACCATCAATGGAACTGTTCAGTAATTTTCTTGAATTCGTCTTGGTTATTTATTTATTTAGCTCATGGAAAAATATGCAATACTAGATAATAAGTAACGATGCGTCATCCCAATACAATCAACAAGGCACGTGAAATAAAAGTTTAATGTTTTATGTCGAGATTTTCCAACCACTCTGTGCCCCATAGTCTGTTGCGGTGCGCCACAGACATGGTTGGGTGACGGTCTCATGCCCCACTTATTCATCAGTGAGCCACATCACTCATGGTCAGTTCGTAACCTGCTACACATGTTTTACGTGGCCTGATAGTGGATGGAGGGCACAAAATAGTGACTACAACTGCTTGGGGGCTACCTTGTTCCATTCCTGTCACCTAGGTGGTTGCGGGAAACCGCCTAAAAACCACAATAAACATGGCCATCAGGCCATGTCCAAGATTCGAACGTACGCACGCTGTGTGGTGCAGCTACATTGACGGGTTTCGCACAGCTGAGCTGTTGCATGTGACTTCGCGTGTGGTTGAGCGATACACAAAGAGAAGCACTGACTGTAGCTGTCCGCCCGCGTCACGTTTCACTGTTTGCACCTGTCGCCTTCCGCAACCGCAACGCGTGCTGATACAGGTTCCTCCACTCCAGCCTCTTGTGTGTCAGCAGAGATCTGTCTGATATCAGCACACTCAGCCGATTGGCTGCACTAAACACGCGCACCTAATGCGTCTAATGGGCCGGCAACGGCACAACCGCTCCGAATTACGCTCTCAGCCCTTGTGCCCAAAGGGCGGCTCGTTTGACTTGCTAAACGCCGTTTTAACGCTCGTAATTTGATTGCCAAAATCTAATTAATCCGATCGGCCACTCAAGAATCGATTTCTGACGAAGCAGTCGACTCCGCCTGGATGATATTGCTCCGACAGTTGACTGCACATTAAACACGGTGTGATTTTAATTAGTTACGATGTGTTAACGCACTAAAGTAAATACAGTTGTGACCTACGATTACTCTTCGCATATGTTACAGAGAGGTGACTTATAATTTTCTCCGTTACTGCCATGGATTTGAATACTAACTAAATATGTCCTAAACACAAATTACTCCTTTGTTTCATCGTGATGAGATTGATATAAATTTTGGAGCCAATCATTAATTTAGAGAGATACTTTCATGTGGCACTTGTGAACGGAAAAAATGGTTGGCATTACATTCAGCATGTTATTAGGAACAGAGATTTGTATTTTTTTTTTTTTTTTTTTTAATGGCATTTGGCAACGGAGGCCATACAGCCAGCTTAAGGTGATTATAATTGCTTTCAGTGTATAGACGCCACAGGACGGACAGGACATTCACACAGACATACAACACTTAACATCCATGCCCGCGGCCGGATTCGAACCGGCGGCCTTCGGCACGCGGAGCTAGCACTCTAGCCCCTACGCTACCGAGGCCGGCTGAGATTTGTATTTGCCAGTGGTGATTTTTCCGCCAATATATTAATGTTACTCGTCTATGAACTATACCACAGGGCATTCATTTATTTGTTTATCAAACTTTAACTATTATCAGTAATGAAATTTCGTAAGTAAAGACTCAAATAGCAGATCTTTTATGTATAATGATTTTTTTCTAGCTAAAATAAACGATCAAATACTTTTAAACTATTTTTTTTATTAATTAATCGGACATTAATAACACTGTTTCTCTTCATGTTTTTTTCAAGCTTATGTATAGATGTTTATTTTACCTTTAGTCTTACATTTTCATTCTGTATACATTTTACTTATTCTGCAGCATGGAAGGTTCTTCAACTTGTTCAAACAATTTAGTGACAATTTATACGCGCGTTACAGTTTCCTTTCATTTTGACTTATAAGTGTTAGCCAACCTCAATAGACGAATATGAGTGTGAAAATAGTTTTTACCTCCTGTGTTCAACGAAGAGTTTAATAAATTGAAATCGTGGCAGTCACATTGCATGACTGGATCTATTAAAGACCACAGATGTCATTACACTAGCTTCAAGCTTTATGACGTGTACTCGCTTAATATTTCAGCAAAGATAAACACAACCTCTCGGCAATATATTCCTTATTTAAGCGCTCCCCAGATTGTTTGTTTCCGTGCTACACCTTCATCAAGGGTAAAGTTTTGCATCAGATGTATTACATTGCATTAAAGTCGAAAGACTCACCAGCTTTAGAAATAAATTCTGGAAGAATACTTTCCACCCTTCTGGTTTAAATTATCGTTGCAATAAATCACTTTTTAACAGCTATCCGCTCATTAATCCCTCAATGATTAATCACTCCAGAGCTTTCGTACTTCTGCTACATAATACTTGAATTATTAATCTTGAGTAATCCGAACCAAGGCAACACTTCTTATATTAATGATCAAGAAGAGTTTGTTAATTAATCTCAAATACAACTTTAGCTTTTATTTCGCGAACAACTGTGTGCAACCGATTAAGTGGGAATTTACTCCATCAGGCAGTGTAGAACAAAACATAACTGCGAACCTTCGCATAACACGTTCAATTAGTTTCCTCTTTTCCTACAAAACTGAAAAAAAATGATGTAAGCGCAGGATAGTTCACAATATGTCTAACGAAAACTCCAGTTTATAAATGACGCGTTACCATTTGGTAAAAAGACAAATACAGTACACCGGAAACGAAAACTGCATCTAATTTCCAAACGACTGAACGTTAGGTAAGTGGTACGTTACACAAAACCAGTAGTTTTTCTGCCACACGTGGGATAAAACATGATGACTATTATTCTTGTTGGAAATTTATCTTAAGATGAAAGAAGTTTTGCAGCTGCACTGTTACGTTTTCCAGCAGTACCGGTAACGTCTGACGAATTTAGACTGTTGTTAATAGACTTTCTAACTGTTCTGAAAAAGAGTATAATTGTTTAGATTGAAGTCAAATAAACTGGGATGATAGTTGCCAAAAAGTGCAATAGAAAATCATATTTTGGTCATTAACCTGTGCAATTTATCATATTTCTACTTTTCTACTTATGATGATTTGGATTAAATGTTTTAGTCTTGAAAAGTCCGGACTTTGGAAGGATCCTTATCTTTTTTTCGCGTCGTTTCAATGCTTATAAAATGCTGCCTTAGTCATTATTGCATCTCGTCTGTCAACCTGTTACGTCAAGCCCCCGTCCTTCGTTGGCGGGCTGATAACAGCCAGAGATATTTTAGCTGCTTGTCTATAAATGTCGCTACTATCTTTATATATAAAGATGAATGTATGTTTGTTGGTTTGTTTGTTTTTCATACAAATCCACAGTTTTCATCCGATCTCGATGAAACTTTGCACACTTATCCTTTGAAACGAGGAGAAAAATACTGTCTACATTTTGTTGAAAAATTATCTGTATAAATAACACATGTTGTCTCATAACTTCGAAATACGGCGATAGACAGACACGTTGGATGTGGACGTCTCCAGACCGTGTTTCCGTTTAGTGAACTGGCAGCTCAGTGGCTAAAGAGCTTCATTACGAACGTCGTGGTCTCCGGTTCAAATCTCCGTGGAGGCTAAGATTTTTAAAAATTGTTTTTGATCGTAAGAGTCAGGCCTGGGCCGTAGGTTATTTGGATTGAATGTTAAACTGTAGATATTATAAAGTTAGGGGTGCAATGCGAGGCAAATCGTAGGTAGTCTTGCAATTTTGTAGGTGTACACTTTTTTTTAGGTTATAATGATCCCCCAGGTGTTGTTCGCAGTCAGTGTGTGAGTGTGAACCACAGTAATACTAATATAAATACGGAAGTAAGTCTCTGTCTTTTTGTTACGTTTTGATGACTATATGGCTACATCGTTGTGATGGAATTTTATAAGGAAAGCTGTATGAAGGACACAGGATATTTTTTCCAGTATGATTAACAGTTGTAGTCACGAAATTTTGAAATCTTATCGAATAGTGACAGAAATATGTTGGAAATTGATTCTCTTCAAGAGGCAGGTTCGACGGTAGAATGAAATAGTGATAGCTTTCCTGTCATATTATGCCGACTCGATATTGTTTGGGACCAATCCTTCGTTACCAACAACTTTTTATATTTAATTCTGGCAAAAAAATTCTTAATCCACGCGTACGAAGTCGCGGGTACGAGGATAGTACAAATATAAAAAGTTAGATTTTACGTTACTTTAATAGCACAATAAGTGTAATCTTACTTCATTTTTTAATGCGATTAACAGAAACGGAGTAGTAGACAGTGTCGCGGATGAGTGATAACGCTCTGAGCACGAATTCGGGAGGATACGGTTTTGAATCTCGGTCCAGCCACCCAGACATAGGTTTTCCGCAGACGACATTGCAACTTTCTGAAACAGAACAGTCACTTGTTCTCTGTTGGTTTAATTTACGCAACTTGAGATATCCTTGTTTCAGATGGCGTGGAATTGTCTTAAGTTACAGTGACTTTAATTTTGTTGCGCTCTGCACAATGTATCTTCTGTTTGTAGCCTTTTTAAATTTTTGTTAGTTTTGGTAGTTTTTATTGCCCCAGCGTACCTTTCATGAGGTATCAAATGTGATGATAGCTCCACAGCGTCATCTCCTAAATTTTGGTCTTTATCCTTTCACTAAATATATCATGGAGCTCTTGTACATAATATCATTTTATCTCGGAGAGATGAATGACGAAAGAAAATTTGGTTGAAAATTTTCCATATATGCGTTATGATGTTGCTTATATTTGTTAATGCATCTATATACAAGCACAATATGGTCAGAATCTTTTAAATGTATTTGTGATTTTACTTGATACTGTAATATAACACAATCTTGGGTGCTCCAAATGTGAATATCAGTTGCATAAAAAGGGAGGGGGGATTTATAATTATTTTCTGAAAATTGAAAAATACATATAATAATGATGTTAAAAGGGGATCTAACAGGTTACCAACTAGAACCATGAATTTCAGACACAAAATAAAACCTCATTTATTGAGTCTTATGGCCTTACAAGGTCGGGTAGTAATTAACGTTACGTTAAACACAATTAGATCAGCAAAACAAGCAATACCCGACGTTTACAATTCGCCGGAGTAAGCAAACAAAACTGAATGAAATATCTCAAACAAGTAATAAAAACAGCAAAGTTAACATTGAAATCACATGGCAACGCAGGCCATCAAATTGAAGCTAACAATTTACTGTACAAAGGAAAATCCCAGGGGGCGCCGTATAAAGTGAGTGAAAAGCATCAAAATTGAAATAACAAACAGCAAGATGCTTAAAAAAAAATTGAATTGAAATATAAATCCAGCTAGCTCAGAATTTAAGTGGCGGGAGCAGAGTCTTAACCCAGGAGTCGCTTAAGGGCACATAAGTCTGTTAAAAATCCACTGGATAGTGACCGTCGTTTCTGGTACATTACCATAGTATCATCGCCGTGATGGTGAGCGACAAACACAATGCCGCTGCAGCAATGGAAGCTAAATAAGCGGCTACGACCGCGTTATTAGCACAACTTCCGAATAATGGCAAGCACGCCACTCAACATCTCGCTTTCCCAAAGCAAGATATGATCAACCACAATGATCATCAGAGAGCGTGCCAGGCTGACACGTCTATTCACCAGCTCGTGTTGGACCCAAGTCACGTCTGCTCATCAGCTCGTCTTGGACAGAAGTGTTCTCAAAAATGGCTCCTTCCTCTTCCTCGGCTAGTTGCTCGCCACATGTAAAAAGAACTCCACGGAATTAGTCTTGTAGCCCCCAATAAATGTTCAGGATTGGCTAGCTACACATTTCCGTCGTCACGTGTTTAATATCACGCGTCGCATTCGCTGACTTCTTCGCGCGTTTCCTACGTGGCCTCCGGACAGTAGCAGTAGTGGGAGAGGTCGTTGTCCGGTTTTCTAACGGTACTGAAGGCCGGCCGGAGAGGCGTCGCTTTGTCGCCTCCCTCGCTCCTTTGTATCACTCCCAACGGTCAAAATGGCAGTTTCTAGCTTTCAATATTCACCCATCTGAGCCATGAGTTTACAGAAAATTAATTTATAATAAACTATACCTTTGGCCGCCCTGGTTTTAAACATACATTTAACCTATCCAGACAACCCTCATTATTTACAATTAATTTACACGTTCCAAGATTAAATAATTAATAAACTTGAATATAATAAAAAAGGAAAAAAAAAGAAATATGAATATAATTAATAATGATCTGATTATATTCATTGTGGGTGACGCTGTCACACCACAATACGGCGCATCGAAGTGAACTGAGTGTGCGTAGTAGAGAGAGAACCTTCTTGCTGCCCTGTCGAGAGGAGTTGCTTTTTCGAGCTAAATTTTGAACTTTGAGGTGAGGTTACAATAGTACATAACGAAAGCCTTCAACCACGCGGAGGAATGAAGTGAGTAAAGTTTATGGCATTTTAGTGAAATTGTATAAAGTTACATTGGGTATTGTAGTAGTTTTCAAGCTAAAGTCGTCGGTATCGGATGATGCAGATAGACCTATGGGTTATGGCGGAATGCAATCAACACTTACATGATTTCTAAAATTAAAAAGTAATTTTGATAAAAGACTTTTTGTTTTTGCTGTCATCAGTCTCTCGATTGGTTTGACGCAATCCTCCATCCTTTCCTGTCTCGCGCTAGCTTTTCACCTCAACATACCCCTTACAATCCACGTCCTCAAGTTATCTGCTTCATATATTCTAATCTCTGTCTTCCTCTGAATTTCTTACCTTCGATTGTTCCCTCCACTAACAAGTTAACCAATCCTGCATGTCTCAAAATATGATATACCATCCTGTCTCTTCTTTCTGTAAAACTTCCACAAACTTCATTTCCTCACCCATCATTTACAAAACTCGTTCATTTCGTACTCTGTCTGTCCACTTAATTTTTAGCATCCTTCTATAGCACCACATTTCAAATCCTTCAATTTTCCTTCTGTCTGGTATTTCAAAAGTCAATGCTTCGCTGCTATAAAGTGCGATGCTCCACACATAGATTTTAAAAAAGTTATTTCTAAGTCCTAAATCAATATTTGAAACTAAAAGATTTTTTTTTCTCTTCGCTATTGCTGTTCTGCTTTTAACATCAGTCCTGCTTCAGTCATTAGTTGTAATATTACTTTCTAAGTAGCAAAATTCACTAACTTATGTTATCGGATCTGACCCTATTTTTATATTTAATCTTCTAGTGTTGGTATCATTTCTGCTACATTTCATCAGTTTTGACTTGCTTTGGTTTATATTTAGTCCAAAATCTTCCTTCAGTATTTTGTTCATGATAATCAGAAAATTCTCAATATCCTCAACCTGTTCTTCTAACAAGACAATGTCATCAGTAAATCATGCATACTGATTTTTTTCTCCTTGAACATTTATGTCACATTAAAATCTTTCTTTCATTTCTTTTATTGCTTTTTCTACATATAAGTTGAATATTAATGGGGACAACCTTGTCTCACACCCGTTTTAACTGACGCATGTCCCTCATGATTCTCTACTTTTATTATAGCTACTTGATTCTTATAAGGTATAAAGTATTCTTCTATCTTTGTATTTTAGACCTGAATTCTATAAAATTTTGAACATCTTGTCCCACCTAACAATTTCAAATGATTTTTTAAATCAACAAAAGGCCATAAAAGTATCTTTTTTTTTCTTGATCCACCCTTCAAGTATTAATCTTCCGTCAGAATTGCTTGTCATGTACCACGGTTTCTTCTAAACCCAAACTGATGTTCACCTACTATCCCTTCTATTACACTTTACATCCTTCTGTATATTATTCTGGTCAGTGATTTTGAGGCAAGTTATGTTAGACTTATAGCATGATAATTCTCACACCTGTCAGTTTGTGCTTTCTTTGGAGTTGTTATATGATACTTTTATTAATATCAGTGGGAATATCTCCTGTTTCACAACTTTTGATATATGGTTACCAAGATAAATGATGAATAATTTACCGAAAACGTTGAAAGAATTTAAAGATAAAATTTGTAGAGGGCAAATTTAAGTGGCTACAGGATAGGGGGAAGATGGGGGTGTAAGGAAATTGCCACCGGAGCCTGTGATCCATTGCAATTAAATTAAATTAAATTAAAAAAATAAAATGGTTGAATAATATTTGTGTTCCTTTTTCTCCTAGGGATTTCGGATGTTCTGCAGGAATCTCATCAATTCCAACTGCCTTATTTCAAATCATTCAAAGTTCAATCAAATTCTGTCCTCAAAACAGGATCACCTACGAGTAAGTCATCAACGTCGACATCAGCTTCTTTTTCTAAACCACTGCCATTGAAGTCATCTCCGTCATAAAGTTTCTCTATGTATTCCTTGGGAAGAAAAATTGATATACAGCTATAATTTGGTTTACAATATTTGGTTATAGTGTGACATAAGCATGGCAGGATAGGCGAAGTAGAGAACGGGATTTCAGATTTAACAATAGAAATGCGTCTAAATAAATAAATTAAATAAATCAAACTAATGCACCGTGTTACCAGCACGAAAATTAATATTAATAGGAAGTTTTAACTTTGAACGTAAAATATTATAGGAGATGATAATAACAGAATATAGATGGCTTTTCGGTAAAAAGAGTAAATAAAATGATTTCTACTTAGAAAGAAGAGGAGATCGATATAAAACAACAAAATAATAACGGATAATAATTGCGTGCCTAATAAAAAGTCGAATTTTAGATGTTGTACCATAGAGACCAAAGCGGACAATTCTGAGTGATTTTTATTTAGAAAGAGTTTGAAGGGAGAATACTAATTAAAGGAGAGGGCATGAAAGTTCAGTAAGAATAGTGAACGTCTTAATTAAAAAGACGAAAGGAAATAAGTGATATAAAATGTAAAAAAAAACATTAATCACATATTTCATTACGCATCCTAAGACGCAAAAACAGATGTGATGGAATAACACCTAAAAAAAAATAAAAAAAATTACAGCATCCAATAGTATGCTAAACGAAGTTAGAAGTGAAAAGTAATTTTCTGAATTCTATAGCTTCAGGAGGGATTAAATAGTTTTTGAATAATAGGAAGATAAGAAAAATTAACAACCCTCCAGTTTTAATAATTAATAACCGTAAAACTGGTAGGAATTTGTGAACGTTTCCAATAACTAAAAATGTTGGAAATAATTTGATCCAAGAAATGTAAAATTTTGGTAACGCTCGGTTAGAATTTTGGTACCGCGAGAACAGGTTAGTTTGGTATTTCGCAAGAGAAAAATTAATCATCGTGGGCGTCCACCACAGTTCTGGGCGTTTCCGAGGCGATGATATAAAAAGGGATGCCATGATATGCCTGCTTGGCAATATGTGAAAAATCTTCGAACAGTGCGGGTGAAATCTGTGTCGCTCGGCGCGATTAAGTGCGGGACTTAGAATCAGTTGCTGTGGATAGAATAATTTCGACTATAAATGGAATTTGGGAACTTTTCGGAGGTGAACTTCGTGCGTTACCCCTTTAACTTATTACTTCTAACTATTTCATGCTTTTTTTTTTGGAAGTGAACTTTGACATTCTCAATAAACTATTAATAATAGATTTTATCAAAAATAATATTGGGTGCTTCAAGACTCAGTGACTATATGCTGTAATGACTGTATGCTATATGCATGTGTTCAAAGAATAATCTGCAATCTTCATTTTGGTTGGAAGTCTGATGAACATTATTATTGAAGTATTATAAATTTGCTGATACCTTCAGAAACTTCAACGATTCAAAATTAATTCAGCGAAAAAATCTTCTCGTGTAAAGTTTCTCTAACGATGTATTACTTTCTCCTTGCATAGTAAAAACTTTTTAATAGGAGGATGTAAGGAAACTGGCGACCGTCTTGAGGCAAGAACATTGCAATTATATTTATTATCGCCAAAACTATAAGTGAAAGAAATACAACACACTGTCATCTATATGCACCCGAAGATAGACCGTCACATTACAAAGTATTATGTAACATAACGGTATAGGAATATCGAATTTTTACTGATAATTTGCCTTTAACAGCATTGGATGACAAGCAGGCAAATTTTCATACCACCTAGTTTCCGTACACTGAATCAGTCGGAGTGAGTGGTGTTTTGTGAATTCCTGCATATCTCGAATCTCTTAAAACTTGCTGAGAGAAATGTTCCACTTAATCTACATTCGCTGCAAGTATTGTGAAATTCTCAACTATGTAGATCTGACTGTATCAATGTGTAAGTCAACACATCGAGAAGTAACAGTAGAACCAGTATCACTACAATTGACTGCTAATACCGCTACGCTACCGGCTGTTCGTGAAATACGGGTAGGTTATCTTTTTCCCTGCGTGAACAGTGTTATCTTAGCTTACAGGATGTGAGAGTCAGAATCTGACCCACGTGCTCTATCGGATAGTGCAAGTACGCTCCCAAGAGGCTTTTTTTCGTCGGTAGAATTCATAGCAATCTCAAATGACAATAAATATCACAATACAATGATTATAATTTAAAGGAAATATTATTGAACCTTAAAAACAAATAATGGGCAAGAAATTTATAAAGAAAAATAATAATAATTTTCATCGTCCGTTTGAATATTTTCCTTCTTCTTTAAAAATTGGATGCCTAACCAGAAACCGAACATTAAGAATCTGCTCCAAAGATTTTATTAATAACTCCCGTGAAATCGGCACATTTTATGACAGAATCATAATAATCCATAACACTCCCCAGGTGCTACTATCAACCTAATTCAGTTTGCCATGCAATGTAATTCTGATACAAAATTTGTTTTGGATGCAAAGAAAAGTGGGAATGATGAGCAAACACAGATATTTTAACATGAGGAGAATGATACAAGTGATGGTGTCACCGTTGAGCAAATTCTGGAAAGTTGAAAACCAATCTAGATAATGCAACACGTACACAACAAAGTAATGTACTCATGATTCAACTATAGTCATGAAGTAAACAGAACAGTTTCTGGAGAAAACATGTACAAATAGGTAATAACGTACAAATTGTAAATAATTGTCGTGAAACTCTAATCGCTGACGAGACGTAAAGCGATAGCTTTAGACTCCCATATCCTAATAACTCTTAAAACAATCCACACGTCAGTTAACTTCAAAATTACAACTGCAAGATTGAAAAACTTTCGTTCCCTTTGAAGATAACGGGGATAGGAAAAAATTGTAGTTTGTGCAACAGTTTTTGTTTAGTATTTGCGATTTACCATCAGAAAATAGTTGCCGTAATGTAATGTTACGGTTCAGATGCCTATGTTAGGCTCAAAGACCGAAAACGCTAATTGAGTGGAAAAAAACCGACCACAACCCATTGTGGTTTCTTCAAAACGGCCACAACACATTGTGGCTTATCAGTATCTAACTATTTGTATTCACGACGATATGGTCCAGGGTGCGTTTGGTATACATATTATACTTCTTACCCGTCGGTTTACAACTCTCTAAAAAAGAAGAAAAAAGAATCGTCATGTTTGAAGAATGGGACTGAATTTCGTGTGACCTTTTTGAATTAACTACAACGCGTTCTGGCTGACATAACGCGAATAACGTGTTGTGACCTTTTTAATGAAACCAGAACACTTTGTAGTCGTTTTTTTTTTCGCTCAATGGCCGTTTACAACTTTGAGCCTACCACATCTAATAGAATAGTAAATTTAACATTATTGCATACATGAGACGAGGCAGTAACAAACGTTTTTTAGATGAAATTTTCTCGGAAAACGATCCGAGTGAGTTCTTTTATATAACACGAGGTTTCTGCTGTGAAACTTCTGCTGCCATTGTCAAGTGACTGCTCCGAAACGTCATGTTATACAAACGCACTCTCTCGGCCAGTTACTCGAGAAAATTTCACCTATATACAACGCCTAGAAAACCTCCTCTCTTATACAGGAGTTTTATTAACTGACAGAAATAAGGAAACTTAAACAAAATTTTTGTTAAGCATATGTAGCACAACAATGACAGGCTTAAGTTTTGAAGGGTACATAAATTGTAACATTCGTTCATATTCGCTTTGCTTTTCATTCTATCCAAGGTTGTAGCGAAAAAAACTTATAAGAAACCTTTACTATTCTGTACCATATAAACAGGATGATTACAGCGGAATAGAGCGCTAATGACCTCTCTGTCGACGCGCCCTAAAGCCACCACCACCACAACAACAACAACATCAACAACATACAGTGGAATTTTGGCCACAAACTGCAATTCTGAAATGAAGCTTTAACACGCAATATATAAGTAAAAACATCAGTTATCTGAATATGAAATGTTATAAGTTTCATTATTTTGCTGAGGATGAATGTTAAGAATCAAGGAATAGGCCTAATACATGTTACCGATTCTAAACATAATAAAAAAACATGGAATATCTTTTTTAAAATAACTTATTGAAGACTACACCATTTAGGTAATTATAAATAGTAACCCATAAAATTGTCTGCAGAGGCGTGAAAATAAGTAATTTACAACGCAGTTACCATTTCATTTAGGCGTTCGAGTGAGTTTAATAAAAAGGGAATTAATTACTTATCGATTATTAATTACTCTAAAATTGCTGGATAATTGTTTTCTCTGCGAAGCATTAATTAATATTGAACCGCACAATAAGAACATTGATATACTATAAACGAACATTTACGTTATTTTTTTATATAAAACGATGCACATGATGAATTTTATAATGACTTAAAATGAAACAGCGTATATATCGGCTTTAAGAATATTGTGCTTGAAATGAAAACCACGCTAAACAAATTCAATTTCGCATATCAAACAAACAAAGAGGACGAAAAAGGCTTTTTAAACCCACCTGAGACAAAAGAGAAAATTGCATTCAGAGAATTTCATTTTAAAATTTTTCAATCTGATTAGAGCCCACGCAATTGTCATCTGCCTTTTCGTTTAGGAACACTCAGTTGTGAGTCAGCTGTAAAGATTTTCTTAAAAATGAGTTAAATAGACTTAAAAAACATGTTAAATTTTAATTACTACACAGTTTTATTGTAATAATTATGCTATAAGCAATATCATAAAAATAAGTACGTTTCTCATGAGGCAAATCAAACTCATATTTATATATTTTTACTTTACTAGTATTTTCACTTTTATTTGCGATATAGGAGATTTCGGATTCTAAACAAAATATGCCTACCAATCACTATTACATATATTCACTTTTCTTTTACGCATTCAGATTACTGGACAAATTTTGTTAAAACTGTTGCACTACCCAATTGCTATCATTTACGGTCTTCCGAGGTATATAGTATACCTCATGTTTTGCTCAATACCTATACGTCCCTAGTTGACAACGTAAGCCCTATACATACCTACCACTCTATTTTTTCGTCTCCTTTATCTTATCAGTTATTAGGTGCATTCCCGGCAATTATTATTTGAAAATCTTCTTCTTTCTCTTCAGCACCTTTTCTCCAACATAATGTTCTACCGACTTGATGAGGTTTACTCATCATTGGCATGGTAAAAGTTGAAACATTGATTTTATGGCCTCATACGTTTGCTGTCGACAAGCATTTTGTACTTGCTGCCCGGTCGTACTACGTACTAATGGAGAAAGTGAAGTGTTGCCATATGTCTGTTAAGTGTTCTGTGTAATAAGTGTGTTTTTTTGTTTTGTTTTGAGATGTGTGGTCTACGAGGTGGGGATTCGTGATCGATGGCTTCAGCAAGCAGCAGTCAGGACGGCCGGTACGCCAGTCCTGGGCTCATGCCCGGCACCGTTGTACCTTTCCCATCCACTGTGCGGCGCCTCAGCGCACTGAGACAAATTGGCGAGTTTCATCAGAAAGGCGTGTTAGGGACTAATTTCAATTATTGGTATTTGAGTCCATAATACGTTCTTATAATGTTAACAATAACGAAAACTAGCTCTCCCCAAATGATAATTGTTATTTCGTCGATCCTGCAAAAACATATTCACTGTAAAAAAATAATAATAGCCTACATCTGATAGTGATTCACTTGCATTCACAGTGAACAGAACAGTACAATGTTTTTTTTTTATTTTTTATTTTTTTTATTTTTTATTTTTTAAAACTATAAGACTACTGAGCTGGCCTGTAGAAATATTATTATATTCGTCACTTTAATATGGCTTGGTCACATCAAAATTTCAATGCATCTGCACTATTTGCCATCATTCACGAATATCTTGAAATTATGTTGTACACACATTACGTCATTCTGAGACCTCTGCAAACTAAACTGTCCAGCGTGTGTTAGTTGTTTTCAAGTGTCAAAATCAACTCTCTCGCCCTGGCGGATACTCGATAATCACACCTTAGTCTATAGCCCAGGCAGACTCAAATTTTACAATACTTTCAATCTCTCCAAAGGTTAAATACACATTAATACTGACTTGGAAACCCTCTGATTCTTTCCATATTAATTAACACAATTTAATATACACTTCAGGTATTCAGACCCTCCCGCTACTCCGCCGTGTTCTAGTGTGGTCTTGACCAAGGATTCGCAGCCCAATTCCGTTACTTCCTTGGTACGTATCTCGACACTCTCCCTCGTCACGATCCCAGCCTAAATGAACTTATTGTCAAACTTAGCCATTAACAGCAATGATGCAAATACTCTGCCCTGTGGCACTACTGAACTTGCTTCTTTTTTTTTTATCGCATATCCAATGTTGTTCTTTACTTTTTATGGAGCGTGTATAAACTAAGTGGTTCCATTTTGTGCTCTTTTAAAATATCCCCGCAACTCCATGTAGCTTAATATGGCTATTGGCTGGACACCCCTAGCAACTTCCATCGTTTGCCATGGGTGGAACGTATTGTGTTGTTTTATTTTACAAGATAATTGAAGATTGACTTTTGTGTACTTTTGTAAGATTGTGAATTTTCTGAATCAAGTTAACCACTCCTTCCAACTATAAATCATTGGGGAAAACCTTTTTCATTTACAGCCAGGTATTCTTTCCTTCCTGAGGTGTAATTAAAGAACATTCTTTTTATCTCATTAATCACTGTTTATTAATTAATTGATAAAATATAAGAAACTGTACCTGCCGCGTAAAAGATAAGATTGATGTCAGAAGGGTTGCAACATTTTTAGTTTTCTTTGGCGCAGTTCTGACATATTTCTTTTTACGGTACCAGGGAATGTTTGTTTGTGCTGCTTAAAAGATTTCAATAGCTCATTGACTCCATTTTAAATTATTAAAGCTCGATGGAAATTATTTTTCGATAAACCTCTTAAAGTTTGTTGCACAGCACCATTTCACATCACAGTCACATTTTAAATTTATAATAATACTTCAGCGAGCACAGCAATTAAAGATGCACTGATGTTCACTTTAAAGAATATGAATTGTTTTTTCAACGAGCGGTGGGGTGACACACGGCCGATCAGAATCGAAACATCAAAATAATACGCACTGACACAGGAGGGAAAATTCTGTGTGACATCTGACTCTACTTACCGCTTGCCTTATGATACGGGGCTGCGGCTAGTTCAAGCGCACCGGCTTTCAATCCTGGTGGCCTCGTGTCACTCTAGTTGCATTTTTGTAAGGAACTGTGGGTATACAACTGATCTAAAGTGGTAATTGAACTGCGGAAATATACAGGGTGATTAAGGATAAATGGTAAATATTGAAGGAGATGGCAGTATGAACAATATTGAGTAAAAAATTTTCATATAAACATGTGTTCCATTTCCATTCATTTTGGAAATACAGGTGCTGGAAGGTTGTGCATAAAACAAAGCTCAGAAAATTATCAAGAGAACACAAATAACTTACTCGAAGTACTTCATTCATGCAAAAACACACGCATGTATTACAAAAGTTTAAATTAGATATTTGAAAGTTCAACAACTTATTTCAATACACTTTGCAGTTCTCTTCACAAAACTACATGTAGCTCTTCTTATTACGTTTTGTAGTTTTATGAGGATAGCAGTGTTTACAATGTAACCAATTTGTCTCTTGT
Organism: Vandiemenella viatica; assembly: GCA_031002005.1. Classification (NCBI taxonomy): domain Eukaryota; kingdom Metazoa; phylum Arthropoda; class Insecta; order Orthoptera; family Morabidae; genus Vandiemenella; species Vandiemenella viatica. Next base: position 202,893,670 of record JARYHS010009186.1, read on the forward strand.
GTTTACTTTTTCTTTGTACACTTCGTTTTTCAACCAACTTTACACAAAAAATCTAATGGGATAAAGTTTATTTTATTCATAACATTCCAGCCCCTGTATCTCCAAAACGAATGGAAATCGGACACATGTTTATATAAACTTTTTAGTCAATATTGTACATATTACCACCTTCTTCAATATTTAACACTCCTCCTGAATCACCCTGTATACCCATGGCTGTAGTTTGTTCTGTGCTTTGTTTTATCTATCTCTAGTTACATCAATGCTCGTGTCGGACACCCTAACTTTACAGATATAAAAACTCATCTGGCATCAATAGTCATCACACAAGAACTATGTGGCTTCTTTAAGCAATAACCCACACAGAATTTGATCTTGAAGGCTATAAAACGTATTACCACGCCTGCCTCAATGCCGAGCAGACAATCCTATACTAAATGGGAGGAAACCGCAGTGTTTTTTCTGTTTTACATTTTAATCTGTTTGTGAAGTGTGAAATTGTAGACAATTTTCCTACGTCGTTACGGAATATCGACTAAAAGAAGTAACCAGAATCTTTGATCAGCCAAACATGATGCTTGACAGATGGCACGCTGTACTTCACGATGCCTATCTTTAATGTGCTCTACTACATAGTTAGATTTTAAAAAAATAAACAAATAAATTTTTCTGTCTTGGAAGTTATAAATGGCGAACTATTAGAAATACTTACACTCTAATTACGGTATACATTATTTCTTCATGTTAAGTGATTTAAATTTGGACGTTCAGGTCAAGTTTATTTGTCGTCATCTTCTGCTAATACCGAAATTAAAAATCTATTGTAAAAGTATAGTATGCTGTAAAGTCAAAACATGAGAAATCAAACTTTTTCGATCTGATAATTGGTATGAGAAACGAAGTTATTTTGTGTCTTATATAAAGCACAACGAGTACGTATGGTCTGTCTCATCATGTATCGTATTTTAGAAACAAATTTCTTGAAGTTACCCAGAATAAATCCCCTCTCAGTTAGCCAGAGATTATAGCTAACTGAGATCCATTATTTTTCCACGCGTCACACGCGAAGTAAACAAACAGCTAAACAGCTGGGCACAGTTATCTGCTGCACACAGAAAGTTGGTCACTTTGAATTTCAAATCCGTGGGATTTGCCAATCGCAGGAGTCTGGTTGCGACGCCTTCGCGGAGGAAACGAGGTAGAGTCGGGGATTGCATTGGCGTCGCGCCTGGACGAGCCAGTCACGATTTATGGAACACAAATCCCGACCTCCGGAGAAATAAAACCCGAATAACGCATTCAGACGCTGCGTCCAGCTCGTAATTCTCAATTCTCAGCGAGGCTGCTGGTGTGGAAGGCGCACCGTACAATGGCGAACGTGCGCCCTACCCCTCTGCACTTATCATGCGATTACTGGCCACCACGTAAATTTAAACAGAACCATGAAAGCTTTTTTCTAATACCCGATTTCTCTGGGTTTGTGCTTTATGTGGATATTCTACGGTACAATAACGGGTACGATGGAAAAAGAAAATGGGTGTGAATCAGTAATCTTCTTCTTTGATGAGGATTCATGTTCCTTACATGTCTTTCTAATTCTTTTCTGTCCTCAAAGCCTCCTAAGTCGATCTCTTCATTATAATATTCTGTGTGACACGGTTCTTTCTCCTGACGTATCAGTCGTTTCCATGGCGGCCACTCTTCTTTAATTTAGAAGAACCATCTCGTATCGTAAGACCACAGCTGTGTATACACCTCACAGAACTCATTTCCCTATAAACATACACGTTAAGTATCGCTACTGCAGACGACAGTAGCAGTGAGTAGTAAACATTTATCATGTATTTCTCTGTAACTGTTACCCTCGACCTTGTACTCGTATATTTAAAATTTTATTGCTGAATTTGGATATAGACTGCTGTGACTTATGTAAATGTGTCCCACAAACTGACTGCGAAAGAAACAAAGCCTGAGTGACCGATGTAAAATTACAGATATTTACACACGCTATCCGTCTGTCTGTCAAAATTCGGTTAGTTTAAAAAAATCTCATTAAAAAATATGTACCCAATGCTCTTCCTAATGATACGTAGTGTTTCCATGCTAAATTTAACTAAGATTTTAACCGTTTAGTTGAGAATATGTAACAAATATACAGCGAGTCAGAGTTCCTGTCAGATTTATAATATAAGTGTGTATCACTAAATAGTGAAACGTATTCGTCTTGACACAATAGCAATTTTTTTAAAGTTAAGTTTTGCATACTAAAGAAAGTCTACTTCACATTATTTCATACCACCAGTAACTTTCTATATATTGTAATTGCTCAATTTTAATCATAGTTTGATATTATTTGTTATCAATACTAATAGAAGTTCAGCTTAGGCATGAAGTTATAACGATGTCTTTCATGCTTGCTTACTACGTTCTGGGTGCAACAAACATCCTAGTCATACACTCCGAGCAATAATAAAAAGTTTGCTCTTAGCACGAAATATATCAACAAGTATGCGAAATACGTATTGCTTTTGTTGATAATAATACTATGTAAAATAATATAATAAAAGTTATTCATATTTAAAATTACACTTTTTAATGCGATGTTGTTGCAGGCCATGTTTCCACAGTTGCTTAATTAATTACTAGTTGAAAGAACACGCCAATGCAACTGTTTAGTTTATTTATTGCTGCGTCGTACAGATTCGTCGCTGATGATGCCTTGATGAGAGGTGAAACACGTAAGACGCAGCAATAAATAAACTAAACAGTTGCATTGGCGTGTTCTTTCAACTAGTAATTACACTTTTTTCTTTCAACCCTGTAACAAATTTCTAGTAATATAATGGTTTTAAGCTGTTCCATAACAACGAGTGTCTCCTGCCATCGTTTTTGATGGTCATGCCTGTATCCACTTGCGAACGGAGATTTTCTGACGCATTAATACAATGTAGTCTTCGCGGTTTTAGAGCTGGATGGTGACATAAGAAGATAACGTTTCGACGACGTTGTCTGTCATCATCGTCTGACAGTACACTTCTGGACGAACAACAAACACCTGATGAAGGTGACAGAGAACCTCGCAGAAACTATGTCTTTTTATGACACCATCCAGTAACAAACCCGCGAAGACTACTTAACATTACTGTCTTTATATTAGTTAATAATGATTTAATAATAGAGGATGATATTTATCAACATTGACAGAAGGCCCTAAGTAGACTCAGTACTGGTGTATAGGGATGGAACGAAAAGCTGAATAAATGGGTTTACGCCGAAGATCACGAGCTCTGTGAAGATAGGGCGATGTCACTGACGATGCAGGTCAGGCGGTACTGGGTGGAAGGCGAGTGTGGAGGGTCACTCGGACGCCCGTGTTGCTCAAGGTGGTCCTGTCCCTGGCTAGCAGAGCTCCCCTGTGGCAGTGTGTCCCGCCCTGATGTCGCTGTGCGCCTGTCGGTGATCGAATGAATCTCAGAACCTATCCTCCGGCGGTCGAGAATTGTGCGAGAGGTTTGTCCTACAATTAGGAGATTTAAGACAAAAAGAGATATTTTACAATTAAATTCTCGAATCAGGGCAACAATAGGTTCAGAAAAGGTGACAAGAATACCTCTGGAGGTAGTTTTAACGAAGAGACGGAATATGTGTTCTGAAACACAATGGTTTAGACGTCTATAGAGAAAGGCTAATTTATCGATAAGATTTAATGCTCTCCTCTCTGGACCGGACATTGTGTAAAATAAATTCACGGCTTGTTGATATTCGGGTTTTTTTTATATAAAAAAGAAGGCCCTGACTGATGTGCGGCACTTTTTCTAAAAAAGTCTGTGTAACACCAACTGCCTCTGGCAATTTATGCTTCCGAAACTGTTCGCTCTAAGCGCTAACGCCTCTTGGTTTATGACGATAAGTGAGCACCACGGTGTAACAAATACGGTTGATGTAATATCCTTCGTAATGAAAACAATAATTACGTAAAACGTTTTACATATTTGCCTTTCTCTTTTGTTTGTTTACATTTCATAGTGAAATCTGTACACACAGAGTTTTGTAATAGTTTTCTCATAACGTCGGTAATTTCCGTATGTATAATTCATACACCAAACATTGAGAGTTCCGGACAATCTTTATTAACTCTTCCAGATGTTCAAAGTTTTCGGCAAAACATATCTTCTCTACGCTCACAATAAACACCTTCACATTTATTTAGCTTTACAAGATAAGGTTATAACGTTCTGTGTCTTTGCAACACATAATTCAAAGCTTACATAAATGAACAGTTTACAATACTTATTTCACATGTTTTTTAACTTACATTTTGTGTTGTTGGTATGTAATTTTGTGTTATTGATATTAGTATTATTGTTTTGATTTAATATCGCCGGTATAGAGATTGTCAAGGCACCCAGTGCGCTGTTTTTAGCCGGTGTTTAATGTATTTTACAATGTTCATATGGAGACATATGCGTGATTTGTTGACCATGGAGATCGGTAAACGCATGGTGAAAGAGGACCAGATGGGTAACGAACAATTGAGGTAATCCTTCGCACACAGGACAGCAGAGAAAAGGATGTGTGGAAACTGGTCTCTCATTATTTTGCAGTCGATATGACTCAAATTTTATTTGTCTCTTTATAATGCAAACTGTTACACTCTTAAATCATTTTCAAGCAAGATCCAGTGTAGAATCCAGTTTAATAGAGTTTTAATTGTGTATGGAATGATTTTAGGCGCAGTCTGAAGATTTCGCAACAATGGAAATGTTTAAATTTCCATGAACCTTGTTTTGGTATTCTGTGATTAAAGACTTGTTTTTGATCCTAGAGGAGGAAACTATTCTGATGGGAATTTCACTTGATTCTTTAAAAACGTATATAAAAATGGAGTTAGTGGCCGAAGACAATATTTTTTAAAAAATATTCATGTTCTTGTATTACGATACGTGTTCACATTTTGCAATCTATGTAGGGGATGGCGCCCATATAAATATTCAATATTGTATTAATAATTTATCTATACAAGTAATTTGTTTTGTTTATTTAATTATTTTTTATATTTATTTATTATTATTCGCATATTATTATTATATTATCATATAAATATTATTTATTCATTTATTTATTGTATTAATAGATTTGTTTATGTAAAAAAGTATTATATCTTCCACCAAAGATTAGTAAAATATAATTAATTATGAAGGTAAATTATCAATTACTCATGTAACAGCCATACTTAAATTTATTATATTTTGTCACACGGTGGAGGTTTTCCAGTAAGCACATCTATTGAGACGTGCTTACTGGAAAATGCGGACCATCGCGTTCCCTCGTGACACGAATACAGTTCATTTTGGGATAGAATGTAACCTATAGATCAATAAATGTAATATTTGGTTAAATATTCAAGGAACGTCCGCGTTACTTAGTTTTGAGACAAATGAAAATACAACTTACGTAACTGTTGTGCTGTTCCAAGTGTTCATAAAAATTTTGTAACGTGTGTGGATTTTCATTGAGAATAGACAAGGTCATCAGTGACCCTGAATGCTCTGGCTGAAAATTTGGCAAACAATTAATATTTATTCAAGACATTGTAAAAGAAAACCAAATTACAGTAAACAGTTAATTGACTCCGGCATGGTACAAGTTAAACACAATTCAGACTAATAAAAAATATTTGGACGCTCTCCTGAAGGTCCAAAACTAAACTGGTTGAAAAGTTTATAAGATGGAGACACAAAAAACTCTTAACAGTGCGTTTGGGGTATTCCAAAGTCGCATGTGAACACAAATGTATAGAGTAACCATTCACACATTACCCTGTCGCTGTTGTGTCGTATAGTACTTGGCCTCCCCAAGTAATTCAAGGCACTGATTAAAACGGCGACTTCATCGTCGTTGGCACTTAGGTGCCATCACCTTAACATCCGCTGCTAATGTCCTGATACACTAACTTAAAATGGCTTCCTTCTTCTCCACGACCAGCAGACAGTCTCCTTTGTTCCTCCCTTGCTCCCAACATACGGTGGTTATTTCGCGGCAAAACAGAGCAGCCTATCAGATTCCTCCAGCCGATACGCGCCGTTGGTGGTGATGGAAACATGAAACAAAATTACCGTCTTAGTGTGTCTGCCCAATAGATGGAAGAAACTGTTTATTTCAGTCACCCACACAGTCGCACTATGGTTCGACCTTGAGCGCACTCTGCCATGTCCTCCATTGCTAGCGCTCCGGAATGCTACCGAATGCCATCGTTGGAAAACTGTGGATCAAAATCGTACCAGATCACATGTACTGGTGTTCCGTAACACTAGAGTAACGAGAGAACAGGGTTGCACAGGATTGATGTGTGGAGCTGCCTACGTTCAGGCGGTTTCAAGTAAAGGTAATAACGATTGAGTGTGGACCACTAGATCTGTATTCTCGACTACGTATTCGCCATCAACAAAACACGCTTGAAAAGTAATTGAATGCTTCTATTACTTAATCTAATACCATGAATTTTTTGTTTTTTCTATAAAATCAATAATAACGTAATGGGAACTAATCTCTACTGAGGTAATTGAAGTGTATGTCAGAAATATTAAGATTATTGGTTTGCACATTAAGCTGTAAGACGCTTCAGCTAATAATTACGGTCATGTTAAACCAACATGGGTGATGAATATTAATAATATGCTACCCTCGCTCATTAAGGTCACATATTATTAAGGTTATTATGTATTGATATTTTTATACTATGAACTATGAAGCGTAATATGCCTATCCACATATTTTGCAGAATCCATCAAATGATATGCATTTCAAAAAGTTTCCACAACTTATAAAATTTAGTTACAATAATCTTATTCTTAAAGTAGATGGCACTTTTATACCACCACTTTCGCTGCTGTTTTGAGAAGGAAACACAACTATTTGTACCATGGAAGATTGTAATACCAACAGAACCAAAATAATAACAAACAAATTAAAAATAACGCCTATTGTTGAATATGTCCAGCGGTATAGACAAACATGATTGCAAATCGTAAACTACGTAGACTTAAAATACAACGACAAATTCTCCAACGCATCCTGAGAGAACGACCACCATAAGGAAGGTCGCATACAAAGAAGAAAATGCGGACAGTGATAAAGTTGACGACAATGGTGATATCTTCATTTTTTTAAACTCATAGTCTGTTTCAAATTTTTATGGATGATCTAAAACAGTGGCATTTATGCTATTTAAATAGTGTTATCTTAATTTCTATAGGTTTTATTCTAAAAATTATTTTGTTATAAAATTATACTTATGTACTGTTTGTTATATCTATTATTTGATCAAGTAATCTTTGTATAACAATGATGAAGATTTGTTGATAATGAGACAGTATCACGGGAGCAAATATAATATTTCCATAATACTCTTAAAGCTGCAGGAAATCCGATTGAAAATGTTATGTGAGTAGTCTTCTGTTTTTCAGCAACTCTTCTAACGGGAATGTAAAGAAACAGTCAATATACATCATGAATTCTTATTGACAGAAGAGAGAATCAATTCACTGGTGATACATTGTGATTCCTCTAGATGTGGAAATTAATAAGTTTCTGCTGCCAAACTTTAACAATCTTCGAATGATATTAACATTTGAAAAATAGCTTCCTGAACATCGGAGCGCAATGAAATATTTAGTGATGAAGCCCTTTTCTCCATTAATAGAATTCCTGTACAGTAATGAGACAAAATTTAGCGGCTGCAAAACATACTGGAGCATGATTAATTTTTAATAATCTGGTTGATTTCCGCGCTTCAAGTACAGTAAAATAAATTAATTAACCAATCAATCGTACACCAATTGGGTATTGTAATAAGTTCTCATAGGATCTTCTATCAAGCGAAGTATCATACAATAATTAACTGAACTTGCTCAATTTATTTTGTCTTTAGAGAATCAAACTGAATTTTCTATGGATTCAAGTGTTTCGATTCATACAAAAGTCTAGCATCTATTTATTCCACAAATGCTAGGCATGTGGAAGATTTTAAAACATGCAATTGAAATGTCACGATATAATCAAATTTTTAATGTTTGAATTTGGAAAAATATTGAGATATAGCAGACAAGAGACAAAAAACAACATGAAACATCAATCGTTGGTTAAAAATGCGTTTTACCTCTAATTGTGATATATAAATAAAAGCACATACGCGTACCCGTATGTAAATCATCCAGTGTCCTTGGAAGTAGTCTTTGAAAGAATGTACCAACCGCTGCCAACGATGTGGAAGGCGCCAAATACTCTGAACTTCACCGTGAGAGAATCTTCTTATCTCACGTCTGATTGCTGTGTCGATGTTTTCACGTGTCCGAAAGTGTGTCCAAAGAAAAGGATGCTTTAACTTCTGTATCACATGGAGAAAGTACTCAGAAATATGGTAGATACTCGAGTACCTTCCATTACTACCACATGAGAGTATTCTATACACAAACTACTCACTTCTGTCTGGTAGCGATTTGCCATTTAGTTATATCACGTTTTTCGTACGACACCCCTCCCCCCTTTACGTCGAAAGAGAAACTCCCTTACCTCCCCCTCCCCAACAATTTTATTATTAATAAGGTAAATGCCTACTTTTCCATAATAACAATGATATATAAAAGTTAATTCACTAGGTATGTGACGTAAAAATAAATCTCTTCCGCCCTAAGAGGTGGCGAAAGAGACGTAGTACTTGTGAGGGTGTACAGACAGAGAATCCTCCACAGTGAAGGTGAAGCCGCTCGGCACCTTGCGCCTACCCGTGACACGTGTTCGGAACCTATGAACAGAACCTGATGTTCACATAATTCATGCCGACTTTTTCATTATGTAGTAACAGTTCAAATATCTTACGTTTATAACATACATCGGTGTTTTGTGGGCAGATGACCGCGTCTAACTCAAGCACGGGATTGGTATGTCACAGTCCTTCATCTGCACTCTCCCAAACAACCATAATCACTTTTATCGTTCTTGGTTTCAGTGAAAGGTGTTATTGTTACCAACCGACTACACGTTGCTCCAACGGTTTCAATTTATTTTATAAGTTGCAACCCAGTAAACGTAAAAATCTTAACATTGTACTTTTTCTAATTTGTAATACCCCTTGAAAAATAAATGTTAAACTATTATATCTTTCATTTAGTCCATTCATACACGCTAAGGCTTTTTTGCCATAGCACATCCACACTATCCTACCGCCGCATACTGCATATATAAATTACGTCGCTACCGCACGATCTAGCCCGCTGGGCTAGAGTTTTGATTCACGAGCGCCATTTATAATAGTTGGGCCTTAACACAGATAGCAACTGTATAAGCAACAATCTATAAAACCCAAAAATTTAAATTTTTAAATGTGATTAAACAAAATTATTCTAATTAAATTTAATAGGGACTGTGGTGGGCTGAAAGTATTTGGCAGTACGTCACACGTTATATGAGGTGTCAACATGCATCTAGTTCCTTTTCCCGTGTCTAGCAAAGTGTAAGGATAGTCAACCGTCGATAATGTACTGGCACACTGACTGACTCAATGGAACGTGACAGAATGGGCAGTGCCGTCGCCAGTCTCCCCCGGGCCAGAGCTGCCGCAAGCGGCCGTAAAGGCAGCCGCCTTGTGGCGGCGCAGACAATCTGGGGTCGCTGCCGCATTCCCTGCCATAAAGCCGGCAGGGCCACGCCGGGCCGTAAAACACGGATCACAGTCCACGACACCGCAGCCCGGGTTACTTAACGTAAACAAACTGTCAGCCGGGGAACCGAGTTAATATTCCACCCACTCCCTCGCTGCCCCGCAATATCCGTCACAAAAGCTACGCCCCAATAGATTATAAGCAACGGACAGGTGGTTTCAATCTCTGCAATAGGAAAACCACGATGACGCATCATAAGGTAATCATTAATAAGGTTAATAACAATGTGGATTTAAATATATTACCCCTTTGTGTAAGTTTCTTTCCAGTCTTCAGTACATCAGTAGAAGTTTAATCAGATAAATTACGTTTGGGAATATCGGTTATAAAACACTTGTCCAAACAGACCGATCATTATTTCAACGAATTCACTGTAGTCTACATCTACATCTATACTCTGCAAATCACAAATACTGTGGGTGGCAGAGGGTGTTAAGCACCAATCCTAATTCAGTGCATTCCAATCGCGAACCGAACGAGTAAAAAAGGAATACATAAATGTATCAGTACGGCATCTTATTTCTCGAATCTTATCCCTCCTGTCATTGCGACCTAAATAGGTTGGCGGAATAAGTATTTCGTTGCACTCGTAAATTAAAGATTTTCGCATATTCTCCAACAAATTGAAACGAAAACGACGTCGTCTGTCCGCCAAACAATCCCAGCCCAACCCGCGTATCAGCTCTGCGACACTTACGTAAGGACTGTAACTAGCAGTCACGAATCGAGCGGTTCTCCTCTGTACTTTCTCTAATGTGTCAACCAATCCCTTGCGATACGGATCCCAAATTCCACAACAGTATTCCAAATGCGGACGCACTAGTGTTTTGTACGCTATTTGCTTCGTATGAGCATTACAACTTCTCAAAATACGACCTATAAATCGTAGTTTAGAATTAGCTTTGCCTACGACGGAAGTTATGTGCAAGTCCCATTTCATGCTGCTTTGTACTGTTACGCCTAGATACTTCAGGGAATCCACAGTGTCAACAACTAAATTGTTAACTTTGTACTCGTGAGCAAACGGGGTCTTTTTATTACTTATTTGCATTGCCTGCCATTTATTGCACCATTCCGAAATAACATCCAGATCGCGCTGAATTTCTAAGCCATCGTCAGAGCACTTCACTTCCCTATAAATAATTGCATTATCAGCAAAAAATCGCATCCTGCAATTAACGTTGTCACAGAGATCGTTTATAAAAATAGTCCGGAAAGTACTGCGGTGACTGACATAGAACACAGTAGATTTAAACCTCATCCATACGACGTCGTTTAATACAGTCTGGCAGACTTATTATGCAGACTACGATTTCAAATGATGAAATCTTCGACTACAACCAAATTACGTTTTCGTACCTAGAAAAACGTTTCTGGCTTCTCTAATTGTTAAAGCAAGAGTATTTTCGTGCAGTTATCGTATAAACCGCACTCATACGAGTTTGAACCCAAGACAAGCGCGGGGAATAGTTTTCCGGCATTTTGCGTTCAACATGCCAATAAAGGTGCTTCAGTGTGGATGTAGTCTCCTCTTCAACACCAATTTTTTGTACTTTATGATTTCAAGTCTAGAGTGAAACGTCACTTATTACCATAGCAAGGAAGGTCGAACATACAGTAAATGATACAAATACTATCCAATCTAGGTTCTCCCTTAGGGTATTACGTCCTGGCTCCATAGATAAAGGTAAAAGCTCGTGCCGCGTAATGACCTGGAGACAGTGTTTTTACTGACAGCGCAGTCCGCCTCTGTCGTAGCCTGTCTAACCTAACCCAGTAATCAATCGGGTATAGGGACCTGCGGCGCAACGTAGAATCCGAACCAATGAGTCGTTCTGGTGTAATTGGCATTACACAGTAAGCTGTGCTAGAGATGAGAACATGATTCGAACAGAGGACCTTTCGATCGCCACACAGATGCCCAGACCGCTGATCCATCAGACCGCTTGCTAGCTCCCTCGGTAAAGTTAAGAAAAGTGCCACAGTCTGTGGACTCTTTAAAATTCTTCAACCCCACCATAAAGTTAAATGAGTAATAAATTGAAATTTGGTGCGTTACTCGTTATCTAGTTTGAAGTACAATTAGTCGAAATTGACGGGGGCAGTTAGAGTCCTACTCTGTATTTCCGTGTTCATCCATTCTTATAAAATATGAATAACCATTTTCAAGATGTATAGAAACTCTGACCTGCTGTTTAACTATCATAACATCCTGTATGGGCGACAATTATTTATATTGATCTAAAGGCTCGTGAGAATTTATCTTTTATTAAACGTTTACGCGTGTTGTGAGAGGCTGTTCATAAACATTAGATACCGGTTCAGCTGACATCGAAAGTGGTGGTAAATACTACAACCTAGGTCCATTGCGGTGCCACCGCCGCACACAGTGCTGAACAACAGTTAAACACTCCTGACAAACTCTTAGCCTCTACGCGACAGAAATTTGGCCATACTATCAGTAGGATGAAAATGTGAAAGACTGGCGAAAGAGAAGTTCTGATCGCTGTTGTGTGCTGATATCAAGCACCCCTACTAGCACCAGTTTCTAGGGAGACACACATTAAGACGCCCTTATGGAGCCAACCGAGCCTCATAAGCAGTTAGGAGCCATAGAGATGGCCCAGCTGAAAGGAACCAACCGGCTGACCAGCTTGTTAACCAAGTGTCTGCCTGAGATGAGAGGGTCGAATGGACGTCTGCCCTGCCACTGCAGTACTCAGCCCTAGTCTCCGCGTAATCAGTGCCATCACCTCCAACGCAACCACAACCTCTATTACAAACACCGATCAAGGCATCGAACGGTTCTTTATGCCATCATTGGTCCGTCTGAACCACGTTTTCGTTTCCCCCTAATTGATTGATTACCTACCCAGTAACGGCCTTGTTAAAGAAGATCATGTAATTGACGTTTATTAAGCGAGGTAAGAACTTCAGCCGTTAAACAATCATTCGTTTTGATTGAAATACTCAATGCTGAATAAAACACCATTTCGTTACCGCTAAAATAATTGCAATAAACTAGTGTTAACTGTAGCAACTTATATTTTTCTCTGCACGTGAATTCCCTCACATTAATAATTAATTAATGACAGAATAGGTCGAGTCAGTATAGTTACATACAGTTGGTGAATAGGATTTCTTCTCTTCTGTAATCGTCATAAAGTAATGTGGTGGGTCCACTTACCATACATTGTTACCAGCTATGACCAATAGTCAAATCTTCAAAATAGATGGCGTCCCATACAATAATAAAACCTACGAACCTCTTTCCACTCAACGTTAAATTATATCCTCACCTACCTGAAATTTTGAGAAATTTGGGGGTAGAAAGACGAGGGTTTTCTGCAGTTGTAGCTTAAATGAAAGAGCAATAGGTTGTCGTATTTGTTGTATCTCAACCATGAACCTATTACCACAAAATTTAGACAGTATGCGGATGAGCTGTTATGTGCAGTTAATGAGTGAGCTGTTAATTAATAATGATACTCCGTGAAAATTGTTTTGCACCGTTGCACCTGCTATCATAACGGGGATCGCCTGATGTTGGCCCTATGCTGTCGAGGATATCGCGGATCTTCGGCTACGTGTTGCACCCAGAGATTCCTTCTACTCATCGGCAGACCATTTTTTTTTCCCCAGCATCTGCGAGAATAGTCTTTCAGCCGCCGCGCATCGGCTGGAAGCTTCAATTGAATCTCGGTTCAATTCAACTGGACCCGTTTCCCTCTGGTTTCCGAAGAAAAACTTCGGCTTGGTAATGCTGTGGGTCCACTTTAAGAGGTCGCTTCAAGACCACTACCTCAAAACAGACATTTTACTATTAGTAGGTACTCTTCCCTGCAGAAAATAGTATTGTTGTTTTATGAACCGGTTGGCTTCTCATTCTTTCGAACCGTAAACCTCATTAAAAATTGAAAAAATAAATTAAAGAAAATTGCGTATTACACCAACTATTTTCTTCCGCACGTTACAAGCATGGATGGCTCTGCCGGCGACGGCACTGGCTCTGTGATTTTATTAACATGTTCCGCAAAACCCATATGCAGCAGTAAACAATACACATCCGCTATATAAGCAAACATGCTGTTGCTAGATTTGACGTCAAGTTTTTTTTTTTTTTTTTTTTTTTTTTTTTTTTTTTTACGTAAAAAAATCAACGATCCATAACCTCTAGTGGAACCATCCAGATTCAGAAAGTACATGCATACTATAGAGGGTAGACTGAACAAGATCAGATAACTTCTTGTAACTTAATACACAAGTCTTGTCCGTCTTTTCAATTGTATTGGTTTATCGGGATTTCATTTATTTTTGGAAGTTGATTGCTTATTCTGAGTAGCTGTTCATATTTAACGGTTCCGTTTGAAAATCCGTGAATAGCGGCACTTCAGTACTAAAGTCTTATCAATATGCGTGTTTCCGAAATCAAACAATGAGTGTGTATTCGGGGCTAGAGATGACAGTTCTAGCCATTATGAGTTAATTCCTACTAACTTCCAAACTAAGCATAGGAACAAATTAAAATATAATGAGTTAATTAAACTTTCTGACTTTCATGCACAACAGACAATAGAGGCATATAGCTTCATCCAGAGCAGAGTTATTAACGTGCAACTATGCGCTGAAACGTTTCGAGATGCCATTGAACAAATACGAGGGAATCCACGAATATTAGATTATTGCTTTGATTTTGGGGTGAAATCATACATGTGTACCACTGTTCGTGGTGGATGTGTGGTACCGCTCTGGCCTCCTGGCCTGGGAGAACGTGGGTTTGAATCTCCGGTGGGGTGATTCAAGGAATCCGCAAAGCACTCCAGCCGAATCTTAATTAGATTGACGGGTGCACACAAACACGTACCTTGGACCTTTCTGGAACACAAATACTTCAGCGGTACATTTATACTGAAAATATGAACTTCTGAGCTGTATAGATGAGATTAAATTAGCATTTCATTAAACATTCGAATCTTGAAAGCTGACTTTTACACCGGTTTAACAGCTGACACTGAACGCTTCTGCCGAATTTGCCTCCTCAATTAACTCCATGCTGCATCTGATTCTACATTTATCATCGGTCACTAATTTCATTTCGTAACACGGATTCAGTGTTTTAGTAACGACTGATGCCATAATTATATGGAACATAGAAGGAGAACTGTGACTCAACCAGTGCCTTTTGAAGTTTGTAAAGCGCCATACCACTTTGGAGGTATATTGGTTCGCTTCTATTTAAGAATATCATTCAATCTTCCTGTACACAATTATTCTGTGACTATTGATTACATATGCTTTTTCTTACAGTGGTTTAGCTGAGCGTGTTAGAACGCCAGCAGAATGGACTCAAGCATCCACTTCCTATGGGAGTTAAAATCCTGCTCAGTTTATACATGCCATCCTCATCACCGCGTTGTTAACGTTTTCCGTAATTAGTGCTAGAGTGGTACAAAACAAAACAGATTTCATAATGAGAATAAAACACCAGCATCGCCGGTACAGAGCTTACACAGTTCACAGAGACGTGGCAACACTTGCTTCCCTCATTAGAATAGTCTGTAACGATCCCACCCCTGCGGAACGGCAAACTGCAGCATGTAGCAAAGGCTACCATCTACAAAACATACACACCCCCACAATCATTTTAGGCCTTAGCGTCAAGACAGAAAAACTTTTTCTGGATCGAGAATGGTCTTTTAATTCCCTGATCTTATCTATTTCTTTATTGTCAAACAAACATACCGTCGAAGAGAAGGGAGGAGAAAACATATTTCGTAGCGTTTAGAAATTATCGTAAATAGCCAGGATATACTCAAAACTACGTTTTATGTTTTACTGCTATTATTGTAAGGTTTTGCAGTCGTTAACATAATTAAAACCAAGAGAGTGTGCAAGGAACTGTAAAGAAAATAACAATGGAATTTAGAAGAGACCAATTGGGCATTCGCCGGAGTGTTTTCAGCAATGGTCACATGGTTAATCGAACCTTCATTCTCCCGAATGATAGACACGGTGGTTGACCGTCCACCAACTAAGATAGGTTCCTGTGGGTTAAATGTTCAGTGTTTATTCCTGTTAAATTTGGGTACCTGTCATTATACCCTGTGTGTGTAACTTTACTGATAGTTACAATAAACCAAGGAAAACAAATTCTCATTAAAAGAAACAGACTGCATTCATTTTCCTGAACGTATTAACAGTTTCCATTACTGAACCGCACAATTTCTCTACTTTGAGGCCACATTAAGTCTTCTAACAATTGGTAGCGAGATTAATTTTCTTTTGGGCAAGGAAGTCCTTTATTCATTCTGAATGGAACTCTTTGGACTCTTCTGTTCAAGGGGTAAAGCGTCTTATTTTCGATTATTTGTTTGGATTTGTCCCATGTGTCACTTCTAACTTCTTCGCAAAAAGATTGTATTTTATAAACCCAAAATGTTATAATCATCTTACTACAAACATCTTTCAAGTCATCTCACGACTGGATAGATTTGCGATCTGTTTAATTATGCCATAAAACATCTCTGTCCTATGCTCAAGGAATCTCTTCCACGAGGCTTACTTCTAGATTTCCACAGACATCGTGTAGTTGCTTTCTTCTCAAAAGGAATTTTATTGCAACGAACGTTATCAGGTACGGTTATGGTATTACATATTGCAAATTGAAGTTCCGATAACTCATGATCTACTTACACTTTATTCAGTCATCAATGAATTTAGCTACGCACTAATAATGTATCATACATTTCTAATTATTTATCTTCAATTAAGGAAATAGCTCCACAACTTCCAGTTACTTTTACATTCTTGAAACGACGGATCGCACTCAACACTTGTGTTCCATTTCTGCAGTTTATCTGTTTTATGAATCTGGCTCCTACTCTGAAAATCTCGATGACATGCTCGAGGTTTGTAAGCCATTTTCCATGTATCTTCGTAGCATTTCTAGAAACATTAAACTGTGCGTCTCAAATTAGATTGGATATGTTCTCATTTATCCCGCGAACGAACAGACTCGGAGATACTCAGTATAGCATTAAAAACATGATTAAAAGTAGTATAATATCTGAAATTTTTATTGAATGTTGTGTTAGCTATAGTGTTTTACGTGTGAATTTCGCCTAATGGAATTGTTTAAATTTGCCAGTTTTATGTTTAATTGTCTGTAAATATTTTCCATTTTAATTTAAAAATGTTTCTTCATGATTGTAAGTAATTTTTTGTGTAGGATCTGTTTGTTTTTTTTACTGTTTCTATTGTTTGGAGTGATTGTTACCGATCCAGAAGCGTCGGTCGACGCTTATGTTGTTTTCTCGAAATTTCTGTACCCCCTACTCAAGCTCCCGAAATCGGGTGCTGCCAAATTCACGATGCTAACAGGTCACTGTGTCTGTAGTATTCGTAAGTTGCTTTAGAATATTTGGAACAAATTGATGTCTTATCCTTATATGTCCGTATAAAAATTTCGGCTGAATTAATAAAGCGTTGTTATTTCATCAATTACCTGATCATTCAGAAGTTACAGGAATTACGATACTTCGGTAAAATTTATAAATCCCTTGGCGGCTGGACTAATGAAAGAAGCCTTTAAATCTAAGGAATGATTGATTAAGTTGCAACAACCAACGGCGAACTGACGAATAGTGTATTAAGCTACTTAAATCGAGGATAAATGAGTTCTGCCCAACCGAAACGATTTGTGATGATAAAACAGACCCGTCTTCTTTGCAGAGTGTCCGTCCCTATATGTCGCATGACCGCTCTGGCGCCGAGACAATAAACCAAGTCCAACCTTGTCCTCTCCCAATAAGACTTTATTGTGTCGCCAGGCTGCCTACCCCACGGCGCGTCTGGTTCCAGGTCGTCTATCCAAACCGTCCTCAGGCAAATTCTGCACCAGATGACATCCGGACTATGTTAATTTCAGGCATATTTGTTACACAGTTAATGCAGTCTTCTAGTTCTGTGTGATAAAATTTATAATTATCGAACTGGGGAATCGCTGAATCAATTTTGTTTTCTACGAAAATGCTCATTATTACTTGCGTAACACTTGGTGTAAATAGATAACCATGATTATTAATTATATTAAATCCATTTATCGTTAGATGTAATTAAGAAATTGCTAAATTTACCTGTATCAAGTATTTTTGTAACTCTACAGTGGCTTTGCATCAGAAGCTCAGTGCGCAGAGAAAAATTAAAATTGTAGCAGTAGCCACACGTATTCAAACGCTAATATGTTATTAGTTAGTTAACTGGATGCGAATTCATGAATTTTAAGTCTAATATAAACGTAAAAGACATTTAAATTTACAATGTGCCTTGCAAATGAAGAACATTATGAGGCGATCGTGGTAGGAACACTAAGTAAATAGTATAATCATAGGTCTTACGTTATTACAGTAATAAGTATGTTCTGTGTTATTCCTATAGTTTTCGCAGATTATATACTTTTTGCGATAATTATGATCTATGAACTGGATACAAAAAGAAACTAATTATTTTGGGAAACAGATGAATGTTATCGTTGCTAAGCGTGTCAGAATTTAAAAAATGTTGTAGAAGAATAAACAACATGATTTAAAGATTTTACAGCGCTATTTTGTTTGTGGAAAACTAAACAGTGTCCTGTATTTGTGCAGTGTGTCTCTCTGTCAGATATAATAATCTGTTAGTAAGTATGTGTGGTTGCAATCGTCGTTAGCCACCCTAAACCCAGGCTCATAACGAGCTGAAAAAATCAACAAGTGGCTTAATCGAGACAGTTGGCTAACACTATCGAGACAACTACAATAATGTCAGATACTACCAACCTGGCTATCGCGAAGCAACAAAATAAAATCTCACGTTCTCAGAAGACCAGTATGTATTTAAGCTAATTACTCCTACTGCATTAAATTAGTCACATTTTAACTCTTAAAGGAAGTGTGTTGAACAAATGAGACTACGTTTCTTAAAATAAAATTCGTAACCTCAAAATCACTACTTGCCGATAACAAAATTTTATGAATGGTTTTTTACGCAATTTCGTGTACTCCTTTGTATTCTATATCTAATATTTCAATACATTAAACCTGCAACAGCGTTTTATATTATAACCATGCCATCTTCCACCTATTATAATTCGTAAAACTTTATTCTAAGTGTCATAAATTCATAAAATTTTCACAGCGTAGTGTATAAGAGAACAAATACATTTTCACTAAGAACGATTTTGTGACCTTTGGATAAAGTTTGTGAGAGTGAGGTTTAGTCCTATCAGAGTTACAATTTTCTCCTTCAATTGTTAAGCCTTCACATATAAACCTTTTCGATGATGGACTTTCATAATATTGTAGTTATTTTACGAATTAACTCTACATGAATGAGTTAATAAAGTATGTGATTCGTGGTAGAGCACTTTGAGGCAAAAAAGTTAATATGTCAGGTAGCTACGTAAAATACGTGGATAACGCAGAGACTTTAGCTGACCCACTAAAGCCTACTTTCAACTACATACTGATCAGAACATTCGTTTATAATCTTTCTGAACAAATATACCAGCCTCACGTTGTTTCCTACTAACTAGAATATATATATATATATATATATTAAAGGAAAGATGCTAATTTTTTCTGTGTAAGATATGTCACCAGCTTCATATTCCTGTTTTTATGCCATATGTATACGGTTTCAAACAAGTCCTGATTCGCGTTTTGGTCTTAGTATCTCCCCGTGCCATTTTTTTAATCCAGTTCACCCTCAAAAGTTGTTTTCATCCGAATTTCGTTTTTGATTGTATCAGAATGCAGGTTGCCCTTATCTGCATCGGTTTCTTTGTCTTCTTTTTCTCTTTTCTGCGATAACATCTTCATTAGTCACTTGACTGACCGCAACCCAAACTTTAGTATACTGCTTGTGTTCAATGAGAAATTAAATTTTTTAAGAAGCTATAGAAAAGATTTAATGATATATGTCTCCATCTAAGTTCTCATAAAAGATTTTTACTCCCATTTCCACGGAAACAACTCATACGATATGGTTTTCTCGATAGCCATTTTGTTTAAATTAACATCGTTACGGAGATATAAATGAATCTCTGTATTTTCAGTACAGTTGTTCTGTAACATCATCTTCACAATGCGACGATACAAACTGTTACCGTATGAGTAGTGTGTTTCTGGTCGTTCTGCTGCGATTTACTACTCAGGGGGTGTATAGCTGAATGGTATCGTGAGGTCACAAATTTTCGTGACGGTTAACGTCCTCCTAGCGTGTATCACAGCCTCAGTCGATTATATATCTATATTTAGGATTTTAATAAACGGAACATATGCTATGATGAAGATATCGGACCCAGCTGTTGATACATTGCGTTTTCGCCACTGCATCCGCATGGATACCCTTGAAGAGTACGCAGAAAACTTATAGTGTGCATAATTTGTTGACAGAAAATTACGTGTGGTGATTTCAAACCTGGCTATTATTTCAGAACCTGTTTCGTTTCTTATCTAAAACCAATAAGAACTCATTGCTTAATTGGCACCAAGCTCTTGACTAGCACACAAATTTGATTCACTACTGTCATGTAAATTTCAATTTTCTGTAATCTCTGTAGCTTATTAACATTGTTATGATTATAATGGACTTTCAATGGCTACATAATTTATTAACATGTAATGCAACGGACGTATTTTTTGAAATCGAAGAACGGTAAATGAAGAACAGACCATAGATAATACAACTTCATTCTTATTTTTGTCATCTGCTACTCGACCGTGTGTATTTCTTAAGAAAATGAATAACAGAAAATATTTTTCTCTAAAAACAAAATAAAACAGTAAGGAAGGCATAAACATATAATAGAAACAAAAAACGATATTTCAACATTCTCCCACATCCGTGTTGAATTTTTAAGTAATTATTGAACTATTAACAATATTACGCCCAAAAATGTACACAAAAACCTACAAACGCTTTGCTTCGAATGTTCAGAAAATATGACTTTCGGAAATAGGGGGACAGTGATAAAAAATAAGCTCAATTTGATGTGAAAAACTCATTGTTCTAAGGAGACGAGAAACCACTCTCCCAGTTTTATTCATGTTGAGATTGGTTGACCGTAATATGCAGAATGTTATCTATATCCGATCTACCGAGCAAATAGAACCGACTGTTATCAGTATTACGTCACCTAGTAATCGATATTCAATCAACCTTAATACAGAGCTGCAAAATACATTGTACTCGAATCTTTTCTTTTGTTTATTGTATTCGATACTAATATTTTCGAGCCGAAAATGTTTGTTTCAAAGGACTTTGTAGAATCCATTAATTGGCTCCGTTCATGACAGTCAAATTAATTTGAACTTTTTAATTCAAACAACAGATACGGTAACGAGTGGTGTTTTTTTTGCGAATAATTATCAAAAAGATTCGTTTGTCTTGATCTAGAGTAAATCACACATCAGTGATCAAAAATGTTTTTGTGTAAGTTTTACATTTATTTAATATTGCTTGTTATTGGCTTCACTTTTCAATACTAGGGGAAGGTTCAAACAGTACTGATATTTATTTTCTTGGGACGAAGTCAACATGAATGTAATTTTTCGGCGTAGAAACACAACACATGTTTGTGTGAATATCTGATTCATAATGCCAAAGTGCTGTTTAGACCAAGACCATAGCGACGGAAAAAAAATTTAAAAAAATGCCATATAGTATTTTCGGAAGTAATTTTTTTAAAATTTCGTTTGAAAAGATTTCTAGATCGTTATAGAATTAAAATGCAGATTACAAGAAGATCAGTCGAAATGTTCGTAAAAATTTAAAAATAATACCCTTTAGTAAATTTCAGTATAATAGAATTTTATTGACGCAGCTATTATCTAGGTGAATTAGGTCAGGAATTCGATTTTATATTTCGCCTGATGTAAATGCATAATCGTCATCATTAATTTCACCAGAACTATTTGCTCTCTTCATTTTTCCATGAATCTTCTATTTATTCTGTCTGGTGGATGGTAAGGTTAATTGAAGCGCAAACGTTTAGAAAAATACGAGTGTTCTTCAATTATCTATGAAACCGGTGCATATTTAGAGAAAGAATTCATAGAAATATATTAGAGATATAATTTTAACTAACCTAAAATTATTTTTTCCTCAGTTACGTTCATGAGTGGTGACGCAGAAAAATCTATATTATAATTTTGAAGACAACGAAATAAGAAGTTACTTATTATCTTTGTTCTTCGGGTGGAGCAGCATCGATTTATTAAAACCTAACGTTTCAACCGGAGTGTTGTGGCTTTCATTAGAGGCTGAAATTATTGTTTCTTTGGTAGGTTAGTAATATGACAGAGTCGTTGTTATTGGACATTATTGGCAGAAGAATTGGGTTATTAGCGCCAGCTGTCATATTATTAATTAAAATATTAACACTCTTTATCATCAATGCTTTGCAAAATTTTCGCTTAAACGAAAAAAATAATCTCCTTACCAGCTTTAATTAAAAATGTCTTGCTCATTCTTTTTTAAAAAAAGCCTCCTTTTGTGGCAGGCCAGAGAGGCCTTCTTCATTCCTGTGAGCTGCATTCTGGTGCTTTGACTCAAAATTCCTTGCAAATATTTACATGTTGGTTATGAATGCTAAGATATCACTGATGCAAAAATAAATAAAAATAAACAAATAATAATAATCTTCTTGAAAATCAGGTATTATATTATGTGTGTAGGTGTCTTTAAAGAGTAATCATTCTTCGTCCAGATTTATTAATCCGTCACCATCATTTACATCTAGTAAGCATCAAAGTACTGTTAACATATCTTTTTTATGTGTAAGATAAAACATCTAAGTGACGTATGTATAAAAATATCTGGAAACCAAATATTGCCGAGAAACTGAATTGCAATAGTCGTTTATCCATTGTATGAATGGCAAGATAGTTGATTAAGGTAGGCAGTGACACGTTTTTCTCTTATTCCTTGGTCCTGATTACAATGTACGAAGTCATTAGGCAATAAATCAGGAAAATACCGGCAATGAGACATTAATTCGATATTTTACACTTGATAGTAAAAAAAAAAATAATTCTTGCACAAGCATAATTGAGACACAGTTCTCAGCTCTCAGACATTATTATAATTCAGGTTCTTTAATTAGCATTTTTCTTAGTAATTGATTCTTGATAAATGTTTTAAAATAATTTTTCTTACCTTACCTTACTTATCACGTGTAAACTATGTTATTAAATGTTTATGGCAACGACAGTGGGTTGCATTCCTGCTAGCGACAGAATGTCGAATTCATCAGAGTGCGGATGAAATTCATAGTGGTCGTAGCAACAGGGTCGGCGTTTTGACCGTTTAATTTGCGGAGAGCGCAAGTGAGTGAACAAAACAGGCCGCTAGCGAGGCAGACTACAAGTGGCAAAGGACAGCGCGACCGCACCAGCTAATGAACCGAAACACCGCTTCACAGCCGGAATGAACAACTTTTGACCAACACTCCAACACACTCCCAATTACTGAGTTTCTCGTGGGTAAGAAGCGTATGATTAATGCAGTTGCAATACACTGAACGTCTATTTACGGTATTTACAACTTGTTTAGTAAACGGTACTATTATTGCAGATTCCATAAAAATACGACTGTAGACTTGTTTTATAAGACAAATCCGTAGAAACATCAATCGTATTAAATTAACTAACCCCAATCATAATTATAGTTCAAGCGAGTAAAAAAACTGTCACTTACATTAAAAAAAAAAAAAAAAAAATAGTTGAAAAATGTTTAAGGTAAATATTGACATTATTTTCGCAGTTACAGGTTCATTATTTTCATTAGTTAATACATCGACAATCATGCGAGAATCAAAGATACTTTTTAATCTTCCTGTTTAAGATTTACTATCTATTACAAAAATCTTGATTTTTCTCTATTGATAACATAATATTTTGATTCAGTTTATTCATATGAAAATAAATTAAGACACTCGTGAAGATTGTTTGAGCTTCGGGTTATTTCTTACACCATTTGGTTTAAACAGGAAAATACTAGTGGATGAATAAGTAACTAGTTGATAGATGAGCTACAGAACAATAGGCTATTTGACAGTATTTAAAATATATTACAAATTGTAGTAATTCGAGTAGATTAATGCCTAAGGAAGCTATTTTTGTTAAATTTGAAAAGAAAGATGGATTGTTTTTAATTAAAAAAGCGAAATAAAAATCAAATGTTTCTTGCCGCAGAAAACGCTCTGGGATTGGATCGCTTTAGTGACGTCACCTGCCTCTACGTGCTGCGTTTGCGTATGGAGTGTTTCCCGCTATCCAAGTTTTCAACTATTTGTTGCTGGTTATCGCTTCTTACTAATAAGATTTTGTGTTGAGTATAAAATGAAGAACAATGTGTAGAAGCCTACAGTGGAAAAATACCGTAAATCATTTGTCGGACAAGTTATAGAAATAACCACTGACTTTTATTCTACGGAGCTTGAGAATGTAATAACTTCAATTCGAGAATCATTTATATTTAAACTGGAAGCTAGAGATTAACAGAAATCCTTCATAAGAATTACTAAAATTTTAAATTAAGTTAGTTGTTTTAGGTGATATTTACGAGAAAAATGCGTGTAGTCTAAAGTAAGCACAACAGTTAAATAACTGGATGTTGTGCACAATTTTTCTTAACTGCCGATAAATAATTATAGATAAATAATATTTTTTCCAATGAATATGAATTTATTGTTTATTTATTTACCGAACGCGTTCACTTCACCGCACCTAGAAACTGTGATGTTTAAGTGTTTACTATTAACGAGAAGAAAAGTAGGGATTCCATGATGTCCAGGTAACTGCATGGTTAAAGAATGCTATAGGAGTTAGAAGATCCTATATTTGAACCTTGACTAGGATAATATTTTTTTCGTGTGAACATTTTGGTTTGTTTGTTTCTGTTTGCCGTTTGTTGCTTTACAGAATCATGTTTTTGTTAGAAGAAGTCATAAAACGTCATGCAAACGTTTGAAATATAAATTGCTGTCATACAAGAACACTTTTACAAAAAGAAAGCCTCCTGCTTTTAATTTTTAAACATTGCAAAAAAAACCGAAGTACTCGGCGGTGAATAATAGGATTTATTTTAACAATAACATTGCACAGTAATGTCGCAACAATTCCGGAACACTTTAAATACTTTTTGCTGGAATTTTTATGTGACGATACAACTGTATGTTGCCTTTTGGATATAAATGCATCTATTTAAGCGGTATTTACTTTTAATGCCCAAGTAATTTTCAGTTTTTTTAAAGTTTTTATTGGTGTGCAAGTAACGTCCAGCATCAGTTTCGAAGTCTTTTTTGGTTATGTCTCAAATGTTTATAATACTCTTGCTATCCAAAAATTTGTGAAACATTCGGAAATAAATTAATGTTTTGGTGGATTTTAGAAAAAGAATATGCGGCGCTACCAACAGCAACTAGTATCTAAAGAAAACGCTCACAAATAACAAAACATATTCCAAAGCGATGATCGAACCTAAGAACATTAACTTTACTGATATTCGCTTTAAACAGCGTACTACATTATCTCAAAGAAATTATGGTGCAAATGATATTTACAGTAAATGATATGGGACTTAGTCGCAATGTCGTCTGTGTTTCTATGAGCAAGTTGCAGCGACTTTTTTTTACTATTTCAGTTAATGCGGGAACACTAATGTTTATTTGGAGAGTTTTTATTGTTGTTGTTGTAGATTGATGTACAACACACTATTTATAAACCTTATTTCCAACAATTTATACACAAATTCAGAGAAACAAATCAGACGTTACTTATATAGAGTGAGCGCCTGCTGGCACGTGACGTCACGAGTGTTGTTGGTCCGCGCCAAGCAGCAAATGAGCGTTTTGGCGGGCTTTCAAATACTCTACATTTTAACGTTGAATATTACGTAAAATAAGCACTTTTGTTAAGAAATAATTAGTACCCAGTAAATAATGTGTATCAATAAAATATTTAAAACCATTTTCAAAAATACTCAAATAGCCAGTTGTCGACATTGCCAATTGCCTCAAAAGTTAACGTAAGGTTTTGCACGATTCTTTGTGTCCGTTATTGATGCTCATACTTTTGGAAGTCACTCCATTCTCTCTTGGTTCCCCTTCCCAAAGAATTAATTTCTAATGATGAATGCTTAAATTGATCGAATAGCAAATATGCTTTACTGAACCATTTAATTAAATCTGTGATAGTGTGCGTCGACCATTATTAAGGTCAAACTTTAAACTGTTTTGTAAGAATTACAACTCAGTTTCGGTCTACTGGATTTATTGAATGATATTGTGACGTTCATTGTACACAACAAAAGATATTCTCCTTTTTTTGCCATGTGACAGCGGACATAAAGTTGTGAAAAAGTGCTTGAGCCTATTTTTGAATCAAACTGTACTAATATAAGATATTTGAGCAGCTTAACAACAAACACATATATCAGTCAGGTACATACAATAAAATAATATACGCATTAACACTGAAAAAATCTAACTGTACACTCGTTTATCTTTTAACATAATTAAAGAAGTAAGTAAATACAATATCTGATTATATTGATTAAAAACAGCATCAACTATTCTCATCAAAGTTTGCATTGATTTTGTGATAAGATCATTGGTTTCCTCTAACGGTAAAAGCGAACCAATTCAGTATGTGTGCACTTGGTTTCATCTTGTAAGGGTTACATAGAATTAAATGGTAAGTGGCCCCACTTTCGTTTTGTGGATATGGATTGGCAACGGAAGGGGTATGCATGGCTGTGTGGTTATCTACAACGTATTAATCCCTGACCTTAAGTGAGATAGAGGACACATACGTTTACACTTTTTTCGCGCTTGATGTTGTTACGTTTTCCATTGTTCCAATAGGCGCAGTGAAGCCTACGATATGAATAAATTTCCATTGTTTTTGTAGATAAATTGCTTAGCTAATTCAGGCCAGTAATGAGCTACTCGTTGACGAGCTATAATATCCGAACAACCGCAACAATAATTAAATCTATTCTAAAAACATATAATATTATCAACAACAGGGTGAAAGAACAAAAAGGATTTATCAGGATATCATTTTATAATGTGAAATAATCAAAGATCTTGACCAGCACGGTCTTCCTGGCAGCAACAGTTTCCATTGAGGATTTCACTGCCTTTAAACAAGTCAACGGAAAACGTAATTATCGAGGTTTTCCGTTGTCTTTTGCAGAATAGTTATTATTTAAATTGTGTTATAAGATTTAAATGACTTGAAGTGTGTTTTTTTATGGACGAATCTTATATATATATATATATACAGTGTTATATGCTTGCACTTCGGTGATGTTTGGTGTGCATTATATAAAAACATGATTACTTGCGTTTATTGTATAAGTTAAATTCTCATAGTTATATTATGGTAGTGAAAGTTTTAACTGTTATTTATTCACAACTAGCTGTACGTGTGTTACTTTTGTTTCTTAAAGATTTTTTGATACGCTCTCCCTCGCAGCAATTAGTAAATGCCAAACCTCCGATCACCTGCTCATAAGAGTTTATGTATTACTTAGAAATTGATAGATTGTAACCACATGCGACAAAGGTTAGTCATTTTGTAGTTTCGGCAGTGTACTATACAGACATGAGAGTTGAAAGTTAGATGGTGAACGTCATGTAGCCAGCTGCGAAAAGAACTGAAAAGTTTAAGTTGCTGTCTAATGTCTGCAAACAGTTAATTGATCGTGCAGCCTGAATGTTATAATCGTCAACTCAGAAAACCCGCAATTAGTATTGCGGTTGGTAGTATGAGTGTCGCGTTAATTCATACAGCAATTACACCAGAATAACAGCAAATTTATTTCAACAAAAGACACCATACACCCGTATATCTACATTACCTTTTAATTAAAGACCCCTTAGATTTTTTTTTATCTGCTTTACGTCTTTCAACAGTGAGGTCTTTAGAGACGGGAAAGGATGGGGGCAAGGAATGGGAAGGAATTCGGCCATGGCCTTTTTAAGGAAGCATCCCGGCATTTACCTGCAATGATTTGGGAAACCATGCAAAACCCAAATCTGGATGCCCGGATGGGGATTCGAACCGCCGTCCTCCCGAATGCGAGGCAGAACGGTATCCGTTACACCACCATTCTCGGTAGCATCCTTAGGAAAAGGGTCACCAGATAACAGTAGTTTGTCATCGCTTACAACACCACTACCGGTAAATACTACAATAACAAGCACTTAACATGACATACGCTTTATCTCACTTTCTTTTCCCCTAACCTACTCTTGCTGTCTTCAGCCTCTCGACTGGTTTGATGCTTTCACCCAACCCTACCTATCTTCCGCTAATGTCTTCATCTGAACATACCCCTTACAACCCATTCTTCATATATTCTAATCTCTGTCTTCCTTTACAGTTCGTACATTCGACTGTTCCCACCACTAACAAATTAACCAATCTCGCATGTCTCAGAATATGACCAACCATACTGTCTCTTCTTTCTACTGAGACATGCTTCCGCAACTGCCTTGTGATTTTATTTTACTTTATCAAAAAACAAGTGTTCCTCGCGGGCCGGAGATTACATAGCTTGTCTTCAAAGCGCCTCTGCCGTGCTATTTCGTGAGTAATGCCTACTTTGTTAGCAGCACACTCCAGCTTGTTTGTGGCGGTTCCAGGACGCCTCGACAGTCCCCACTCACACTGTGTGTCCACCGAACACGACGGTAAACTCAAAGGAGTAATTACGAGAAAGCTGGTCGCAGGAAATACCTGAAACGTTACTTACCTAACTGCGACTATGTGCTTCCTTGCGGTAGACTGCTGCAGAACGAGAACGCTAGCCAACTCACTTTATTTTTCAGCATACGCCAATTAACGTACAAGTTTCGTCAATAATTAAACAATCTTTTTATGCTGTTATCAGTCTCTCAACTGGTTTTACGCAATATTCCATCCCTTTCTATCTAGAACTAACCTCATCATCTCAACATACTAAATTATCTGATTCATATATACTAATATTTGTTTACTTTGTTGTTTGCTTTGACTGTTCATTCCACTAACAAATTAACCACTCCGTCATGTATTAAATGTTACCCACCATCCTGTCTCTTCCACAGTCTTCTTTTTTCATCCATCATTTCCAAATCACGTACTTTTCGTACTTTTTCTGTCCCCTTAATTTTCAGCTTCCTTTGATAGGACCACATTTCAGATGTTTCAATTTTACTTTTTTTGTGGTATTCCTGAAGTCCATGCTTCGCTATCATCAAGCGTTGTGCTCGGCAGATAGAGTTTTAAAAATTTCATTCTGAGTCTTGGATTAATATTTATTACCTAAATACTTTAAGATGGTTTAAAATCTGCATTGTTATCAATTTTCTTTATGAAAATAATTCTAAAATTACAGTCGTAGTTATGTTATTGGTACTATATCTAGTTCTTGAAGGCAAATATGTTAAGAAAAATCAGCACCGGATCTAAAGAACGACGTTAGAAATTGCGAATGCGTTAAGATTTTTTTTTTTTTACTTTGGAATGCTAAATAAATTTAGCAATGTTTACTTCGTAATTTAGTGAAACACTTCACATCAATTGTGTAGGCCTGGGGACTAGACGGATTTAACATATTTATTTTTTTTTTCGTACTGAAGAAAACTGTTACATCATATTACCACGAGGAGTAAATTTATAATGAATTAATTTTTTTACTCTTCGTACTCCGCCGCTTATTATACATTACTCTCTTCTAGTTGTGGAGGAAAAAAATCATAGTTTCTCCTTTCATCTTTTCGGATGCAAAACTTTGCCCTCCTCCTCAGAAGACGATGTTTCTTTCCTCTAGACATCCATCTTTTTCGTTTCTCACTTATTAACTTCAGATTCTCTGGAACATGATTCCCATCCCGATTCATCAACAGTTACTTTCTGGGTGGAGCACTCTTCAGAACACAGGTTCGACACCCGATGCAGCTGTTCAGATTTCAGCTTCCCGTATTTTCCCGAAATCACTCCAGTAAATGCCACTGTACGTTCTTAAAAAAGTCATGGCCAAACATTTTCCAGTTCCTTGTCGATCTTTCTATCCCTACTTTCCTCAACGTCCATAAACCTTAAAACATTAACGGTAAATGTCATCAGTAGTTTCCTTTCTAAGTCGTTATGTCCCATTCTACACTGATCGCACACACTATCTCAGTCATCTACACTTACAAAACACTTAAATACATTGTCACACTGGGGAAGGCAACGGGAAACAACCCTAGTTTATCTTGCCAGACGTTTCCATGGAGGGATAAACATCCCCATGGTAACTGTCTACTCTCGGACACGAGCATGGAGTTCAGAAAAGAAGAAGAAAAGCTATGGTTTGTTAATGTTGGGATGCCAGCACGCTTCGAATTAAACTGAAGGTCTCTTTTACGTTGTAGGGTTACCATCATCCATTAGGCCCTACAATAGCGGCACATTGTGCAGCCGGTTACAAAGTCTGTTTTTAGTTTTTGAAAACACACAAAATTATTACTATAATTTTCTATTTTCTGCTGCTAATGTCCACGTCCAAAACGAATGTGTTACTAGTGTTATTAAATGATCACATTATTCTATATGCTGTGTCTACACGGGAGTCGAAATGTCAACACTGCGGAAGGGCGATCGACCGGAGATGATCAAGCGAGAACCGAATCAATGTCCAAGATGAGTTGCGCAGAGTCCAAGGTAGAAACTGAACGTAGACCGAGACGCCCACTGATCCGAATCCAATATGCTATGCACAGAGTCCAAAGGATTAACAGAACGTAAACCGAGATGCGCGCTGGTCAGAGTCCAATAGGCGATGCACAGAGAGATGGAACGAACTGAGTAGAAGTGATCACAGCACTGTCTTGAGTGGGACAGCGCGACTGTATTTACACTAGCCCAGTCACTTATGATTGGCCGAGGCGGAAACCCTACTATGCGGTGGCGTTAGTTGGCCAGTTGCTAGCGCCGTCTATCGGTTGTCCACCTCCGTCTCTCCTTCCGGGCATGTGACGGTGTCGGGCCGGGATACCAGACTATAGATATATTTTTAAATAATTAAATCCTTCTTGGACCGTTCAGAAACACTCTTCATAACTGGTTATACCATGCATATTTCAGAAGTAACGATTTCATATTACCTTCGTCTCATTCACGATATATACAAAGTGTACGATAAACAAGGGATACCTCTCTAACTGTCGAAAGACCAACCAAATATAATATATTGAGCTCATGATATTTTTTTTGATCCACCACATGCATTCGGCTTAAGTCATGTCATCTCTATAAATGTTGACATTACAGTAATGATATTAATTAATATTTTTCTATAATTAAATTAAATGTTCAAACTAATACATGCCCTGCACCTAGTTATGTTTGGTAGGTCACGGCAAGGCTTTTCGACAGTTCAAATGTTACCTATTAACTGTCGAACACTGTGTATATTCTTTTGTTCTTCAATTTACGTAATCAATTATGCATCCTTATAACTTAATTATAAAAACAGTTTCCG
Source organism: Vandiemenella viatica (assembly GCA_031002005.1). Lineage (NCBI taxonomy): Eukaryota > Metazoa > Arthropoda > Insecta > Orthoptera > Morabidae > Vandiemenella > Vandiemenella viatica. The sequence goes on from JARYHS010009186.1 coordinate 202,924,947, forward strand.
ATCCGTCTCGGTTGATAAATTAATTGGAATTTGAAACGTTTTTAAATGATTCCAGAGCACTCGCGTTAATTGCTAACTGTTGTTTTTCCTACGTGCAGGGTGTATAAACACGTGTCAACATTGCGGATTGCCGCCGTAATCAAGCAGTTAAAATGCACATATCTGTTGTGTTTTAATGGCCAAGTTTAATTAAGCTTTTACTAACTCTGGCTATTTTAATTTACCACAACACTGGTATTTTTACGGTAAACCTTTGTAATAATTTGCCATTAGTTAAATAATTACATTTATCAATGTCACAATCCTACAAAAATATTTTAAACGCTTTCAGTTACCAGCGCAATTTTATTTACATACTTTACAGGTAATTGTTGGCAAACCACTACAATAATCAATTAAACCTTAAATTATTTAGTCATATAATTAAATGAAAGTAGGCTTCTGTAAATTATGGGAAGCTTTGGAACGATAATACTGGTATTGTATTGTCTGACTACATAATGTTGATTTGCGTAATACTAAAATATTCCGTACCGGTTTCAAAAATTTGTTGTTTGATCACTAAGAATTTTTGATAACATTAATATTTGGCAAAACCTGGTCTCTCTGCATCAGGACAACCAAAACATATTGGATATGTAAATGCATGTAATCTGTAATTGCAGCAGTCAACAGAAGACTACATTCTGTCATCAGTTCTCATTCAGCGACATTTATTCTTAAATCATAAAATTATCAAAAAAAATTGTATTACTTGAAATGAATTTCAGTCGTGCGTATAAGATGGAGATTCAATAAAAATCTACATCTACATCTATACTCTGCAAATCACAAATACTGTGGGTGGCAGAGGGTGCTAAGCACCAATGCTAATTCTGTGCATTCCAATCCCGAACAGAACGAGGAAAGAAGGAATACATAAATGAATCAGTACGGCATCTTATTTCTCGAATCTTATCCCTCCTGTCATTGCGACCTAAATAGGTTGGTAGAAGAAGTATTTCGTTGCACTCGTAACTTAAAGATTTTCGCATATTCTCCAGCAAATTAAAACGAAAACGACGTCGTCTGTCCGCCAAACAATCCCAGCCCAACCCACGAATCAGCTCTGTGACACTTATGTAAGGACTGTAACTAGCAGTCACGAATCGAGCGGCTCTTCTCTGTACTTTTTCTAATGTATCAATCAATCCCTTGCGATACGGATCCCAAATTCCACAACAGTATTCCAAATGCGGACGGATATTCAAGGAAAGGTGGCGTATCTAAAAAATTTTTTACTAAGAACTCATGGGTAAGGGGATTTAGGTCATTAAATACAGGATATTTCAAATCATACAGTTGCCAAAACTGGAATTTTTGCCAATTTGTGAACAGATTCAGCAAAATCAAAAGAACGGCTTTCAACTGAAGTATATGTTGTGACAGTTTATCTCATGAGTTTACATACAGGACACTTTCTATCTCCATAAGTTACATTCGTGCTAAGAAATCCATGTACCTAAATATGTTTTAATGAAATGTATAACATTGAGTGTTTATGTACATATTAATTAGTTCCTATAGCAATCATCATAAAATCTACACGGCAAAAAAAAAAAAAAAAAAATAATACTTAGTGGTTGTTTTTACCGTATTAAGATACTTATTATTCTCTCCCATACATATGTAAAAGGTTCAGTTAGTTGCCAGTAGATGGCAGTACTAGCTTTTTATATATGATGAAAGTTTATTCAAATTGTACAATCCATAACAGGTTGAATTTTCGATTGAATTATGTAATTTAAACGATAGTTTATATACATGCAAATAAAGAAATGTATTGGTACACGCGCCATGCCTGCTTTATCATTGAAAATATTGATTGCATAGTTGCTTTATAAATAATACTAACTGTACCCTTGTATCATCCTCAAGCATAAAATCTTCCGATTTAATGGGTATTTCAAGGAGTGGTAGAAACACACAACGTTCACAAACGTTTTTAATACAATTACATACAACTTAAATTCAAATGGAAAGAACTATATGGAATAAATATGGTACAACAGGAATATTTCTCTGGTTCTTTTTTATTATTTAATCCTGCTAACGAATAATTGATAGTTAATTTGGGAATTAACAGTACAAAACTCAATTCCATGTAGAATAAGTCGTGGACACATCGAGTATACATAATATATGAAGTTAAATAAACATATAACTAAGTATTATGAAAGAGTTAGTCAGATTAGTCAGATAAATTGATGGACTCTGAATACTCGTTACAGATATTACTAAATTGAAAAGCTACAGTTCATAGGATTTTCCGCTTCTTCTATGACTCTTACTTGTATTTAGAGATGATCTTATCAAATGTTAATTTCATCGCAGTCGCTGGTGCAGACCCTACATTGCCTGGAAACGTCTGTTCCGGAGATTATATTCGCGATAAGTTTCACCTTCCAAGTCAGTTGCACCTGACGCTTTTCGAAGTGTCAAGCCTTAAGCTATAAACTTCGTGAGGGCTGCTCGGTGCTTTAATTAAGTAGATAAGCTAACGGAGCGTTCATATGGAACGTAACTGAGTCATCCTATAGAGGAATTAAGAATAAACCATTCCTCTCCATTCGTGTAGAAGTCCGTAATACAGAAAAGGAAAATTAAATACTCTTTAATTGATTGGAATTGATTTAATGAATTTTGATTAGTTTATTCGTCATATATTTCCCAAAACATAATTATACCCAAGACGTTTAATTGAAGCGAATTAAAAGAATTTATTGCATATAACAGTTCAACTTTCAACTTAGTTTTTTCTTCGTCTATGTACCTAGCTTTCATATACTCAGAAATTCGTTTTATTTATTTTTCTTCCACTGTAAGCCGCACGTATTTCCTTCTCAGTTTGACAGAAATGATAGACCAAAACGCCATCAATCACTTCCGGTATCTTTATAGCTCCTTCTTCCCCGTCGTAGCCTCAGTCCTTCAATTTACAGCATGACTCTATCATCCTTCGCACTATGTTAATATTGTTTTTCATATTTTATAAACTTTGTGAAAAGTTGTGTTTTCTATTTGAGTTGTATCATTGAAACAAATAGTTAATAAATTCCAATATATGGGCCGAAATCATCAGTGCAATATAATTATCAGTGTACATAGTTTCAAAACTAATAAATTTCAGACCCCTGCAACAGTTTGGTTATAGTTGTAATAGCCGTCACTATTGAAATGTAAATCATTTAAATAGAATTAGGAAAATATTTTTCCACATAAAAAAAAAAAAATTATCGTAAAGTAGCAAACTATCTGTTGCAAGGAAACATACTTTCGATTAACAATCCTTACCCTCGAAAATAAAGACGTATGATGTTTCAACAGCACACTTTTCATTCACCAGGAAAATTGATTTACAATAAATCATAATGTTGTTTGGTTTCAATGAGATGGTTAAAGAGTTTCTTATCAGATGCGAAACACGACACCATCATTACCAAATTAGCTAACCGGTAATACTGCTAACTGAACACGACCTGTAGTTACAATCATAATAATGACACTGTGAAAAAAAAGATTATATATATATAAAAAAACGAAAGATCAATAACATCTCCAGAAGTATGAGATTCTTATTACGTTCTATAAATTTATTCATCGGTACGACTTAAAATAATATTCGATTTCGATCGATAATATTTCATACCAGTCCTCTATTTAATGCTTATACTCATAATGTTAATAATTTTTCTGCAATTTTCAGTAGTGACGTAAATCCTATACGTTGAAGAAATCCGATAGGACGGAAACTATATGAGAAAGGAAAGTAACCGTTGATTTGAATCAGTTTTCCTTACAGCATCTTCTTAGAATACATCGACTTCCGATCATATTTTAATATGGCGAATACGTCAAAGTATATACGCAAGTAAAAATTCACCCAAATATAGATCAAATGTCTGATTTCGGAAATACACGTAACTTCAATTATTAATCAGGAATACATAATTTAAATACAGTTTAATTTTTATCCAGCAGTCTGTTAGCTCGCACAAAAGGAAGAGGGCAGAGTTGGAACTTGACAATCCTTTACGTTGTAGTCGGATGACCGAAATGGATCACGTATACAATTTTAATGTATTAAGATACTGGAAATGGCAAATATTATATAAAATGTTTGCATAAAATTTCAAACTGGCAGCTTATCGGACGAGCAGAGGGAAAGTTCAGCGGACCTCAATGGTGTTCATGCCTGGCGATACCGCACAACAGGCAAGCCTCTTCCGAATACAGAGAAAAACAAAATGTCAGCCTTGGAACCGGACATTGAATTTCAAACGCCCCGGAAGTTTCAAGTCGGCAGACGCCGAAGACTCGCTAGTTGTGTCGAGTTTTCCCGAAGGGCGCTATGAAACTCTATCCAATAAAGATTGCCTGCTAATGGTGAGAATCTCTTGGCGAGCCAATCGAAAATATTAAAATTATCACATGCCATAAAATTCTATGAATTACGTTCCCAAATCGCCGAGTACAACTGAATTTTTATAAACGATCTCGGTGACAACGTTAATTGCAGGATGCGATTTTTTGCTGATGATGCACTTATTTATAGAGAAGTGAGGTGCTCCGACGATTGCTTAGAAATTCAGCGCGATCTGGATGTTATTTTGGAATGGTTCCGTAAATGGCAGCTTACACTTAACTGTAAAAAGTGCAAGGCAATGCACATAAGTAATAAAAAGACCCCGCTTGCTCAGGAGTACAAAGTTAACAATTCAGTTGTTGACACTGTGGATTCCCTGAAGTATCTAGGCGTAACAGTACAAAGCAACATGAAATGGGACTTGCGCATAACTTCCGTTGTAGGCAAAGCTAATTCCAAACTACGATTCATACGACGTATTTTGAGAAGTTGTAATGCTCATACAAAGGAAATAGCGTACAAAACACTAGAGCGTCCGCATTTGGAATACTGTTGTAGAATTTGGGATCCGTATCGCAAGGGATTGATTGACACATTAGAGAAAGTACAGAGAAGAGCTGCTCGATTCGTGACTGCTAGTTACAGTCCTTACGCACAAAGCTGATTCGTGGGCTGGGCTGGGATTGTTTGGCGGACAGGCGACGTAGTTTTCGTTTGAATTTGCTGGAGAATATGCGAAAATCTTTAAGTTACGAGTGCAACGAAATACTTCTTCCGCCAACCTATTTAGGTCGCAATGACAGGAGGGATAAGATTCGAGAAATAAGATGCCGTACTGATTCATTTATGTATTCCTTCTTTCCTCGATCTGTTCGGGATTGGGATGCGCAGAATCAGGATTGGTGCTTAGCAACCTCTGCCACCCACAGTATTTGTGATTTGCAGAGTATAGATGTAGATGTAGATGAAAGAGACATACCTTGGTGAAGATGGATGAACGGCAAGATGGACGACAGGCGGGGCCCTACGTTACCATTTTCCAAGGAGGGCAGTTGCAATTTAACGCAGGTGGACAGTATGGCATCGTCCCAGTTTTAAATGACCACTCACCTTCGCTACCCCAAGGCAGTTCATCATGAAATGGAAACACATTTCTACGAACAAAGCCACTGTTTGCATTTTTGGTTCCGTGAGTTCGTGCCTATTAGCGGCCTTGGCAAGGAGACTTGCATGATTAGGAGCCTCTAAAATGAACAATTAACCGAGATAATAGTTTAAAAGCCGAGAGCATTAATAATGTTGAAAGACGGACCATACCGCATATGACTTTCAGTCACTTTATTTTATAAATACAAATTATGAAGCATATTGGCGTCCTGTATTTCATCCTTGGTTAGTCAGTATAACGTAACATCTTTTTGAAAAGATCATACTCTGTTTGTAAGAGGTTAAAGCTGATAGACCACCCCAAGGAATTCTTAAAATCATATGTGAAATATTTTGTATGTCGTGTTCTTTTAGATATTTCCATTTACCGGTTCAATGTAAGACGGGACTTTCAATAATTTTTTGTATTCATATTAGCTATGTATGCACCGAGAGTGATGGCCTCGAATTCGGGAAGACGTGGGTTCGAATCCCCATCTGGATATCTAGATTTGGGTTTTCCATGTTTTTCCACAAATCACTCCAGGTGAATGCCGGGATGCTTCCTACAAACGTCCATGACCGAATTCCTTCCCGTTCCTTGTCCCCCGTCCTTTCCCGCCTCTGAAGACCTTGACGTCGACGAGTCGAAATTCCATAATAAAAAAAGAAAATCTGTACATGCGCCTCAGTTTGTAAGCATTAAGAGTAACAAATAAATGTGAACTTATGACAGTTTCGTTGGTAAAAGAGAACTGTGGCTTTCGCTATTTTTCGTTGAATCATAAATAATTTCATAATTCACAGAGGAGTACTGAGAAAGCAGATTTACAACTTCAAAATCAATAACCAGTAAAAATCGACAACTTCAAGACTAACAGCTGCGACGTGCAGAAATTCTTGGACTAGAAATGCAGTGACGATGCTGGCCGTGGGAATCAGGTTTTATCTGCCGCGAACTACCCTCATCATCATCTATACTGCCATTTTCGTTGGTTGAAACAAATGTATGCTATTGAATAGAATTTCATTAATTTTCAATAAATAAATGTTATTAGCTAAAAGAAAGTTACTAACGGGCTTGCTTTCAAAACGTTTTTGGCTCAGTCCAGGGTTTAAATACCGGTGTGCGCACGAATTTTTGAGAGTTTTGTGTATTCATATTAGTTATGCCAAGACGATCCGTGGTTCGTATTCCATGTTAAATTGTAGGTCCCAGATAAAAGGAACTGGCCGTCCTACATCGGACACAATGGCGTAAGGCAATGGCAATGGGAAGATCCAGCCTACCTTCGGGTTGAGGACTAAGTTAGTTTTTCTCATTAATATTACTGCATGCTGAAGGGTCATTTCAAACAGTTCTCTTATGTATAAGTTGTGGCATAAAATATAAAGTATAACAACTCTGTCACAATAAAGTTCCACTACAGGTAATTGTCAAAATGCAAGGATGGATTGCTTAGAAATGTTACTCGAAAATAAACAAATTCTGTAAAAGATGCACAGCTGCCAATGAAACTAACCTTTTAATTGCCTGGCCTTAATAAAAAGTTGTTCAAATTAATGTTTGTGAGTTCAGTAATATGTATATTAAATAATATTCAAAAATTAATTTCCTGCCAACAGCAGCGAATCACAGGCACAATCAGACTTTGATATTTCCACGATGCAGATTCTACCACACACAAGGGAACAATAGTTCGCAGCCATAATAATTTCGTTGCAAAACACATGTTAAATATTGGTAGATAGAGTTTGTTAATAAAACTTTCAAAAAATATCGGTTAAACCTCTCGTCGGGACTCGAAAAGTATCTTACGGTTCAGATTAATTTCTTCAAATAATTTGGCACCTAATTCCTGCATACGTCTGAACATTCCACAACTCTTCGAACTTCGAACAATGTTGAAGTAAATCTGAATGTCTGGGGATTCTCAGAACTGAATAAGTGATCAGAGTAGCGCAACTCCGTTGTAAATCAATATAAATTAAAGTCTCCTGTCCAACTATGAATGCAGTGCTAATTAAATTAGATACTTTGAAATTAAATTAGAATGTGAATAATAATAATAATAAAACTATGAATCTCAAGTTAAATTCTTTGCAATGCTAATCAATGTACTTTTAACCGCCAATATAAAACCTCCTGTATCACGCCACTTTATAAAGTTCATAAAAAACCTTCTAGAACAATTAACTATTAAATTATAATTAAATATTAATTTTTAACTCAACCAAACGAACTAGAAATGAAATTATATGCTGGAAATAATTAAAGAAAACTATAGACCCTTGGAAAGTTCTCAAAAAAATAAAAAAATAAATAAAGAAAGGAAACTTTCTAGAACAATTCACTACTAAGCTATAATTACATACTAATTTTTAACTCAACCAAACCAACACAAAATGATATTATATGTTGGAAATAATTAAAGAAAATTATAGACACTAGGAATGTTCTCAAATAAACAAATGGTATCAAAATCGTAGGTAAAAGTAATTTATATGGTAAGTTTATAGAACACAGCGGTTCTTATATGCAAGCAACAACCATAGAACTAATGAATGTAAAATGATGTATGTAAAATAATATATTGATATAGAAGATGGACGGCTCGAGCGTAACAGTATAGATAATTAAGCTGGCTAGCCTGTAAGCTAGATTGTAAATTCATTAATATCGCTGAACTTAACAAAGAGGATTGTGTCGTCGTTGTAGCGTAGAGTATGGGGATTGAATAATATTTTAATTCAATCAGTAAAAAAGAGAGAGAGAGAGAGAAGGATCTGTATATTGTTCATGCAGTGTTAGAAATAAATGTTTAATAGAGGAAAAACATGAGAAGAGTTATTTAAACAGGACTAGATTGTTTTCAAGACAACAACTTATTGTTAACCAGCAAAGCGGTAGCTATAGTTCACCATTTTTGGTTGTAATCTAATAACGGGCTATATATAAAAAAAGGAGTAAACCTATACATGCTTCACAGGTATACGTTGGAGATCAGGGTTAGACGTAAAGCTATTATTAGGAATAACATAAGTTATTTGGTCATAGAAAAAATTTAAACACATAAATTAAATGGAGGATCGTGTACAGGAGTGAAAAACAAGATGTATCAATATATAGAGGCACGGAGAACTGAAAGACGTACGAGGACATTTTAGATATTCCAGACTCCGCGAACATAAATAGGAAGAAAGCAACAAACAGCATAAAGATCCAGTGCCTCAAACACCAAAAGGTCTCGTAAAGAGAGAGTACGTTTTATACGTATCGTCTAGTCTGGACGAGCAGTCTGCCTCGGGGTTTACTGCCGAAGCTAATTGGTGGAGCTCCTCGGGCGCAGACTTAAGACCAGACCAGGATCATCCGCCTTCAGACAAGGACTTACTGTGATCTTCCACCAGTTACGATCATAATCTCAGTTCGAATAAAATTTTCTCTATGAATTTATTTCGAAAAGTGTAAGTTATTAGTAAAAATGAAACCCATTTTAAAGATTTAATTAATATGACGGCACGAAGGTTGATTAAAACTTCTCATGTTACACAAATCCAATAATTTTCGTTAATGAGACAGCATTCCAACAAGAAACTTTTATTCTTGTCTTAAAACTACATTGTTATTGACTGTTACCGATCCTGCTTCTGTAACGAGAGCCATATATCGACTTCTCTATTCGTCTGTGATTCACGTGGAGTCCAACTAAACTGTGAATTCCGTGTCGATAATGTTTGTTCTGGAGGCGGAATGATATATCAGCCCAACACTAGTGTACATGTTTAAAGGAAACCACCACATAACTACATCACACCAGGCGAATGCTGACTACATGCGATTCCCTAACGACTAAACATGAAATTTTATTGAAATCGATGTAACAGTATCTTTATTCCAAGCTTACTGTACCCGGTGACGCGTTGTAGTGGCTCAGTCTGGTTAAATAGAAAAGAAAGAAAACAGAAAACACACATCTCTAGTATGTTTAATTCAACAATGCTTGTGAGTATGCAATAATTTTTGTTTCCATTGTCTGGTTTGCTGATTCTACACCGCGCATCATATAATTGGCAATTTGAGAAGCAATCCGTGTTTAGATCTAAACCACACAATTTTAACGATTGGACCGAAGCTTTGTTGATGATGATTGTAAACGCCAATCGAATTGGGAATTGCAGTCTCTTGAAATGGCATATCCACCGGAAACACAGGAATGCGAAGAACGAGGACATATTCGCCTTTGAAAGGTCCTGTCAAGATTATTGTTTCTAGTATCTTGTTCAATAATTTTCTTACTGCAAGCCACGTGCTGTTGCAAGTCTTTGGCTGGTTGAAATCTCACCACATGGTAAATGGCACGTTGATTTTCAATTGCAATGCATGCGATGACATCCCTGGCAGATCCAGCGAATTCAAATATTCTGCTGGATAATTAATCGCTTCTTATGTTTCCACAACAGTGTCGATGGACTTACATGGGACTGCATCGCTTTGAATGTTAGACCAAATAATATTGAAAGGTCCGTAGATTTCTTTGTTCTTAGCGGCAAGCATTTTTTTTTTTTTTTTTTGCTGTCGTCAGTCTTTAGACTGGTTTGATGCAATCCTCCATCCCTTCCTATCCTGTGCTAACCTCTTCATTTCTACATACCTGTTACAACCCACGTCCTCAATTATCTGCTTCATATATTCTAATCTCTGTCTACCTCTACAGTTCTTACCTTCAACTGTTTCCTCCACTAACAAATTAACCAATCCAGCATGTCTCAACATATGACCTACCAGCCTGTCTCTTCTTTCCGTAAGCTTCTTCCATAAACTTCTTTTCTCAACCATCATTTCCAAAACTCTTTCATTTCTTACTTTGTCTGTCCACCTAATTTTCAGCATTCTTCTGTAGCACCACATTTCAAATGCTTCAAGTTTCTTTCTTTCCGGTATTCCTAAAGTCCATGTTTCGCAACCGTAAAGTGCTGTGCTCCACACATAGAGTTTTAAGAAGTTCTTTCTAATTCCTAGATCAATATTTGAAACTAAAAGGTTTCTCTTTTTCATGAAGGCTCTTTTTGCTAGTGCTATTCTGCTTTTAACATCATTCCTGCTTCGGCCATCGGTTGTAATTTTGCTTCCCAAGTAACAGAACTCACTCACTTCTCCTATTGCATCAAATCCTATTTTTATATTTAATATGCTAGTATTGGTATCATTTCTGCTACATTTCATCACTTTTGTTTTACTTTGATTTATATTCAGTCCAAAGTCTTCCTTCAGTATTTTGTTCATGCCATTCAATAACTTCTCAATATCCTCAGCCCTCTCTGCTAATAAGAATATGTCGTCAGCAAATCGTAGCATACTGATTTTTTCTCCCTGAAAACTTATGCCACATGGAAATTTTTCTTTGACTTTCTTCATTGCTTCTTCTACATACAAGTTGAATATTAACGGGGATAGACTACAACCTTGTCTCACACCCTTTTTAACTGATGCATGTCTCTCGTGATTCTCTACTTTTATTACAGCCACTTGATTCTTACGTAGTTTATAGAGTATTCTTCTATCTCGATACTTTAGACCTGACTTCTTTGAAATTTTGAACATCTTGTCCCACCTAACATTATCAAAAGCTTTTTCTAAATCAACAAATGCCATAAAAGTATCTTTGTTTTTCTTGATCCGCCCTTCAAGTATTAATCTTAAAGACAGAATTGCTTCCCTTGTACCGCGATTTTTCCTAAACCCAAACTGACCTTCACCTACTATCTCTTCTACTACCCTTTCCATCCTTCTGTATATTATTCTGGTCAGTAATTTTGAAGCATGTGATGTTAGACTAATGGTGCGATAATTCTCACATTTGTCGGCTTGTGCTTCTTTGGAAGTGTGAAGATGATATTTTTATTAAAATCAGTAGGAATTTCTCCTGTTTCATAACTTTTTGATATCAGCTTGAATAATCTTTCAGCGGCAAGCCTAGCTCGTTCAATCAGCCAAACGTGATTCTTATAACTGTCTTGAATATTGGGAAATACTTTTTCAACCATTTCTTCTTTTGACGTTACTAGATTGCAGAAGTTATGAGGTAATGAAATTCTAAAGAAATAATTGAACTGAAATGAACATTTCTAAATTTATGAAAAAGAAACACTTAAATGATACTCATCAAATGAACGCAATGGTAAACGACGCCACTCAATTCCAAAGCAATGTTACACTAAATAATTAAATCAAAATGAAAATGAGAAAGCAGATCACCCCAAATCACTAAAAATAAAACAAAATCAAAGAAACAAAAAATGAAAAAAGTAGTAACAAAATAATTGATGTGGGTATATAAAAACACGGATGAATTCAAATGCAGCGTTGTATAAAAATTTCAAAGAAATCGTGGAAGAACTTTCGGAGATTTAGAACAAACGAACATTTCCATTTTTATTTATATAGGTG
>JARYHS010009186.1:202937948-203537060 GCA_031002005.1 Vandiemenella viatica
AAAGCACGCTTGGTTGCAAAGGGTTTCTCTCAAAGAAGGGAGTGCATTATGAAGAAGTGTATGCGCCTGTGTCAGGCTTCGATACTCTAAGGTTACTTGTTGCTATTGGTGTTGAGAAAAAGTGGTTCATGGACCAGTATGATGTTAAATCTGCTTATCTTCACAGTGATTTAAAGGAAACTTTGTATATGGAACAACCTGAAGGGTTTATACAAAGAGGTAAAGAAAAACTGGTTTGTAAGTTGAACAAATCGATATATGGTTTGAAACAAAGTGGAAGGTGCTGGAATGAACATCTCAACAAAACATTAGAAAGTCTTGGATTCGTTCGTAATAAAGTTGATCCGTGTGTATATCAGTTGAAGAAAGGAAATGGAAAGGCCATATTAGCTGTTTACGTGGACGATCTACTTGTATTAACAGAAAACGAATCAATGAGAAATAGTGTTAAAGAACTTCTGGAGAGATGCTTTGATATAAGTACCTAGGAACGATTTCGCATCTACTGGGAGTAAAATTCAATAAGAAAGAGAATGGTAGCATCACCCTTTCACAAGAAGGATATGTCAACAAACTGTTGAATGAATTTGGACTGCAAGACGCCAAAGGAATTAAAACTCCAATGGAGCAGAGGCCAGAGTTTCTCGACGAGTGTAATGAAGATGACCTCAAGAACCTTCCTTACAGAGAACTCATTGGTGGTCTATTATATTTATCGCAGAGAACTAGACCCGATATTGCCTTTTCAGTAGGCAAGTTGGCTCAGTATTGTTCACAATTCAACAAGTGTCATTGGAATGCAGCTAAAAGAGTACTTAGGTATTTAAAAGAGACACAAGACTATGGGATTACATATCACCCAACTAATGAAAGTCTTGTAGCGTATGCTGATGCAGATTGGTCTAGTTGTACAAAAACTCGCAAGAGCATAAGTGGATATGTGCTTATACTTGCAGGTGCTCCAATTATCTGGAAAAGTTCAAAACAAACTGTGATTGCACTTAGCACAATGGAGGCAGAATATGTGGCCTTGGCAGCTTGTGCAAGAGAAGTGTTTTGGGTAAAAGAACTATTAAAGTCCTTGGATTTCCAAGAAATAAGTGACAGTGCAACCACGATATGGTGTGATAGTCAAGCAGCTATTGCACATGCTAGAAATTATGTTGACAAGTCCAGAAAAAAGCACATTGCAATCAGGCATCACTTTGTAAGAGAAAAGGTGATGGATGGGACAGTGGAACTTCGATATGTTCCAAGTGAACAAGATGTTGCGGACATCTTCACGAAGGCGCTGTGTAACAGACTACACGAGTCACATCGCAGTCAGCTGGTGGAGCAGGTCCAGGTGGCATAATCTCCGAAGTGCGGAATGATCTTCCGAGGGGGGGATTGTAGAGATTATCAGTGAAATGCACAGATATTAAATTATTCTTTGCATTGTCTGTAATCTCGCTGGTCTATGTTGTCGTTGTACGTTGTATTGCGCATTGGCGTGTAATAAAGAATTGCTGTTCGCAATAACGCGTCCTTTACAGTTTATTTTAGTACGCTTCTGTTCTACGCTATTAACTGCCGAAATATAAGTAATAATAACAACATTGTTAGCAAAAGTTTCTATTCCTGAATAAATTTGTAAATTATTTGTCATTGAGTTACTTTTTACAGTCCATGAACCTTGTCCAAGGCCCAAATTTTAGAAGTTTCACTCCAACATGTTTAACATAAGTCTGGCTTCTCTTCTCTCAAATCACAGACACGAGGGAGAATGGCGACTTGGCTGAAAACTTCTGGATCTTTGATGTTTTCCCACAGTGAACTAACTACCTATCTCTTATAAATTGTAAAAGTTCCAGATTCTCACAGTATGCTATTTCTAATTGAATTGTTATCTTATAGTAAGATTTATTTTGAGTATTTTAAGTTATGAGAACTTTACTTGTAATCCTATTCATTTAAGAGTTATTAATCTCTAAAAATTACATTGTCAAGGTTACTTTCGTGCTTTGAAATAAAAATTCCGTTTTTCACCCTATCAAACATATAGGCACGCATTGTTATGAATTATATTATTATGAATGTTTCTGTCATTGGATCATATTTTTGTCTTCCTTACTCTTTTATTTAAGATTTTCAAATTATTTATATTACTTTCCACCTTTTTCTTGTTGTGTCCAGTGTTTTATACGTTTCACCAATTGTTTTTACAACGCTTTACTCTCGGCGTGTGCACACTCCCGAGCCTCATGACTCATTTTCTCCATCATGATTAAGGTTTAACCGAAATATTGAGTTTATTTGTGTGTTTATATATGTTCTCCTCTCGTCGCTGCCGTCAACTTTGGTGAGTGATGAGTCATTTTCCCTGTCCTTACAATTATATTGCCTAAAGCAGTTTCCTTTTTCCTTAGTTTAATTATCTCTTTAAAAAATACTTATAATTTACTTATGACCTCTAATTTTAGTCAGAATATGTCGCATTAGGCTGACAACACACTGGAATAATTAAATTTAAGTTATCTGTAAAAATGACTGACTTTTTATTGTTTCATTTGTTTTCTACTGTCAGCAGATATCATACAAAGCACATGGTGAAATTGACTTTCAAATAGGTCTATCTTCTTTAATAAAATTCCTAGACTATTCAACCCATATATCAAAATGCTCATTTTCTACTACATTCTTTGTTAAAATGGATGTGGCCAAATCCCTATACTTTGAAATTCCGACTTTCAATTTTTGTTTCCTTATGACTTTGGTTTAGTTTCAAGTTTAAAGTTCCTTTACTATTAAGATTATATTTCTATTGTCAATTTACGGTATTATGGGCCTCAAATAAACCCCATTTTCTTGGCTTTGGAAAACTTATTCACTCATGACACAGTTTCATATTTCTGTAACTTTACTGATCATAGCAGTTGAGTGCGATGATACTGTCTTAAATTGGTTAATATTAATTATCGTACCTGTTCTGTAGTTATGAACAAATAAAGAAATATCATAAAAAATCTTATTCTGTCATGTTTGAAGTTACTTGTTAAAAGTGTTTCATTAATTATTTTCATATCCATAGGGATCAAGTTATACAGTGTGGAGAATATCAGATCTTAAGCCTTCTCTCTTGACGGTGTCAGTCTTTTTGTTTGGGGCTGCTTATTCAACTCATTGGAAGAATGCATTAGGCACAGTTGTAGGAATATTGAATCCTAAGCTAATGTCTGGACGGTAAGTCTTCTTTCTGGGTTAATTATACCATTTAAAGATATATGAATAACTCTTAAAATACATAAAGGCTTAATTGTTACATATTTCCACGGATTTTTTAAGCATGATATTGATATCTTTGGCCAAAATACTCAAATGGAGTTCTGTACAGATGGGTTGGCTAACACTACTGTATTGTTATTAAAAATTTCCAGATAGAAGGAAATATATAGTTGCCAAATATTTTACAAAGAACATCGTAATTCAAATGTAGATTTAAAGGGAATTTATGACATTTGTTACTGATGAAATGTTGCTTAAGTAATTGAGTTTTCAGAACAATACAGTCATAAATATCTGTGAATCTTCCACGTGCTGTATTTAAGCTGCTTTTACATTGTATACTAGAAGACTTTTAATTTACTTCTGTGGGATTGTTGCCCAGGTCGCCTGTACATAAATCCACTATTAATAGGTGTTAACCTAGTGTCACGAATATATGCTTGCTTGGGGTTCCAAACATTACTCGTTAACTTGATCGTGTTGCCTGTATAACTGGTACATTTTCTCGAAGATGCAATTGTTCTTTAAACCGGCCGCCAAGCTATTAGTTTACCCTGTAATAGCTAACAGGTCATACATAAATGAAAGAAAGTCACTTGTAGTTACGAATTTGAAATATATTCTGAAAGTTTGCTGAAGTTAACACTGGTATCAGATTACAGTATTGAAAACATTCAAGGCAATATCAAACTTCGAAATCACAAAAAAAGATGCAAGTTATCCTTCAAGTCACAACACTGAAGAAGCATTCACTCTTGCAAACATATTATCTATCCGCAACCCCCAAATTAGAGTGAGCTTCATGATAGTTCTCAAACACTGCTTCTGTTGACTTCTTAAACTATCGTACAAAAGTTCTTTTACTGAATATTAGCTTAAAGTTTCCTTAAAGTGTATGAGAAAGTCCACGAACTTGTTCCGAGGCGAGATAGTTGAACTTTCAGTAGTTACATTTTGAATTTTACCTCGCGACGCGACACGTACTGCTACTTTAAAACTGTTTCTCAAGACTACTCCTAAAACTATTCCAGACTCCTTCAAAACTATTCCAGTCTGCTTCTCATGACTGCAACCGGTTCCAAAACTATCCCTTCCTGCTTGCACTAGTCGGCTTTTTATAGCCTTGGCTTATCTTTCACTGAATTGCCATGGAACAACAGTAAATTCCCGCGGGGAAACACTAAACTTTAGTGAATCACCAAAGTTCCCCATACCTGTGGAACACTAATTTTACTCTGATTTTCCCGAAATTTTAATATATTATAGTTTAATTTATTCACAATCTTTTTGGTCATGACAAATTTTCCCATAATTATTCTCGTGTAAGAGCTATTAATTTCTAAAAGTCACTCTTGGTGATGCCATCACAAGTCGACACTAAAACTTCGTTTTTCTTACTTTAAATTTCAAGCTACCTCTTAAGTGTTATATTCTTGTTATTAACTGAATTTTTCTCTCTCATTTAAGCGTACTTTTATCTTCCTACCTCTTTTATCTTAATTTTATTTTAATTTGAAATATCTCCTTACATAAATAGTGCTTTCTTATTAAGAAAATGGTTATAATAGTTCTTTACTATACAAATATGAGATTTATCCCCTTTTAATTGGTTTTACCCAGCTAATGGACATATAACAAGGTTATGTTCTGAGATGAAAAGTGCTTTACTATTGAAAGTGATTATAAAAGTTATTTGGTATATTCATTGTATGTAATGGGCCACCTGCTGAATAGTTTAGGTAATATAATAGGTATATAACACGAGCCTGGTGGGTGAGCGGTAACACTTGGACCTGGCATTTTGAGGACACAAGTTCGAATTACCAGATGTTAGTTTCCCATTTTCTCCAGAAATCACTACAGCTGAATGCTAGGGTGGTTCCTTAACAAGGCCATAAGTGAGTTCCTTCCTATCAGTCTGTTGCTGCCGTTAATGTATTCAACCCCATTGAGGTGAAATAACCTGAGTAGAAGAAAATCATAGGTAATGACTGCTGGAGGCTTTTGACAGGCAGGCGAGTTGCTGAATCTGCATATCTGAGGCAAGTTCAAATATTATGTCGAGCAGATGTGAATGTTGGTGAATAAATGGTAATGCTATAATGCTGTGAAAAATGTTTGACGTTTGTCGGACGTTATATGTTTAGGCATCACCCATTAAGAACATAGAGCCACGAGTGCTCTGTTATAGTGGTTTAACTTTTGTCTCAATAGCTTCCTAGTATAGTAATCATAGTAAACTCTGTCCCTAAATTTTTTCCTACTTAGAGCACTAATTGCACTAAGGGGAGTTGCCCACTATTGTACCACTCACATTGCCTGAATCGCTTACTAAATTTCAACTTGGAAGGATATTCTCATTATCTAAAGCATACACTTATCATTAAATCCAGATACATTTTAGGCTGTTTTTTTGCTACACAGAATTTTCCGAATGTGGTTTTTTTTTTTTTTTTTTTAATGAAATAGATGTCCATCAAGAAGTTATGTTAAATTCACTGTAATTTTTAACATACATGAATTATTTACTATTATTATCTCAGAATTCCATAGTGTTTACAGGTATTACAAGCATGAAAGACAATATTTTCATTTAAAAAATTTAAATAAAATTTTTGAACAAATTAATTAATAATTTATTGCACATTAGTTATTGTTAAATGTTGACATTTCTCGGTACATGCAGTTCAATAATCCAAGAAGTACAGAATAGTTCAAAGGTTTTCAAAATAGAAAGTGTTTTTTTTTTTTAATCAAAATAATAGTTATGTTCTGTGACTTACAAGAACATTTGAATAGTTTCCTAAGCAAAGCACGATAATTTAATGAACCAGTGTTAATTTTATCACCTCCATTCACCAGCGTCTTGTGCTTTGTGGGTTATTAAATGATTGAAGTCGTAATTAACCAAAAACGAATAATTAGGGATGATAGGTGTTTCAGTCAAATGAAGGATCTAGTATAAAACATTTTAAGACTTTTAATATCTAGGCTAGTGAGTCAAACCTCACACATCAATGGTTCCATATTCTAATGTCGTAAACATCTATTGCACAGACAGCATTTGCTTGGCACAGATATCAGTCACGCATCCAGTTTATCTTCTAATGATTTCATTCAGTTACAATCAGATTTGTTATATGTGCTTACTTTAGAATGGAATACACTCTTGAGAGCATTTTAAACAAAATTATATTAAAACCTGGCAAAGTAACCTCAGAATAAAACGTACTTATTTTGTTTCACAAATTGTGCAGTATATTAGATATAGATGTTTTTAGTATTTATCGTTTAAATGTAGGATATCGTCAATATTGGAGAATATTTCAAGTTCTTAGGTAAAAGTTTTTCTCGTGGTTGACTCGGTAACAAAAATGTTCCGAAATTGACAATTTGACAGCCAATCAAGTCTCTATTTTCCAGTGAAAAAAAATAATAATAAATCTTACATTAGTCTTTTACTGGGCAATTTATCGAGAATGATGGGTGGGATAGGAATTTTTTTTATTTATTTTTTTATTACCATCTCACTTTTAGGGTTCTGTACCTTATCGAAAATATTGCCATGTCACTGACACTCCACCTTTTGCTCTTAAATGGAATAAGTTATGTGTTCTGTTGTTCCTAAACCAAAAATTGATTTTAAAATTTTGTAAAATTTTTTTGGGGGGTAAAGGGAGTAAAAAATTCTATAACCAATATTTGTTGTATAGATGTTAATTGCATGCTGATACACATTTAATATGGAACCTCATGATTGCACAAGCAGTTCAAGCTGTGGCATTTGGAGCTGAGTCTGCTGCCTAATCTGAATATGTACCGAGCATTAATTTTTGTGCCAAGCTACAACCTTCTAATGTGCCCTGTAGAAGATATCTTTTAGAGTCATTAGAGTACGTAACTCTAATTGCATGAGGCTCAATTTGCACTTGTCCTTTCCATGAACCCCTCAGAACATAATTTTAAATACAGTATTTGGTTTTTGGTCAATGAAAGACGTATCATGCGGAAATTTGAGGTCAGAAACTTATTTTGTTTACTAGTTAGAGGCCTGTGACAAAGGGACAGACAGCCTTTTGGGACTAGAATCTTAAATCAAAAAGAGAGTTGTTTCATTTGGGTTGGAAGAGAGTATGTTCTGGTGCAGATAACAATGTTGCCAAGCAATTTGACGTAGCTTAGTTTTCAAATATTTGTTTTCTTCTGAATCTTGTTGAATAAGTTCAAATATTACTAACTTAGGTAGTTCCTTCCTACTTTACCTTCATGGTTCTAGTTTGTTTTAGAATTTATTTCAATGTAATGTGAAACAATTTTTTTGTTTTCGGCAATTTAAAGAAAGTAAGTTCATTTTTTTTAAAAATATAGCAATGATAATCAATTTCTTATGTGGTGTGTTTCAGGGAAGGCTACTCATCTGGTGAAACCTCACTTTCTGTTAATCTTTCTGACAAATTGCTAGTTATAGGTACAGCCAAGGATTATGGTCTCTGTCAAGCTAGGTATGAGATTTAAAAGTTTTGAACCAAATGTCTTAATTCTTATATTACCAAATTTAGTAATCTTTTAAGATCATCTGAAGTATTCTTAATAGTTACTCGCCATTATTATTAATATTGATATAAGTTCCTTAAGAAATGCCTATAAATAGTTCATTTTGGATGCTTGCTTTCGTTATTTGCTATACGATAATACTGACAATAAAACTGCTGTTAGGCAATGAAAAAAAGGAAGAATAGGGAAAATAATTCTATCATTTATCACCGATGAAGGCAGAAGGGCCAGTATGAACACAAAAATGCAAACACACCTCACATAGTAGTAATCTTGTTGTAGGCCATGTTCCGCAGTTGTTGCATAAATATTTTTGAATAAAAATCCGTCTTCTAACAACTGTATTTTATTGACTTGTATCTACCAGACGCGTTTCGCCCTTCTGGAGTGGGGCATCGTCAGTGGCTATAAATAACATAATATTATCATCATATTTGTGTATGTGAATTATGTACATTTATTATATACATATGTTCATGCTTTAAAATTTTAACGTCTGTATGTTCAATCTGCTATACTTATTCTATATATTGTTTTATATTATCCGTGTTCAAACATAAATTCACTTCTTAATACTAAATTATCTCTATGGTTACAATCTTTATGTACATAAACTCTACTTACTAAAAATTGTTGCAGCTAGCACATGTCAGTCTGGAACAGCACCTTCCGCAATTTTCTGCACCGTTGTTTCTTGCTACACTTTAGCACCTTCCGCAATTTTCTGCACTGTTGTTTCTTGCTACACTTTAGCATTATTGCTCACTGTATAATTTGCTGTTAAACTGTACTTTTTAACTACATCAACTAGTTATTGTGTTTACATCGATGTGTTTATTATGTATGTACAGTGGTACCAACCTATTTCTGTTGATTATTGCTTTGTTCAGTCTTTTTTAAATTATATTTTTTTTGTGATTATCTTATCTATTATTTGTGATTTGTGAGTAATTGTGTTGGCTTTCATGTGTTGTGTTGTTTTCTATTGCTTTGAATAGTGTTTTGTTTGTTAAATTTGTGAATTCATTTAGGACCGTTTTTCCCTGTGTGATGGCTTTATGAATTTGATAACTTTCTTGCACTGTTAATAATTGTTTCTTGTGGTTGTTGATTTTTAGAATTTTCATATCTGTTTGTATAGTTGTGGGTGGGTGATTGTTATCTAATAAATGCTCGGCATATGTGGAATGGTTTGTGCATTTTATGGCTCTGATGTGTTCCTTGTACCTAGTATTGAAGTTCCTAGCTGTTTGACCTATATATATTGCTTGGCACTGTTGGCAAGTCAGTTGGTATATTCCTGACTGTTGGAATTGGTCAGTTTCAGTTGGTTTTTAGATGGTTATGTAGTGTGTTATTTGTTCTAAGTGCTATTTGAATACCTTGTTTTTTGAATATATTGCTTATCCTGTGTGTATGTTTGTTGATGTATGACATTGTGTACCATTTCTTATTAGATTGGTTCTGGATACTGGTGTGTACTGTACTGGGTGATATCTGTTTGTGTGCTTTGTTCATGATTTTATTATTTATTTGTCTAATTAATTTTTCTGTGTAACCATTATTCTTAGCAATTTGTACAATTGTTTTATATTCTGTGGTGTACTCATTTTTAGTTAGTGGTATGTTGTTTAATCTGTGTAGCATATGTCTGAGTGCTGCCTGTTTATGGTGTTGAGGATGGTTGGATGTATTGTGTATTATGGTATCAGTGTATGTGGGTTTTCTGTAAATGCTGAATGCATGTAATTGATCTTTCTTGCTGACTGTTATGTCAAGGAAGTTCAGTTTATTATTTGTCTCCATCTCTATTGTAAATTTAATATTTTTATGAATGTTATTTATTTCATTGTGGAACTGAGAGATATTTTGTTGTGATTCATCTATGAGACAAAGAATGTCATCTACATACCTATACCAATAAATTATGTTATATTTTGTGTGTCTGAAAATGTGGTGCTCTATGTGATCCATAAAAATGTCTGCTACGATACCTGATACTGGGGATCCCATGGGTAGTCCTTCATTTTGAATGTAGTATTTATTATTAAATTGGAAGTAGTTTTGTGATGTGATGAGCTTTAGTATTTCTACTATTTCTTTGATGTGAGTATTAGGAACTTTGTTGTGTCTTGCAAGATTATTCTGTATGATATCAATTGTTTCACTGATTGGGATGACCGAGAACATATTTACTACATCGAATGATATTAGCTTTGCAGTGTGGGGTATCTGTATTGTGTCTATGTTGTATATTAACTGTGCAGTGTTCTTGATTGTTCTGTCATTATGGTATGTATAATTTTGAGTTAGGAAATCATGTGTGAACCTGCTTAGTTGGTATGTTGGTGCATTTCTGAAGTTGATTACTGGTCTCATAGGTGAATCATTTTTGTGTATTTTTGGTTGACCTCTGAGGTTGGGGGCCTTGGGATTTTTGGAGGGGAAGTACTGTTTTTGCCAATCTGTTAAAATGTGTGTGATGGTTTTTAAACATTTCTTCATGTTGTTATTGAATCTGTTTGTGGGGTCTGATTTTAATGTTGATATTGGGTTATTTTTAATAAACTGTTCTGTCTTGTCAATGTATTCAGATTTTTGAAGTAGAACAATGGAATTGCCTTTGTCAGCTTTTGTGACTATTACATCATTCTCCTGTAATTTGTTTTTTAACTTTTTTAGCAACTTGCCTGTCTTTTTGCAGTGTGTGTGTGTGTATTTTGTGTTAATTTGTCTTATTTCCTTAGCTATCAGTTCTCTAGTTAGGCCAATATTTAGGGATGTGCTCTGTGATTTTTCTTCTTGTGTTATGATATATTCAGATTCTGTAATGATGTGTTCTATAAAGTTTTCTTTTTTTGTGGTGTTTGTATTGTGTTTTAATCCTTTCTGTAATAACTGTGTTTCCTGTTCATTTAACTGTGTGTTGGACTTGTTTACGACTTTTGGATGGAAGTTGTGATTAAATGTCATTTCATTATTTGCTGTTGTTATTGGCTGTGTGTTCTGCTTGTTTTTCAATCTATCAATTTTATGACTATGTTTTAACCTGATTGCATCTAAAATCCTTGCAGTATGATTTTCTACTCTGTCTATAATGTCCTTCAGAATATCAGGATTATTTAAATGTGTGGCTAGTTCTAGGTGTGTGTTATATAGAATCTTATTTTGATGGGCTTTTTTACTATACAATGCTCTTATTTCATTACGGATCCATTGTTTTTCTGCCGATGTTTTCGCATTTTGTGCTGCTTTTGTGCTATTCCTGACTGTCACGTTTACATAATTTGGCTTAAGGTTATACTGAACACATAACTTATTAAACTTGATGTTCTCTATGGTTTTGTGGAGATTGAGGTGACCAGTTTTGTAGCGATGGTATGTGGCCGTTGGGAATGCCTGACAAGGCTGCATAACAGTAATCTTGTTGTAGGCCATGTTCCGCAGTTGTTGCATAAATATTTTTGAATAAAAATCCGTCTTCTAACAACTGTATTTTATTGACTTGTATCTACCAGACGCGTTTCGCCCTTCTGGAGTGGGGCATCGTCAGTGGCTATAAATAACATAATATTATCATCATATTTGTGTATGTGAATTATGTACATTTAATATACATATGTTCATGCTTTAAAATTTTAACGTCTGTATGTTCAATCTGCTATACTTATTCTATATATTGTTTTATATTATCCGTGTTCAAACATAAATTCACTTCTTAATACTAAATTATCTCTATGGTTACAATCTTTATGTACATAAACTCTACTTACTAAAAATTGTTGCAGCTAGCACATGTCAGTCTGGAACAGCACCTTCCGCAATTTTCTGCACCGTTGTTTCTTGCTACACTTTAGCACCTTCCGCAATTTTCTGCACTGTTGTTTCTTGCTACACTTTAGCATTATTGCTCACTGTATAATTTGCTGTTAAACTGTACTTTTTAACTACATCAACTAGTTATTGTGTTTACATCGATGTGTTTATTATGTATGTACAGTGGTACCAACCTATTTCTGTTGATTATTGCTTTGTTCAGTCTTTTTTAAATTATATCTTTTTTTTGTGATTATCTTATCTATTATTTGTGATTTGTGAGTAATTGTGTTGGCTTTCATGTGTTGTGTTGTTTTCTATTGCTTTGAATAGTGTTTTGTTTGTTAAATTTGTGAATTCATTTAGGACCGTTTTTCCCTGTGTGATGGCTTTATGAATTTGATAACTTTCTTGCACTGTTAATAATTGTTTCTTGTGGTTGTTGATTTTTAGAATTTTCATATCTGTTTGTATAGTTGTGGGTGGGTGATTGTTATCTAATAAATGCTCGGCATATGTGGAATGGTTTGTGCATTTTATGGCTCTGATGTGTTCCTTGTACCTAGTATTGAAGTTCCTAGCTGTTTGACCTATATATATTGCTTGGCACTGTTGGCAAGTCAGTTGGTATATTCCTGACTGTTGGAATTGGTCAGTTTCAGTCTTGGTTTTTAGATGGTTATGTAGTTGTTATTTGTTCTAAGTGCTATTTGAATACCTTGTTTTTTGAATATATTGCTTATCCTGTGTGTATGTTTGTTGATGTATGACATTGTGTACCATTTCTTATTAGATTGGTTCTGGATACTGGTGTGTACTGTACTGGGTGATATCTGTTTGTGTGCTTTGTTCATGATTTTATTATTTATTTGTCTAATTAATTTTTCTGTGTAACCATTATTCTTAGCAATTTGTACAATTGTTTTATATTCTGTGGTGTACTCATTTTTAATTAGTGGTATGTTGTTTAATCTGTGTAGCATATGTCTGAGTGCTGCCTGTTTATGGTGTTGAGGATGGTTGGATGTATTGTGTATTATGGTATCAGTGTATGTGGGTTTTCTGTAAATGCTGAATGCATGTAATTGATCTTTCTTGCTGACTGTTATGTCAAGGAAGTTCAGTTTATTATTTGTCTCCATCTCTATTGTAAATTTAATATTTTTATGAATGTTATTTATTTCATTGTGGAACTGAGAGATATTTTGTTGTGATTCATCTATGAGACAAAGAATGTCATCTACATACCTATACCAATAAATTATGTTATATTTTGTGTGTCTGAAAATGTGGTGCTCTATGTGATCCATAAAAATGTCTGCTACGATACCTGATACTGGGGATCCCATGGGTAGTCCTTCATTTTGAATGTAGTATTTATTATTAAATTGGAAGTAGTTTTGTGATGTGATGAGCTTTAGTATTTCTACTATTTCTTTGATGTGAGTATAGGAACTTTGTTGTGTCTTGCAAGATTATTCTGTATGATATCAATTGTTTCACTGATTGGGATGACCGAGAACATATTTACTACATCGAATGATATTAGCTTTGCAGTGTGGGGTATCTGTATTGTGTCTATGTTGTATATTAACTGGCAGTGTTCTTGATTGTTCTGTCATTATGGTATGTATAATTTTGAGTTAGGAAATCATGTGTGAACCTGCTTAGTTGGTATGTTGGTGCATTTCTGAAGTTGATTACTGGTCTCATAGGTGAATCATTTTTGTGTATTTTTGGTTGACCTCTGAGAAACACATCGATGTAAACACAATAACTAGTTGATGTAGTTAAAAAGTACAGTTTTAACAGCAAATTATACAGTGAGCAATAATGCTAAAGTGTAGCAAGAAACAACAGTGCAGAAAATTGCGGAAGGTGCTAAAGTGTAGCAAGAAACAACGGTGCAGAAAATTGCGGAAGTGCTGTTCCAGACTGACATGTGCTAGCTGCAACAATTTTTAGTAAGTAGAGTTTATGTACATAAAGATTGTAACCATAGAGATAATTTAGTATTAAGAAGTGAATTTATGTTTGAACACGGATAATATAAAACAATATATAGAATAAGTATAGCAGATTGAACATACAGACGTTAAAATTAAAGCATGAACATATGTATATAATTAATGTACAGATTCACATACACAAATATGATAAAATATTATGTTATTTATAGCCACTGACGATGCCCCACTCCAGAAGGGCGAAACGCGTCTGGTAGATGAAAGTTAATAAAAACAGTTGTTAGAAGACGGATTTTTATTCAAAAATATTTATGCAACAACTGCGGAACATGGCCTACAACAAGTTAATGTTATGCAGCGTCAGGCATTCCCAACGGCCACATACCATCGCTACAAAACTGGTCACCTCAATCTCCACAAAACCATAGAGAACATCAAGTTTAATAAGTTATGTGTTCAGTATAACCTTAAGCCAAATTATGTAAACGTGACAGTCAGGAAGCACAAAAGCAGCGCAAAATGCGAAAACAACAGCAGAAAAACAATGGATCCGTAATGAAATAAGAGCATTGTACAGTAAAAAAGCACATCAAAATAAGATATTATATAACACACACCTAGAACTAGCCACACATTTAAATAATCCTGATATTCTGAAGGACATTATAGACAGAGTAGAAAATCATACTGCAAGATTTTAGATGCAATCAGGTTAAAACATAGTCATAAAATTGATAGACTGAAAAAACAGAACACACAGCCAATAACAACAGTAAATAATGAAATGACATTAATCACAACTTCCATCCTAAAGTCATAAACCAGTCCAACACACAGTTAAATGAACAGGAAACACAGTTATTACAGAAAGGATTAAAACACAACACAAACACCACAAGAAAAGAAAACTTTATAGAACACATCATTACAGAATCTGAATACATCATAACACAAGAAAAAAATCACAGAGCACATCACTAAATATTGGCCTAACTAGAGAACTAATAGCAAAGGAAATAAGACAAATCAACACAAAATACACACACACACACTGCAAAAAGACAGACAAGATGCTAAAAAAGCTAAAAAACAAATTACAGGAGAATGATGTAATAGTCACAAAAGCTGACAAAGGCAATTCCATAGTTCTACTTCAAAAAACAGAATACATTGACAAGACAGAACAGTTTATTAAAAATAATCCAATATCAACATTAAAATCAGACCCCACAAACAGATTCAATAACAACATGAAGAAATGTTTAAAAACCATACACACATTTAAAGACTGGCAAAAACAGTATTTCCCCTCCAAAAATCCCAAGGCCCCCAATCTCAGAGGTCAACCGAAAATACACAAAAATGATTCACCTATGAGACCAGTAATTAACTTCAGGAATGCACCAACATACCAACTAAGCAGGTTCACACATGATTTCCTAACTCAAAATTATACATACCATAATGACAGAACAATCAAGAACACTACACAGTTAATACACAACATAGACACAATACAGATACCCCACACAAAGCTAATATCATTCGATGTAGTAAATATGTTCTCGGTCATCCCAATCAGTGAAACAATTGATATCATACAGAATAATCTTTCAACACAACAAAGTTCCTATACTCACATCAAAGAAATAGTAGAAATACTAAAGCTCATCACATCACAAAACTACTTCCAATTTAATAATAAATACTACATTCAAAATGAAGGACTACCCATGGGATCCCCAGTATCAGGTATCGTAGCAGACATTTTTATGGATCATATAGAGCACCACATTTCAGACACACAAAATATAACATAATTTATTGTATAGGTATGTAGATGACATTCTTTGTCTCATCGATGAATCACAACAAAATATCTCCAGTTCCACAATGAAATAAATAACATCATAAAAATATTAAATTTACAATAGAGATGGAGACAAATAATAAACTGAACTTCCTTGACAAACAGTCAGCAAGAAAGATCAATTACATGCATTCCAGCATTTACAGAAAACCCACATACACTGATACCATAATACACAATACATCCAACCATCCTCAACACCATAAACAGGCAGCACTCAGACATATGCTACACAGATTAAACAACATACCACTAACTAACAAATGAGTACACCACAGAATATAAAACAATTGTACAAATTGCTAAGAATAATGGTTACACAGAAAAATTAATTAGACAAATAAATAATAAAATCATGAACAAAGCACACCAACAGATTCACCCAGTACAGTACACACCAGTATCCAGAACCAATCTATAAGAAATGGTACACAATGTCATACATCAACAAACATACACACAGGATAAGCAATATATTCAAAAAACAAGGTATTCAAATAGCACTTAGAACAAATAACACACTACATAACCATCTAAAAACCAAGACTGAAACTGACCAATTCCAACAGTCAGGACTATACCAACTGACTTGCCAACAGTGCAAGCAATATATATAGGTTCAAACAGCTAGGAACTTCAATACTAGGTACAAGGAACACATCAGAGCCATAAAATGCACAAACCATTCCACATATGCCGAGCATTTATTAGATAACAATCACCCACCCACAACTATACAAACAGATATGAAAATTCTAAAAATCAACAACCACAAGAAACAATTATTAACAGTGCAAGAAAGTTATCAAATTCATAAAGCCATCACACAGGGAAAACGGTCCTAAATGAATTCACAAATTTAACAAACAAAACACTATTCAAAGCAATAGAAAACAACACAACACACTGAAAGCCAACACAATTACTCACAAATCACAAATAATAGATAAGATAATCACAAAAAAAGATATAATTTAAAAAAGACTGAACAAAGCAATAATCAACAGAAAATAGGTTGGTACCACTGTACATACATAATAAACACATCGATGTAAACACAATAACTAGTTGATGTAGTTAAAAAAGTACAGTTTAACAGCAAATTATACAGTGAGCAATAATGCTAAAGTGTAAGCAAGAACACAGTGCAGAAAATTGCGGAAGGTGCTAAAGTGTAGCAAGAAACAACGGTGCAGAAAATTGCGGAAAGTGCTGTTCCAGACTGACATGTGCTAGCTGCAACAATTTTTAGTAAGTAGAGTTTATGTACATAAAGATTGTAACCATAGAGAATATTTAGTATTAAGAAGTGAATTTATGTTGAACACGGATAATATAAAACAATATATAGAATAAGTATAGCAGATTGAACATACAGACGTTAAAATTTTAAAGCATGAACATATGTATATAATTAATGTACATAATTCACATACACAATATGATGATAATATTATGTTATTTATAGCCACTGACGATGCCCCACTCCAGAAGGGCGAAACGCGTCTGGTAGATACAAGTCAATAAAATACAGTTGTTAGAAGACGGAATTTTTATTCAAAAATATCGTTTACTATACCTTTAATGGCCTCGAAATTTTCGTTGTAAAACAGTACACCTTCAACCAACGTCGCCCATCGAGTTATAGCTGGTTCCGGAGGTATAGGCACTTTTGAATTTTTTTTTACAGGCATTATTACGAGAACGTGCCTTGGCAAACGCTTTCTTTGTTGATGAAATCAGTTTATTTACATACCTAAACGTGGATCCTTTTCCATGGTTTCCCCAAATCACTCCAGGTGAATGCCGGGATGCTTCTTCCAAGGGGCCATGGCCGAATTTCTTCCCGTTCCTTGTCCCCAGTCCCATCCTGCCTTTAATGACCTCGACGTCGACGAGGCGTAAAGCCATAAGTAAA
Source organism: Vandiemenella viatica (assembly GCA_031002005.1). Taxonomy (NCBI): domain Eukaryota; kingdom Metazoa; phylum Arthropoda; class Insecta; order Orthoptera; family Morabidae; genus Vandiemenella; species Vandiemenella viatica. The sequence continues at coordinate 202,955,338 of JARYHS010009186.1, forward strand.
AAAAAAAAAAAGGAAGGTGGATCGTAGTTTCTTCAGTGAATTGTCGTGGACTAAGAGCTGTGCTGCTAGTAGGTTTTGCTGGCTACAGCTTAAGATTTTATTCACTAACTAGGAACACTACCGAAAAATATTGTAAATATAGCAAAAATATGCATCATCACTAGGTTTTAGGTAAAAATGCAATAACAGGTGAACATGGGAATAATATGCAAATGCATATGCAAACATGCAAATGCATATAATGCAGTATTTAGTTGAAACTAATGTCTGTGGCTGCGAGACGACGCGAGCTGTGTCGTACGTACAATCCCGCCGCTGAAGGCTGCGAGTTGCCAGTTAATTGGAGTGCTGTTGTCCGCCGTCCGGCAGCGCCAAATGTAATTACGACGTATTTTTCTTCTGGAGCAGCAGCTGCCTGCGATCGAAACCAAGTGGGATTAGAACCACTGCGTTCAAATGTAACCGCCGGAGAGCGGGGTGGGGGACAGCTGCGGCGAGAGAAAGGTCAAATGGCGCACTTAGCTTGACGGGGATCCTGTTTCTCGAAAATCCCTCTCAGTGGAGTGAAATGAGCCGGACGCCAATTACCTTGGATTATCGTGACTTCAAACTGAATGGGTTTGCAGTGTTAATAGCACATGAATTTTGTCGGTAGTGGGGCGCTCTTTCATTTTATGTCAAATATGTTGTTATTATTATTAGTTACAATTGGTGCCAACCGAATCACGCAAAACCTTGATTCCCATCATGGTTTATAAGTAAGAATTTGTCCAGAGCTTCACTGGGAAGTTAGTACCAGGGATTTTCAGTTTCTAGAGCAATGAGGAGAACCTAAGTATTGCTATCTGTCTGCGATTTGTGTAACTTGTATTATCTATGTTAGGTGTATTTTTAACCGACTTCAAAAAAGGAGGAGGTTCTCAATTCGTCTGAATTTTTTTTTTTTTTGATGTATGTTCAGCGATATCTTCGCCAATTTTGAACCGATTTAAATGAAATTTTTATAGTGGATAGAGTATACCTCCAAAGTGGTCCCATATGAATTTCATTGAGAAACCACCCCTTCTACCCCTTTACACCCCTAACTTGTATACAAACCCACACTTTTTATCCGATTTTGATGGAACTTTGGAAATGTATAGTAAAAAATAAACAGAAAAATACTGTCAACTTTTGGTTTGAAAAAACCGAACCCCTCTCCCCCTATTCACCCCTTAATTTTTGCCAATGTTCTTAATACAAAGCTAAAGTCGACACCATTTAACTGATCTCCGTTAAAGGTGGCATATACATGTAATTTTTCATGGAAAAGGTTTCTGACCCAAAAAAATAAAAAAACACCCCTCTCTCCCTTCACATCCCTTAATTTTTATACAAACCCACATTTTTTATCCAATTTAAATGGAAGCTTTGGACATGTATAGCCAAAAATAAAGAGAAAAATGCTGTCAACATTTGGTTTGAAAAAACTGAACCCCTTTCATCCTATCCACCCCTCAATTTTTGCCAATGTTCTTTATATAAAACTATAGTCGACATCATTTAACTGATCTCCATTAAAGTTGTCATATACATGTAATATTTCATGGAGAAGGTTTCTGACCAAAAAATAAAAAAAAGCCACCCCATCTCCCCCTTTACACCCCTTAATTTTATAGAAACCTATATTTCATATCTGATTTTGATTGAACTTTGCCAATGTATACTTTCAAACAAACAGAAAATTCTTGTCAACATTTGGTCTGCCAAAGCTCAACCCCTCTCCCTCCTACCAACCCCTTAATATTGTCAATGTTTTTTTTATATATATAAAAAGATGCAGTCGCAACCATTTGACCTATTACCATTAAAGTTGGCGCTTATATTTATTTTTTCACGAGGAAGGTTTCTGACCAAAAAATAAAAAAAACTACCCCCACTCCCCATTAAACCGTTTAATTTTTATACAAACCCACAGTTTTTATCCAGTTTACATAGAACTTATCAAACTTTTACTGTAAAACAAAGAGAAAAATAATGTCAGCTTTTGGTTTGCAAAAACTGAACCCCTTTCCCCATTTCTGCCCCTTGACTTTTGTAAATTTTCTTTTTGAAAAGCTACAGTTGACACCATTTGACCGATTTTTATGAAAGTTAGCACATATATGTATTTTTTTATGGAGAAGATTTCTGACCAAAAAATAAAAAAAAACTACCCTAGCTCCCCTTTTACATCCCTTAATGTTTGTACAAACCCACATTTTAATCCGATTTCGGTGGAACTGCGCAATACTTTAAAGCAAATAGAAAAAGAAACATACTACTCACATTACTTTGACAAAAACACAAACCCTATTCCCCTTTCTACCCCTTTAATTACTGTCAATGTTCATTATATAAAGCTACATTTTCTATCTGATTATGAAGGAAGTATGCACATGTATACTTCAAAACAAACAGAAAAATACTGTCTGCATTTGGTTTAGAGAAGCCAAACCTCTCTCCCCCTTTCCACCCCTTTAATCTACACAAAGCGCAGTTTCTATTTGATTCTGAAGAAAATTTGCACACGTATACCTTAAAAAATACATAACAATTGTGTTTAAATTAGGGTGCAGAAGCCCAACCCCTCTTCCCTTCTACCCCCACTCCTCCTAATTTCCAATGTTCTTTATAGATACCTACCGTTTTTATCAGATTTCGATGGAACACTGCAAATGTATACTGAAGAACAAAGAGAAACATTCTGTTTACAAAACCCAACCACTCACTCCCTTACCCCATTTAAATTTTGTAAATGTTCTTTACACAAAGCTACAGTTTTTATCTGGTTTCTATTCACTTTGAACATGTATACTTTGAAACAAAGAAAAAAATGCTGTCCACACTACCTTAACAAAAACCAAACTACTCTTCACCTCCATACCCCTTAATTATTTTTTTTATACATACCTAAAAATTTTATATGATATCAATAGAAATTTACAAACGTATACTTTAAATCAATCAGAAAAGACAGTCTACATTTGGTATACAATAGCCCAATCCCTCTTCTCCTTTACCCCCATCGTTTATAATTTCCAATGTTCTTTACAAAATCCACAATTTTAAGTACCGTCAAAATCAATTAAGCTATTTTTAAGTCATTACAGAATATTTATAAATTGTATGTGTCCTAATGTCTCAACATGTACTTCAGATTTAAACTTGAACGGCGAGCTTTTACGTTATGAAAACCAATCAAATATCTATATTTTCTGTGTGATGCCGGAACGAACAGATATATTCCAGAGACAGATTTGTGTATGTGGTATATATTAATGTACAGATGTTACATGTTTCGATTATCGAGCAGCAGATTTAACAGATGTTATGATTAGATCGAAACACAGCCTGGACCAAAATGTAAACTGACATTACTTAATACAGCATCCAATTCACCCCATTCTAAAAGTTGTTCGGGTATATAATGATAGATTTTTTTTTGAAAGCATTCGCTTTAACCACTGAGCTACCAGGAAGTTCGCAAAATGAGAACGTCTGCGGCATATTTAAATACAAATTAACAATAATACCACTGAAAATTTAAAAATAAAATAATTGTTTAAAAAACATAAAAACCGCCTTCAAAAAAGGGAACTAAAAATTTTAAAATAACTTTATACCTTGCTTAGAAGAAAGTAAATCTAAATGGACAATATTTTACATTACTGTTATTGAAATTTTTACATTAATTAGTTATTTTTGGAGTCGGTGCCAGCCAAAACAAGAAAAACAAAAAGATAAAAACAATAATAAATAACAATAATACATAAAAATTATGTTACTACTTACCTACAATTAATTATAGAAACATTTTTCAACAAAACTGAAACATATAGATGATAAAGTGTTTACTGCATGATGTAGCCTAACAACTGACACTATAGCGCCAGAGAAATGCCTGGATGACCAATGAGGCCGAGCCACAGATATCATACCGTTAATTTGTTTCCCTAAGCTATCTCCCGCAATAAAACTATCTTCCTCACGATATGCTGTAAAATATTAGGAATTTTTGTTCGTACTTTCGGTTCGCCTCGAACACCAAATAAAGTTCAGTAATTCGATCTTCGCAATCTGAAAGCTGGCACCGACTCCAAAAATAACTAATTAATGTAAAAATTTCAATAACAGTAATGTAAAATATTGTCCATTTAGATTTACTTTCTTCTAATCAAGGTATAAAGTTATTTTAAAATTTTTAGTTCCCTTTTTTGAAGGCGGTTTTTATGTTTTTTAAACAATTATTTTTATTTTTGAAATATTTAGTTTATAAGGAGGAGATTGGCGAGGATCCAATGCACGCAGCCACACTGTTGGATACCAGCTCAAGTGATGATATTAATTAGTTGATGAACCAACTCGTAGCTGAATTTTATCTTCAGCGGGATGTTGAATTAAGGTGAACTTCTTACGGAGAGAGGGTTTTAGAGCTCTAAAATGTTACACAGCCTTAATTGTCTTCCCGCTTGTAGTTTCTACCTTTCTGACCGGAGAATGGCAGACATTTTAGCAATATTCCAAAAAGTGATACGAACTGTAATTTCCAGCTTAACACACGTCAAACAATATCACAATAATGTTTGCAACCCAGGCAGTAAGATGGCTTCTATATGTCTATAGAATCTCGTGGGTAAATTAAATATGTTGGTTAAATGTTGGATGGAAATGAATCGTTTTGCAAATCCGCTTTGATATTTTACCAACTCCATGTTGGGGAGCTATCGGAAGCAGATTACATTGCTGAATGTCATGCAGTACTTACTTTTTGTATCGTCGGACAGCAAAATCACGAGCTAACTAGGCTCTGGGAGAGAAATTGTTACAGGTCACTTTTCCGTCCGTAATCGCCTCGTTTGGTCTCCGTCTAGAGTACAGAACATCGCCAACAGTAAATGACGACAACCACTGCAGATAGTTATTTTCAAAAATAATGTCTTTCTTTGTATTATAACACACAGTTTTACAATCATGGTTAATATATTTTAGATCTTGATATTAAAAAAACAGCAACCAGTCACAGTTTGTTTGATATTTTATATTTAATAAACCATTACCGGTTTCGAACACAAATTGTTCATCATCAGATGGTTTATCAATAAATTTTCTATTATACAAAAAATGCTACTTCTATTATTATAGGATGCACGCTTGCATTTTGCAAATGCATAATTTATTACATTCCATCTAGAGGTAAAAGTACAGAACATCGCCAGCAGTAAATGACGACAACCATTGCAGATAGTTATTTTCAAAAATAATGTCTTTCTTTGTATTATAACACACAGTTTTACAATCATGGTTAATATATTTTATATCTTGATATTAAAAAAACAGCAACCAGTCACAGTTTGTTTGATATTTTATATTTAATAAACCATTACCGGTTTCGAACACAAATTGTTCATCATCAGATGGTTTATCAATAAATTTTCTATTATACAAAAAATGCTACTTCTATTTTTATAGGATGCACGCTTGCATTTTGCAAATGCATAATTTATTACATACATAAAAATAAATGAAAAACCATCTGATGATGAACAATTTGTGTTCGAAACCGGTAATGGTTTATTAAATATAAAACATCAAACAAACTGTGACTGGTTGCTGTTTTTTTAATATCAAGATATTTGAAACTACAGTCGCTGAATTCCACTAATCCAGCATGGATAAAATATTAATACATTTTATGTTATCATTATTGAAAAATCAGTTTATTTCGTTTTGAATAAATTTTCCAAAATTCATGTCTTAAATATTTTTGAAAACTCAAATTTTAACTTTTTCCTATATCACAAATTTGACTGTTTAACACACCAAACAGTACTTTGAGTTTTAAAAGGCTACTCAGGATGAATGAAGTAGAAATCGTCATTTGTATGAGATTTAAAAAGGCATTGGGAAAAGCAATGCATTAAAAGCCAGAAACGGTATCTTGATTATATGCAGTCTTATAAACTAAAAGTGAATGATAGTTTTTCTCCTATATAAAAAAAATTAGGTGAAAGAGTCCTTTATTGGGAAATTAAAAATGAAATTAGAAATGAAAAAAAATCTTGATCTACGGCTGAAATGATAACAATTACATTAGAAAAAAGAAGGTTCTTGGAGAAAAGGGAAAAATCTGTTATTTATGAATGTTATAACTAGGGCCCGGATATATATGCACGTAAAACATCTAATATATGCATGCAAATATGCACAAAAAGTCCTAAAATATGCACTAACAATTAAAGAATATGCACTAACAATTAACGAATCTACACTAACAATTAACGAATATACACTAACAATTAACGAACATGGACTAACTATTAAAGAATATACAGTTATCAAATGATTTATTTTATGTCAACTCACTGATATACACGTTTCATTCCTTACAAAATGATGAATCACAATATGTTACCAACAGTTTTTCAATGTTTTCAGGGGTCAAAGATTTTCTGTTGTCAGACAAAATTAGTTTATAAGCCGAAAATGATCGTTCCACGTCAACGGACGTTATTGGGCAATACTTGTACGATGGTGCTGACTGTTCGGAACATTCATCTGGCAAAGATTGTGTGGTTCCACTTAAATACGTATTAATTGATTGAATCTTTTGCAGACCTGGGTTTGAGTCTAACACCCTGCTGAGTTTAGATTTAACTTTTTCTCCAATTTCACCAGGGACGGCATTTAAAGAAGAAATTGTTTTGTGAAGCAACTGAATAGACTCGTGAAGGGGTGCACCGCTAGTTTCTAGACCCTTAATAGCATTAGAAAGTGACGAATAGTGTACATGGATGAAATTGATATCTCGATATACAGTATCACAATCAAATGCGCACTTTGCTTCACGAACACACGCAGCACGATCGTCATAATCAATACTTGTAACCACATCTTTCACTTGATGAAAGTTCTCCTGGTAGAACAGCACTGCAGACAACCAAGTTCCCCATCTAGTGAGAACAGGTTCCGGTGGAAGAGGAACCTCAGGCAGACGATCCTTATAAAACTGTACACGCGCTGGTGCTTTTAGGAACACTTTTTTTCCACTTGAAATTACTTTGTTAACTGAAGGAAATAGAGAACGTATCTCTTCTGCAATGCGATGTAATCCATGCGCCAAACATGTAACATGGATCAGATTGGGGAAAAACACTCGAAGCGACTGACCAGCTTTTAACATATATGAAGCTGCGTCTGTGATTAAAACACGCACCTTGTAACAATCACTCTCCGATTCAGTAGGCCACAGAAGTCGCAGGGAATCGTTTATAAATCTTGCAATTGTACTGTGGTTGGTTTTCTCTAACACTTTGGTTGAAAGTAAATGTGGTTTTCCGGGTTCTTCTTGACATAGTTTGCCCACTATAAAGTTCGCTACGTATCGGCCACATGAATCGGTTGTTTCATCTACCGATATCCAGACACAGTTCCCTCCTATGTCAGACCGAATTGAATCCAGGACAGAATCGTGTAGAGAGAGCAAATAATTTTTCCTGAGGGTGGATTCATCCGGTATCCTTTGATTAACACAATACTTTTGAAGAAATGCTCGTAGATCTGGATTATTCAATTTATGCAGCGGGATATTGCTGCATACAAAAGCCTTACACAGGTCAGCAGAGAATGTATTAACAGACCGTGATACCTGAGTTAAAAGTAGCTGTTGCGTGTTCCTATTCTTTTCTTTTGACCTGAGATGTACAGCTGTTTTAGAATGCTGTTCAAGTTGAAATTTTTTCTCACATTTTATATTCTTCTCACATACTTGACAGTACACAACTTCACCGTCACTAGAATAGTCACTGTTGCCTGAAATCCACTGCTTAATTAAAACTGATCTTGTGCATTTTTCTTTAGGCATTTTTGGAGTCAGATTAAAGAAACTTAATCTTAGCACACGAACACTCCTGTCAACACAAACTTTGAGAGGCTACTGTTTTTGGAAAGGAATGTACACGTCCCTTTAAAAGTACGAATCCCTCAGGTCTGGAAGCCAGGAATCTGTTCTCAGGAAAACTGGCTCGTACCGCAATTAGGGGAATATTCCCGAAAAGATTAAAGAAAACCGCTGGCCTTCCCGGTAGTTGTCGCACGAATAAACACACTGGTAGATAACGAATATTCCAAGTGGGGGTAAATACTTGTGACTGTCGTCTCCTCAAACAAGAATTTGCCGCCTGAGGGAGAATAGAGCTATTCTTTGATTTTGCCGACCCCACCCGCCCTTCCCGTGAATGTTACCGCTCAGGGCAGTAGAGAAGGTCGCCGCCACACAAATTTTCCATTTGCAGCACCTCCAAACATGTCACTGTGTGAGTTTGGATAAGGTAGAAAATTCTCTACATGTGAATGCCAGTACAAAAAAATCCTGTTTACTCCAAGAATTTAACTTACTTGTTGCGGTTGCCAAGGATGTCCAACATACAGGTACATTAGGCTTTACAGTTTCTTCAGAAGTATCGGATATTCAGTTATGAGATGAAATAAAAGCTAAAATATGCACATATCCATAAAATATGCACTAACCCTCAAAATATGCATTTGCATATGCGCATATGCTTTTTTGAAAAATCCGGGCCCTAGTTATAACTAATGAGCGAACTATGGAATGTATTAAAAGCATATCTGTAGGAACGGAATGAACATTTTTTTTTAGGATCCAGAGTTAGGACAGAACCTTAGAATTTCCAGATAGAAGTAGAATTGAAGTATGACGCTGTAGAATAACGTTAAAAATTAAGTAGCAACTAAATTTTGATGAACATATGGCAATGTTGGAGGAGGAAAGACCTTTGTGGAAAATTCTAATAGGAAATTTAATTGTAATGGATCACACGCTCCGGTGGAAATTTCCCTACACACCTAACTTCCCCCTATCCTGCACCCACCTATATTTGCCCTCTACAAATTTTAACTTTAAATTCTTTTAACGTTTTCGGTAAGTTATTCATCATTTCCCTTGGTAATTCATTCCAATCCCTGACGCCCTTACCAAAGAAAAAGAATCTTCCCACACCCTTGTGCCTGAAATCGAGTGCCAGCTTGTGGTCATGGTCATCTTTTACCTTCAATGAACTACTTTTCATACCTACTGCAATATCTTTCCATGCCTCATCGCCAGTATACGCACTGTACACTCCCATGACCCTCCTCATCCTCCTCCTGTCTTGCAATGAATCCCATTCCAGCTCCTTTATCATATTCGTCACTGATTGTATTCTGCGATAATTTCCAGAAACAAATCTAGGAGCCCTTTTTTGCACTCTCTCTAATTCCTGTATTTGATACGCAAAATGTGGGTGCCATACTACACTACCATATTCGAGCAATGGGCTAACCAACGTTTTGGAACCCAATTCCTTTACTTCTCTCGTGCATCCTTTCATCACTCTCTCCAACAAGTGCAAAATTTTGAAACCTTTCCTACCACCTGTCCAATGTGTCCTGCCCAGTTAATCTTGCCATCAACTGTAATGCAATACACTCGTTCACATTTTTAAACATGTGGGTAGGGTTAGTAATTGGAAGGAAAGTCAACAGAGGATATAGATTGTGTTGGATAAGCTGAGATGGTGATATTAGTTGAGGATCAGATGAGATACCGAATGTGAGAAAAACCATAACTTGAAAGGTTATAGCCTGTCGTAAACGGTTTAGAGGCTGGCCTCGGTAGCGTAGTGTAGTGGCCCCGCATGCCGAAAGTCGTCGGTTCAATATATATACTGGATGACTGATTCACTGGAAGCTACGATAATCACATTGAGCTGGCTGTATTGTCAAATCCTTATACGCACTTGTGTTATCTGAACATTATTTCTATGCAATTATTAAACTTGTTTTCAGTTAACTGCCGTACGTTCAAGAATGTGACTTGTTGTGAGCATCAAAATCACACACGTAATAGTGATATTAAAAACTTGAACATCCGTAACAGTTCTCAAAATCGTTTTTAATGGTGGTTATAACACTTTGCATCTTCTGTCTGGTCTGTGAGGCTTCATCTGCATTCAGGCGCCCTCTGGACCTGGAGGCTGTTACTTAGGCGGAGCGTAATTTCTGCAAGGCGTCTAGACAAGGGAAATTGCCTTCTCGCGCGTTCTGGCGCCACTATGGAATTATTAACTGGAGGCTGAAATTTATTGCGGTGCTAGTGACAACCGAGGGTGATTGATGATAAATCTTTATTAACAGTATTTCTCAGACAAAGGTAGAACGAGAAACAACCTTCAGTCACTAGAATACAACTTTTATTGTATTACACAATGCATTTCGGATCCTGTGGATCCATCTTGAGGTTACTATGGTATTTAAATTTGAATTTTCCTTAAGCGAGATTCGTGCCTAGTAAAGTTTGTTCCTGCGCTGAAAAATGATTTCAAGTAAGCGTCGTGAACACGTTTTATTTTGAGAGAATAGACTAAATATTAAAACATTGTGAAAAACTTACCAGAATTGTCGAGATGCTGAATAATTAGCTTCGTATACATATTTACTGAGGAGCACTGTACAAGACACGATGTCGTATAAGGTGCACATGTTTATATAAACACAACAAAATAGTTAAAAGATGATGTGTACTACAAGTTATTCAAAGATGAAAATTATTATTCGTTGTCAGAGTATATCGTGTCGGTGATCTTTTCTTGTCTCTAGTACTTAAAATTAAACAGGAAATAAATCTTTAAAAATATTAAAGTAATAGTGGCTAGTAAAGTCCACTTGCTCATTTAACATATGCTCCGGGCTTTTTATCTTGTGGAGGAATATTTCTAATTGTTCTAACAGATCAATTTTCTTGGCATTGGACTGCATGCATATGTAACACTGTTAAATTATTTTGAATGTCGTTAGTAACATGTTTTGTGTCGTACATGTGTTCTACAATTGCTGATTTTTCGAAGTGGTTTAAACTTAAAGCGTTCATGTGTTCTTTGAAACGGGTTTGAAAACTTCTGCCAGTTTTTCCGATATAACATGCTGGACAGTCTAGGCATGATGTTTTGTACACTCCACTGTTCTTGATTTTCTGTTTTTATGTCATGTTCTAATAGGTGACCTAGCTTATTATTAGTGGAGAATGCTATTGCTACGTTGGTTTTCCTAAATAAGTTAGCAATTTTTTGTGATATGGGACCTAAATAAGGAATGTTGATATATATTTTCTTCTCTTTACCTGAATTATACTATATTATTGTATTGTTATTTTTCTGTATTTTAGTGGATAATTAGTCAATTAATTTGGGTGTGTAGCCATTGTTCACTGCTATGGTTTTTATTGTCTCTATTTCTTGTTTGACGGTGTTTTTCTCTGGGTTCAATGAATGTGATCTGTGTAGCATTGCCCTGAAAGCTGCATGTTTGTGTGTGAGAGGATGGAATGATGAACTGTCTATAGTTGTGTCTGTGTATGTGTGTTTTCTGTATGTGTTGAAGGTGTGTTTTTGTTATATGTTAGTGATTCTGAGATATAGAAAATGTGTGCTATGGCTCTCTTCATGTTCAACTGTAAACTTTAGGTTTTTGTGAAGGGAGTTGAAGAGCCAGAGTAGTTCTTCAACTTCTTCTTTGGTGGCGTCCAGTAATAGCAATGTGTCATCTACATACCTATAGTAATATACAATTTTATCTTTAAGTTTACTGTTATATTTAAAAAACTTATTTTCTAAATAGTTGAGAAATACATCTGCCAAGAAACTTGATATGCTACGACCCATAGCCACTGTGTAATACAATAAAAGTTGTATTCTAGTTACTGAAGGCTGTTTCTCGTTCTACCTTTGTCTGATTAATACGGTCACGTCAATATAGAGAATTATGGATAAAATTAAATAAAGTATTTCTGGTTTGGAATATGGCTTACAGTATGCCACTGGGACTGTACGGAATTTTCTGTCGGTGTTCTAAATTTATAAATAATTAAAAATAACGATCTAACGTTAATCCCTCAAGGTCCAAAATATATCAATGCTAATAGATTTCGTAAACAAATATTGATGTAATAAAGTGATACTACTGCTATTTCTATCCTTACTGAAATTCAAATGTCCAACCAATAAATATGCTGACAATCTTTAGATCTGTTATATTTACGAATTACTAAAAACTATTTCAGATTGTTATTTTAGATTTTTAAAAGGGTTATATTTCAATTAATCAACTATGTAGTATGACTTTTATATTGTTGGTGTGGCTGATCATTTATGATAATTATAATCAGATAAAATATGGGATGATTGATTGCACAAACGTACTCGCATTTCGGTTGAAAGTCAGTCTAAGGAACTGTAAAACACTTTGGAAAAGGCACACAAGTAACCGTAATATCACAAATAAATATAACAAAGTTTTAGAATACTTAGTTTTTAAACCACCTACTACTTTAACAACATACGCCATTTAGATAGCTTCCGTCGAAGCGTAATTTTGTTTATTTAAGCTAGAGGTTACTTTTTTTTTTTCAAAAATTATACGACTAAAAGGAAACATAAGTGATTTGTGAGGCCAGGAATATTGTATTGCCGGACCGAGCGTGGTGGGTGAATGGTTAGCGCTCTGGCCTCGGATTCGGTAGGACGCCGGTTCGAATCCACGACAGGGGATTCAGATTTGGGTTTTCCATGGTTTCCCCAAATCACTCCAGGCGAATGCCGGGATGCTTCCTTCGAAAGGTCATGGCCGACTTCCTTCCCGTTCCTTATCCCCTGTTCCATCCCGCCTCTAATGACCTCGAAGTCGACGAGGCGTAAAGCCATAAGTAAAAAATAAAAAAATGTACTGTATGGCCGGACCGGTATTGAACGCAGTTGGTATAAAGGGCAAGCGGCCGTAAAATCAAAGCTCTAAATCTGACCATGCCAATGATGAGCGAAACTCATCACAGGCAGCCGACCTGTAATATTGGGAAGGTTTTGAAGAAAAACTATCCAATAACCTTACGATCTCATCGAATTAAGTTTGTCACATGTTACCGGTCGAGGTCGATATTGATTTGCGGCTGTCTGTTTTGTACGCTGCGCGCGTGTAGGTTGAGGGTGCGGTGCCGCGGCACGTCATCCGTGCTCGGTGTGTGTGTGATACGCCCGCTTTGAGCGCGGAATGCCGCGGAATTCTGCCGCAGGCGGCTAGGCCTCGCGCTACAGCCAATGGCTCCACGCATACCACCGGTACTCCACAGGGCGAGTAAATGGGATTAGCAGTAATTTTATTACAAAGCTAAATAAGCGGTGTTCATTCCGTACCAAAAGCTGGTTTACCACAGCTGTGTATTATTACAGTAACTAATCTGTCGTTACCACATCTCTCAAATACACACACACACACCGACTGGGCCATTGTCAGTCAGTAAGACTAACCAGAACAGATAATCAAAACGAATCTAACTTGAAATACGAGTCTACATTTCCATCATAGTGTTATGTAAAATAATCCGCAGGCTGGAATCTGGACTTTGACAAACCCCGGAAGTGGAAGAATATTTTTCTGATGCGGGACTTGACTAACAGTGCAGTAGATGTGGTGCTGCATGACTAGTAACCAACAAATTGTGTATTCCAAACGTCTCTGCGTTTAGTATGCAGTAAGCGCAAATAACAATGTTGATGTTGATTTCTTCGCCGGATAAGTATTTTATCATGGGCGCCCCTGTTCGACTTTCGGAAGAACAGTCCTGAATTGGCGGGAAGTGGGTTTCGATCTCTCCATTCTCTCATCGGCAACACATACTATACGCTGAAGACGCATTTGAACAGGCAGCTCCATCATAATCGTGGCGTAGCAATTTAATGATGTATTCTTATGTAACTTGACAGGACAAATAGAAACTGAAGAATAAAATATTTTGATGTCTCGCTCATTACTCGTGACACTGACTATTAAAAAATAGTTATATGTACAGTTTCTTGTGCCTCTGGTGACATTTTTCTTCTGGTCCATGCCGCATTTCAACAAAACCGGCTCAACTTGGATACAGTATATCTCGAGAAATAAGAGAGAGACACATAAAAAAAATATTCTTAACTTCCGATTTGTGACGTCGAAGTACATAAGAATCCACTATCATATTTGGTTTAGGCAAAAAAAAAAAAAAAATTTTTTTTTCGTTCCCCAGGCCACATTTCAAACTTTCGAGCTCATTTATGAATTATGATATCTCGAGATCAAAACATTTTATTCTTCATTTTAAATTTGCCTGGTCGAATTACACAAGAATCCATCATCAAATTGCGTAGCCGTGGTTATCGCAGATTTCTCCCCCCCCCCCCCCCAAAAAAAAGTCACACGTACAGTGACACGTACATTGACACGATCATGTTCATGTTAATGAAGGCAACAGAATGACGATTTAATATATCTCCTGAGAGTTTACTGTGGAGTGGTAATACCGTCCGTAACAACTGTTCACCTACAGATACCTGGCATGGCGCGTATATCAGCCTTTTCAGTGCAAGATTGCGGCTGATACTAGGTGCGTACCATGAAAAACAGAACAATAGTATACTCTTCAAAAACGATGTTGATCCATTGTACACCCCTGTGAAAACCCCTGTGAAAATACTGCTGGTAAGAGACTTTAATAAAGCCGTTGCTAGAAATGGCGATCCGGCCCAAATGACGAAACAATAGGAAATAATACGAGCTACAGCGAACAGCCTTCGTATGGGATTAATGGCAGGAGCAACGTCTCACTTGCTTTAACAAACCACTGGCCGTGATACGTCTCAAGGGGCGAAAAGTAAAAAATAATTCCGACTACAACTAAAGATTAATCTGTATGATCTTGCTTTATTGCCAACAGTGATTATGTAAGTATGAAATAGGGTGCGTGACAGATGTATACCACTAGGGATTTTGCCAATAAAAGAAGAACACTCCGCGAACTATTTATAAACGAAATTTATCACAAACATGGTGGGAACATGGCGTAGGACAAAAAAGCAGCTAACAAAACGAAGGCTCCCAAATAGGTGCTTAATTCGGAGAATTCTAAGGGTGAAGCCTGTTCTCTGGCCAATAAGAAGGGTGAATCTGTGAGCTAAAAGAGAGGAAATTATCCTAGCCAATTAAAAAGCAGCTGCTTGCTGCAAAATTCTAGGGTTTAACATTTATATTTTTCAAGGTCAATCACAATCAAATGCTGTTTCCTGAAACATTCGATTTGCTATTGTGAACCCGGGAGGACACTGCGAGGTGTCTTAGGAAGTGGAAGAGAGGAAGACCGGCCAGGGATTTCAGGTATTCAGGTTTGTGTATTCAAGTTTTTACGGAAAAAGTTAGATGTGTTCACCGGACTTGATACTTCGGTTCTGGTTCATCCTAGTAAAAGTGGAACCAGCTGACTCATTTGGTCTGAGAAGATGACATTGACTCCGCTTAGTAACCAGACGGACACCCGATGACTCTCTTCGATCTACGCGAGAGGACGAGGTACCACTCTCGATCGTCAACTAGCTGCTATTATAGTACTTTCACCGGGCGTCCCAAACACATGGTAACTAAGGCTTAGTTGCCACTATCCACCGAAGGTCAAGTAAGACCCAGTGACTACCATGCTAACTAACATCAACGGATTTTTCTCACATCTTTCAATCTCTAGACTTTTTTGATCTGCTAAGTGACCTTTTGGTTCTTGTTCGGTATTTGATTTATATCCAATATATCTCTGCTTTCATTAAAATGTCGTATGTAATTTAGTCGAGTGTTACTGCTCGCTCTAATACTATTAAGGTGCATTCATTTCTCTTCGTATCATTTATAAGCATAATTATAGTTAAATTATTTTATTAAACGTTTGTAAATGTTGAAAAACAATTCAATTATGCCCAACCTTTATATTATTAATATTATTTACCAGAGACAATAGTAAGACTTTCAATCTTGTAATATTCTCAACCTCAACTAAACACCATAGAACCGATGAATGAGAAGCACTGAATAATTCAGAAATCGACTCACGTGTTCCACCTGCGTTAATATTAAGTTAGTATGCAGTGAAGGCGAAAACAGTGATATAGTGACATGTGGCTTGGATATAAAATCGCATTCTGTTGGACAAACGTAATGGTCCTGTATGGAAGACGAACCGACGATGAATGGCAATGCCCTAGCCCAGAAATTACACTCAATTTAGTCCTCGTTACCAATTAAGTAGGCGAGCGTATGAAGTTATATAATCCACGTACCCATGTACTCTGTGCGAGGATAACAAAAAATAACTAGCATCTCTGTTCAGCCTTGCAGATTTCTGTTTTTCATGGTTTGGTGAAATCAATCCAGGTTCCTTCAGATGGCCGTGGTAGAATTCCTTTCCGTTCCTTTCTCTGAATCCATTCTCGCCTCTAATGATCTCGACATAGACAGGACGTAAAGCCATAAAAAAGAAGATAAATGTATTCCAGTATTGAAGGTATGCTTTTCTAGTAATTTGCAGTCAGTGTATCAACAGGCTGAAGAATTTCATACGGTACTAGCTTCGAGCCCGTCAAAAATGACGGTTTGAACGCATTATTCTGGCAGTTCATTTTTTTTTTGCAGTTGGTTAATTATACGGAACTGATATTACATAATACTAATGACCTTGATTTTGCGAAGTTCTACATATTTCATTTGCCGTTCACATAGCCATACAGTAGTAACTTCTACTGAATTAATGACTCCGGAAGTAAAGAACCAATTAAATAAAATCAGATTAGGAATTCCAAAAACTTTTGCTATCCATGTAATATCAGTTTTATTCCTGGTCCAGGCACAGTTCAGCAGGTTAAATATGAAACTACTTCCACCCGCATTAATTAATACCTTTAGAAACATGGCGCTTATGAAAGCAGTTTAATTGGTTTGTAAAACTCGTTTCAGAGTGAATTATGCTGTAACAAAATGTGTCAGTTGCGATTCTGGTAAACTTAACCACAACCTCCAGTAATATTGCGTTCTAAAA
Organism: Vandiemenella viatica; assembly: GCA_031002005.1. NCBI lineage: Eukaryota > Metazoa > Arthropoda > Insecta > Orthoptera > Morabidae > Vandiemenella > Vandiemenella viatica. The sequence continues at coordinate 202,972,292 of JARYHS010009186.1, forward strand.
TCATAGCCTCTATTACCCTCAAATGAATAATGATGGGTATCAACTATGGTGTTAGTAGGAATTCGTTCTGAAAAACCTTGTAAGAAAAATAATCTTTTTTAATTATATCTTTCGTTTATATGAATACGTTACTCTGGTTAGATTATCAGAGCACTTGGTTAGGATCTCACATAAATAAATGCATTTTACGTTAGATGACGGAGATTACAATTTCGAAAACAAATAACTGTTATTTATTTGACTAATACATGTCGCGATTACGTATGTACGATTCTCTAAGTTTTTAATAAACCTCATTGTTTCTTATCGTGTGCCAAAAAATTCTTAGTTTACGGCTTAAACTTGTGCTTACAACTGAGGCAGGTAAAATAGCGTAAATAATGAAAACCCTTCTCCTTACATTAATTTCTGCATCTGGTTGTCGTAGATAAATAAAAAGCAATATGTAAATTTAATCGAACGTAATAATTGTAACTTTGTGACATCTAATTGCCTGGTATTAATTTTTTTCCCCTATTCTCAGTATTTATAATATCACGTGCTCACTGCTATTTTGCGGCAATAATATCGTTGTTGAATTGCGAGTGTCATATCCTTGATGATTTAAATCTGATAAAAAAAGTTATCTTAAATCTCATTTAATAGCTAACACATGTATCAAAAACTAAGGGTATCATATATAATGGTAGTAGGAATTTATTATGGAAAAGCTTATAAGGAGAAACGAATAAGTCATCCTTATTGATATCTTTAGTTATACGAATACGTTATTCTCGTTAGATTATCAGAGTATTTTGTTAGGATTTTAAAATAAAAAAATGCATTTCACTTTATATTACGGAGACTATAATTTCGTAAACGGGTAACTGTTATTTATGTGACAAATACATTTCGCATTATGTACATTTCTCCTAGTTTTTAATAAACTTCATTGCTTCTCACCTTCTACCAAAAAAATTCTTAGATTATGCTCATAACTGATGCAGATAAGTAGCGTAAATATTGAATCTCCTTCTAAATTTCTGTGTCTAACTGATACGGATAAAATAGCGCAAATATTGAATCTCCTTCTCCTTATATGAATTTCATCGTCTAGCAGTAAATAAACGAAAAGCAAGATGGTTGTACGAACGTAATATGGTGGTTGATGATTGGCCGTTCGTTAGCCAATAGGAGAAGCAGCTATAGACGACGCACGCAGACGCCACGTTAGCTTTTTATATAATAGGATTTTGTGACTAACAGAACAAAGTTGACTTAGTACTCAGATGCATCTCAGCAGCTGGGATGTGAGTGCGTATTGCCATGTACTACGTGGTCAAATATACTCAGACCTTAGAAAGTTAAATGTTTCACTACAAAATTGACCTATCACTTATCCTACACAGATAATTTTCTTATAACGAAGTTCTCATTCTCAATAAGAACTGTGTGTTCTCCATTTTTTGGTTTTCGCTGGTTGACGTTGGAGTCATTAGAGGTAGGAAATGACAGGGGGCAAGAAATGGGAAGGAATAATGTTATGGCGGACTTATTTCTCAAATCTGGATGACCTAGCGGGGATTCGAACCAATGCCGTCCCGAATGCTAGATCCAAGCGTCATCGCTCACCCATTGGGATCGATATGTCTGTTACCCTGCTTCCCCATTCTCCTAAATAACGTCCAACAAGATTCATTTTGTTCTCCTATCATAAACCCATTCCAAAACCAGTTGTGCTGAAAGCTTTAAGCAATACGAATGGAATATTGCTTTTCTGGTACTTGGAATCCATTATTAGGTTGTGAACTGTCACTGCTACAAAATTGGAGTTAAATTTTTCATAGGATTCATACAAAAAGTCTTTTAAGTTTGTCTTCAAATACACTTCGAGATAAACGTAAAGTAAATAATTATGAAACGGTTCACGTCATGTACTTTGAACAAAATCCTCTGCACATATTTATACTATGTAATGAAATTGTAAAAAAAAAAAAAAAAAAAAAAAAAAAAAAAAAAAAAAATATTTACCTCTAAAAGAGTACTGATGCTATAGATTCCAAACCCGTACAATTTGGAATTTTTGTATCAGCATGTTCGCATATCACACAAAAACTAAACGATAGACTGTAACGAAACTGCACATACGCTCGTAGTATTAGATCATGTCACTGGGTAGCACGCATAATACTTTATATCCACATTAGTAACATACTGTAGTTCCTGATAATGCAGGATTTACAACCGTAAAGAGTGAAATTTTTGTGTTTCTGTGCATGCTTCTTGCAAAAATTAACGGATATATTTCAACGAAATTTTGCGTAGTGATTGCTTATACCATTTGCTGAAATGTAGGATAATTTTTAACTGGATCAATGACATAGTTTAGATGATACAGAAGTAAAATGCGTAAATATTGGATTCTTTGTCCATGTGTACGCTCCTCGCACAAAAACTAGTCTATCTAACTGATTTCAGCAGAACTGAACGTGGTGATAGCTTATGTTATAAGTTTTAGGATGACCTTTCTGCTGATAAGTACCAAGATGGAAAGGCCAAAACTGTAAATTTTAAATTTTTTGTATGTGTGAGCAGGAATTAAGCAAAAACCAACCAATTCAACTAAACTGTACAAAGTGATAAATTGTCCATTGTTACAGGTTATGTTAGCAACGCACCGAGCGGGGCGGTGTAACGGTTAGCGTTCTCGCCTCGCATTCGGGAGGATGGCGGTTCGAATCCCCGTCCGGGCATCCAGATTTGGGTTTTCCGTTTCCCCAAATCACTCCAGGCAAATGCCGGGATGCTTCCTTCAAAAGGCCATTGCCAAATTCCTTCCCATTCCTTGCCCCCATCCTTGCCCCCCATCCTTTCCCGTCTCTAAAGACCTCGATGTTAAAAAGAGACGTAAAGCAGTTACAAAAAAAAAAAAAAAAAAAGTTAGCAACGCGCTATATTTTCATGTGATATCGTCACCATGAGAAATTACGATAGATAAGGTATAGGTTACCGGATTCCTGGGGCTACTGCCGCATGGGAGCAGAGGTAGTGCTCCGCCTTCCCATTACAATCTTTTCGGCACTAAAGGGGATGTGACGGGGTTTAGCGTCCCGTTCCGTCCACTCTTAAGCTTCCTGCAAAGTTTCCTACACGCTACTCATTAGACAGAATGCTCGGTGGGCCTGAGAAGTCATTTTATACGTTGAGCCTTCATCGGTCGTCCTTCACGTATTTAGTAGCTCCACCGCCTAAGATACGCAAACCAGTGAAGTAAATGTTGCATAATACAATGTATTCATTGCCTGGCGCACGACTTGTCGGAGTATAATGTTTACCACGATTAGCTCTATACACGCGGTAAATCGTACAAATTATAACAAATCAGTTTTGTGTTGCAATTACGTATTTTATATCATAGAATGTACACAAACAAATAAAGCAATCTATTCGTACACACGCTGGGCAATATCAGTTCAAATATGGCTTATGTAGAAACTATGTGAATTTTGCTCAAGTATGTCTGTCGGTCAACAACGACCAAAAATGTTCCAAATTAATGCCAGTATAATAGGGTGGTAAAAATAAACGATGCTGAGAACAGCATTTATACAGGGTGGGGCATTTAATATGTTTTCTGGAAATATTTCGGAAAGAAAGCATTTTAACAAACAATAACCTATACAAAAAATAATCGTACAGTAGGGGGCTACAATTATGAGATATTGGTTTTTTCACAGGTGGCGCTGTCGTCGTTACAACAAGGTCAACTTAATTCTTTTAAATGGGAACCCCTATTTTTTTTGAAGATTCCGATTCCTCATGAAAAAATAAAAATAGTTTGCTTAACTCACTTTTCTGTTAGCCTCATAGATGGCGCTGTAATCGCGAAAAATGAATATTCGCGTTTTTTGTGTATAATTTTAATTATTGTTTAAATAATTACATGTAATTTTCATTCTGTAAACATGGAACGTAATTTTAAAGGATAATGACGAAATTGATTTTTTAAATGCTTTTTCTTGCTTATTTGCAGCCATGTCTACAGCAGGTGCTCAAAAAGGTGACCATTTACTTCCAGACATTTTCTGACCCTTTGCAGAAATGATGCCTGAACAGCTCGAAGTGTGTCAGAAAATGTCTGGAAGTAAATGGTCACCTTTTTGAGCACCTGCTGTAGACATGGCTGCAAATAAGTAAGAAAAAGCATTTAAAAAATCAATTTCGTCATTATCCTTTAAAATTACCTTCCATATTTACAGAATGAAAATTACATGTAATTATTTAAACAATAATTAAAATTATACACAAAAAACGCGAATATTCATTTTTCGCGATTACAGCGCCATCTATGAGGCTAACAGAAAAGTGAGTTAAGCAAATTATTTTTATTTTTTCATGAGGAATCGGAATCTTCAAAAAAAAATAGGGGTTCCCATTTAAAAGAATTAAGTTGACCTTGTTGTAACGACAACAGCGCCACCTATGAAAAAACCAATATCACATAATTGTAGCCCCCTACTGTACGATTATTTTTTATATAGGTTATTGTTTGTTAAAATAATTTCTTTCCGAAATATTTCCAGAAAACATATTAAATGCCCCACCCTGTATACGAGTACAACCCGAATTTAGAAGGAGAGGAGGAGATCCAAGAGAAAGAATAAACAAAACTTTTTTTTTTTCAGTCAAGATTCCTTTGAAAGTTTACGTATGAAATTCCTCGGGGGCGAAGTCTTGGGCATAAATAGTTTCAAATATGCAGCTATTCCAAACACAAAATAACGAGAAATATTACTCATTGTTCAACGAAAGCATACTTTAGCCAAAATATTCACAGCGGTGAAAGAGACTGATTACTTCGCGCGAAGTAATTATTTCAGTTCTCGCTGGGTGTTTATGCTATTAAATTCATTTTGAGGCTTGAAATTGCGTTCGCAATATAGCCACACTACATTATTACAATACTATAAGCAGAAAATGACATCATTAAAATCGCGCGAGTACATCTGTTATTTGCAATATTTGTAACTCTAACGCGTTAGAATTTTTTTTACCATCCCACTGAATAAATGAATAAACGGAGTGGAGTATGGAGCATACATTCACTCCAAATAAAAGGGAACTTCGCACGCCGAGTTACTGGGAGACAATTCTGTGAGTTTCCGCAGATTATAACACCATTACGACGATACATTAAATCCGGTACAAACCTAGTAGTTTACAACCACATTTCATACTGAATTCTTCTTTCTACGTTATGCTACCCAATCTCCTGAAGCATATGTTTATAATACGAGAATTCGTATCTGTTCACAATGTGCCATTCAAGTACTTGTTACGATTAACACTAACGATGTATCTGTGGAGGAGAGGAGAGAAATAATCTTTAATCTGATGCGGTAGCAATATCGCGGGCTTAAAAGAAAATATATGCGTATTCGTTTCCAATTACAATAAAACATATCTAAGAATCAAGTTACACTGTAAGTTAAATAGAAATATACAGTGTGATTCACGAAGATATGCTATTATTTTAATATGTTATTTCACAAGTAAAACTAAAGAAAAACGTTCATATAAACATAGGTCCGCAAATGTTTAGTTGCGGAGTTATGGTTAATAAAAGATTTTGCCTAAAATTTAGCAACATTGCTAATGTGAAGCTCCGAAAAACTGTACGAGGTTACAGGAAAGCACGATTTCCATTTATTTGGTTGTTATTGATCAGGTGAATGTAATAAAACAAGTCCCAGACGTGTATCTGCAGTAGTTTTTCAGAAATTCCAGAGAAGCAAAGAAATAATTTGGGAAAATTTGTAATTTATTTACTACTTGGCCCATTCTTTTTTTTTTAAATTCCAGAGAATTGCATAAAGTTTTCAACAGAAGTTGAAGAGAATTTAATTTTGGAAAATGATGATAGTAAAGTCAACTAAAACAGTATGAATGTGTCAGATAATCTGCTTTTATTAATACCACAGTTCAGTGTTAAGGAAGTTGTACAGTGTACATACAATTTCATAAGACATTCACAATAAATGTTAAAAATGTCTCCACCGAGTTCAATGCATTTAGCTGCACGTGTATGAATAGATTTTCTGAAAAACTACTGCAGATACACGTCTGGGACTTGTTTTATTACATTCACCAGATCAATAACAACCAAATAAATGGAAATCGTGCTTTCCTGTAACCTCGTACAGTTTTTCGGAGCTTCACATTAGCAAGGTTGCTAAATTTCAGGCAAAATCTTTTATTAACCATAACTCCGTAACTAAACATTTGCAGACCTATGTTTATATGAACGTTTTTCTTTAGTTTTACTTGTAGAATAACATATTAAAATATTTGCATATCTTCGTGAATCACCCTGTATATAAGTTCAGTCATTACCATTTTGCTGTACTATACAACATAACAGAGTTTAAGATTAATCATATCTCCTCTTATTATTGATATATTTAATAATAGGGGTCTATATAAGAGGGCTAGACACCCAACCCTAAGTAAAACTGATTACTAATTTGAAGCTATTATTCCATTAAATATTGTTTGTTACAGGACCAGTGAATGCAGAATGTAAATGTCATAGTTATCAGTCATGGAGGAATTAAAAATAGTACAGTAATTAGTTTCTTATTAATTTTTTAAACAATGTGTAATGATAAGTATGTCATAAATTTTTTTAATAAGACAAGGAATTACGTGATAATAAGCAGGGTCGTGTGTGTGAAAGTTTGATATAGTCGCCTTCACACTTAACGAACAACAGTGCTAGTCCATTGCTCAGTGAGCAATGCTATTTATGGACTCAATGGCAATTACATTCCCCAACAATACAAAATGTCGCCTTGTCTCCCATAAGTTGGGGGGCCAGCATCTCCGACCCTTTTAATCAGTAAATTTGAAAAACATGGTTGCGCTAAGCGTATATGAAAGGCAATGACGTTATTTCCGAACAACAGGGATTGCCGCTGAAATAATGCAAAACACACTGCCAATCATGATTAAAATGACCTGATGATTCCGGGGAGGGAGAAAATGTTTTACTAAATAAGGAAGTTGTTAAAATTTGCTGTTGTTTTGTTTATAAAGTCTGTCCATATGTGGAGTGCATTCGGATGGCGGGAACGAGTGACGTCGGACCAGAGTAGAGCACTAAGAGGAGACTGGAAGAGGGGACAGTCGGCGTCGGTGCTGCGGCTGCAGAAATCGGGACCTTGGTTCTCGAGCGGCGTTCCTGACTGGTCGATACACTAAGCTGGCATCTTGATAAGCGACCAGACTTTGAGTTGATGCTGTGTGGGTGAGGGCGATTGATGAGGCAGCGCCTCCGTGAAACCTTCACACCATTTTTACTGTAATTGGTTTGTAAGGAGGGTTTGCACGTGAGTATTTCCTTAGAAGAAACCACCACACTGACGTCCTGAATGGAACAGTCCACCCGATAAAGAGTTTCAGTGCCTAACAATAAGCTGAGTAAAATCTGTCGCGTGCATATGTTACGCTTGATTATACATCACATTGAATTAAAGGCATTCCGTAATTGGTGAACATAAAGCTAATATAATATTGTGTCCGTTTTTACATATTTCATATTTTGCTATGTGATATTCCATTTCATAAAGTTACGTGGATATATTATTGTGTGTAAAGTCGTGTGCAATTTCAGATATAATGTTTTCGATGTTGTTATAGCATATCCAATTTATAGCCTAACGGCCATTCGTGTGATGGGGTGTTGTTTCATTAAGAATTTTTTAATTGTTTATTACATTTTAAAAATAAATATTTGTATTTGGTCATGACGACGTAACAATAAATGGTCAGTTTACAATACATTTAGCTTTATATATGTTTATTATAAATTCATTGCACATCTCTTTCAATCATAATCAAGGTAATATAATAATGAAACAATTAACCATGCATAAAAAACTATTTAAAATCAAGCTGGTAAGATCGCCTCCCATTACAAAAAAAAGTAAATAAATAAATAAAAAGAATAAAATAAAATAAAACAAACTAGAACTAATTTTAAATTAGATTTTCAGGTTTTTTTGTCGAAAAGAACCGGTTTTCTGGAAGCAGTTCTGCGTTGTAACCGTTATACGTTTTGATGGCACCGGAGCTAGATCCAGCAATTCCTCAAATAATCGCATTGGTGGAGGAAATCAAATAATTTAATAACACAATTTATCATAAGAATTTACGTCAGATTTGAAATGATAACAAGGATTGCTTTAGGTGTTTTAATGTGTACGATTGATTTTTTCCCTTACGGCTTATGCCTCCACCACGGCTAAGGTCATTAGAGGCGGAACGGGACTGGGGACAGGGAACGGGAAGGAATTCGGCCATGGCCTTCTTGAAGGAAGCATCCCGGCATTCACCTGCAGTGATTTGGGGAAACCATGGAAAAACCCAAATCTGGATGCCCGGACGGGGATTCGAGCCCGCGTCCTCCCGAATGCGTACGATTGAAGAATAATGCGTAATGCGTATAAGGATCAATCATTACATTGCATAATATTTAAATGAATTATGCCTATCATAATCACTAATTGTTAAATACACTCTATATACACATTTTTTTCCCTTATGGCTTTACACCTTCTTGACTTTGAGGTTATTGGAAGGGGAAAAGTACTTGGGGTTAGGAGGGGAAAGAATTAGGGCATAGTCTTTTGAAGGAATCATTCCGGAATTTGTCTGGTATGATTTGGAAAAAACTGTGCAAAACGCAAACCTGGATTACTGGACGGGGGATTCGAATCCACGTACTTTCAAATGCGAGGCCAGAATGTTACCGCTCACCCACCACGCTCGGTCTCTTTGTTTCTTGCCACAAAGGAAGTCAGTAGGCCACAAAGTTTCTCTTACTCCAGCGAAAAAAGAGATGCTCTTTCCCAATATGATAAAACCCTGCAGCAGACAAGAGGTAAGTGTTTCAGTTCTGATATTGTTTTACTGTTTTTAGTTTTACTTCAAGACGTTGGTGAACTAATATGAGGCGTTTAAACTTTGTGATAAGTCTGGTGGGATTCACTACTCAAACTCAGCTACCAAAGTAAAGCTTGACAGGTTTGAAAGCACTTTCTTCTGGTTGTTTTTGGAAGAAACTTTTTGTTTCCTGTTATGATTTGTGTTTTGGCATGCAGTTTTAGTGAGATTAAAATGAGAAAGTTAGTCAATCCTCTTATATTACTACGCTTGTGTTCCGTCGGGTTTTCTCACCTATTATCGTTTAATGACTGCATTTATTTACTGTACTAATTTGTGTAGTCCAATCAACAAATTAGTAGTCACGTAATTTTTGTATGCCTGTTTGTAAAACCATTCTTTCTTGGATTAAGTTATTTTTAGTTGAAAATTGATGTTATAAACATTTCTGAAATCATGTTTAGAAAATGTTTATGAATTTAACGAAAGCGTTTTTTGATAAGAAAGATGAGGAGATAGATATTTACAGAAGGCCAGGCATTGGGGGATTCTGTGAAATAGTTTAATTGGTCTTTATTGGCTTTTTTGAGTTTGTGACTATCTGAACGTAATAAAAAGTGAGGAGAAAAATATTCATGGGCATAACAAAAAACGTTAGAATACTGAAGAAAAGTACTGATAATTCTACGAGACATAATAATAACAATGATATCACCAGTAGTGAAGAACGAGATTGATCTGTTGAAGATAATAGCATATCATCATACGTTATGTTAACAGTATCTTCATTCAGAGGAAGAGATTCTGGTTCTGTAAAGTGGAAGATTAGCGGAAATTTTAAACCAAACCTTGTTTCATTTTTACTATAACCTAATTTTTGAGTTTATGTGGTAAGAAATAAATAGTGCTTATTAATTATGTAGTACTGTCTAAGTTGGTTAATGTACAAAACTGGGTATTAACAAGTTTGCGATTCGAATACCGATCTCGGTTGGAGATTTTACGGACACTTAAGGCTGGCAGCTGATTGGCTAAGGCCCCACGTTCAAATCCCGGTGAGGCCAGAAATTTAGAAGTGTTTGATTGTATGAGCTACGCCAGGAAGTTCCGTGGTTTGGATTCCACGTTAACTGTAGGTCCCAGAGGAAAGAAACTGACAGTTCTACCTCCGACACAATGTTTTAGTATGATTTCATCTTCAGTTACAAATTTCCATAACAACATTACTGAAGCGTTATTAGAAAATCTTTCAGATACTTATGTCTAAAGCTGCATGTTGATTTTAATGATAACAATTTAACATGAACTGAGTATGAATACAAAAAGAAATACGGTTAATGTGTTCTTAAGACATACTGACCACAGTATATATCACGTTTTAAAGTATATTAAAACTGTAATTTAAGTTTGTAAATTAAGAGTGATAACCACAAAAAATTCATAAAATTCTGGATTAGTTCCTTATTATCTCCAACCTAGGTATAATTTATATTAAAACGAACGGCATGCAGTTTGAAGAAATTCGGATCTTATTAACTATGCCAATTCATTATAATATCAAAGAAATGGGATGTTTGTACGGTAACAAACGTATCTCGCGTTAAGGATGTTTGGTGCCTGTGGTTGAAGCCTGTTGGCTCGAAACTTTCATATCTTCGTGCCACTTGTAGTGTTGTGTGTAACTTGCCAAAGATACTCGACAGCCATTTGGGAAGGCCGCCAATACGAGCGAACTAACGTGCAACTCGGTGGAACTCCTGACTGGGGAGAAGCCGACGGAGTTTCCTGCTTTCGTCGGTAACGGTAGAAAAAGAGGATGGGAGATCAGAAGCGAAGGGGACGGTGTTGGAATTTTACGTCGGGAGCAGGAGAGCACTGCTACAGGCAACTTCGTGAAGAGGTGCATCCAGAACACAGGTGATTCAGTCGTAATAATTCTTGCCGTTTATAGAAATCTCAGGAAAACCTTAAATCAGAAAACATAGTTCTTAATTTTTTTTTTTCCAGCCACTGGTTTCGTTTTCATTTCTCGACTTATCTCTATCCTATCAGGCTTCTAATAGCATTACCATCAATTGCGGAATTAAAGTAAATTTAAATTATTTTTATTATTTTCTAAAGCTAATTGTTTTTGTTCAAGTCACATGATTGTAGCTTGTTTTAAAAATGTCGGAAAGTAAAGTTCATTCTCCCGTCGTCATCCCTTATACAGCTTTCTGATTGTAAGGATGGTGGATATTGCAATTTGTTTTCTCATTTAATTTGTCGTAATGGATTTTGCGAGGAACAATTGTCAGAAAATTGGTGTTTCCATGCAATTAGTTTAATCGAAAGGTATTGTAAAACCGAAACTCCCTCTAGTTTAGAGAATAGTTCCGAGCGAGGATTGAAAAACGATAAATTCGATCAAACTTCTGTTATATAAACAGGAGGGCATGGAATAGTTCCGAAGCTTTCTTGTGCGTAAAATACAGTAGAGAGCGTGCAGTGTAACCGTTAGCCGGCGAAGTGTTCATCCGCTGGAAAACAAACAGCTGCAGCAAACACAAAGGAGCGCAGGCTTCGTTGGTTTGTCTATACAGTGCTGATTGCTACACAGTACAGAGGAACAGATGCAACGGATAATAGCTTCGGAAATAAATTTAGGCTCCTGAAACAATTCTTCGTCCCAGAACAACTGTAATAATCGGTATGATCCATAAGTAAATGTTATATATATATATTTATAATACTCCACAAATAACTCAGTTTCCCTTTCCAAATCCATGCAACCAAACAGTTAAAACGTTTTTCAACTTGTATGGAGATTGACAGTAAATCCATAGCGATTCTTATATCAAGGTAGCAGTTTATCTACTTTGCCGCACAGACTAATTTTGGTTTGAACTCTTTTTATGTTCCCGATTTATTGCTGATAACACAAATCAATAACTGTTTATTACATTGACTCCTTCATCTCTCTATAAGAAGATTTTATGTCCCAGCATCCTGTCAGGTTTCAAGTTAACTTAAGCTTTAAGTTTATCACCACTATACATTATCTACCTGTTTTTTGAAAACTCAATATCCAGCTGTTTTATTGTATCAGTTGCTAATTGTGTTCTGCCATAATTTAACACACGAGAGAAGCTGCCTTCCTTTGCATCATTCCATCTCCTGTATCTGACACCCATAGTGCTGGTTACTTACTATTCTGCCATAATCAAGTAAGGGCTCTACAAGGTTTCATAACCCATTGACTTTACTTATCTGGCGTATCCCTTCCCTAATAAAAACAGAACTTAGAAACATTTATTTATAAACACTCCAATACGTGATCAACAAGCACTATATCAAAATATATTCCATAGTATTTATACTTTACGCCTTCGGTAAACTAGTCCTTTAACACCTTTCAAACATAAACATACTAAACCTTTAGCTCTTTATTTGTGTACCTAACAGGCCGACTGGAACTTCCTGATAGCATTATGACTTAGGTACTCAAGAAGGCGTAATTTCCAGATTCCTCCCGAACCAAATTAAACCCTCTCATATAATATACCTTGAAGTACAAAAAGTAATAGGATAGTCAGATGACGCTGATACCGCGTATTAAAACACGTATAAGTGCCGTGTTGTATCAGTATGTTCACTTGCACTCACGAGAGGTATTTGGAAGATTTTCTGACGTGATTATGCCGCACAACAGGAATTAACATATTTCAACGCGGATAAGTTATTGGCCCTTATGAAATTGTTCATAAATTCATCATTACACGATCCACAATGTCAAGAGTGTGCCGTTAATGCATAATTCCCCGTATTACCTCCAGCTATGAACAACGCAGTTCCCGACCACGTCTACTTAATGACCGAGATCAGCGACGTTTGCGTCGAGGTTCATTGTTGCGTCAAATAACAGCAACACTCAAGGGAGGACGTTCCACAGACTTGTCCGTGTCGAAAATGCAGTGAAATCTGGCGTTGATGTGAAATGGCATCAAAAGATCCAACTGCTTCTTTTAACGGAATTTCATCGGCATCTCGTGAGCTCGTGAACATCTTCGTTAGACGCTAGATGTCTGAAGGTTGCATGACCAGATGAGTATCGATTCCATTTGTTGAAAGCTGATCCTAGGGTTCGAGTGTCGCGCAAGCACCACTTCGCCATGGACTCAGATTTCGGTGAGGTACTGTTCAAGCTGGTTGTGGCTCCATTTGTTTACATGACATGGACTAGGAATCTGGCGAAACTGAATCGATAATTGATTGAAAATTGTTATTTTCATCTACTTGCAGACCATTTGCAGACATTCATGGCCTTCGTGTTCCGAAACGACGATTGACTTTTTCAGGACGACAATGCGCCATGTTACAGGGACAAAACCATCCTGGATTGGTTTGAGTAACGCACTGGAGAATTTCAGCGAATGATTTGGCTTCCTACATCGTCAGACATGGATCCAATCGAACATATCTGGGACATGATGGAAAGTTCAGTTCATGTAAAACGCCCTGCACCGGCAACAATCTCGCAGTTATAAGCGACATAACTAAAACATGGCTGAATATTTTTTCAGGGGAATGCCTGTTGAGTCATTCCCATGTCGGGTTGCAGCACTTCGCAGGTCAAAATGGATATTAGGAGGTATCCGTATCCCAAGACTTTTGGCACTACAGTGCGGTATTATGTTAGCCTCAAACATACTAACTTCAAGATTACCAGCATTTTTACTTTTTTTTAACTGCTTTACGTCTCTCAACAGTGAGGTCTTTAGAGACGGGAAAGGATGGGGGGAAGGAATGGGAAGGAATTCAACCAAGGCCTTTTTAAGGAAGCATCCCGGCATTTCCTTGGAGTGATTTGGGAAACCATGGAGAACCCAAATCTGGATGCCCGGACGGGGATTCGAACCGCCGTCCTCCCGAAAGCGAAGCCAGAACGCTATCCGTTACACCACTACGCACAGTTTTTTACTTGTTGACGTGTTCTGAAAGTTTAAGGCATTTCGTCTGGATCTGAATGAGCTGGGCTCTATTGAAAACTACACACCTCTTTCAGAAATGGTTAAGTTCGGCTGCCCGTTCGTGGCTGTCGCATGGTATTTACAATGGGGCACATCTTTTCTGTTCCGAGATGGAAATATGGAGTTGTTACACTCTACGTTATGCTTGGATTGTATGTAGACTTATCAACAGCGTGTCAGATATGAGTTCACCTGTCCAACTGTACAAGGAATCCCTCTCCTCCCGTTCAACATCAGTCTGCTGTTCTCATCACCAAACGTAGAGTATTTCATTTAAAGAAATCATGGCATTTTACTGTTTTCAAACTTTCTTATTGGTTCCTCTATTTGGTTTCTCGTCCCTCCACATGGTGTACGCTCAGCGTTACTCACAATTCGGAATTTGTTCCCCTCCTGTAGAAATTGAATTTGTTGTCTTTATTTTAAGAGTGTCACCTTCAGAATATATGAAGTAACGTTTGCTAGGCCTGGAGGCTAATCTGAAGTTATATTTACCCCCCAGTCAGCTGTATCAAAGCATGAATAAGAAAACCTTCTACATTTAACCTATCATCCGTGACATAATTTCCGGACTCAGGTGTTCAGTCTATAATCGAGATGTCGTCTAACACATCACTCTGTATTTCTGTCTACCATGTCGTCCTGAGTATTCGACTTTGGTTTTCATAAAAAATAAATATGGAGAAACTAATACCTGAAAACGTTCCAGATACAGTTTCAAAAGTAAAATTTATTAGCGAAATATAAAGCCTAATGAGATAAATACAGCTGTGAGGCGAGATGATGGTTCGTCACTCATTTTGTTCAACTGTGTTTGTGAGAAAATTGTAAGTATTTGGAATAAAAAATAGAAAAAAAATTCTTCAGTAGATTTAGGAAAAAAAGACAAAGGTGTCTGAATTAATTGCCTAGTATTTGCCGCTGATTTCGCTACGCGTTCAGGGAGTATTTGAATTGTGACAACAAAACCGATCTCTTGGAAGAAACAGGCAACAAAATGGGTTTAAGAATTTATGTACAAAAAATCAATTTATCGCAAACATTAAAAATACTCCAAACTTTTTAATTACTGATGTTGGATGAACAGAAAAAGTAAAGAGATTTAAATACCTTGGAGCAAGTAATTAAAGAACATTGCTGAGATAAATTTGCCTGAGAACAAAGGTTACACAAGATTGAAAGAGCATATGAAATTACAAGGAATTTTTATAACAAAAATTGCTTATCTAAAAATCTTAAAATAAGACGCTACAACCCAGTAGTGAAACCAGAATGTCTATACTTCAATGAATGCCCAGTATTTAACTACGTATCAGATAATTTGGGAAAAAAAGACAAAGATGTTTGAATTAATTGCCTGGTATTTGCCAACGATTTCGGTATACTTTCTGTGAGTATTACAAATGCGACCACACAAATGAATCCCTAGGAAGAAGTAGCCAACAAAATGGGTTTAATAATTTCTGTACAAAAAATCAATTTATCACAAACATGACAAATACAGCAAACTTTTTAACTGTGAAAATAAAGAATTAATAAGTAAATATATTGGAATATAGAAAATATGGTAGAATAATTAACAAAAAATTGCCGTATTTGGACATATGTATATAATGGTACGTAGCAGATTAATAAAAAAATATTGATTACCTTTGTGAAAAAAAGTCAAAGACAAATTGAATTCAAGAGGTCAACAACGATTTGGAAAGAAATAAGAGAAGAGGAAACTATGGCAAGAGAGATCTCTGAAAAGTTATTAAGTATGAAAGGATTCCTAGGAATAAGAGGAAACAAATCCCGTCCGACGTGGTCTGAGGAAAGAAAAAAGAAACAAAGTGAGATGATGAAGGAATATTGGATTAAACGGAAGAAAAAATAACAATGAAACATTTAGAGTTAAAATTGGCACGTGGTGCTGCCAGACTTCATAAGAAAAAAGACGATATATAGAAACAGATTGCATGTCGAACCGGACCCGAGAATTAAGTTATTCCTCCTAAACGTGAAGTTTTTATTTAGGAAAAAACAGCTTTATAGCTCTCGTTAATGGTTTTATCTTACCTCATTTACATTTTTGCAATTATTTTTGTATGCCTGGTAGCTCAGTGGGTAAGGCATCTGACTGGAGATCAAAAGGTCGCGGTTTCGAATCCCAGTCTTGGCGGGGATTTCCATAGTCCCTTAACCTGACCTTCACCTATGGCACAGTTTACAGTGTTAAATGAAGTACGTCAGAACACTTCCCTGATTCCGATTCCACATTGAACTGTAGGTGCTCTCTAGGGGTAGCAACTCTAGTTGTAACACTAATGTATACACATCCACAGCAAATTCAAGCCAAACAAAGAGTTAACGTGATCCTAGTTGGCCCAAGCAAACATATAAGACACATAATATTATTGAAGTACATTAAAATTATATCAACAAGCATATAAAGTTTTATTTTACATACACATCTCAAATTAGGCAATACGTTTTTAGTGGGTGACAAAAAAAGAATACAAAAAAATGAACGGGTCACGGCAAAGTTTGGGAAACGTTACTAGAGGCGGTTCTCTTCGAAGATCAATGATAAGTGGAGTATTGTTCCGTAACGACGCGGAAGTCAGCTCGATGTAGTGTGGGAAGAGAGATGGTTCCTTACGTATCTGCCAGCGCAGTGGCTGGCAGCCTTTCCGATCCATGTTACTCCTCTGTCGTCACAGCTGAACGTAGGCTACTATCGTTTTTCAACAGTTCTCATTACACTTCTCTCAGGTTCTACTTCGCAGACCCGAATGCCCTTTTGAGATCTGTGAAATTTGCTTGCGAACAGCTGCTTTCAGAACTCAAAACAAAACTAAATATTGTTTTAGTATTTGATCTGCCAGCACTACGTACTGTACTGAATAATGTTATTACCTACCACAATCATTCCATAATGTAGACATATTTCTTCTATTTACTGAAAGCTTATTTACTAACGTGTTTTTTTTATAAGAGTCTTTGGATTATCTCATATATGAAAAGCGTTCAGTGTTATCCCATCATGTGAGGTAGCAAGAAGATATATAAATCACATTTTTAGGTCAGACCCTAAGTTTTCAAGCTGACAAATACCACGAAAATGCGTTATATTGTATATGATACGTACCTTAAATTTCAAATCAGCCAATAACCTTTTCAGATATTAAACTCCATTAAAATACGATCAGAATTTACGTGTTGCAGGATCAAACTGTTCTGCGACGAATTAAATGGACGTAATAAAAGGTGAGAATAATAAGGAAAATAAATAAACGCATTAGAAAGTGAGAATAATTATGATCTTTAAGATATAAATGAAGTAGTTAAGAAGAAATTAAGTAAGTAATCTACAATTTCGCTGCGGAGAGAGCGAGAGGAGGTATGAGAAATAAATAATTGTTTTATTATGTATTTAAGGGCGCTGGAGACTGGCAGTCATTTAATTCTAGTAAGAGTCATTCACCTCACTTCCCGACGTATGGTTGGAGCCAAGAGCAGGTTTCGCTAAACCAACACCACGGAAACAAAAAGTTAATCTATTAACATATTATCTTTTGAATCCTTTAAGTCCCTCCGTAAGGAGGTTGAAAGCAGTGATATAAATTCAATATTTTACGACTGACAGCTCCACCCTTAGAATGATAGAACAAGATCCAAGATACCGTTACACGAAAGATATGTAATCCCCACCACACACAATAGGGACCCTGAATTTTGGTCTACTGCTGTCACTGCCAGTGTCGGGAAATGCCTCTGCATAAGATAAAGTAAGTTCGTTTCTTCCTCTCTAGCAACGGGAGCGCTTCGTACGATTTTTTTTTTTAACTGCTTTGCGTCTCTCAACAGCGAGGTCTTTAGAGACGGGAAAGGATGGGGACAAGGAATGGGAAGGAATTCAGCCATGGCCTTTTTAAGGAAGCATCCCGGCATTTGCCTGGAGTGATTTGGGAAACCATGGAAAACCCAAATCTGGATGCCTGGACGGGGATTCGAACCGCCGTCCTCCCGAACACGAGGCCAGAACGCTATCCGTTACACCACAACGTTCGGTCTTCGTATAAAGCAGCGGCGACCCGCGTTCTCGAAAACGGCCGCTTGAGCCGCGCGTCTGTACCGGTCCCAGAGGAGTATAGACGCAGCCCCTATCGGAACATTTCAAATATGTCAGACCTAAAGCTGTTATTTACTGCGGGGGAGGATGAAAAATTGGTGGAATTAGAGTGTAAATGACCTTGTATATATGATGTTTCTTCACCACTGTACAAAAGGACAATGTTTGGGGGGGGGAAATAGCGGAATTCCCTGAAAGATCAGGTAATAAAAATGATAAAATAAAAAATACTTTTTAATGTACCATGTTTTTATAACTACTAAAATTTATAAAATAATTTACCTAATCCTTTTGAAGGATAAAACCACACACAGATTTCTAAATTCTTCTAAATTATCCTGAAAATTTATACTTGTAAGTTTTTGATAGCTATTAAAAAACTTATAAGATTGGTGACGAAAAATATTGGATGTATGCAACAGATAATTGATGCATTAATAGCTCTACTAACAATTTTATTGCACCGCAAATAATGTGAACTGAGAAGTAAGTTCTTTCATTGATAACTACTCTATTCACTTCTTATAGTTGTGTATTCCATACACCCAATGTTGTTCGTCACCAATCTTACAATTATTTTAATAGGTACCCAAAATTTCCAAGTATAAATATTCAGGACAATTTAGAAGAAGTTAGAAATCTGTAGGTGTTTTTATCCTTCATAAGGATTAGGGAAATTATTTTATACATTTTAGTCGTTATAAAAACATGGTACATTAAAAAGTATATTTTATTTCATTATTATTTTTTGCTTTTTAGGGTTATGTAAATGAAAATTTGTAAGGTAAAGGTAAAGGTCACGGGGTTCCGACGTCTCCTTCCGCATCCCGTAGGTTTCACGGAGGTAAAGCTCCGCACTTCCTGTACAACGTTCAGCACTAGAATGGATGTGACGGGGTCAGCGCCACTAATTGATTTTAAATACTTTGTATGACATAATCACAGAGACGTGCTACAAATTCCAGTTTTTTAAATAGAAAACATTTAATTGAGTTATTTCCATCCCGGGGAAATAAGGAAAAAAAAAAAGAATTATGCATATCCATCGTTTGAATCATGTTATGGTCTGGAATTCGAACAAAAATCCAATAGAAAAAAGCACTTGTAGTTCTGCCAGAAATCTTCAGGCAGCATTTCCAATTTTTCTTTCCCTAAAAACATTATTCAGACTATATAGGAACGAAGTCTTTCTCGGCGTTGAGAATGGATGTAGTCTTCTCGGGTGACTAGCCGAGTAAACAAGGTGTTTCCACACGATCTGAGGCTACGTCGCCATCTTCTGGTCAGATCGTGTGGAAACACCTTAATTACTCGGCTAATCTCCCGAGAAGACTACATCCATTATTCAGACTAAAAAAAATAAAATAAATAAATAAATCGGTTCCAAGAAAATGTACTTTCAGTTTTTACCGAATTTTCCTATTTTCCGGTAAACTTTTCCATTTTCCGGTAAACTTTTCCATTTTCCTTTCTCTGAAAACCTCAATTAGACTATTAAAAACATTTTAAAATAGCTAAATTGGTCCATATAAAAAAGTATTTCCAGGTTTTCCCGAATTTTCCAGGCAACTTATCCAATTTTTCTTCCTTTGAAAACCACATTCGGAATATTATGAACATTTAAAAAATTAGCTAAATCGGTACACAAAAAAAAAGACTTTCAGTTTGTTCAGAATTTTCCAATTTTCCGGGCAACTATTCCAATTATTCATTAACTAAAAACCTTATTTGGGCTATTACGAACATCTAACCGATATAGATAAAGGAGGTATCAATTGAAAGATTAAGGTCTCTGTCGTGGTCACCTATTATTTTGAGAAAGGAATTTTTCAAATTTTACCCTTAAAGGAAAAAAATATCAATATTTCAAAAATGCTGTTTTTGTGTTACCAGCTATTTATCTCGCTAGATACCAAACTGAGATCATTAAATGAAGTATCGTTTTAAATATTATTTAACCAAAGCAGAGACCTTAATTTTGAATATGATAGCTCATTTATCTATTTCGGTTATATATCAAGGGAGATAAATAGCTCATAATAATAATAAAAAAAACTTTATGGAAATAAGGAAGATAAATGAGTCGTGACACAAAAACAAGTCGTTGAAATATTGATACTTTTGCCCTTTAAGGGTCGAATTCCGATTTTATTTTTGTCTTAATACATGATGTCAGCAAAGCGAAAAAATTAGGTCCTAAGAAAAGAGATTAATATTGTTTATTGCCTTCGCGTTATTTGTTGTTATATCATATATATTATTTATATAAGGTGTTTATGTGTATGTGCGTAGCCCTATTGTTAATGATCCAAGATTTTCGGTTGGTAGTTGTTCTTTTTTGTTTATTTTATAATGAGATGTGTGTTTTTTTCTGTTTTTTTTTTCTTTCGAGAAATGCATTTCTAAGTGAATTATGCAAACAGCAAGCAACAATAACCAAATGACCAGATGTTTTAGCTTTATACTATCTCCTAACATTAAATGAAACATCAAATCGAGCTCGCTAACGACCTTCCAGTACCAGGACCGCTGGGCGACCGCCGCGCCATAGGAAGCGCCCCACTGCGCGGCTGACGCCCAGAGTCTGCCGCTGCATAGGAAGCCCACCTTTACTAGGGAACGTCTGGGACATAAACCACATGGCCGCTCTAGGGTGGGAGGGGGGGGGGGTGGGGGGGGTAGAATGCTATATTGGGTTACGTGGGTAAGCGGCAGGGGGTGTTTGGAGGCAAGCTACGTAGGTTTTCATTCGTATTATTTGTCACAGTTAAAATTAGGTACAGAACGCCCAAAAGCATGTGAATATATATTTCTGTCATTTAATTATTTCAATATGTAATTTAGGATAGTTAATGACAAGAGGAAACAATACAAAATGTCTTTTAGAATCAATAGGGAAAAAAGCTACCTCCCACGGGGGGGGTGGGGGGGGATTCAGAGGCAAAAGCCACGTAGGGCTGCGTGGGGAGGGGGGGGAGGCTAAACTGGAGCTACGTAGTTTATGGACGCTCCACTATGTGAATGAGATTGATTACGCTCAGACAATTGTCGGTGTTTAGAATTGCTGTGTATAAGAAAATTCTGAAGAGTCTGAATAACTATCAAAGAAAATGACATTTTTTTTAAGTTTACTTTTTATAAGAAAATTATGAAATGTCTGAATAACTGTCAATGAGTATTTTAATTTGGGGATTTATAGGTTAGAGTTCACTAAAACAGCTATAATCATAATTATTTATTATTGTAAATGTTCCTGCCATTTACTTTGCGGTCAATAAATAATCTTAAAGTAAAGGCAATCAATCTTTAGTACGAAGTCCCATTGATGTTACTTAAAAAGAATTATAGTTGGCAGAGGGCGGATGTTACAAAATGAACAAACAGACAAACAAACATACACATGTACAAGAATTTTATAAAGAAAATTGGTTTGGTACTAGTGACAAACAAATAATTGACATCATTCTTTTTAAATAGAAAAAGTCTACAGTCTACATATACATCTTTCTTACAAAGTTACAATAGGAAAACGAAATTTCGTATCGGAGAGGACAAACATTTGAATATAGGCGTATGATTGTAATAGAAATTCAATAAATTTTAGAAAGGGATTTTTGAAACTTTCTTTTCTCTATGATGGCGTAGTTGATACGTCGATGCTCTTCATAGTAGCAACGATTCTAGCGGTAGCGCTTGTAATGGTAACAGTATTAATAATAGATGGTGTACAGTAGCTAGATTAAAGCAACATTTAATCCTATCGTCATTATCAGCGAGGACGTGAAAGATCAAGTGTAATTCGTTTAAAGTAATTTGCAATTACAGCAAATGTAGTTATATCTTATACATTGTACAATGATTTGGTTATGTTTGTCTCACTCTGAGCAACCTGACCTCTGTTCTGAGAGTCCGGTGTTTCATGTCTAGTCTGGGCGCGTCTCCGTTATGTTAATACCGTGGGAAGACGAGGAGCCTGTCGCGGAATCCTACTCACTTTACGGAGCTCGACACTGCGGTCCTGTTCCAGAGAGCACTTAGCACAGTAGCGACCCAACACCAACATAGTGCCACCTTGTGATTCCGTGTTGTAAGTAAACCGGTGCAGTGTTTGGTAACAGTATCAAGTAAAGTGGTAGTTAGTTTTTTATGAGACATTCTTTTCTGCTACTACTGTGCGAAACGTTGCAGCGATCTAGTATCCACTTTAATAAAAAACGACGGCAGTAGTCTCGAACCTACCGATTGCTCGGTGTTTCTACCGATTTTTGAGGGTTTGCCTTATTGAAATACCGAAATTTAACAATTTTTTCATGATTTTACATTTTCAAGTTAGCCACTATTTTCGTTTATGTTTTACGGGAAGCTCATCGATCGGTTATAGGATAAGTGGTTACCTATTGCATAATGTTCCCTATATCGTTTCGGGAAGGCCCTTATACCCTACATTCTCGACATTTTTATGGGTTTCCCGAGTTAATTCGCTTGTCTATATAAACTAGAATTGGGATTTTATTTCTACATTGGTTTTCACCACTTAGAAGATGAACTTTCTCCTAGTTACTTAGTAAAATCATCGTCAAACGAAGAACCGAGTACAAGCGTAAGTGTTAAAAAATAAATAAAATAATTAATAAAATTTTTAAAATCTAGAATTTTATAGAAAAAATGGGAAGAAGAATTTTCAGGTTGGCTACAAAAATCTTGACTTCAATTTATATTATATTATGATAAAAATTTACATCAGTATGAAGCCCATCTATAAAGTTGAAACCAAAATTTTCTTTCCAACTTTTGGTGACAATTTGTAATCCGGTTGCGTCAATTTGCTGCTCAGTTTAATGTCAAACCGGTAGCATGTCTTGAAGTTCAAACTCTGGTAATCAACGGATAGAAATTCTTGGACAACAAATCTCGTACAGCAAACTGAGTTTTTTATTTTCTTTCATAGACTCTGGGTACAAATGCAGCGATATCAGTGGGCAGCTCTACCGATTTCGCATTTTGACTTTGGAGACCACTGCGACGTGCGGACGGCAGACTTCGGTGAATCTCGGTAGTGCCGGAAGTGCTACTATCACTGGCTACCATCACAGTGCTGCTTGGCTTACCAGGATATTTCAAACAAATAGTTGCATATTATTTTATTTGCACTTATATTGTTAAAAGGAACTGTAACTGTGATGACAACTAAAATGCAGTTGTCTGTTGGGGAAGTAACTGCACACAAATAAGAAGGTCAGAGATAAAAATATAATTAGAGGAAGTGATATGCTACGTTCGTTTAAATATACATTTTTGTTTTTTGTTTTGTTTATTTAAGACACTTAAATGCATACATTCATGTAAGCAGAAGAACATCTGATGTTTTCGTTGTACTGTTTGTTGCAGTTACTACAATCAGCAAAAAAGAATTTTTAAACAGCGATAACAAACATAAATGTTTATTAAACATTCATAGAAAGTTTATACGAAACGTAAGAATTCACGAAATATACCAAACAAATAAATAATCGTTATTAGTTTTTGAAATTATTTTTTTAGAAAAGTTTTCATAATAATGAATATTTTCGTCATTTTTGCCGGACTTTCTGGAAGTATTGAAGGTAGCGTCAAAACGGAAAGCGGAGAGAGAAAATATTATAACGCCAGGCAGAGATGGAATGTTTATTTCCTCACTGGGAGTTTGTTTTAAGCATTGTGTATTCTGTTTACATTGCGTTACCTGTTTTTGAAGAAGCGGCGTAAAAAACCGAAAGACAGAGCAGAATTTTATCAGAACTTATGAGATGGCTATAGATATACACTTTAAAACTCGTCAATTGAGACGAGCGCTAACAGTGTCAAGAGCTTTACCCTAGCGATTAATAAGTAGAAAGGGACATCTTTATTGATCAAACATTCCATCTTAGACGAGTTTGAAAATCTGCACATGTGTCAATGTTCCCAAAACGTACTTAAAGCTGGGCAGACATGTTTAGCGACAAATACGAAGAGTACTATTACAGGATTGGGAAAGTGTAGCCTTATATAAATACGTTGGCAGCGGTATCCACAATGCCATGTAGAGAGAAGTGGATAATTTCTATGGCCGAACCATCGTTTAAACCCGCGTGCTGGCGAATGTCAGGCTGGAATCTAAACTGAGTACCCACCGTGCGTGCCTCTACATTCAGTTTCCAATATAACAAAAATTCCTGGTGTAACATGGTTGTTGCCTAATCCCGATGTCAGTTGGTTTCTATTTAAGAGGATTCTGGTTTTGAATATATTACCGTCATCGATTAAAATTAAATGTTACTTTGCGATGTCTGAAGAGGGAAAAATCTACATAGGCTTGACCATATCTTTGCGTTGTAAGAGAGAAATTTGTTCGGTGACTTAAATGGCAATAATGTTGCACAACATTCGTCAGTCAATATCCAAAGGTCAATTTTTAAAATATGGTCATTATTGCTTTCATTTTCTAGAAATAGTGTTATAGTTTGTGATGGTCGTCTAGGAAGTATTTTTAACACCTATTTGACTTAATCAACAACTATTTCGTCAAATTATGAAAGTTATCGCTTCGAGAACTATATTTCTGTGACCCCAAAACCGATCACCATGCCCCTGTTAAGTGGCCTTTGAATGTAGAAGGAGCTGTT
Organism: Vandiemenella viatica; assembly: GCA_031002005.1. Classification (NCBI taxonomy): domain Eukaryota; kingdom Metazoa; phylum Arthropoda; class Insecta; order Orthoptera; family Morabidae; genus Vandiemenella; species Vandiemenella viatica. Next base: position 202,996,984 of record JARYHS010009186.1, read on the forward strand.
CGATTGAATTATTTTGTTAATATTGAGGAAATTCGCTATATGAGTTTTTCATCCTTTGTGAATGCAGAGGGAGCGAGAGACGTGGAGAAAACATCTTTCACAAATTACGATGTTGTATTATTAACTTTATTGTAGTGTTCGTTTATTGTAATTGCAGATGATAATTATTTCGTGATGATAAATATAAAATTAGTGGTGTAGATTTCGTTCTATGTTCACCCTCACTTGTCCACAGTGCAGATGTTCCGTCAAATAAGCCTTACTTTCTGCGACATTGTTGATATTCCTAGTCACGTTAAATGTGAGGGAATCAGAATTTGGCTCAATAGGCTAGAATCCCAGATGGTATTTTGTGGCCTAGCCTTCGTGTCTGATTATTCAATGTATACATTATTTCATTCCCGTCCAAAATTGGTGATGGTCTTATGTTTTATTTTCTTGCTTCTCATTTTCATACATTCATATCACGAAGTACTATTTCAAACGAAACACATTACACAAAACAGTTGAAATAGATACAATCTTAATAGCAATCCCATACCTGACCTAGAAAAATGGAGTTCGATAAATTTTCCGAATCCTCACCTATACGTGAGCTACTTATAAATACGTTCAAAACAAATAGATAATTGAAAGAAAGCGTAATTGACAATCCTTCTTTGCCGTATACAATTTTTTAAAAAAACTATCGTTGAAATAAATAATCATTAACATTCTCGAAAACGTTTCTGTGTTCTTTTTATTTTGAACTAAACCAATTGTAATGTATTGTAAAGCGCAATGCGAGGGCAGACAACTATTATGTTTTACAGAACATATCTTAATCGCCAGTATTCTGGATTTATTTATGAATACTTTTATTGCCCGACAAAAATAAATGACGTACGACAAACGCATCTGTTCACACATGAGTGGAATTATTTTAATTGCATATAACTTTGCTCCATTCTCTTTTTAAAACATTTCATCTCATATCGTCGAGTTCATCTGATCATTCAGGCAATCATTAATTTATTAATCTTTTAGGTATATGGTACTATAATATATATATATTTTTTTAAATTGTATTTCTCTTTCGTTAATTTCGCTAGTTTCAAGTACGTTGCTATTACTTTTCATTTATTTATCGAGATACTTCGTCTATTCATTTTCGTTCTTGCGGAGAGAACAGAAAATTCTGCTTGAAAATAAAGAAATATTGTCGCTGAAGAGAATTCTTAATATTTGTTTTTCGACAATTTTCAGTTTTTCAATTAAGTTTCTGTTTTTTTTTATTATTAATCGGAAAATTCTACTCATTTTTCTTGTGGAATGGCGAATGGAGGAAGACCCTTCGACATATTTTTGGAAAATATATACTTATTTATCAATCATAATGATTCCCTTGATATGTTTAACATTCGTGTTATTGGCCGGTACAAACATGTCGATGCGGAGTTTTAGTTTCCATTAATATCTGTTTCCAGTTAACAGTAATTGGTAGAAAGAAAATTAGATTAGTCGATCAGATAACGATTCATACGGATATTACTACTAACATTTGATCTCAAGAGTGCTGAGGGCCTCGTTGCCGACACGTAGTTCTACAAAAGGCTTACGATCCATCTAAATTAAAGTTTTTACAACATTTCGCTATCACCTCAATGAATTATGGCTGGGGCAGTGTTGATTCCTCTTCTGGAATACACAGACTTCTCAAACACAATAGCACAAGTGACATAAGAATGAATTTTAATCTGTTGGTAGACTGATGGATAAATAAGCGTATAAACATTTTAATGCTCCAACATTATAATCTTATCCTGTTTGAAAATTAATTCATGCAAAAATAACACATCAGTAAAAATCCACAATGCCCTTCGGTCTTCAGTTCTCATAACTCATTTCTGAATATTCTCAATCTGTGAGCAGATATATAGAATTTATGAGTATCGGATCAGATTTTTGGCCAAATGACTGACGTGTTTCTGAATAATGTACGAAAACTCATGTCCGATCCTATTAATTCTGCGAAGTTAACATCCGCCGCTGTTATTTTATTCAAAGTGATAAAAATATGATTCCTGTCAATTGTTTAATTATTAATACACACCGACGACGAAAGCTGATTAGTGGATATGGAACACGTACATTTAAAAATGCATGACAAATCCAACGTTTCACGTTTGACACTCAATGATTAACAGTGTTATAAAATGTGGGAAATGGTACTGTCACGGTTTTTGCATCATATTTCTTTTTGGTTTTATTTTGAACCGTACGTCAGTCATATCTCCATATATGGCTCTCATCAGACGAGGTGTATAGGTTGAATTTATTGAATCATTGAGCCCAGTTGGTGAGCGTGTAAAGGTGAGACCTGTTATAAAGGAGGATGCTGGTTTGATATCGGCTTTGGACATGCAGATTTTGGATTTAAATGGTTTCTCCAAGTGAAAAGGCCGCAGTAGAAGAATTACTTCCTATTTTCTGACCACAGCAGTTGCGCACAACTACCCAAATGCGGCAAAAAATAAAAATAAAGAAAAATAAGAATGTCCCGTAAGTTAAATGACTATCGAAGTATTGCTTATATGGTTTATATGGTTTATATATTCTCTGTTTGCTTATGGTTCTTCTTTATTCGTCGTGCTTCCTGCCATGTATTTAATTCGTTTGCTGACAAAGAAAAAAATAAAAAAGTATTGTAGATTCATTTAAAACATAATTAATAACTGAGCTATGAGTAGAAATATGACTGTGCCGATTTCGTGTAGTTTTTTTTAGAAATCGATGTTTTCAATTGAGTACAGTGAATGTAATTAAATGGTGAACATATTCATCGCCTACACAAAATTTGTTCCTGTTGGTGAAACGTCGTATACTTAGCGAAGTAGGAAGACCATGTCGAATGGCGAATATATTCGTCACATATTCTGTAGCCCAGTATGGGTCTTCCAAGAGTCCGGATGAAACAATATAGCAGAATGGCTTGAAAACATGTTGGATTTAAATAATTTCATAACACGCACATTTGAAGATTTTAACAAATACTACCTCCTCTGAAATTTAATACTGAAAGCTAATTACTGATCTTTAGTCTTGCGTTGTGTTACAACTCGTCTTTTACTGTGTCTAACAGCCCATGTTGTTAAAGGTTATCTTTTTCACTATCAACACCTCATAAGCCGTCTGGTAGCTCAGTGGTTAAGGCGCCAAATTAGAGATCGAAAGATCCTCGCTCGATTTTCAAAGGACTGTAACCAGAATTTCACCTCAGACGCAGTTTTCTGGACTGTTTGAGAGTACAAACTGCCTGACACAAATATTTTTCATAAAATTACAAAAATTTAATGAATTAAAGAGTAATGAAGGTTTATTAGTTAGAAACGTATGGTAAATTAGTTGAATTAGTGGTTCTAGCGTTTAGCATAGTAAAACTGTTTAGTGCAATAACAAATTCTAAATCTATTTAGTTGAAAGCAACAATTACAAACTTTGTATTTCTAGAAGTATCCATGATATTTCATCAACTGCTGCGTAGATCATTTTGAGTGCATAGATTCGTTTAGCTTCGAAAATAACCACTCTTCAGATTAGAATCATCTATTATTACAGCATCGGAGGATCAATCGTAGTAAAAAATATTTTATTTTATTAGACCTTTAAGTATGATCCAGCACAATTCGTCCCATCCAAATATTAAAGATGCGTTATCGCCTGACGTGGAGCGACGTACGAATGTGCTTTATAAATAATTTAATTTGAATATGTGGAAAATTATTCTGTCAGTAATCATTTCAATTGACAGTGTGAATTACCATACACCATTGCCTTCGGCCAATATATAATTTTTCATTGGTTAAAGTAAATCAGAAAATTATTTCACAAAGGATAACTACGTTTTATTCCTAATGATGTGGTTATGAAGAAACTATGGTTTTTATTATTAATTTAAAATTAATAATATTAATTTAAAATTATTATTTTACAAATCAAACAGATCTTTAAATTTAATTTGTAGTTTGGGACTTTTTGATTAGGTTTGATACGAATTGAAATGTGTCGCTCTTTTTCAGCAATATAAATACAAAATGAGAAGTCCATGTTTATTTAAAAGTGAATGACGTCACTTGGAGAACCTTCTGCCAGAAGAGCGTTGGGATCCTGTCAGGCTGTCACTGGCGCTGGCATTCGATTCCGGAGAAGGCGGACGGGCGCGATGACGTCATCGGTGTCGTGGGGTACAGCTTTCCTTATCACCGACAAACTCCTCGGCACTAGTTGTGTTTCCCATAATACTGAACAGCTCGCTGCTACAAGAAATCAACGGTTGCGACAAACTAATGAGCCTTCGATGACTTCGTTAGTCCTGTACCTTTTTTTCGTTATTCCCGAGATGATAAACATTTGTAACGTATCTACTCTCACTACATTATTTTTAAAGAGCCTTTTGTTCGTTATTTACTTTTCACTTACTTAATACACTATGAATACGTTATTACTCTGGAATTGCAATTATTTCAAGTTACCTCTTATCACTTTGTCTGTATCCTCTCACCAAAGAGAATATTTTGCACTATCTGCTATTCTTTATCTTTCCGGCGAAGAATCTTCAGTAGTATTTTCTACTAATAGTTTTTCCCTCTATCTAAAAGACAATAATCGTTCCCCGTCTTTTCTTTCTCCCGTTTACTATGAAAGCAGCAGCCATTGTTCATCAGCTTCAATCACACCGATTTTCACTGAACATTACATTTATTCAAGAACTTCTTATACAGTTATACCTCACTCAGTTTATTCCTCAAGACAAATATACTTCTCGCAACGTAATATCCACTTGTTTAATATTCTTTTGCAACTCCAACCGCTGCCTTAAAAAATGTATCATCAAATCATACGTTTTTCGTCCATTCCTTTTATGTTTCAATATATTCCCTCGGTCATTCGCTTTGAAGCATGTTTGAAAAACAATACTATTATTTTAAATATTGATACAAGAATAATACGTGTAATAAAAAACATCAATATTTACATATACAGTCGCAATGGAGTGATGTATGTCCACTACACAGTTTGGTGTCGACTATGCTTTTGAGCCAGAAGAAATTAGCATAAACGGCAAGAACGAAATGACAATTAAGGGCAGAATTCTCAACAGCACTGCTTCTAGCGATCAGTTTGGTTGAGTGTTATTAGGAGGGACAGGCGAGATTGAATGCTGTTTTATTTGGCATACAAACTTTACTGTTTAGTGTTTTAGGAGGTTTTACGTAGATTTTAAAGCTAATTAATGGTGGGATGGTCTTAATTTCCTTCACAAAACTATTTGTTTCACAAACAGAGCAAATAGTAGGAAAATGCTTAAATGGAATTATTAAACATGCCAATTTCCTTTTAAGATGGACTACAAATTGCAGGAAGAACGTCTAAAAGCTTCTGTAGGGCTTGATTAACACGTTAGAGAAAATACAGAGGAGAGCTGCTCGATTCGTGACTGCTAGTTACATTCCTTACGAAAGTGTCACAGAATTGATACATAGATTCGGCTGGGACTGTTTGGCAGACAGACGACGTCGTTTACGTTAGAATTTATTGAAGAATATGCAAAATTCTTTAATTTACAAGTGCAATGAAATACTACTTCCTCCAACCTATTTAGATCGCAATGACAGGAGGGATAAGATTAGAGAAATAAGATGCCGTACTGATGCATTTTTGTATTCTTTCCTCGTTCTGTTCGGGATTGGAATTCATCCTCTGCCACCCACGATAGTTCTGAATTGCAGAGTATATATGTAGATGTAGATGAACTAGTGAAAACGAACTCACTACTGCAGCATTTAAGTGAGTGGTTTTTCTTTTGCCTTAGGAATATGTTTTTATGAAAGTAACATTCTATGTTCTTGTTTATTCTATACATATTCAATAACTCCTCAATTGTAACTTCAACACTTTATTCAAACATGGTTTGCTGCATTCTATAAAACTTTTCATAGCCTAGCTGCGTTCACAATATTTTTCCTCTATGTCCCTCAAATGTAATTTCCGGTATATCTCACCTGCCGGCTAGTGTGAGTTCAGACACAGCTGGGCAAAACTTTGGTCAGACCATTGCTTTAATATTATTTTGTGGTATAGGATCCACATTTTGGATATCAAATACGGGAGTTGGACGAGGTGGTAAGACGGACTGCTGGATTTGTCCATGGAAATTACCGTAGAACACAATCTGTGACTGACGTGATAAAGGAGCTAAAATGGGATTCATTGGAAAACAGGAGGAGAGTGAAGAGGGTTAGAAGGCGTATTTTAGCGACGACGCGTGGAAAGATATTGGTATAAGAATTAAGAGAGACGAATGGAACGCAAAAGACAACAATGGCCAAAGATGACACTCGATTTTAGGCGTAATAGTATAGGGAGTTTATTTCGTAGGTAAGGGGCTGGAATAAATTATCAAAATAAATAATGGATAAATTACCATAAACGCTGGAAGGAGTTTAAGCTGAAATTAGTAGAGGGTAAAAGTAGATGGAAATAAGAAAGGTAAGAAATGGTTGTGTTGGGAAATTGCTACCGGAACGTGAGCTACATCGCAATTAAAATCGTGTATGTCAAACGTGGCACATAACGGTCTTCGGTGTTATGCATTTAAGATTGTCACCTAACACTGTGATAACCAAGTAGTAACACCTTATCTTACTTTTAAAATCTTAGCGGCAGACCATAGACCCCTCATGAAAGCCAATCGTCGTAAAGCGACGTTTTCCTAGATGAAGCGCGTTCAAATCCCGCCAACATAGACGTCCATAAAACCGCAAGAATAAACTGCTTACTAATAACTCTTTGATGAATCCTGTTAGTCTATTCCTAGCTCAACTGTGTGCCCAGACGGGGATCCGAACCTGCGTCTTCCCGATTGCGAGGCCAGAGTGTTACTGCTCATCCACCTCGCTCGGTGTTTTGCCTGTTAATATCTCAACCGTCGCTACAAACAATGATCCAGTCTAGAAATTTTAATCGCTTAGATAATTCAATGTCAAGGTGATAAAATTTTACGCCTATTAGCTTTGTCATAAGAAGTTTCAGTAGGTATAAACGAAAAGTGGAAACAATGTAGCGGAAGACGAGAGGGTAGCGAGGAGAAAGCACATACTCTTCACATCCACCACTGCTGGAACGCATTCATTGAACAGTTCTACAGCGATTATGGAGACAATTCTCGTCTGTGGGGGCAGTTCTGGATAATGGCCGTCCGCTAGTGACGGCGCGGCGGCCAGCGAACAGCAGAAGAAGCAACTTCAACGGCAGAGCCGCGTGCTGCGGGGACCATTAGGCAGCTCGGGGGTGGCTAAAGTGACACATTCATCATCTGCTTTTACTGCGATTTCATGTAGTTTTCTCCGCAGTTGAAATCACTTTCACTTCGTATCTGACTTTATGTTCTCTGCTGCAGATAACAGTAATTAGTGAAGTTCTGTAGTAAATCTTTAAGAGCAGGAAGTAATTTCAGTTAAGAGCTTCTCGACTTTAGAGTCAAGCATTATCAATAAGAAGAAATTCTGGTATAGTATGTGTTAATGAGACATCGAGGAATGGTGGGAACAAAGAAAACTAAAAATATATTAACAGATGATGATATATCCACTCAAATTTATTTTCACCTCTTAATAACACATAGTAACATTCTGAATTATTTTTTTCTTTAACTGTGATACAAACACAATGAAGGAAAAGTAAGTAGATTTTATCGCTTAATAAGCTTTTCGTTTTTTCTGGCTGTTTCTTAACTCAGTCCTTGAATCCAAAGTGGCTTTTATAAATGTTATCGTTGATTATACAAAAAAGGTTCTTCCGCGTTCGCTTAGTTGCCCTGTCCTATTTCAGATGTAGACCAGATTAACTTAGAAATGCGACCCCTAATTTGCTCTAACATTTATTGCGCTTGATGAAAACAATCAAAGAATAAGTGCGTTTTGCATATCTTTTTTATTTACTATTGTTAGATTTTTGTGATATTATCAGATATGTTGTGAATGTAATCAGAGAATAATTGAGTTACGTATACCTTTTTTGTGTATACTATTAGATTTTTTTAGAGATTTAATATAATTTACAATGGTGGACGTATTCTGGTGGAAATTTCCCCATGCAACCAATATTTTCCTTTTTTTTATATCTTATATTTTTTGAGAGTTCGCTAGCCACCAAAGTTTTCCTTTTATTTTATTTTTATTTTCAATTCTTTCAGAGTTTTTGCTAAATTAATCATCACTGACTTCCTTACCTGCAAAAGAAAGATTCTCCCCCTCCGTCCAGAGATGCAGGTTCTCACTATGTTCTTGATTGTTTGTAGGCTGCCTGAAATAACTCGTATTAAAAAAAAATCAAAAAAAAAAGGAAAAAAAAATAATCAAGTCCTCCAGTTTAAGCTGCACAAACCACATTGGATCGCAGAGATACAGTGGGAATAGGTTCCCGTGAACTGATCGTCATAATTGCAGTTTTTAGAAGGTTTTCCGCAATAATTAAGACGATTGCTGGGACAGTTTCCATTCTCAGCCTCATAAGATCCATATTTCACAAACAAAACTACACTTATACTTAACATAAGTTACATGGTTCGCAGACAAATGGCACCCTAACTATCCTCCCATGGTGTAAATGCTCCTGATCCAACAATTCCTGGGTAGGGCACAGGTACTCCCTCTCTAAGAATTACATATCGGTTGCTGGTGCACAGGTTATAACGGCCTTCACACTCAAACATTTAATGAAATTGTATTTTAAGAATTATTTGTAGCAAGAAGGGAATTTAGTAAATATGGTTTTGTACATTTTTCTTGTAATTAACTGTAATTTTGTGTAAATGAACATTGTTTGTTGGAGATAAATTATGTAAATGCTATGTGATATGTTAAAAAACAGTATTATGCACGAAACATTGATTGATAGTTTGTAACTCTAAGTACTGACGTGAACTACGATGTTTGGAGGACACGTTTCGAGAGCCTGGACTGATTTATGCGGATAATTTGTCTGAAAATAGCGTTAATTTTCATTTATGTGCGTTTCATAATGATTGTAAATGATTTTGTATTAATTCTGATTGTTTTAATACGAGGCGCGTCCAGAAAGTAAGTTCCGTTTCAATTTATCTCCGCTGCAGCGCTGCGATTGCAGTTCCGCACATGTGCTGTAGACGATGTGTATCAAGGGGAAGAACGTCCGCCATTTGGAGATCGCTGTCAGTTACGTACGCTTTGTTGTGCTTGTTTGAAATGTCGGCGTTGATTGAAAATCCCGCCGCCTGTGAAATCAAGTCTGTGATTCGGTTTCTGAATGCGAGGAAAGTGAAACCAAGTGAAATTTATCGGCAAATTTGCGATGTTTACGGACCAAATGCGATGAGTGATTCGAAGGTGAGAAGATGGGTCCGACAGTTCAATGGCGGGCGTAGTGATGTGCACGATGAAGAACGAAGTGGGCGTCCACCTTTGGTTACAGAAGAACTGGCAAGACTTTCATCTGTTCTTACATCTCAAGTCTTTCCTTGGCGGTCATCATTTCACCAATGACGACTAGCTGAAAGAAACTTGTTTCCAACTGGTTGAAGACACAGGCGGCAGATTTCTATGAAGAAGGTGTACAAAACCTGGTGCCACGCTATGACAAATGCCTGCGAAATTTCGGCAGTTATGTGGAAAAGTAGTTTAAGAGTTGTAGAATTTTGTGCAATATAAATTTCTTCTGTATCTGTGTACAATTTCATTTTATTACCAAACGGAACTTACTTTCTGGACGCGCCTCGTATGATTTGAATTGTTTAGGTATTGTTAGAATTCTAGAAACATCGGAAGTCTCTGAATTTTCTGTAATGCAGGGGTGGCCAACCCAAATGATCTTGCGGGCAACTTTGGAAATGTATCATAATTCCGCGGCCGCATTTAAAATAATACATCCCCATTTTAGATTTAGACCCACTATAGACCTTTCTTGGAGTGAAAAATTGAAACTTAATGAGGTATTATTATTGTGTTTACTATTATTCTAAAGTGTAAATATAGATGATATAATAATATTGACACTAAACGCAATTGTAAAGAAATATATAACACTGAAAATGAAATAAAAAAAATATTTTGTAAAAGTGTGATGAATCTCGCGGGCCTGACAAATGTTCAAGGGGGGCAGCGCGTTGGCCACCCCTGCTGTAATGTCTATATAAGCGATCGGCAGAGACGAGTTAGTCAGTTGAGCTTTAGTTTTGAAAAATTTAGTTTTGAAGGTGTTGCAAATTAGAATAGCTGGAACATTTGTTTAGATTTGTATGTAGTGTAGTGTCTTTGTATGAAGTCCGGTCTCCAATAAAAAAAAAAAATCTTGAAAGTGATTCTTGGACCAATTATTTTATTTAAACGGGGTACCTATGTCTCGTTGTTCACCAGGGGTGATACTAAGATGAAACAGTATTAATTACACGTTTAAATATAAATTTAATCAACATGTAAGCCGTTGCCTTATTGTCAATGTAATATATTTCCCAGTGCTTCCAATTAGAGATGACATACATGTGTTGGCGCATCAGGTGAGAACGGCTGCAAATCCAACGGGAGTGATGTACTGTCCGATTTTCACGCCCTTTGTGCAGGGTGGGTGCGAAATAGACGGAATTGTCAACAGAAGAACCTATTTCCTCTGCTGACGACTTGAAGGTGAGCACACTTCAACTGGCCTCGGTCAGTAGCCGCAGAGAAACGGTTCACCTGCGCAACCTTTAAACAGTTCAATGCCAGGCATAACCCTGCTGTTACATCGTTCCCTCTTCAAAATGTGGCTAAACCGTGAAATGTGGAAGAAACTATAGCCAACAACCTAATGCGAGAGAAGATAAATAAATTCTTTGGTCATTCATTTTCGAGTCATACTTGTGATTCCGTGTACAATAGCTACGCGAGGAACTATACTAATATATGGAAGATAGCAGCACATGCCGACATCCACGTTTAGCGTCGTCTGAACTTAGGTTTACTACCGAGCGTGGTGGTGTAACGGTTAGTGTTCTGGCCTCGCATTCGGGAGGACGGCGGTTTGAATCCCCGTCCGGGCATCCAGATTAGGGTTTTCCATGGTTTCCCAAATCACTCCAGGCAACTGCCAGGATGCTTCCTTCAAAATGCCATGGCCGAATTCCTTTCCATTCCTTGCCCCCCCCCCCCAATCCTTTACCGTCTGTAAAGACCACGCTGTTAAGAGACGTTAATAATAATAATAATAAAAATTAGGTTTACTGAACCACGCAAAGATGGGTACTGGTAATCAAGTAACCGTCGGTTAGTGTGAGTCTCAGTATCGCTGACACAATAAACACCCTGAAACATTTTTCAAATTTTTAAGTTTCATCCTCATGAACAAATTAAGTGACATCTAAGCCAGCAACGTTCATTCATACTGAAATCTAGTTTACTGAATCACTCTGTACAGATAAATCTTCAAGATAAATTGATAGTTGACTTACTAAAAGTTCTCGAGTTTACAAAATTAACCTTTTTTTATGATGCTATAGAAGGCATTATTTGTTGGCATATTAGATTATTTTTAAGATCAGGAATCCTTAATAATCAGTATAATTTTAATTGATATTACTCATTACTCTTTGTTATTTATTATGTACATAACAAAAGATACTCCCCCTACTTTTGTTCTATCACACAATCCAGGTAATTAATCACGATCTGTGCCCAAATCAAGAATTGGTGAGTTTAAGAATTCAGTCGAAGAATACAACTCATTCTGAGAGGACTAGATTACTATTTGTTTTTAGAACTTTATCAAACGTGTAAAAAGGAGACATTTTTATTTGCAAGGAAAAAGAATGAACTTCATAGCAACTGTAGTGAAATAATTCGGTTAAATGGAATGATGAGCAGCAATTGATTTGTTTGTAAATAATATTTCTTAATTTTATAAATAAATCCAGTGGAATATGCAAACGTTGTTATGAATCTGTAAGCGGCCTGAGTCTGCCTGTTAATTTGTTGAGGAACCAAGCAAGAACTAAAGCACGAATTTTACTGAGGTTTTCGCAGATTGAAAGCGTTTGGTATAGCTTAAGCTCTGCTGTCTATCTTATCAGTCTACCTGACGGAGCAATAGAGTCAAAAATGATAGGAGCCACAGATCACACGTAATACACACCAAAGATCACACCACAACACATATAAACACCCCTGTCTTTGAATTTTATTTTAAAAAGTACTATAATTTTGGCTATTTATTTCTTAATTTTTCTTGATGTATTACGCCAGAATATACGGGAAACGACTCTACATCGAAAATTAACACTTGAATAAGCGTAACACAGTTGTGGAGTTTAATTTATGCTATATGTTACAACTATACTATATTACAGATGTTTACACAGTATTAGTAGAAGGAAAAAATGCAAATTCATCACACCAAGATTCGAGCATCGGAAAATATACTTCAACGGTGTTGTTAAATCGTACATAATAATGGATTGCGGGATATTGTGGTGTGAGCTTAAATAAATAACCACAATGGCGAAGAATCTGAAGTAAAAAGGTTTGACAGAAGAATTTGCATTATTTATGAAGTATGTTTTCTCTCAGGTCTGACTGAAAGTCCGTAATTGGAAGGAGCGTCGGCGGATATCCCCCGCGGTTTGTATCTTCGCCACGCGAAGGCAGCATGCATAAAGCGCTCCAATTTATTTATTTTTAGCCCTGAAGCCTGCTAGATGCTTAAACCAGATGGTGCCTTCTCTCTGAGGGCAAAGAGAGGTAGGGCTGAGGGGAAATATGCAAATATTGCGGGGTCGTGGGAACAGATGAACAACTCGCAACGCTCGGTGTTTTCGGGATTTGCCCCCCTGGCGGCGAGTCTCCGTATCGCTGCAGCCGCGACTCGGCTCGTAGAATAGTCATGAGTAGCAGAGGCGGCATAGGCGGCTATGAAGTATTCATCGCCACAGAATGCTCAAATCGGACTGCGGCCCACTGAACAAAACCTCATCGCGTCCTATCGAATATCGGTCCATTCAGCTCACTACTTTGGTATCTCTAAATTCCATTGATTCTTGGATATTTACCATCACCGTACAACATTCTCTGTCAGTATATATTTGTTCATTTCTGTTTAAAAATATATGTAAGCATGTGTACTTCCAGATACTATGCCAATAGAAGAAAAAAAATCTTTCATAAGCGACCCCATGAACCATTTAAAACTGCTTATCATTTTTGCAGAGAGTTTATTTATTTTTTAAAATTTTGATACTGTAATTTGAATTGTTTTTAAATATTTTGCAAACAAATGTACTCACGAGTGAGCAAAGAAATAAACACAAGAGGGCGCTTTATCAATTATTAGAATTTTGAATGCGGTGCTAATCCCGGACATCGAACCTGGTCCGGAGTTGACCAGAATGACCCATTTAATGAGGAGCAGGATCGTCACAGTAGATAGAAGGGCAAGGACAGACGTCAGGTATTTAAGAGGGTAGATACAACTAACACATACAATATTTGTAGAAATTGAATTTCAATTTCTCCAAATCTATTTAAATTTGAGGGTTCAAATTTCGTAGCTCCAGAGAACTGTTATAGTTATATATAAAGAAATTGATTTTTAAAATAAAAATATTATTTAACAATATGTTTTTGTACCATCCAACTTAACAGTTAAAAATATGTCGTCATTAGGGTCTTTAATTATAGAAAGCATAATATTTGAAATTTTGCAGAAATATTTTTTTAATCTTGTAAACTAATATTTAGGCAATTGGTTAAACCAATAATATAACACATTTAACTTTATATTTGTTGTTAGTAAAAACATTTCAAGAAATTAAATTTCTTGCTTTTTTTGTTTAAGTCTGCAATACTCTTTCTTCTTCTTCCGTCGATATGCCAAACTGAAGAGCGCGAATGAACTTATTTAGCAGATGGGTCTTCTTTTTTTCCTAAATCTCTTCATCCCGCTGAGCTCCTTACTACGTTCCTCCGTCCAGGTGTTCCTTCTTGTAATATACTGTTTGTTGACAAATTGGTGGCTATTGACCATGCTACTAAATCTGCATCTGCCCTGTATGATATCATCTGTGTTTCCGATTTCCTGGAGATCCTTTTCAATTTCAATTAGCCATTTGTTTTTCATTTTCATTGATTGGCCAGGCTGAGAATTCTTTTGGTTAGTTTGTTTTTATTCATTCTGATAATGTGGCCGAAGAATTTAATTCTTTTCCTGAATGTGTCTGATTTATTTTTTTCCAAATCTGATATAGTTCATATGATTTCCTTCTCATCCAAATTCAAATTCCTCCTGTACAAACTGGACCAAAATTTTCTTTCATACTTTTTAATACCTATAATCAATGATCTACCCCAATAATTACAGTTTCCGATCCAGTGTGATTACAGTGTTATAGTGTTTTACTTTTGTATTTCGGGATATTGACTTTTTGTTGTATCTGTTACAAATGATTCTATCAGTTTTTTTTATATAATTGAGATATTCTCTCATTGTTTACTTCACGATCTAGTCCTGCAGGTTGAATAATTTCTCCTAGATATCTGAGTTTAGTTACTTCTGAGATATTCCCTAATCGGGTTTTCATGAGTTGTCCATCTTGGTACCGCGGGGATCCTTCCATGTAGTGGATTTTAATTTGCGAGATTTGAAGACCACATTTAGCCAAAATTTCATGGAGTTTTTCAAGAGAGTAGATTGATTGTTGGAGAAAATTACATGATCATCTGCAAAGGCCGAATACCGCAGGTGGAGTTTATGCCAATGGTTATTCCTTTCTCCCAAGCTTTGATTACTTTCTCCAGAACAAGATTGAGCAAAAGGGGAGATAGTCCACCTTCTTATTGAACTCCTGTTCTGATTTGAAAATGTTCAGATACTTCACCTAAGAATCTAACTATCGAGATGGTATCCGTTAATGTCTGTTTGATTAATTATCTGGTTTTCCCTGTCTACTTTGTATTCTTCTAGTATATTAAATAGTGTTTATCTGTCAACTGAGTCGTAAACTTTTTTTTTGAAATCTACAAAGGTGATCACTGTTTGTCTGTTTTTATGGATTTGTATGGTTAAAGAAAAAACTGCGTTGTACTGTTTTTTTTTTTTTTTTTTTTTTTTTTACATTCAGGAAAAGTGTTATTTTATGCATCCTACTAACAAGAATATGATGTTTTAAAATCATACGGAGGCAGACTTCTATAAAATGCCAAACGTAATTTTATTTGTTTTGAATTAATTAGAAAACAAATGAGTTCATGAGAGCAAGGAAACAAACACAAGAAAGCCTTTTCTCAATTCGCTCTAATTTTTTTCAATGTGAATGAAGTGATCACATAGGACGTCGAACAGTCCAGAGTGGTGAAGAACGACCCATTTAAAGTGCACTCGGATCATTACAATAGATCGAAAGCCTACGACCGACGCACAGTGGTCTGAAATCCCGAAAAGCTGGCCAAAATAGAAATACTTGTTCAATCTTCATGAAAATTTGTATACATGATCCGTCTAGGTCGCTGATAACGAATATCTACGTCAATTATAAAAAAAATTAATAAAAATAAACAAAATGTCGGTTCCAAAATGGCAGAAAATATTTAAAATGGCAGATTATCTAGAAAATAGTATAAATATTGGTTGATTTAATATCTGTTATAAAAAATCTGGACATTATTTGTTGAAAAAACAAAATGGCGGCTTCAAAATGGCGGATGCTAGTACAAAAAATTATGTTGAATGCATAAAATATCCTATAAGTATATGAAATCGGTGATAATGAAAAAAATTAAAACAATATGTCATACGATATTGAATATATCACGACTTTTGTTAATACTGATTAAAATTACCTCTTATAATATAAAAATGGCAAAGCCATTGTGGTTGACATTTTTACAAACAGAAAAATAGTATCTTTTTTTTAAAAAAAAATATTATGAAACGGGACTTATCAGGATGTAAATCTATATTTCATTTTTAAAATAAAAAGCAAATATTTTATTAAAAATGTCTGAAATTGTATTGTTGAAGAAAAAAGAAAAATAGTTTTATGCAATTTTACTTATAAAACATTTTTTATTTGTACAAAAATTCGATTGCTTAATAAGAAACAAGGTACATTTTATTCGCTATCGGAATCACAACAATCTGTCGTTGATTCATCCGTCACAGAATCAGTTACATCAGAGCAATGTGTCGCGATATCTGGCAGATTGAGTATCTCTAATGCCTCTATTGACAGCGATCTCATTTTTTTTGTGGCAATTTCCTGAGGCTCGTAATAAAGGGGTTTGAGGAAACCAAAAGTCGCAAAAATACATCCTCCATCGTTTTTTGGCGGCTGCATTTTCGCGAGAAATCTTCGCGAAACCTTTTTATATATTTATTGCACGATTCTTGCGAACTTTTAAACGAGTCTATGCCCTTCTGCATGAGTCACAAAGCCAAACCGACACGTGATTTACATCAAAGAAATACCGCTTTATGGCACTAGTAAAGTTAACGTTCCTAAATAGTTACTTTTGTTTCATCAGATTTATGAATTTCAATTGTTGCAACAATGTCTGCAACATCATTGTTTAGTTTTCCTTTTAGTAGTAAAATAATTTCTTTTCTAGAAATCTCTATACATATAGTAGATGTACATTCTGAAACATTTAAAATCCATTAAAAATCTATTTAAAAAATACTGTAATTTATTATAATCTTTTAATTTTTAATCGATTTATTAATGATTCTGTTAAATTTCATTCTGATAAATCAGTCCTCAAATACACTGGAACCTGAAAGTATTACCGAAATACGACGAAAATTCAAGGCCGTATTCAAACCTTAAATTATTTACCTGATCAACAATTTTGTCGTTATGCATGTTAACACAAAAAATTATATTATTAACAGAGTAGCAGCTAGTAGCAGCTAGTAGCAACCAATTTTTTAAAATAAATATCAAATACAATATAAGGTGGCATAAGAGATACGACCGAACACGACAGAACACACAAACTTTTTCAACTTTAAAGTTAAATAATTTGTTTAATATAGATTATTATTTTTCTTACATTGTGGGGGTGAATCCATTTTGCGAATTCAAATGTTCGCAACACCACGTCGTTCTGTACACAATCACTTATTACATTTAAAAGAATTGTGAATTTTCGCCGGTTACTTTCCAACTAATCGCTTATTTTCGGTATGAGCCACAACTCGCCAGATGTTCTCGCCACGTCAAGTCGGCACTTTCAAACGAGTCTATGCCCTTCTGCAAGAGTCACAAAGCGAAACCGACACGTGATTTACATCAAAGAAATAACGCTATATGGAACTAGTAAAGTCAAAGTTCCTAAATAGTAACTTTTTTTTTACTTTTGGCCAGCTTTTTGGGATTTCAGACCACTGTGCGACGTCAGGTATTTCCATCTTCTGACTGCGCAGGCAGCGGGCTGGTCTGTACTATTTCCGTTCGTATCCACTTTCTGCTCAGTCTGCTCAGTCTGCTTTAGTCAAACCAAGTTCACGTTTTCCCGTTTTTCTCTGCACCGCCACTCGATTGTGAGAGGACCGTCCATTCATCGGTGATGTGCGTCGTGTCGATGACCGATAAGCAGCGTAGTTCAAGCCACTTCCTAAGCTATTTGTCATTCACAGAATGGTGGCTTATGTAAGTTTTGTAACATGTTTTAAACTTTGAGAACTTTTACTTCTACATTTGAGGTGTAATTCATTAGCGGAACTCCTGTATAAAGGGTATTTCGCAACTAACTAACTGAGTGATGCAAGACACTCTGCAGTGGTAAACTGCTAGGTATCTAACCAGGTTATTGATTTCTTTGTGTACCATCTCCTCTCGATGGCAAGGAAGCAGTGATATCTGTTTCGTGGCTGCTCGGCGTTGCTTTGTTCTCACCGATACAACTTTGTTACAAAGAATAATACTTCAGAACTTACAGTGAATCCAATTGATTTTTTCTTCTATCCTTGTTGGCATAATGTTTTTTTAAATGATTTTTGAACTGTGTACAATATTATTTGAGACGATAAGTAGAATTCATTTTTGCACTTTTCTGCTGCTGCCATTTTCTGCTGCTGCCCTTTTCTTCCCATTTCTGTGATGTATTTAATTATGCTCAGCATAATATGAATCTGTAAATGAAGCTTCAAGTTCGGAATGTGATTATATTTGACTTCAAACTTTTCTGTTATTATAGGTAATCACTTTATACTCCCGTTTCATAACATTTATGTAAGAAAGGTGCTGAAACTGGTTAAGAAGTCAAAGATCATCAAGCCAGGAGCGAAGAAGGCTCTTTGACTAGCTGAATTCACAGATGCTCTCCAATAATGGAGGAATGAGCTGAATTTGATTTTGGTGAAACGCAGAAAGAACGAACTTATATTGAAACAAAGCCAAAAGGAGGGAACAGATATTATTGTAAGTAATGGGTTTTTGATTTGCTAAAGAAAAAGTATGTGTTGAAATTGTATCAGAAGCTTAGTATCGATAGTAGGAATAGACGTTCGAAACTTTTGTAAATTACGAGTACTTATAAGGAACAATTGGTTTGAAGTCTACTAGAGTATCACAGTTTATTGAATGAAAGGAAAGTACATAGTCTATGACTGGATTATTGATTATAAACCCTATAGTAAGAGTACTACAATATTTATGGCGTTTTCTGCGCTGGCAGAAAACCTGTAATTGCTGTTATGTCGAAAGCTAGGTACGTGACAAATCAAGTTGAAGAAACCAATAAACTTTTAAAATAGTTCATACAATACCAACTTCTACAGTAATTATAAAACAGGTATTATGAAGAAAGCATGTTATAATCCCGAACGCACCTGAACAAAATCTGAATGTTTCAGCAGTGTTGCATAAGATAAATTTGTAGGTTCTTAATATCGATAAACAGGAGTTGAACATTTTATATCAGGAAGATAATTTAAATATTACATATATGATTATTGTAAACTTCTAAAGTTAGCAGTTTAAGTGATATTCCGATTAAGCTGTGTAAAAAAAAACGACGGTATGATGAAATTATTTTCCTTGGCTCAACTGTTGGGTTCAAACTGAACAAATGGTATTATTCTGGTGAAAAAAAAAAAAAGACAGTGAAAAGTGCAAGTAGGCTTGGATATATCTGACAACAATGACAAAGAGTGTCATTAAACACTTCCAGTTTCTCAACCTTTGTATATGTACACTACTTCAGCATATTCAAATTTTATGTTATGAAAAAAAAATGTTATTTCAAATTAACGGCTAGTTTTGCTGATTATTATTCTAAATTGGAGTTAACGTGAATAACAGGGACATAGTCCTTGTAATTAATTAACATATAAAGAAAGAAATGAAAAGAAGGTTGTGTGAGTACCTAATATGAATATTTATGTGCAGTTTTGAAATTGCAAAGTACAAATCCAAGTGCTTTGTTTAAATTAAGCATAACTTTCTAACGGTTTTGTATTAAAACAATTTGCCATTTTTTCAACAGTCCAATACCATCGTTACTTACCGTTTCTCCAGCCAGTCTTACAACAAAGGGTAAAAATATTACTAGTTTACGAATCGTGACAACGTTTCCTCAGTGCCAACCAAACAGCGGAGCACAGAGGTATAAAAGCGGTACAGTGGCTGAGTAGGCAACTCCGCGTAACAGAACGCAGCGCGCTATAAATACGGGACTCGGGACACGTGCTACACGCGCCCAATTGATATTCTCCCGGCCGCCTCCGTCCCTCCAGTATTAATGCAGCCTGCCAGACCAATCGAATTTCAATACAGGAGCCGGCAGCGCCTCGTACCGGCCGCGGCGCTACGATGCGAGAGGACCGACCACATTCTCCTGATTTGTAACTTCCTTCACAATGAGAAATTGGCGACTACTACGTGAAAAGATACGGCAGACACAGTGGTCTAGGAGGAAGGTGCTCGTTTCGAATTCCATTATAAAACTTGTGTGATGTATGAATTATATACTCAGATCACGCAAGAATTCCATTAACTGTGTCCACTTGAAAGCTCACATTCATCGTAACCACTGGAGGGTATCATAGGCAGACAACACAAATAGTCCAGGATAAGTCAGGTAGAGTATGAAATAGCATTTCTATATTTTGCTAAAAAAATCGAAATATCTTTCAGGAGGTAAGACATATGTGTATTAAGAAACGCTGCAAATGGACTAGAGTATCCAATCTTCCTCTTCAATTCACAGTTAGTTTTACATTATATGGTATTTTCCAAAATTAGAGTGACTCCAGAGATTATCTTGATAGTCTCAAAAATAATAAATATTCTTGGAAACAAGCTGAAAGTAACTGTGTGAGTGTAAATGCATAAATTACCTCAATTAAATGTACTGAGCTCGATAAATGAGCGACAACGCTCGGTCTTGATGTTCTGAAGAACGCGGGCTCAAATTCCCATCCGACAATCCAGATTTTGATTTCAATGGTGTGCAGAAATCACTCTAGGTGAATGGCGGTATGGTTCATTCAAAAGGTAATGGTTGACTTCTTTCCCGTTCCTTGCCGCGATTTGCTCCCGCCACTAATTACCTCGACGTCAATGACATAAAAATATTCAATTATTCCATTAAACGTTTCTGGTAGATGTACGTACAAATAAGCTCGAAATAGCGTCTGACAAATAACAGAAACGTATACAAAAATCTCTAAAGGATTACAACACATACAGTTATTGTTCTCAGTAAGCTACGGGTGATAAAAGCTCTTATCTACAAAATTTTGGTTTACATTTTCCAATTCCGGTGCTGTAATCAACTTCTGCGGGATCTGTTTTGTTCATATATATACAACGGTACGCTATATTGCTTTATTTTGCGTAAAACTGTTGCTACGCTCTCGAAATAGGCGGAATGTGTGGCAAATCTAAACTTTGTGGCTCCGTGATCTAACATCTCATCGGCATCTGCAGGCCAACAATGCGTCCTCGCATGCTTTGATAATCCATAAAACTTAACTGGATTAGGTTCATTTATTTGTGAACTCACATGTATCTTTTACTTCTTGTGTCACACAAGCTTTCTACCGTAAATTAGTTTCACAAAGGAATAAATATTTACATTTAATCTGAACTGTACAAGTAATTATCAGAAGTGTTAAACTCTGAGCTTGCATACGAATTAACTCGCTGTGAAAAATAAAAGGCCACTCTTACGACAACTAGGAATTTTTTTCCTACTCGGTTCAGTGTTTGGTTGATTGTGACATGTGGATATAATAAAAATTTGATGTTATGATTTATGGTAATAGTGAATTTTGTGTTTGAAATAAATATTCGGCCATGAAAATAAACTACCAAAGGTGAATAAGCAATAACTCCGTATCCATTTTGCAGTTATTTATATAGAATAAAACTCTATGCGCGCAGGTCACATTCGTTACATGTCATGTGTAAGATAGAAGCTCAATTTCAAAAACACTATTGTAAAGTTATTTGGTGAACTAAAAGGAGTAATACCAATCTTCCTCCATAAATTGGTGGAATTTACAAGTTTACCATAGTAAATTTTTACTGCAAATTATTATTATTTAATAAAGTTGCATGTTAAATTCAAAATCTTGAAACAGTTGAAATAACCAGATCAGTTCACTTTTTTTCCTCCAATTCAGCCACCGGGGACCACATGGACACAGCGTGTGTGAATTATGAAAAGGTGGGGGAGGGAGGAACTAAGTTCCCGTATGAAGTCGAACCGAATTCACTTTATAGTTAAAATAACGTTCTGAATTATAGTTCAAGTATGGACCGGTGTTATTCACGCCAATCAAAGAGTTAATTAATGTTTTTAAAGTTATGCTTTGACATTAAAATAATTACAAATTTTTTAATTAATTAAGGAAATATAGCAAAATCTTTTAGTTTCTGTGATATTCACCAACATCGTCAATAGTTTTAAGCTATTGCTGTATCCTGCTTTACACACAAGACTCTTTGGTCTTGCCACCAACCATGCGTCACCTCCTTTGCCATGTCTTTAGCATAAATTCCTCCACTCCTTTAGGTCGTCAATCCCTTGGTCTTCCTCTGTGCCGGTTACCCTGTATCTTCAATTCACGTATTTCTCTCTTCATTTTCGGTTTCTCTATTCCCTTTAGATGTTCATGCTATCTTAGTCTTGCCTTCACTATTTTTTTGCTGCAGAGGATCCTCTTTTACTGTACACCTATTCCATATTCTGTCCATTTATGTAACCCCTATTCTGCTTCTTAGAAATATCATTTCACTCGCTTGAATCTTACTGCCATCTCACTTCTTGACTGTCTAGAATTCGGTACCTTACGTGAGAAGAGGAAAGTTGTATCTACAACTGGCATATCCTTGTTCCATTTCAGGCTTCTGACACTTCTTAAAAATGTTTGTGTACATCTCCCTCTCGCCATGGCTTCACAGATTTTTTTTAATCTTTTCACCTTTTACAACTGTATTCCTTTAATTCTTTTTGGGTTTCTCCTAAAGTCCAACCCCTCTTCCGAGTGATGGGAAATGGGCAACGACAGGATGTAGGGGGCCTCTCGTAGGAGTGAGGATCAGTTACTACTGCATATGACTTCAGGACCGCTACAATGACTATGAAAACACAGCAAGATCAACGAAAGAAGTTATGGTGAAGATAAGACAGACTAAGGAAGATGGTATTGAGTCTCCATTGCTTTCAAAACTCTAACAAAACAGTGGCCTGGTGGTTCAAGTGATAAAGGCGTTTGAGTGGAAATTGAAAGGTCCTCGGTTAGAATCCCTATCTCAGCCGGGATTTTGAAACGCCCTTAACCCGACCTTCACCTCTGGCACAGCTTGCTGTGTGATGTGAAGTACACCAGAACGCTTCCGTAGATCAGATTCCAGGTTAAACAGTAGGTCCCCTATACCCGGTATGATTACCGGAATTGGATACGCGGCTACGGATTGCGTGGCCGATAAGAAATCCTGTCACCAATTCATTACGACTACCCAAAGTTATTTTCTACCAAAATAAATTTATTTAGCTCGGCGATAAATCGAAATTTTTGAAATTGAGTGTACTAAGCATTTTCTTCAAGTTCGTAAAATTACATATTTGACCATATTCCATGAAAGCTTCGATGGAAGTGTGTGTGTGTGTGTGTGTTATGTAATAAAGCAAGAGGTTACATTTATTAAAATATTACTGTATTGATTAGTAATACCAATAAGATCTTAAATCAGTCCGCATAAAACCATTTCATTGATTTAACAAGAGATTTAAAAACTTATCTAACAATTAAAAAACAACTTTTAATCAGTCATTGCACCTCCACACCTTCCCTGGTCATCAAAAGAAGCGTTACTGCACATACACATAAAACTTTCAGCCATTGTTCACAAACAGTCGTATTTGAGGAACTCAACATTCGCCTGAGCTATCGATGTGTTTCGGATGTTTCACCTTCATCATTCCTTCCTTTACCGAGAAGCAAAAATACTGCACAAGAGTTAACAGTCATCTAAGAGTTTAGAGGAGACGAGGAAGACCAGCAAACGCAGTGTACTCAATTGACTTTATAATTGAAATTTAAAAAATGCCAAAAACTACTCACAACATGCAACTGCTGACAAGTGGATGAAACGGTTGGATTATTCTCTTTTTATTAAATATTATAGGATCTTGCAGACGTGCAGTGCAGCTCGAAAAAAATAATTATTTAACATTTGGTATGTGTTAAGACTTAAATAAAAAACCGTAAAATGGATTTGATGTTCCATTTATGCTCTGATAAAACAACAGTTATTTAACTTATCCGGTTATTGGTTTGTTTGTCAGTCACTACTTGAGTGTGTGGACATACTTACAGATGTAATACTAGTTTGAAACTTTAGTTATAGGTTTATTATTCCATTTAATATTTTGAATTTCTTTTCGATTTTTGTAGACATTTAAAATTATTATCTGTTATATACACGTAACTCCAATGTTGGTATCTTTTGTACGCAATTGTTGCAATGTTAGCGTTTTCGTACTGTCTGTTATATTTTCCAATCCTTTAACTTCCCTTCAAGAGTACTGCGCAAGAATTCGTTGGTATGGGAGTTCAGTTCTCTAGGCTGCTGAGAAAAGAAATTTACGGTATATGCACCATATATAATGTAACATAAATTTCCTAGCTATATTCAGTCCTCAGTTATTGTATGAGCCTGATGATCAAAATTATGAACAATTTAATGAAAGAAGAATTCAAGAATAACTTGAGTATTTTAACGTGCCAACACGTTTTTAGCTTTCTTGCATCAAAAAGGAAAGATATTGTATAAAATACCTGTCACTTATTTGTAATCAATGTAATGCTTCTACTTGATCCAGAACAAAATTTTTTTTTTTCGCATTATGATAACATGTATATAACAGCATTACAGTTCGCATTTCACGCAATAACAACATTTGGTAGGGATAAATGGTAGGGGAAACCAACATGGCATTGACAGTTTTTATATTTGTATTGTATTAGTATTATTTTTCTGGTGGTATAGAGAAGACATGACGCTTCCTACTGTAGGCTTGAGCACTAACCTTAAAAACTGCCGGGTGCTTACTGGAATTCGTTTTAGAAGTGTAACAGCCTTTAGAATAATCGCCGACTTATGATAAAGCATGTCTCCAATTCACTCTAAGCGACAGAATGTTTCGGAACGTAAAATCTAACTCAGAAAATACCTTCTTACTTCCATGTTCAAGTTTTGTTAGTTAAATGTAACTCTAAATTTTTTAGATTTCGGAGAATCAATTGCTTCCTAAAAGTTAGTCGAAATTTCAAATTAAGCCTATTGTAATTTACGTATGGAGTAGGTTATAATTTAGTCTCTTTGGGTGACTTTAGAAAGATCCTTAAATTTCTTAGACATAAACTGTTCACGGATATATACCTATCTAAGGATGTAATGCAAACGAAACTCAAGCGATGATATTTTTTGACTGAAACAACCCTGCAAAGACGGTATACCACTTTTGAAATATTCCCTTTCTTAATTTTTCCTGCAAGATTTTAACTTTAGCGAAAACTAATAGAATATTGGAAAGTGTACTAACTGATAAGTTCTGTTAATTCACAGTCGGTTTTGATAGACGTGTTAGTGCATGGTATATATAACTGTTACCTCGAATTCCCCGGACTCTGCGTCATCAGGAATTATATCTCCCGTGCAGGAGAACCACAATAAATCAAGCATGTCGGTTTTGGTCTACCGCAGTGTTTCTAATTATACGTGTATTCCTGGCTATAATAACAGCACAGCTACATAAATTCGTAATGTAATTAATGACCAACGGCGCATAGCTAAAAGTTTTAAGAATTCACTCATACATATTTGTATATGAATATCCTAAATTGTTTTGATGCACTACAATCGATCGTGTGATGAAGCCAAAAATGGGGAAAATGTCCTGCAGATCAAGTATTACCTGACATTCTTCCAAACAAGTTGTGCATTAATAGATTTTCTCTATCTTAAAACAATTTTCCTTCATTGGACACAGAAATATATTCCTTATATAAATCGTTTAATCACGAAACCGATGATTTTGGCGCTTTTAAAATCTGACGAAAGACGTCAGGTAAAGACCAAAGATTTCAAATGCATCGAAATGAAGATTTACCCTGTGATTCTAACAATGCTGCTAGGAGATACGAAAGTTAGTTGCTTTGGATAAGTAAGAGCGAATTCCATCGTATTTTGGCTGGATAAGCACAATCGGTGTGAAGTTTAATATTAAGTATGGCAGTTGATTATGACTTTTACCCTCGCAGTAATAATTAGCATGTTACTTGTATATTAAATAAATTAATTGTATTTATACCAATGCTCATATAGTTAGAAATCACGAAGCAAATCTGCTGTTAAAAGTACAGCAGTTTGCTTTCACTTCAGGATATATACATATATTTTTACTTTTTATAAGATATTTGTAGTTATTTGTGCAACCCTCATTTCTGTTAAAAGAAAGCAACCTACAGTTTCGTAGTGAGATGCGACCGAGCGTTTTGGGTGAATGGTATCGCTCTGGCCTCGCATTCGGGAATCTCCACTCGGCCATCCAGATTTCGGTTGTCCACTGTTTTTCGGAATCATACCAGGCGAATGCCGGAATTGTTCCGCCAGAATGCCGTGGCCGAATTCCTTCCCGTTCCTTGCTCCCAGCCCTTATCCGCCTCTAATGTCCTTGAAGTTAACGAGGCGTAAAACCATAATAATAAAAAATTGTTTTTGTCGGAATATCAAACAGCACTTAACTTGTAATGGAATGGTAAGTATAGTTATTCTTCTTAAAAGAAGTTTGATGCAAAATTTATTGGAATCATAGCACTGAATTTTATGATTTTAATGAAATAATTACCGTTGCGCAGAATATCCCTCAAACACATTCACTTATTGCATAGTATACTCAGTAAAGCCATAAGAAAAAACGTGTTAGCTGTGGAGTGTTGTGACGGATTGGTTGGAGTAGAACTTCCTATCAGCAACATCGTTGTGAGAGTTGAAAATTTTGGTTAAGTTTTTTTATGTACGCAAATATTTGAATTACGAATAATTTTACAAACCGGTTAAAATTTCTTACTATGAATTGATTCTATTGATTGCGTGTTACAGAACATCATTGTTACTCATTTCTACACGGAATAGATTATTGAATTTTTTTTTATCGTTTACTTGTCAGCTTCTAGTCAGTTTATCAATGGAAGAGCATTTTAAAAATAGGTCGCCTACACTCAACTGAGCAGGAATCATTGGCTTGGCGGTGGGAAATGGTTACAAATCCCTTCATTTACTGCGAGAGGGTGATGAGAGGATTTAGCAGTGAAGCGAGGGAAGTAGTATAGAAAAGAGAGTGTGAAATTTATCGGATGCTCCTATCAATTACAAGGGGAACTGGGGTAGAAACTGTTTTGCTAGTTTATTAATTAATGAAAATGATCGTCACTATGCACTGGTGCTCTGACCAACCTAATGGAGTTTTCAGACTACGTTTAAACTTGTTTATATAATGCGGTCGCCATAGCTGGAGAGTCGACATAATTTCAAGCAATTTATTAATCCTCGGTGTAGTTTAAACATTTAATACTGTACTAGGTACTGTAACGCTGAACACACACAGTCAACTGATACTGTAGAAAGTTTTAATCAAACAGTTTTTGTTCCAAACGATCACACATGCGCCGACCACCAACTGAAAATAATATTATTCCGAGGTTAGAGGTTACAGGTCCGCTCGAGTGAAAAGTACAATCACTTGGCGTAAATTCAGTTATTAGCGTGATCACTGTTCTCACAACAATCACTGTCCGACATCCACTTAGTATACAATCACCAAATGCAGTTTGTACGACTTGGTCTGTCCGAACGAGGTGTGAACGACAGCCAATATTCTGTTCCGGCGCGGAAGCGCGAATTAGGTATCCATTTTCCCTCGGGAGAATTCCCCTACACCACACTTAAACGACATTATCTTTGCCGCGCTACCTCCATCTGCGACTTTCATACACCAACTGCCGCTTCTTACACAGAGTTACTAGTACTACGACGTGCTTAACTACTTATGATAGATATAGATTATTGACATCTTTGACATAGATGAACTTCAACAGTTCGTTAGCTTATTGCCCTGTAATGTCACAAACCCTGATCAGACTATTGCTTGAATATGATTGTGTAGAAAGAGAAAATTCCGTTGTGAACCATTGTTTTGAAATTTAGCCCAAATTGGCTGACTAATTTTTAGTTGTTGTGTTTAAAAATATCTTAGATAGTAAATTCATCTTAAAGAATATTCATAAGATAATCAGTGGTATTCGAAACCTATGGATATTTTGTACGTATGCAATACATTCTCTACGCTGTATAATGCAGACAGCCGCAACAAAGCTGTCCGCGCCACGAAGTGGAGGTCAGTTGATCTCGTGGTCGCGGTGCTTAGTTCTCTGTTTACAGTCGATTGTCTTCCGTCACCCTGCGGCACTCGCTCATTATTCAGGGCGCGGCTGTGCGGTGTAACACGGTGGTTACACCAGACGCTTAGCGGGCGGCCTTTGACGGGACCACCGCACCGCTCCAAGCCAGACGTGCCCTCGATTGGACGATAAAGCCGCGCCACGTCACAGCTGCAGATTAACCCCGATTACCTGTAACAGCAGAGTTTCTGTCTAGTAGCCATTACGTGCGACTGACTCGTGATTTTATTGCTTGACGGATAATGAATATACACATCTACCGGAACCCAGATGGTATTATATTTCTGCTCCATGATTTTAATAAAATTAACATTGTTGTCTTGATTGTACGATGAACTGTGATAACACCCAACAGTATTATTTTACGTTAAAAGGCTTTAAAGTAGTTGTATGTAATCCATGTCTCTTTCTCACTACGTTTCAATTTACAAAGAAACACGACACGGCAATGTTTCCAAATTAACTATTCCAAATTAACTATTCACTGTCAAAATTACGCAGATTTATAGACATGATTTAACAGATGGTTTAGAAAATTTAATGGTGGGCAAGCAAGCATAATTATTAATTAAGAGTGATTTCTGAAATATTATAAATAAATGAGAAGAATTGTATTTTGGTACTTAACATTTCAAATGAGCACTGTAAAGCACCACATTTCTTAACTGGAACTGTTGCTCGTAATTTTCACTTTTACTATCGCCTTTAATTTCATTTGATTATTTGGGTACCATCAGATTTGCTCTAATTTTACTGCCAGAAAATCTACATATTTAACACCAGAGTGACAAATGTTCTTAGCAGAAGCAAAATTTTATTTTATAACAGTTTCATGCATCTGAATGTGAATAACACTTCTTTATTTCGAAATATAACACGAAATTTAATATAAGCAAACGATGCCGAAGTTAGTACCCGGCGCGCTGCCTCCAATATAGCAACGAAAATATAAAACAATAAACACCGTTTTTTCAGAGATATATATTTTAGTACATCAAACGAGTTCGGTGAACTTGCCCAAATGGTCAGAAACGAGGAAGTTGTTTTGAAGCCCCTAAATTATCCTTGCCTTCCCTCCCTCATCCTCTCCCGCTTATCAGAGAATCAAATGCAGACTGACTCCCTTTTAAGTCCCCCTCATAAATTTCAGCTGAAGAAATTTTCGCAGCGACATTGGCGATGGAAAAACTCTTTATTTTTAGCCAGATCACAGTCACTATTTCGCCATGTAGTGTCAGAAGAAAACACAGCAATACTTATTTAAGTATGGCGTACTGCTGGGGAAGAACTATACCGCATCATTACTGATGTTTGATTGTAAGAAAATTGGTAATTTCAGAATTGTGTTTTAACTGTCATTGGTGTAGACAGTGGCCTGGGGGCTCAGTGGTTAAAGCGTCTGAATAAAAATCGAAAGATCTCCTGTTCGAATCCCTGTCTCGGCGGAGATGTTCGTAAGCTCTTTACACGCCCTTTACATCTGGCGCAGCTTGCTTTGTGATGTGTAGAACGTCAGAACTCTTCCAAGGCACATATTCCATGTTAAACTGTAAGTCCTCTCCAGAGTTAGTAACCGTAGTTGTAACGGGGATGTGGACACATCCGAAGCGAATTCAAGTCAAAAGAAGGCTTAACGTGTACCCAGTTTGCCCAAACGAAAGTACATGTAACATACATATATTAGAGAATATACAGTATATCTCACTTATCTTCGTTTTATTCGATGCAGTAAACAAGACGCTATATCACAGGTTCCCAACCTTTTTTGGCCAAACTCCCCTTTTAGAAAAATAAATTGCTCACCCCCCCATTTTGTCCAAAAATTAATTCACCGCCCCCTTTTCAAGAAATAAAAGCCCACCGACTCCTTTCTTGTAATAAATAGTGTTACGACTTTTTTGGCTCGTAATCCACGTTTTGAAACAATGATTCGATGAGGAGTACAATATCATATATAGAAAAACAATGGCAAGTTCATAAAATTACTTTATTAAAAGATGTTGACAATACTGGTGTATTGTTCACAATTTAATAACAAATACATATTAATGGAATTATATAATTTTGAGGGTGTAATGACACTAATTTTACGATGTTTGGTGCAATATTTGTTATCGGCTATTTAAATCGCCACGTTCCACTATTGATAATCTGCTTATTTTCTTAGATTATAAATTGCTAACTACTTTAAATCCTGTTTTGGCTACAAGTGATCGTAGGAATGTAAGTTCTTTGATTCAGTCCTTAGAGCAGAATGGAAAGCAGGGGGGCTCTGTTTGGTCCTTAACACTCCCTAAATTTTCCTGTGACAATAAACACCTCCTACGATCTCTTCAGTGCCCTCCGGTGGACGGTACCGCCCCCATTGGGAATCACTGCACAAGATAGTTCTCACTTATCTTCGTTCCTTATCAAGACCCTTATACTCGATGCAATAAAAAAGACACTAGTAACTTCCTGTTAGACGATTTGTTCTCTTCCTGTGTCAGATAACTGCACTGGACGAATCGGAAACAAAAAAGAGAAAAATAGGACATCCTTGACTTCATCACCATAATGCTACGTCGTAATACGTGTAGCAGCTGGACTAGTATATGGGATTAGAAAGTGATACTTGGAGGGCCTTCCGGTGCGGCACTGCACTCAGCCACTCTTAGAGTCACTTCCCCTCCCTGGAGAACCTCCCGAGCCGCCATTACCGCACGCTTATTCTTTCGGCAAACAGAGCACCGCCTCCCCTGCGGTCGGTAAGTGGCTGAGAGAGACGTGTTACCAACTGAAGCCAGAACTAGGTTGCTTTCAACGCCGCGTCTTTTACCTCTACAGCTATTTTCTGTAATTCACAACACTAGTGGTGACATGGGTTATACGAGACATGAAAACTATTCTCTCCTCTATGGATTCCAATCCCTAGCGGTACAAGGGAAGAACTCTTACTCCAACACAAATAAGTTGGAGGGCTATTTATTTTATACCAGTTGTAAGGTACACATTGCTTACTGGAAATTATAATTTGTTTTGTAAATATATTTGAAATGTAGTGAGATCACAGAGCATATATTTTTAATTTGGCAGTTTAGTTTAAAGGTCAAAGACGCCTATAAAGACAGTGCGGAACACCTTTGAAAAATATATGAAGAGAAGAGGCGGAAAAGAACTGGTTTCTAA
This sequence comes from Vandiemenella viatica, assembly GCA_031002005.1. Lineage (NCBI taxonomy): Eukaryota > Metazoa > Arthropoda > Insecta > Orthoptera > Morabidae > Vandiemenella > Vandiemenella viatica. Next base: position 203,028,166 of record JARYHS010009186.1, read on the forward strand.
TTAAAGCACGAACGGCTTATAAATTAAATTAAATAGGAAGTTTCGGAGAAGAAACTCTCAATGAAGTTGTAATTTTTACAAGTAGTGTGTAAATGTTAAATCTAATGTATAACGTAATGAAAGAGAATTAATATATGGTTTGTAAGACATTGTGTAATAATAGGAAGGAATGTATCATGAAAACATCCAAAGATAAGTATTTTAATACGAATTACAGCAATAAATTATATGCTTAGTGATCTAAGGTAACTGAACTAATTATTTCAGAAAGTAAATAAATGAATGACATTAAAGTAAGGATTTAAAGCCAGCAAGAAGCAATTCGAATAACGTTAAATATCTGGTAAGTATATAGATTGAAGAAAGTAAAATAAAAAAGGATTCGTTTGGTTGCGCACGGGCATACTGTCACGTACAATACTTAGGAATGAGAGGAGTAGAGAAAATACTAGTAGTACAACGCACCAGCAGCAATGCCTCACACAGTGATATTTGAAATTAGTTGTATGTTCACAAGTCCGTCAATACATTCAAACGAAAATTGAGGAATTTCTCTGATTACCCCAGAAGAGGCTGTGGATTAAACTTGCACCGTGACCTTTTCAGTGTGGATCAGAAAACCTCTCAATCGCGTTTTTTCGTGTACTTGTGAATTATCATTTGGTATACGTAGATCACTCGTATGTTGGTAGTAGTCAGGAATTCCGGTGATACGTACACGACTGTTGTTAAATACTGGGTACTCCAATGTAAAGATCCGATAGATCATTGAACTCACCATATTACGCTATCTTGTTCATGCTAGCAATTTACAAGAATAAACATCCAAACCCATATGCATTACTGCATGGGAGAATTTCTGATACCACTGAAGAGGCGTTATCATTTTTTCCAAACCGACCACAACTTTTGATTACGAAACATTGATCTTATTTGTAACATAATAAAGTTTCAAAACTTGAACGTTTAACCAGCAATAATCAACACTAATTTAATGCCAGTATAAAAACAGCATAAATAAGTAAGATCGAAGTTTCTCTAGGCATTGTAAATTAGTAAAGTCCTCTCTGGTGACTAGACGAGTAAGCAGGGTGTTTAGACTCTATATTTCGGCGATCGGAGGCTCTGTCGCCATCGTCTGGTGATTCAGAAACTCCGATCGCCGAAATATCGTGTGAAAACACTCTGTTCACCCGGCTAGTCACCCGGGAGGACTTTATTAATTTCTACCATATTTTAGGGAAAGAAATATTAAATAAAGAATTTACTACTGTAAATAAATTTGCACTTCTAATTAATAGTACATACTATGGGTTTACTGTTTCTTGTATTGTACTAAATTACCCATTTATTAATCTCACTTGATTCATATTCTACAACATTTATGGTAAATGCATTTAGTATTTAATCAACAAATAAATTGACATATGATGCCATTAGCTAATACTTCCCTTTTCTTTTTATCCACTCGCAATTTTTATATATATATATATATATATATATATATATATATATGTATAAATCTTACTTTAAGATTAATAAAAAATAATTAATCATTTAGTAGTTTATTGCACATATAAAACAATAACAGCTGCAATCTTTCCTTTATACATTCCTTTACATATTAATTTTGATTTATAGTGTCGGCTACAACATTGTGGCCCATTCGTCTCCAAGGTCAGAATCAACACACACCAACTCCCTTGACAACGCCAAACTATAATCCAGAGACCATCATTTTCGGTGCCCAGAGAAGTATTATTTCTTTCCTGCTCAGAGAAACAAAATTAGTATTCAAATAAATAGTTACCCTACAATGCACACGTTTACATGTAATTTGTGGATTCACATTTGATCGATTCAAAAAGTGTTGTCACTAAGCAGTGAATGATTCCATTGGTGTAAATGAGGTTTTATAGATTTTTGAGACACTGAAGGCTGTCTGTAAGATAAACAATGTGTCAATTACTGATTACATCGTTTATATTCAAGAAAAGTATTAAACAGTTGCAAACATTATCACAAAATATTTTTTATGAACTGTTCAATCTCTTTTGTTATAAGGTCTCTGACAGTCCTGACTTCAGAATAATTTACAATGATTCCGATATCCAGCAAAAGAACTCAGTATAACAGTTTCAACACATTTGACTGAATATTGAGACCTTAAAGGTTTAGAAAGACTGAAATCTGGATCATTTGTTGGTTGATATGATGTTGAGATGCGTCTCATTGACACGCCGGGAAGATCTTAGTGTACAAATGATTAGATATTATTACCTGTTTACACTGGTCAGCAATTTAGATCCATGGGTCCGATTCGTGCTGATACAGATTTAATAAATGCCAAATGTTTTCGGAATATTATAGTTTGTAAATTAATTCATGCTGACAAAGGAAAAGACTTTGAGTTTTTCTTATTAGAGTAGTTAATCAGCTGACTTCAACAACCAGTCAGCCCAGGAAGAATCAAATTGTATATTAATATCTGGGTGCACGGCAGTCAACGGCGGCACTGCCTACCCTTTTATCGAAGCGATTCGGGCCAGTTTTGAACCTCACGCTACATGTCACAAATTTCTGTTTTACGTAGTTACAAGCAATCTTAGCAAACGTACTAAATTTTCTTTTCTTACTGTTCTTAGTTCGTATATTATTCGGATACAAACTTCAGCCTTTTTGTCACTCACTCACTTACTGACTGAATGGTGATCATCAAAATTCTAAGACACTTTCCGTAGCCGTAGAAATCTGAAATTTGGTACACAGATAAAATTTTACCCACGTATTATAAGAAAAGTCGTAAATTTCTATATACGTGCTCCCTTACATACCCCTAACGTGAAATCACTTCCTAACCTAATTACTTTATAAACCTCGGATTTTCACTGTAGAGTCAGCTTAGTATGTTTAACTAATGTGTTTAATTTTACTTCTTTCCTTTTCTTACTTTGGAAGTTACTGAAATTCAAAATTTTATTTCGGCACAACACCCCGACATCAAAATTCCATTGTACTTCCAGCAATCCTAGAAACAAGTAATTTGATACACGTATATAGTTTCATCCATAAATTATAAGAAAAATCTGATATTGGAGTTTTTTCCCGTATTTATTTAATTACAATCCCAAAAATAAAAAATTCTGGCACATATTTGCGCCTTAATTACTTTGCTCCAAATGAAGCTAAAAACCTGAGATCGCTATACTATATAGATGCAAGCAAGTTCAACCAAAGCCTTAAATTTTACTTTGTTCCTATGGTTAGTTTTGAAGTTAATTGTTAATTATTTGAGGTGGAAGTTTAACCAGCGCCAATGTTCATTGCTCGGCTACGACGCAAATTAATTGTTTGCAGAGAGTGGGGCATTGTTGGTAATGATATTGCTGATTTTCCCTGTATTTATTGAATGGCAACCCAAACGTGAAACGGTCCGGTACATATTTGCAGGTTAATTGCTTTGTTATGGATGAATCTATATGCTCAAACCGTCGAACCTGTCTCAACGATTTCGAAAATATTTAAAAACAGAAAAACAAAAGAAGGTGTGGGGATGTGTGTGTGTGTGTTGAACGTTGCACCGATTGTAATATATTGTTCATATGAGGAATACGATTGCCAGTGTAACCAAACAAAACAACTTAGATAATTGGCTTTCTTTTCGTACGAATCGAAACTGCATATTCACTATTGCCATGAATGCATAATTTTACAGCTTGGTCCAGGCCTCATTTCCATGTAAACGCTAACTTGTTTGTTTTGGTACTTATCGAAAATACATATGCGCCATTGCCATGGATATATAATTTTACAATTTGGTCCAGGATGTATTCTCACGTGATCACCGAATGTAGCGGAAACATGACCCCATTACAATACCTGTAAACTCCGCCATATTGCATACATATATACTTCTTGGGTCCCTGGCGTTGTGTTCGAGCCTAATATCTTAAATTTTAAATTGTTCCTGTTCTTAGTTTGGAATTTACTAGTAATTTTGTATAAATTGGTAATGAAACCAACCAATTGCTCGGCTATGGCGCACACCCACTGTTTTCAGATAGTGGGGCATTGTTGGTAACGTATATTGATGTCTTAAGTTCTGAAATATTTTCATACACTGATTTTCAAATGGAATAATGACATTTGAGAGGCGATTCAGAAAAAGCGATAAACTTACAAAAAGAAATGAGATCCCAGAAAAACAATTCTTCTAAAAATAGGCCAAATCTCGTGTTATGTAGTGACAAAAGTTATGAGATCTTCTTCTGAGCCAAATCTACACTGTATAGTGCGTATTAACTTCACTTTGTGAAATAGAATGATTTCCCTCGGTGTCATAGATCGTTTATTTAAGACAAAAACATCTGATAACTTGGTCATTAGCACGTCATAATTTTTACTGAAATTGAAGGAATAATATATACTTGTCAAATTCGGAAAAAAGAGCGAGGGAAATCTTGTCTTTTAAGTATTTATAACTTTGATAAAGCAACACATTTAAGGTATTTATATAGGTTAACTAAAACATGGACTGCATAATGGCCAAGTCATCAGATTTTTTTATCCTAAATAAACGTTCTATGACACCGAGAGAAACCATTCTGTTTCACAAAGTGAAGTGAATAAACACTGTAAAGTGTAGACTTGGCTCAGAAGAAGATCTCATAACTTTTTGTCACTTCATGAACACGAGACTTGTCCTATTTTTTACAAGAATTGTTTTTGTGGGATTTCCACTCTACAGGAAATTACAGCGTGATAACATGGTAAGTTCCAAAACATTTAGGCCGCTGCTCGTTTAATTTTGAAGTTAGAACACAGTCAATGAATTTCATCAGCCAAAAATTACAGGAAGTATTGCTACGAAGGAATGATAATCACTGTTCCCAAAAACACTCGATTTATTCAGCAACTGTATCCATAAGCGGAATCATTATTTCAACATGTGTAACATCACTCGTTAACTTAATTACAGACAAACTTTACAATCTTTTAACTAACTCCGTAACACTGAGCCCGAGACACACATGCCCGTGTTATGACAATTCACCTACTACTCGGTCTATGTTGCTTACAACAGCAACAAAGATCTTAACACTACTTGTCGATACTAACTTATTTTACTTCCCCGCCCCCCCTCACAAAAAATAACACACAATACGGACTGTGAAATCCTACGATGCACCAAATAAATCTAAACTCATTAGTACAATTATTATAAGGGTATAAAATTCATCAAATGAAAATAAAATTGATTATTGGTGTGTGATATTGTCTCAACTTATACCTGCTATGCGTGACGACATCAACCGAGGGAGCTTATCTATATTGTAGGCGGTGTTGGTTTGGGGTATGAAACAATGAGAGATTAGCGGTGGCTACTTAACCAATAACAGAAATCCGTTAGGCAAAGATATTCCTACAATCAAGGCGCTTAACATCTTGGCAAGGAGACAGAGGGAAAAAGACAATTGCACCTTAGTGAATAGCTGTGCAGTTTCATTAGCAACCTAGACAATGGGTGGATTATTCGCTAAGAAGAAGCTTGCGGATCCGCCTGATGAGAGAGGACAGCTAAGCGAAATAAAGAAGGCGCAGGCGGCAGCACAATGGAGGACTAGCCTCGGAGGAGGGAAGCGCGGCAAATCACTTTGTCCCCGTAACGAGCCAGACCAAGCACTCAGTCACTGGCGGAACTGCGACGCTTCGCAAATTTCACTGCCGACTGCCTCAGCCGAACGACCGTAAACACAGGCCGGGCGGGCCGATAGATGGGCCGCTCTCAGACATAAAACGCGTCACAATGGCTGCGGGTAAACAATGTAACAGAAACTTCTTTTCTGTCTCAAAAAACGACAACAGAACGATCACATGAAATTTATGTTTTAATGATGAACGGATTATCTGACGTATATTATAGATTATTGTCAGACAATGTATGTGATTCTGTGTTTCTTGATTGTGACACACAATATATTAGCACCAGCTGATACCCGCGACTTCGTACGCGAGGACTTAGAATTTGATTGCCAGAATTGAATATAGAAAGCTGTTAGTAACTTGGGATTGGTCACAAACATCACCGAGTCGTTATAATAGGACAGGAAACCATCACTATATAATTCTACCGTCGCACCTGTATTATGAAGAGAATCAGAACATATTTAAAAATAGAATAACAACCGAAGGTGCGGTAATGTGGGGGTGGGGGGGAAGAGGGGGGAGCGGGTTTATTAAGGACAGCTTTATTTCACCTTGGTATTTTCTTCTTTCTTCATCATGAGCATCCGATTCTTGGGTTCTAATAACTTTAGTGTTCGTGCTCTGCTAGAGCTGAACGTTAGACCAGGTTTACATTAAAAAGAAGACAAAATAAACTGGTGTCAGAAACTTTTAGGCAGACACAAAGTAATAGTACACTGCAGAGCAAATCGACATCTAGACTACAGTATATAATGCATTTTGTCTCTAAATGAAATTTATTAACAAATCATACACTAACAGATTGCACGAGAAGCACAGCTTGAGCAATCGACGTAACATTACAGACTAACACACGCATAAGTTCTCAAAATTTCGTGACTAAAACTGTTATACATACCAAAAAAATCCTGTGTCCTTCCTATAGATATAAAATATTTCCTTGTCAAATTCAGTTAATATCGGTATAGCCATTTAGTCATGAAAACGTAACAAAAAGACAGAGAGTTACTTTCGCATTTATAATATTATTAGTGTACATCACACACACACTGACTGCCAGAGTAACAACCTCTGACGGATCAAAATAACGTAAAATAGCGTACACCTACAGCATTACTAGATTTGACACCCATTGCACCCCAAAATTTGTGATATTTACAGTTTAACATGCATTCTGAACAACTGACCGTGCAGGCGTGCCTCATATGATCAAAAAGGATTCTGAAGAATCTTAGCTTCCACCAGGATTTCAACCAGAGACAACGCTCCGCAAAGCAGTAAGCAAGTGCATTAATCGCTGAGCTGCCGTACCGCTATATGGGACGGTCTACACATCCTACGCGTCTATCTATCAGCAATTTTTCAAAATTATATGTCAACATGTATTATTTATACAGAAAAAATAATGCTATGTCCATCGTAATGCCAAGTAGCATCTCCTTGTCAAATTTCATCACGATCGGATTAGCAGTTTAGCCCCAGAAACATAACAAACGGACAGAGACAGATAGCCAGAGTTACTTCCCATTTACAATATTCGTATAGATTACACTTTCGGAATTAGTGTCAGATATCAACAGCATTTATCCTCTGTACATTATTAGATAAAACATTCAACAGAAAAAAATTGATTGAAGATATTACTTACAATGAAATGTAAAGCGTGTGGTAACCAAACGAAGGAAATAAATTGCATTGGCTGTCGTCGTTTATTACATATATATAATTTTTTATCTGCAATTGAGAAATGTTCACAACATCCAATAAGTAATATTTACATTTTTAAAAAAATCTTTTATAATTTTTTTTTATAAATTTTCTCAGTGTTCGGAACTTTTTATTTACTGTTAAATGTGTTAGATTGAAGTAGATTTTATTTGCTAGATGGCGCGTGTGAATATTTAGCGAACGATATAAGATAAATAGCGAGGTTAGTGGGATGAAAGAAGAACCGCCTCATTTGTAACTATTGTTTATTTGTTAGCTGAAATTGGTATGAAGCAAAACACTTAAAAGTCTTACGAAAAATGTTTTCCTAATCGTAACAGAAACACTCGAAAAAGCCTTACTCTCGAAAACACACAAAGTTTATCCATATCTATGGGTTATGCCGTGCTGCTATCTAGCGCTAGCGAAAATATTCTTTATCGATGCCAACGTAACGAAATGTATAATAGAATAGGTTCTACACTTACCACCGACATACACGCAAAAATAGATAAATATAAATAATACGTGACAAATTTCATTTTGTTTACTTCACCACTCTTATGTTAGCAACGCTGCTATATTCCGTAATCCACCACACCTACTACAACACCATCAGAAAACAGTCTTTGTTATCATAATCCTTAAACAACGCCGCCCTTTTTGATGCCACCTGAAAAAGAATAGATTATTGTAGGAACAATGTTGTCATATGCTGGGAATATTAGATCTTTACCTGGTCACTGAAATATTCGCTGCTTTTATGAAATTTGTGCATATGGATTCCAATCGCTTATAGCCTTATACAATACTAGTGCGATATCTAAATGTTTAATGCATTAAAGGAGGGTGAGAAATAGAGTCGAAAATTACAGGCCAGTCAGTTTGACTTCCGTGGTAGGTAAATTAATAGAAAGATTGATATGCAACCACGTTAGAAAAATATGTGAGGAACGTAAGTGGTTTTCAACTAGACAACATGGGTTCAGCGAAGGATATTCATGCGAATCTCGGTTGGTGGGATATATGCAAGATATTTCAGATGAAATGGACAAGGGAAGCCAAATTGATATTGTAGCACTAGATCTTTCAAAGGCGTTTGACAGAGTACGCCACAAAATCGTAGTAAATAAGGTAAAAACTATTGGAGTGGATGAGAAAGTTATTTGCTGGGTAGAAGAATTTTTAAGAGGTAGAAAACAGAAACTGAGGGTGGGAAATGCGGTATCAAAGGAAGTGGAAGTAAAAATGGGAGTGCCGCAGGGTAGCGTATTGGGACCATTGCTATTCATTATTCTAATGAATAATTGTGTTGATTGTTTACTATCTGAAATTAGATTGTTTGTAGATTATATAATGCTATATAAAAGAATCAAAACGATAGAGGATTGTAAACAGTTGCAGGGTGATCTGGAAAGGATATCTAGTTGGGTTGGTAATCATGGGATGAAGATAAATGCAAAGAAGAGTCAGCTAATTAGATACACAAATAAAAAACAAAAGGTTAATTATGAATATGAGGTGGGGGAAGAATTGCTTGCTGAAGACTTGAAATTTAAATTACCTTGGCATTACATTTGATAACAAGCTTAACTGGGCAGGACACATTGGACAGGTGGTAGGAAAAGGTTTCAAAATCCTGCACTTGTTGGAGAGAGTGATGAGGGGATGCACAAGAGAAGTAAAGGAATTGGGTTACAAAACTTTGGTCAGACCATTGCTCGAATATGGTAGTCTAGTATGGGACCCACATTTTGCGTATCAAATACAGGAGTTGGAGAGGGTGCGAAAAAGGGCTGCTAGATTTGTTTCTGGAAATTTTCGCAGAATGCAATCAGTGACAGATATGATAAAGGAGCTGGAATGGGATTCATTGCAAGACAGGAGGAGGATGAGGAGGGTAATGGGAGTGTACAGGGTGTATACTGGCGATGAGGCATGGAAAGATATTGCAGTAGGTATGAAAAGTAGTTCATGGAAGGGAAAAGATGACCATGACCACAAGCTGGCACTCGATTTCAGGCACAAGGCTGTGGGAATATTTTCTTTTTTAGGTAAGGGTGTCAGGGATTGGAATGAGTTACCAGAGTTAAAAGAATTTAAAGTTAAAATTTGTAGAGGGCAAATGTAGGTGAGTGAAGGATAGAGGGAAGTTGGGTGTGTAGGGAAATTGCCACCGGAGCGTGTGCTCCATTGCAATTAAATTAAATTAAATTATTAATCTTCCTGCGGACCACACGTAACAATATGTACTAAACTCCTCTTTAGCCATTGATTCAGTACTTCAATTTTCAGATTCAACTTAATTTACTATAACAATATCGGAATCTGTCACTTCAAGTTTTTTAAATATTTTCAACAGTTTACAGTGTTTTAAGGAATATTTCGGCTACGCTTTGCTGCTTATATTTAATTACTTGGCTCTTCTATAAGACATTCATATCTGGCGTTAGTCCAGTTCCTTGGCATTGTGCCGCGCAGTATATCGAGAGAGTTAGTAAGCAGTGCTTAATGAAATGAGACAGTACGCCAACTCAACTCGAAACAAATTTCGTTTCCCCACCACATTGTGAAGTTTCAGTTTTTATAGTTACGTCAACTCTTAAGGCCCAACGAAACGTAACTTCGGCAACTGAATTTCGGTTTCCACGGTTGACTAATAACGAAAGAATTAAAAGCCATCACAACCAATTTATCACAGTGATTGTTATTATAAGAAGAATAGATGAACTGTGTCTGATAATTATCTGAAGTATATGGGAGTAAACTTTGTTAGGAACTCTGTGGTAACAGAACTGGAGTTTTAATACAAAATTTTCTTTGGTTTTTCGAAGTTTTTCTTTTAGCTTTACATTATAAATGAGAATTAATCAGTTAACGAACTGCCTAGAAATGTGTTGATTTAATGGCTTCATGTCATTCAGCAATTCATACAGTGTGAGGGAATTATTTGAAAGAATTTAAATGTTTGTGTCTGATAAGTTTGTTTGAGTGTGAGAGCGGATGTATCTCTGGCCGGTGTATAACACTGATTATCACTGGAAGCGCAGTCAGAGATTGTGTGGAATTATTATTGTAGTGAAGCTGATGGCAGAAGCTGTTATAATTATTGGAAATTGATAAATGTACCAAGTGATGTTAATTCAAAAAGTATTATTAAATGTTAAGTTGTTTAATATAATAGTGAGTTTAGTATTAAGCTGCTAACTTTGACAGCCAGTTTATCCCGTGCCAATGGATGTGCAGCAACAGCAACTAAACATAACAAGAATAATAATAATCTACTCATACGTTAAAACTCATAACAGCAACTGAGACATTATTTTCCAACCATTATCCTTTTGCTCTATACTCATACCTACTGATCACGTTTATACAATAATTATTTACGGTGCGAATCAGTCACAAAATTAACCATTATTCTGTAAGGTCAGACTTCAGCAGGACTGTGCATAGCTACTATGAAAATAATAAAAGTCAAAGTAGATAGAGTCGAGTAAAACACGTGAAATTTATAACCAATGCTTCATTTTAGTCAGTTATTTCAACGTTAAGATTTGTTTGAAGGCTGCTAAAATAAACTTTTTAACATGACAAAGAGAATAATTCATGATTTACTGGAATATCTGTATTTACAAATTAAACCTAAAGTTTTCAGTGCAATATTTCGATTTATGAAGCTACATTTCTTTACAATTTTTTTATTTTTACTTGTAGTTGACATCGAGATAAGTTGAGGCTGGAAACGGGACTGAGGGCAAAGAATGAAAGAATGGGAAAGGATTCGGCTATGGCCTTTTTATGCAACCATCACGACATTCACTTGGAGTGATTTGGGGAAACTCTGAAAAACCCAAATTTGGATGGTAGGATGGAGATTCGAACATGCGCCCTCCACACGCATACATTATAAAGTACGGAAACACCAGGTATCTACTTGAACGAGTAGCTAGCGTGAATCATTAGTCGACGGAAAGAGGACGGAGGCCTCACTGTAGTTGGAAACAGGTTTTTAAAGTCTGCAACGTTTATCGCAAGGGTGGAACGTTTGTGGTGCCATGTGTATGCAAAACGTGTCACTTGCGTTTTGTAAGAAATTTTTTTGTAGTGTTTAATTTAAGAGGTGGAGATTGTGTTAATTAGGGTAAACCACATAAAAAGCGCTATCAGGACGACCAGTAGGCGACGTTCAGGAGTCTAACCTGGTCCCATAGTACCTACTGGTTTAGTGTGATAAACAATGACGGGTTGATTCGAACATTACTTAATAATATCGTCAACACTTATTATACACTGTAAGTCTTCATATCTCGCCATTTTATAAAACAAACACAGGCGTAAACTCTCAAAGAAATGTACTGGGTGAAGTGTAAATTTAGTAATTCATAGCACAACTGAAATTACTGTGGCATTTATTTCCTTTATTAGTCGCAGCTCGCCGGAACGGAATGGTATTTGTCGGTGCTAAAGTCGGCTGACAAATGGTATCCGTCTGGTCTCGGTACGTTGTGAGAGGATCACAAGGGCTTATTTGGCGCCCCTCGTTTCCCTAACTGCCGAAGTTGTACAGTGCTACCCGGTCCGTATCTCTACTAGTCCTAACAACTTTGGTCAAAGGCTTTTCAACTCCCAGATAACATTCAGGGACCAATGGTCAGCTGCCCGGCGGCAGTTACAACTCTACATACATTTCCTTCCGCGACTCACTCACCAGTGTGTTACATCCTGCCTCTTTCACTAGTTCACTCGCTGCTTTGTTGTTTGACTTACCAATGGGAACTATTTTGGGTGATGTTTACGCAATTCTTCACCATATGGAGGGCATCCAGTTACACAACGTACACAATGTAGGCAACGAAACAAATACTATCAAACGAAAGTGATTTATCTATACTGTGAGAGGTAATGTTATTAACCCTGCCTCGTTACAGAGGTAGATCAAGCAGGGATTAACTTGGCCTCCGACCCAAGGTTACCCGAATAGAGCCTCAGTGATAGTGAGAATTTTATTAATCGTTTACTTCCGCAGAAGGGAAGAAAATTCTGAAGTGTATAATACCTAATGGCGAGATTATTTCAATAGGCAGCCGTAGCTGAATATTTAAGTATTCGACACATACGTATACTATTTTGAGAATACTCACTCGACTTGCTAATAGCAAGTATACGATTTTTTAATTGATTTCTGGTAGTATACTGTATGCATTAATACGCTCTCCATGTCGTGAAAATTAATCGTATTATTAACTCAGTTTCAATGATGCTTATTGGATATTGAGCGCTGATTCTCGCTGTCAAAGTTGTAAGAGTTTTCTTATAAATAACTATCAAAAAGATGAGGTCATATCTTTTTGATAGTTATTTCATATCAAGACCGACAATGTAAACAGACAATAACTTGACTCAGACAGTAAATGGTGGCAATCTTCCCTAACAACTACCCCTCTGACTTTATAGGGTACCTGTGTTCGCGTGGGGCCGGCACGGCGGGAGGGGGCGCCGGGTGGTCTCTGGCTGTGTCACGCGGTCCCCTGGCCTACGCCAAATTCGCTGCGACTGGTCATCGAAATTTAGAACCCATAAATTATAACACGCACGCCAAATTCTCAACAAAGCAGGGTGTAGAGGCGCAAATGACGCCTAAGGCACCCTGTGTCGTCACGGGCATGCCTGTGACGACACGAACCTCCAGGACGACGACGACGATGAGGTCATATCTTTTGCTACCATCGGTGTTCATGCATTACGAAATGTCCAGACTATCTAAGAAGTCCTGTACTTAGATCCCACTTCTGTACCAAGAGATGATACACCTTCCTTGTTATCGTGATGAGTATAACAGACTTTAATTACTCAAGACTATCTGCAAAATAGTCTATACTCAAGTGAATTCAATTTGTAAATTATTCCCAGTAACAGAAAATCTATATTTTCATCTTTTTTAGACTATTTATAATTGATTCAACCCCGTGTCTCGCAAATAATAATTTAAATACTATGACTATCTGTTGCATATCCTTAGACGTTATGGTATCGACTATGAGTTACAACCTATTTCTTGTTCGCTGAAAACATACTACACTTAAAGCGTACTCGGAACAGTGATTTAGTCATGTTGACGAACAGAAAAATATCAAAACATACTAAGAAAACGAACAGTATTGCCTGCCTCCGAAAGTTATTGCTAAGTATTCGTCTTTGGGTAATTCAACTGACATTCAGGGTATGCTCCAGTTTCTCTTTTCTAATGTATCATGCAAGTATTGTGGTCGGCCTGTTATCCACTTTTAAACGACAGAAGCTAGACGCACTTGGACAAATCAGCTGTCAGCTTTCACAAACATTTATTCATATACACCAAGTATTTCAAATGACTCCGTTTGGTATGTTGTATTAATTAAAACTGACTGATTTGCTAAAGGGAATGATCCTTGGTATCTTGAAGAATTTATTTCTCTTGTTGGTGACGACTCATAAATTTCAGGTGTCAAATTGGTTTGTAATAATTTTAATCCGCACTTAAACTAATCCATTCCACTTCGCTTAATAATTCAAGTAGCTCCACTTGAATCCGCACACGAAATTGAAGGAACCGGTGTTATGTGAATCGATAGTCTGAATTATTTCAGCTGTTTACGTGTTTTAAGGATTTCAACTGTTTATGTGGACGTTGGAGGTTCCAAATAACACTTAATAATAAGCTCGTTGCTTCATTTATTTTAGATGGCACAAGAATTTAATCTCATGTTTGATTCTAAGAAATTATTTCGGAATTCCATAACAGTGCGTAAGTTTTTATCAATGCGATACAGAAGAGAATGTTTTGATAACTCCGTGTTTAAGGCCTTTGAGGATCCGGAGGTCTTCGGCTCGAATATTACTGGTGTTGATCAATCATTTTATTGAACCCTTAATTGCAGTTCGATTTCTATGCAAAGTTTTTGCATAATTTAAGAATTTTCAGTCAGATTTAAAATAATGAAGGGCACTAGTGGCAAAAGGTACGGAAATAGTGAAAAAACATAGACTTTAAATTGATGATAAGAACCAACCGTCTGATAGGCTTCGGATTAAGTAGCATGCGCGATCAAATCAACTTCTGATTTTCCTGTTAATGGTTTTATTTCGTTTTATTCATTTACGGATTCCTGCATTGTTTCATTGCACATATTACAAATATTGCAAACATCCTTCTGGTTATTTCTTATTTCCGTTTAAAGTAACTTTAATAGCATGTTTTAAAGTCCCATAGCTACTGCCTAGTTAACACTTTGTAACATAGTGCAAGTAAGGATTTATGCTATGTAAAACATTCCTTTAAACAATTTGTTTTCTGACCGTTATGATAAGAAATAAACTGAAATATCATACTATTTAAATAACATTTGATGAAGGAAATATTGAAGATACTATATAAAGCCTTAAAATGCAAGTGACATTTTGAGAAGTAAGAGTGTTGTTAATTAATTTGTTAATAAGGTTAAAATTGTATCTAATAAGTGCAGAATAAGATATGAAGCATATGGTAGAAGACATAGGTTAGGATGGGTTCCTACAGATGAAAATGTTAGTAAAGGATAAATTAAAGCAAGATAGTATTAGACGAATCAAGAAATTTGTATTAAAAAAAGCAAATTTACCGATAAGCGGGCGAAAGAATACATTGCAACTGTAATAATTGAACAGTCAAATCTTCAGTGCATAGTCTGAAAAGCCACTACGTTTCCTGAAGTAGTCATGCGTTTTTATGTATCGTGATATTCTACTGCACACAAACAGTAACCACAGATGTGGGTTGATATAGGAGTGTTTGCCAGATATGCGTTAATGTACGCGTGCGGGGTATGTGTGCTGTCGATAACTCATCTGTCACCGGGAGTGACGGTTCATGAATCACTCCGACCGACAATCGATGGCATATACTGTATATACATACATACGTTCACATTGTGGATATATGACCTGCCAACTCAGGAGAGAAAGCTATAGTATGAATACTACCCCTCTCCTTCACACTGTCTGTATGATTTTAAATCTTCCTTCTGATAGCGATAAATGTAGGTATTAAAAACACGCGTAAAATGAATGAACGATAAAGGGGCGCAAAGTAGAAACACATAAATAAAATGAGATGTGAATCTCTCCCGGCGTACAGATGACAAAATTTCTTCTCGGGTATTCTGCCAGATCAGTTCTTCCATGTGTGACGTTTCGACAACAGACTCTGTTGGATTATCAGGTGAAACGGTCAAAGTTGACACAAGGCACCGACTGTGTCTTGCTGTCGCAGTGTCAACTTTGACCTTTTCGCCTGATCAAGACAACTTAGGCTGTTGTCGAAACGTCACACATGGAAGAACTGATCCGGCAGAACAGCCGAGAAGATTTTTTGTCATAAACAAAATGTTTTGCAACACAAAAAAAATGAGTAAAGAGAAAAAGAAACGATTGTAATGAGAGTAAAATAGCTAGACAACAATCCTAAAACTATGTAGAATTTTTATTGATATAGGACCAATGCATTACCTCATGAAAAAGACAAATGGTAATGTCGAAAACAGTTAATTTTCCTCGTAATATAACAACCATTTCTGTCTTTAGAGTCGAATATACTCTAATAATATGCCCATTAATTCTGATTATATGGATCTAGAATGACACAAGTATGTATTTTTACTTTATATTTGTAAAGATAATCTTTACACTGAACTTCATCTTTATACCTGAATTTACTGATATTCGAAGAAAAAAAAAAAGCCTTTGAATTATTATAGTTTTCTGTTCAGAGAAATAGTCTTTTTTTTTTTACTTCTCCTGGAATAACGAATTATTAACGTCATTGCAAAGAAGATTAAGGAAAAACAAAGGAAAGGAATTGGTTATGGATTTCTGAAGTAACAATCCCCGATTTCAGCTTGAGTGATTTCGGGAACCAAACCAAACGGGAATGCGGAAGGCTGGATCGCGTCTTCCGTTTACCGCTTAGCCACCAGATACGAAACAGATTAAGTGGTAAGTTCTTACTTTTTTATCTTTATTTCTTTCTTATACTGCTTTCTTTTTTCCTTTTTTCGCTTTTTCTTTGTTAGATTAAATCGAACTGCCCCAAGTACTACGTACCTAAATGGCACACTTTCAACCCTGCATGAGATCGGATTAAAAACATTTGTATTTTGGCAAATCAATCATATATGTTTCAAACAAGATTGAAATTATTAGACATGATAATTAGAGTTAGTACTATTATTAACTTCATGAAAAAGCGAAATAAAAACAAACCCCTTATGGCAATAGAATTGTTATTGTTACAGCGATAGTATTGCTAAATTTATGGGTCTGATTCAGTGGATTAATATCAATTTCATCATAATTACTCTGTAGTTCACCTTTAGGTTTCTGGTAGGGGATGGTTCGATCACGTATATTGGGAAATTCGCGGATACAAATTTTATATCTTTCAAATTTGTAACTTAAGCTTTGGCATGTAATAGTATATAGTGTCAAATTTCTATTTTTTAACATTTATTTAGGAAGCTCCTATCGATGATTGAAGACGAGTGGTAGAATTTTGTTATCATATATTTACTAGCAGCCGTGTTGTAAATTGGTTTTAAAAATACTGTCAGCTCCTGTGACCAACATGAATAGGTTGATAACGAAGCAAAGAAAATAAAAATTTGTAACAATATTCATTACTGAGATTAATTTCGACGTCTGCAGACGATAGAAATGTATTTATATTAGCTACGAAGAAATACTGGACATTCATTTAATAGGACATTTCATTGCGGAATTTCTTCAAAAAACATTTTTGAACTATGTGCGAAATTAAAATGAACGTCTCTGGAAATAATAGAATCGAAACTCTTAAGCAGTTTATGGATTAATTATAACCTTTTTGTCAGAGTTGAAAGTTTTATTGTTTTATACCATCGATTTTGCTATCGGTGGTGTTATATGCGGCTGACCCGTTAGTATTTCCCGCGGCTGATGTATACGTGTCGCTGACACCTGTAACCGGTTGCTGGATAACCAATCTTATTTCCTCATATCATGCTACTGTTGAAGGATAGGCTTCGACTCAGTCTGAAATACAAGCGGAGGCTGTTCCCTTAAGAGTCTGGGTGCTGCAAAATCCTGAGTCTCTTTTTCCCATACGAAGTTTTTCAAACAATAGTGTTCCCTGTTCGCTCAGACGACGCATACTGTTGCGGTGGTATGTTGCTTATCGATATGTTGTTGGCTTACATATCGGCGGTTGTTGTTGGTTAATATGAAAGGTAGCTCTGAGCAAAAGTCGCTCACCCTCAAATCGGCCATGGATTTTTAAGGAATTTACTGTGTTCGTGTGAGTATTCTTGGACTTTTTATGGTTTGAATTCCACGTTAAGATATAGGCCCAGCCATAACATAAACCGAAATGTGCAGCAAATAAAAACTCTGTCACTGGTTAGCTGAATGCTTTACGGAAAGCCCGGCCAACAACGCCATATGTATTCCTTTCTGTCCACCCTAACGATCATGATGCTTAGAATGGAATGACAGGTCACAGTATGACTTGATAAGCTCACATTTTAACTCGTCCACATATAACGTAGTAATGAAATAATGAAATTGTTATCACCTTTACTCGATTTATTGTAAATTTAAACTTTTAACACATATGAGTGAAAGCAAGACTCGTTTTACCATCTTTAGGTACAAAGTGCCGTGAGGCACAATATAAACAACTCAATTAAATTTCATAAGTTCAGCTTTTCGTATGTGATTTCACATAGCTAAACTAACAAAAATATCCAGAAACAAGCAGAGTAAGACATTAAAGTGGAGTAAAAAACCCAGTGATGTTTGGCCTTATGATAGCATAGTGCATCTAAAGTCCTTTAAAAACGGTTTACGAATATAAATAATTTTCACCTATCTCTGTCACTGCAACATAACAGTTTACTATATTTAACTTTTGATTATTAAATGTAAATGGTTGTACAGAAGTGAGAAAGCTAATTTTATAAATTTCTTGAATTGAAGGCGTATTTTCTCAGTTGAACCTATTACAGCAATAAATTTCAGACAGAGCAACATTTTTTAGAAAGAAAAAGTATCATCATCGTTTTAAACAAAAAAGAAGAAGGCGTAATGATTTAATGAAAAATATGCAACCATTCAAAACGGTTATAACAGAACATACACAATGTATCAGTAAGGTATTAATGGAGAGAAGTCAAAGCGCTTGACGACGTTTAGTGGAGTTATGGCATACAACTGGAGGATCAGTACAACAAAAGTCACAGCTTGCAACAAGTTCAATTTGTTTACTATTTCAGGTACTCATTTACATCTCATTCCCGGAAGCAAATGGTGTAGTATACCGCTGGGATTACTTTACGGCGCACACAGTAATGAAGTCACAAACCTGGCTCATGTGATATACTACACACGCATAGACGCCAATACATTACAAGTATGTGGTTATAAATATTGTTAGTCCAGGGATCATATTAACCTTTCCTTTTTTTCACTTAAGTATTGAAGTTTTACGTACAATATTATATTTAATACGAATACTTCATTGCTAATAACGTCATCATTGCACGCAGTGGAATGTTGATCAACTAGTATCGTAAACTTCAGAATAACCAAAAAGGTTTACCCTCTTGACACTTTTCTTGTTTTTTGCTATCGCATTATTTTTGTGATTGTTTCCGAAGTCCTGATTAATATTACATTACTAATAATATCCATACGAATCCTTAGAAAAACAAATATTTCAATGGACCATTTGAGATCTATTTGATTTTTAATATCATGATTACATTCTTGACTGAGAATGTTACTGTGCTTACTGAAGTAACGTGCTTACTATACCACGTCTGCTACTCAACAAGTAGCTCAGCTGTAACTAACTGATGTATTTAAAGAAAATTTTTTAGAAATTTGGTTAGTAGAAAATAACTTTAATGCGAAACCATTTGTTAAGAACGTCACATGAACATCTCCAAGGGAACTATGTATTAATCTCCTAACTTAGCTTCACACCGATAATATAAACTGACTTACGGTCCAGTTTACTCAAATTCATTTCTTACGAACTGTATAATTTTTAACACTAAATAAATTACAATTGTTAGCAAAAATATGGTCAGCGATAACATAATTCGCAGTGCGAGATTTTTAATTTATTAAGATAACAGATATATACCCGTAAAAGTCAGTCAGGAAGCATTGTATTTCAATGTTCTCTGACAGCATTGAGACTGGAACACCATTTGGATACGTTGCGTTTTCTCATTTCTGAAAGTACAATTGTACCAGCGTTATTTGTTTGTACCTCTAAGTGACGAGGAAAACCTGAATTACATCTATGTGTTGTTTAATAAATGACTTTCAAAATTGTATGTTAAGTATGAGAGCGTTAAAACAAATTTCGTTAATCTAACAGGTGTTATTTATTGATGATAGAAAAGTGTTATTACTGCAACTCACTTTACTTATATACATCCGAAATTTCTTTGAATCTACTGTGAAGATTTTAGAATAATAAACTTCTTGGAATTCTGGAAATCTGTGCAATACCACACAGCCACCTCTTATCTGAGGCCTTATGATGTCAGAAGATCGCAACATATTCGTAGGTTGGTGACAGCTTTATTATGTGAAAGGTTCAGTGTCATCATTGAGGAGAGTTGCTACGCCAGAAGCTATACTGAAATGCTAAAAGAACATAATCCGTACTGTGTTTCTGTTATTCATCCACCTGTAAGTGTCCCAGTATTCTAACTGGTAAACTAAATAAGTTTAAGACTAAAATTTAAATTTTATGACATCTACTTTGTTGACCCAAAACTGAATATTGTATCTAAAATTTTGTAAAATTATATTAGAGTGAGAGCAAATAGAATTAAAGATGGTCGATAATTTTCTCGCCCTATGAACGTGTAGTTTATCGATATTTAGTCTCTTGAAGTAGAGAATTTTTTTAAAATGTTTTAAACTAAACTAAAGACATGAGTAACCATCACAGCTGTCAGATCTAGACAATTGTTTTTGGTGCGTTGTATATAAAAAACTCTGGTACTTGGAAACTTGAATTTTGCCCCCAATATCAACGGTTTTCTATATTGAAACGACAAATACCAAAAGATTTGTTATCTAATATTCTTTGAAATTTCTGAGCAAATTATGCGATAAATTATGTGATCTTAATTAAAAGTGAAATGAAACGTAATGTACTCTAATTTGTTGGTGGACCATAACATCAGCATGTGAACAACAACCTGGCACGATGTTGGAGAGCCAAGGAGCGGAATCTACTACCTAACCTAAAAATGTGTCAGGCACTGAATTTTGTGTCAAGTGGCTGCATTCTAAATGCAAGATAAGTATTTAGGTAATTAAAGTATGAAACCTTATTTATGTGAGGCTCGACCCACCTTTGTACCATTTTTATAAGAGTCATACGAAATCGTACATTGTGAAGAGACACACATTTCTTGTATAACAGCTGAGAAACTAATTTAACGGTTAAGTATTTCGTGGGTACTACTTGAAAATTCATCTAAGGAAACCGCAAGATAGATTAAAAAGAAAGGACAGAAGGATGGGTTTAACCGGTAAGCAACGCCATGGTCTATTCGGATACTGCTAAAAAACAAAAACGCAGTTACATATTTTATCGTAACTTAAAGATTTAAATTTTCCTTTCTGAATGTACGCTTTGCCTGATAAGTTGCTGCTTCATACATTAGACGTGTCTCGGAGACTTAACTAGCAAGAATTACCAGTAGTATTTGTCCAAGTATCATTCACCATCAACGAAAGTGAAGGCAGAAAAATTTTAAAATATTGTAATCGATTACTATTTCTGGGTCTACTGTTCCCAAACACACTGACAGGAATATAGATTCTCTGTTTTTCTAATATGAAAAACTACACCAGTGTAAATTATTAACGGCAAAAAAGAGGGTATACTTTATTTTGATCGTGTCTAAAGCTAACGCTGATTAAAATCCTTTCAAGGATGAATTCAGTATTAAGTTTCAGATTCTGCACCAAGAAGCTGTATAGTATCGAGGGAAATAATGTAAATAGAAGGTTTTTTCTTATAAGTATTTTTTTTACATTTTCGCAGATTAAATTTCGTTTGAATAAATCTTCTGCCAGTGAATCAAAAAGCTTTTGTGAGGTAAATGGCGGCCGGGCGCAGCTGCCCTATCAACGCTCTCCAGACATTGAAAGAGGAAGGAGTCGAAAGGTATCGATCGATCTCTCGAGCCCCTTAACTGCTGACGACTTGAGCCATCACGGTTCCAAGCTCAGCTGGCCTGCGGATAATATCGCTGAATATTTAGACACTTACGGCCATGCGGTTTCAGCCACATGACTTTGTTATTCAAACGAAATTAGCACTGGAACTTTCTTGAATTTACATCTTTGTAGTGGAAGGCCAAAGGTTCGAGCTGTAATAAGAAATATAAAGCGTGAATTTTGTTATTTTCAAGAGTTACTTCACAAATACTGCAGACAGGATATGGACATTACAGTAATGAGTCATGTTGTAGATTTAGAATTTCCTGCAGATAATCATTTTGTATTGCTCAATAGTCTTTATTACAGTTAATTTGTGCGCCATGATTTATGTTTGTCTGCTGGATGTGTGTTTATTTACCCTACAGGAAGTAGTTCGCATTGTAACGATCAGTATTTATGTTTCGTTCGTGCTTATAAGTTTCATTTAAAATTATTTCCTGAAATTTTTTCTAGTTTACAACTCTACGACAACTACAACATAGTCCCAGTAACATGTTGTTTTTTTTCTGCCCTTACCTTAAAATTATTTTTTAATAAAATGCAGTTTATTTTAACTTTTTATATTTATTCACCAGATGGTTTTCCCTCTTGTGATGTATTGTATCATCATGGCAGTAACTTCACATGCCAGTCCAAGATAGCACTGTTTGCACGCTTTTCAGATGTTAGTATTCCACGGCTTATTTTGTTACGAACTTCACTTTACCATTTTTGTTTTGTATTAGTCATGATTGCGAACAAAAAAACCAGCTGGGTGCAATCACGTGCAAGAGACGAGTAGAAAATAAAAATACTGAAGTTCGTAATAAAATTAACAACAGAGTAATGAACTTGAGTACTAAAAATGGGAAAATAGACATCTAAATATTGCTGTATCGAAGCGAAATGTTAAGGATACAGATATGACTCCAACGATAATGCCTTATACCAAACAGGCGACACGCGTCTGGTGAATAAACAGCAATAAAAACAGACGAAGTTTAATTCAAGATCAACGTATTCCATTCGTACAATATGTTTTCCTCATGTTCGATTCTGTACAGTGAAGAACATCTGAAAGTTGACAGATGTATCTGGGAGACAGGCACAATGGTTGTGACAATTCAGTCTGTGAAGTTTAGGTTACTCAGTACTAGCATAACGGAAATTATATATTATTGACATCATTTTCATAAGAAACGGAAGAAAAATAAAGTTATCGTCAATATTTAATTAGGAGGGTGAAATTGGAATGTTTTTCGTTTCTCGATATAATCGTCATTTTTAGTTATTATACCAAATTAATACATGACTTAATTCATGTCACATTTATCAATTGATGCAGATATTTACGGTTAGTCGTGATCAGATAACAGTTTATATTTACCCACTGTAAATTAAAACTGCAGCATGATTGCTGTGATACGCCCCTTAAAAACTGGTTTCTTATGGTGCTAGAGAAAATTAATACGGCCTACCATTAAATTTCATGACGATATGCCCGTACCAGCTAAAAGCATTAAGTCGTTCTTCAAATGATCTGATCACGTATTTATGAATCAATTTGCTGCACTTATCCTCATAAATTATGTGAATGTAAAGAAACAGCAGTGTTACTGCATTT
This sequence comes from Vandiemenella viatica, assembly GCA_031002005.1. Taxonomy (NCBI): domain Eukaryota; kingdom Metazoa; phylum Arthropoda; class Insecta; order Orthoptera; family Morabidae; genus Vandiemenella; species Vandiemenella viatica. The sequence goes on from JARYHS010009186.1 coordinate 203,051,489, forward strand.
TATCCCCTCATTAAAAGACCTGAATGATGAATAAATACTCAAAACTACTGGCCACATCTCTTTATAATATTTTCACAGAACTTGTTTTTATTCACCGTGCACGGCGCACAAAAGTCCTCACAAAAAAAGAAAATAATGTGGCTAATTCAACCTTTCTTCAAAAACCAGAAATAAAATAATCCCAAAAATGAGGGATTATCCACTGAACACCCAATACAAAAGCCGCAGCCTTTAGCTGTTGAGTTAAAAGATAATTTATTGCGTTTATTTTCACGATATTACTGTCGACTGCTACAATTCCATTAGCTGAGTTAACCAACTGAGTGAAAATGTATAACATATAGAACAAGTAGGTGATGTAGTTAGTTGTATATCAATCCAAGTAACACCGGCTTTTAACTTTGGGATTATGTAGGTGAAATAGAGAGACCCCTATAATGTCAGATCCCATCAAACATATTAATTATTTTAGTTAATTGAATATATTTGTAAAAAAAATGCAATGATCTGTGTATTCTGATTTATTGTGTAGTAGGATTCCATAGAAAGTAATGTGTAGAGTTTTTAGGGATACCATAAACTGTCAGCTGTAACTAGTATGTTGAGAGTGAAGGTAAGCAAGAGTCGTGCGTAGCATGTGAAAAAGTAAGTATATGCGAGACTGAGGTCTCTATGTAATGGCGGTATTTGTAGCACTGTAATTTGTGAATATTATCCCGGAATTATGTCAAATAAAGTTAATTTTAATGTTAAGGCATCGTGAAGTATTAAAACTGATAATTGGCTAAGTTTTATGGAATAAACTGAATATTTCCGAACAGTGCTACTAATTAATTCGTGACGATAAATTCTTTCAATTGGTCTTATACTTTGTTTAACTATACGTTATCTTTAGATTTAAATGATTGGAATCTAAAATGTATTGGTGGTGAGTCGGGCCATTCATCTATAACACGCTGCTATTTTGTTTGGAGAGAAAATATTGAAATATAATTATTAGTACTGATTCTTCGTGGTCTGATATTGCTAATTAACTCAGCTTGTTAGCCACATTTAAAATTAAAACTCATACTACCTACGTGGAAATACGTTACAGCCCTGGATAATTTCAATATGAGTATATATTTAGGCGTTCGAAACCGATAACATGCAGGGTACTCGCCCTGTAACTGCAGGTCTTCGTGCAACTGACAGCTCCAGACTCGCCTGCTCATAGACAGACCCGCCGCACACGCACCGCGGAGCTAAGGTCGTCTGCTGCTGGCTGCAGGGCGCACACTGAATTAATACCACCGGATGAGATCAGCCAAAGCGCACGCCGCTTGTCGGTTGGCTGTGCAGTTGGCAGTACATTGGCTACAGTATCTTCCCGGATACGTCAGCTTCATGTTGCAACAAATCCGGATAGACTCGCCCAGTTCCTCTGCCATCATGTTTGTGCAGTTCCTGTGAGCGGGATCATGCTCATCGTAATAGTGTTTGTACTATGTTCAATTTCAGCTGTTCGTCGGATAAGAACAGTACCTCTATCATGCTTTAGTTGTCTCATAGCAACTCAGCTTACCATGAAGTTTGTCCGAACAAAGGATAAACCTGCTTGCTACTGTTGATATACAAGAGTTATATTAATGTAACAAAAAATCCGTTTAGATGATACACAAGGAATAAGGTTTACGTTCTAAATGACATTAGCGATGACAATGAAACAGACTGTATGTCATTCATTCTGGTTCTACGACCAACCTTCAATTGTTGCGAATACTTTTTTAAGTAATCATTGAAATTTTCACACAATATACGGCAAAGACACAAATTTTCTTTTTAACTTTTATGTTTTTTTACAAAGCAACTGTAAAATATTTAGTAACAAAATTTTTGTGAAGTAGTGGAAAAAATCTTATAAAATTCTTAGAACGTATAATTTTCTGCTTTTTTTCAACAACAGTTAAGGCATATTTGAATTTCTTTTAACTGCTACGACGATCAAATAGAAAATGCCATTTGTGGCCTGCAGCAAGCACTAAAATAATTCGAATGAGGAAGATAGAAAAGACAAATAAGTATAAAAAATAACCGTACTTTCTTCAATGAGGTATCATTGTAGGGAATAGTGTACATAGTATTTTTTTTATGTGTAAAGTTCAGTAGTAAGGTATCATGTCATATTTCTACGACCTTGTGATGCATCTTATATACTTGCAGTTATTTATACAACATTTGATGTTGTATCATATTATTGTGTTTATATCATTTCATAACACTCCATAACGGCATGATATATCACATAATTTGTATTTTTAGTAAAATGACATATCTGACGGTAAGTACAAACAGCCTAAAATCAATTTTTAAATAACAATCTTAAGCAATGTTCACCGGCATACATCCCGATTTATTGCACAGCTAAGTTCTGTATCAATTCAATAACGTAAATATTAAATTAATTAATAGGTCAGCTTTACCGCCCCTAAATCATCAACGTTTTCAAGAATCAATTTGATGAGTTATGTAGAATTTACTGCAGTTTTTAACTGAAGGTGAATTTAATATTATAATGTTGAAATTATTATTATTTATTCTCTATCCAGCATTATGCTGAAATTATGTTGCAATGTATCTTAAATTTTAGAGCTTACTCTTTTTTAACTTAGATAAAATAATTTTTTTTTAAAAAAATCGTGTATGATTTAGATTAGCTCCAGAAACGGTTAAAGCCTCATGTGAAAGTCTAAGAAAATATTTGAATTCAGTGCCCCGGTTAGCTGCACAAGAAGAATGTAAGTAGTATGGTTATGTTTACCTCAGGATCAGAATTAATATTTAATACCTTCAATCATCCATCTGGGTTACTAAATTAATGTATATGTACGTTGTAAAATGTATAAACATGATAAATTTTATCAGCTACAAATTAGGCCAGTTTAAGATGTAGTAATAATATTCTTTAGAGCACATTTGTATGGTGTTTTAGATTCTTAGCATAAAGTAATAATAAAGGTTTAAATAGAGTTAATTCAGTTATTGAAGTTTAGCAGTATTGTAATAATTCACATACCTTTAAATAATCTTCTTTCTAAACAAGGCTTTGCACGCTCATTACTATTATTATTATTGTAAAAGTTTATAAAAAAGAATTCAGTGTTAGTAGTATTGAAGGAATGATAATACTTTAATATCTCTTCCACAAAATCAGAATTTTTATCGACATGGTGATTTCCTGATCTCTTGAAATTAGCTGCTGTTAATGAATAAATTAACCCGATCAGTTTATATTCTTGTATGAAATTCCAAAAAATTATGTATGTACTATACATCTTAATGACGTTCCATTGAAATGTAGCAGTTGAACTCGTATTACCTAAACACCTATTCGTAACATTTCAAGACCACGTGTTAGTAGTTAACAAATTTTATATCAGCGTGTTTTTTTAACAAGATTTTGATCAACATCATAAAGAATTATTACACCTTTTTTCGTCAATATTGCATCAAATGTATAAGTCTATAGTACTTTGTACTTAGCTCACAATTCAGTAAAAAATCTGCACTCTTTTCCGGCAGCTCTATTAAGGTTCGAAGACAGGGGGAGGACTGGTATAATATCCCCAGCGCGGTGTTTGATGAAGCTATACAAAGAACGGTTAATAACCGTAAATATTTCAGCAGCTGCAGAGTACAATGCATATTAGAACAGCAGGAAATTGAAACTGTCACGAACTAGAGTTAAAACTTTCTTCACGATAATACCATAAATACAGACTACATGCGTACCACATACAGTGAAAACGGGAATTAAATTCCTAGTATTAGATGTTTAATGGTTTAATTAATATATGAAATAATTATTCCACGATCCAGTTTCAAATTATAACTTGTTTTTATTGCTACTAAGACATCGGACTTCAAGATACTGTACACATATAAACACAAACTCCAGCGATTACATTCAACAATTCTTCCAAAGACAATGATGCCAAAACTCTGTCCATAAACTGTCTCTGTAAAACTGTCCCAGTCTCTGAATCTCTACCGCTCGATTTATATATGTTTCATCGAAAGTTATACAACATTACAAAGGCTTCCGACAGATATTTCTCGATCATTAACAATACTTAAACAATTAAAACCATATTAAAAGTAATAAAAATTAATACATAATTATTTATAATCACGACAAAATGGCCAGAAATAAAAATTAAAGATGTCTGAACACAGATTGATCAACATAAATCATTTTCAAACTGTAGTAAATAATCCTTTAAACACCGTATCTCATGAAAATAATTGAAATTACAAACAATTAAATAATCCTCTTGCATAGTTCTGTCCTTAAACATATTAAATAGTATTTACATAATTTCTTTTCATAAAAGAAAATCTATTTACACTGATTTACAGTAAAATGCAATACAAATATACAAAACCATTTTCAATCACACTCCAGCTTGGTACAAATTCTTCATAAAACACAATTCGATTTAAAGTTTAGGTCTGAAGGCTCTTAGACCGGGATATTGTGAGAGAAGTAAGCTGAAAAAGATTGAAGTGGCTAGCATGTTTAATAATGCAAAAGATGTATTTGAAGATTTTTTTGTACAAAATATCAGATGTATGATTCTAAAGAGAATATTATGATCTGGATACTAAATGTGTTACAAAAATATTTTTAAAAAAATTTCAAAATTTTTTATTTGAATTTGTTTTGATAAACTTATTCGATTTGAAAAACAATTTCCAGTAAATATTAAGGGAAAATCATTTCTTACAAATTTTTTAAGAAATTTCTAAAACTTTTGTTAGTTCGACTTAATTTTCAAATTGTACATGAAACACAGTGTAATGGAGGAAAAAAATGCTCAAAATTCGATCGAATTCACTGAATACATTTATGATCTTGCATTGTCGGACGAATACATTCACCGAGGGTGGTGGGTGAACGGTTAACGCTCTGACCTCACGTACGGGAGAACGCGGGTTGGAATCCTCGTTCGGACATCCAGATTTGGGTTTTCCCTGGTTTCCCCAAATAATTCCAGGCGAATGCGTGGATGCTTCTTTTAAAAGGCCATGGCCGAATTCCTTCCAGTTTCTTGCCCCTAGACCCATCCCGCCTCTAATGACCTCGACATTGACGAGGTGTAACGCCGTAAGTAAGAAAAATGAATACATTCGACATCCGTACACAACATAGAGCAAAACATCAATGTTAGATAGCATGTCAGCAGATGGAAACTTAGTGAGTCTGAAGTATTTGTGGTAAATTTCAATCTCGGAGCTTCAGTCGACTGAAGAGAATGTTGTATTGCACTGACTAACTGAGCCGAGCAACGGGTGACAATTGAAGGCCACTTCATTAGGTATTTGTGGATTAATCTAGGCAGTTACGTGATCTTTTGTTATTATACTTTATGTGATAACATTGTTTCTAGGCACTACCATAAGCGTCCTCTTCGTTTATGGCAGTAAAAAGTACTTATTTTAGCTAGTCTGCGTAAACCGTATTGTTAACTTCTATGTTTTATTGAACATCTAGGATGCGGAATCAATAATTTTAGCTAATATTCTTATTACAAGTTGCAAAGAGGAGAGACCAGGAGCAGTTCCAGATTCTTTGGAAACAGGACTAGAAACTGTTTGGCCATTACGAACTCCCTTAGACAAATGTCGTACGTGTCAGCTAGGAAACCAGATGGTACACTTGGCGCTCTAGTTTTGAAGTTAGTGAAAGGAAAATGCCAGACTGAGATAGAACGCTCACTCCCACATAGGTGGTGCCACTTCCTGTCTTCTCAACAAGTAGTTTTGTACAATGGCACTTTCTGTGTGCTGGGCAAGTTTCTCGCATTTGGTAAGCAGAGAGGTTCATGAATAATTCCTCTGGCCGCACACTCCAGCGATATTGGGAGCCTCTCCAAGAGTTGGGGGAGGGGGGGTGGCGTAGTGAGGAGCTTTCTTGCTCTCCGCCGAGCACATCCGAGGAATTAACCGTAAATTGGGGTTGTTAAAAATTGTGTGCTATATCTCCGGAGTGCTGAAAATTTAGCTGTTGCAAAAATTGGAATCTGGATTGTTCAACCGGAACTTCTGTTACTGAAATCTCTTTTCTCTCCGCATATCCGAAGTTTGTTTACATTTCAAATGCAGGCTTCTAAATGCGGTGCGAGAAAATTTCTTAATGTGTTTATTTAAGAAGTAAAGATTTTAGCTGAATTGATTTGGGATTTTAAATAGATTAACTGCAGAACTGGCTGTATTGTTACGCCAATTCCTTCAACATTATATATGGAATTGTTATTCAATCATCGCTGTATTATGAACTTAATAAATTTTAAATCTTAATCGAGTAAAATTGCGAAGCGCTATAAAAACTTCTTACTTTTACTTGAATTTTAAAATGCGATATGAAAACAATCGCCGAGTAATATAATATAAATGGCAAATGACGTTGAAAATCCATACAAGTTTGACTGTTCTAGAACACTAAGTAGCAAATTCTGATATTTCGTATTTGCCAATAGAATAAATTCTTTATAATTGAAATAATTTGTTTAAAATTTTAATTCATTTTCTTGAATTACATCTCATGCTACAGGTTAAATAATTTCTACGGACAATTGGATCATGTTAACATTTTTAAATGTAGTAAAAATGAGAAAAATATTCTGTGACCGTTTTTCAAATTTGCTTGACTTGCTAAAATATTAAAATAACTTAAATCCGGGTAATTGATGTCGTAACGCTAATTGCACTACAATTGGCTTAATTGCCGTTAATATAAACATTTTGTTCAGGTATGTGATGAATGAATCAACGAGAAAACTTCTGTGACTGAGTCAAATATGTGCATATTCTCGATTGGTAATTGTACTCTTTTTTTCCTATTATACCTGCTCATATTTACATTACATACAAAATTTTAAGTTTTTGTAAAGTATGATTTACACAGAAATTTAAATTCTCGTACATAATTCACGATTTATTAAGTTATCAGGAATTAAGGATTATCAAATTGAACAAAAAATCTGCTAATATTACATTTCCTCACTAAGAGACATCACAATTAAGAACTTGGTAAAACTGGGTACTGGAGAAATAAGAGGTTATGAATTACATTACACCATGCACTGGTACGTGAAGTTATGTATGCTTTTTTCAATTGTAAGAAATATTAGCAAACAGAAATAAAAATATTAAGATTTGTAATGAACTTAAATTAGTCCTGCTGATGACAGAAAAGAGATGAATCAGAAGCTTGAAATTCAGACATAAGCTGAAGGTTTCATTTGTGTTGCATTATATTCAAACATGGCTGTGAACGTTACCTAAAATATTTGTGAAAGAATAATTTTAAACCATAAATCCAGTCTCGCCATTCTTTAACCTTAATACTCGTATTAACATCTGTTGTGCTTGTCGTTGCTCTTGTTCTTGGAAACTTGCAACATTAACAAAAAGTTGGTGGCCCGGAAGTTTATACTAAAGTGGTCTAGTATACATGAACACGTAAGTATTACCACGCGTCGTTATTGCAGAAAGCAAGACAATGAATTGTAATAGGATTGACGAGTTAATTTAGTTAAAAGTAACCTCGTTTTTTTAAGAACACCTATACTTACTGATTATAAAAAAATAAAATTAAGACAAAATTTAATTTTGTCTTGTCGTGCTAAAATAATTCATAATTACCTTAATACAAATTTTCTGGCAATATTTTATACTTCATGTTCTTTCTTCTGCCGTATCTTAAACTCGATCGTCGGAGTCAACATTTAGCCAATTAACTTTGAACATTGCTGTTACTGGTGTATTCTCATTTTAACTCGTTTCATAACGACTATTTTTTAAACACCCAACTGTAGCAATAACATTAAAATTGAGCTCTTTTACTACACCAACATTATTATTGAAGGTGTGAAAGAAGTTTATTGTCTTCTTTAATTTCAAATCCATATAACACGACATACTGCACACATATGTCAGTACCACCAAAATGTTTTATTTAATATGCGTATGTGATAGTCTACTTTTAGAGAACGAACAATAATTCTAAATCATTAATGTAACTGTATCAGTTATAAATGGTTTATTAGAAATCGTAAAGAATGCCACTCAAGTCTTATCAAGTAAATATGAATGTCTAATTAGCACGGTCCAAAGTCAATTTCGATTGGTAGCTTCGAGTGCGACCTCTCTTATTGGTGGTATAAATTCCATTTTACCCTTGCATCTGGATGTGCTCTTATATAATCGCGGATGAAACTTTATGCATACCAAAAACTAAACATTATCACGCTTAATTTAGAATACTACGGCAGAATATAATGGCGTTCTGTTGCTGACGTATCGACTGTGAAAAGGCATTACTGGAAAGTGTTGTATGACCCAAAGTCCACTTCGCAACTAAATAGAAACAAGTGCTTTCCATATCAAATGTGCAGTGGAATGGAGGGCAGCCTAGTTTTGTATCAAGTCCCAAAGTTCCCTCACAAATGTCGTACAACAGACTGTGTTCGATGTGAACGTTAATGAGATTTCTTTTTACGACGTCAATAAACATGAGGATGACTCCTGGCAACGTGGATTGCCCAAGCAAATTAGAAACGGCATTGATGGAGGCATCCTGACTAGTTATAACTACCCTACTTGAAAAATAATTTATATTGTTTTGGTGAAATCTCTGGTGATGGTCACTTAGTGCAATTTGTGAGTTCCATGTTACTAAAAGAAATCTTGCGATACTTAGACCATTCTCGAACTGTCACGTTAAAAGATATTCTTCTGCGTGCATATATTTTTCTTGTCTTAGAATATAGAACACATTAAAATACTTAACACGTGAACAAAGAACTAGAATATTGTACATACCTTGTCGAACGTTTTGATACGGAACCTAAGTAATATTTTGCTTCACCAGAATACTGAAGTGGTATGCGATTATTATGAAATACCATGGAAAAATGCGTACCGGATACTTTCTGACAAAATGAGTATAAAGTTGACACTAAAATTAAGATTCCATTGTGGAATTATGTTTGCATGTATACTTTAGAAATCAATGATAAGTCATACGGTTATAAATTAGATATACGCCAGAGCTAATACCTGTGTTGAAACATGGCTGTGACGACTTGAAATAGTTTACCTCTACCATCCATGCGACGCGGTTGACGAAGACATACTTCCGGTTTCTACGATGCTATATATTTCAGCTGCGGAGGGAATGGGATGTGGTGTGGAGGCTTCTGCGGTCATTACTGTGCGTGCAGAGAGGCCCATATATCACTAGGCGTGACGCCATAATGAAGACGCTTCGCTGTAGCTAGCGGGATGGAAATGCCTCTGCGTATCCTTCTGGCTTCCACCGAAATGGCGAAGAGTTAGGATACTGGCCTCACCTAACCAGCTAGAAAATCTCTTTGCTTCACGCCTGGTCGACGTCGAAGTCATCAGAGGTGAGTTACGAATTTGGCCTTGGCATTTTGAAGGAACCATCCCAGCCATCTCCTGGAGTGATTTGGGGAAACTATGAAATACCCAAATCTGGATGACCGGACGGTGATTCGAACCTACTTCCTCCCAAATGTGAGGCCAGAGCGTTAACACTCACCAACCACACTCGGTCATATGTTTCACACTACTCGAATCATACAGCAAGGAGTAATCTTTTTAAAAAGATTATAAAAACCAAAAACCTTACACAAAGTTCCAGTTTGATCAGAGAGTGCAACTGCCCATAGTAGGCCATGTTACAGATAGGTGGAGTATCTTCACCTACTCTTTGCACAAATATGTAGCATTTAAAGTGGAGACCATTCTTGGTGTCGGAGGATATTGTTGAGATCAAAAATAAAACAGTTGAAAACATAACTAACATGTTTAAAATTTGGAAGATATCATTATGTATGGATGAGCAGTTAAGAATGAATGTTTTCATCTGTCACTATTAAAAAAAAAAAATGCTGTAGTTTGAAATAACGCAAATAAATACACCTCCCATTCGGGAGGGCGGCGGTTCGAATCCCCGTCCGGGCATCCAGATTTTGGTTTACCATGGTTTCCCAAATCACTCCAGGAAAATGCCGGGATGCTTCCTTCAAAAGGCCATGGCCAAATTCCTTCCCATTCCTTGCCCCCCATCCTTTCCCGTCTCTAAAGACCTCGCTGTTAAGAGACGTTAAGCAGTTAAAAAAAATAAAAATGAATACGGACTAAAACTTAATGAAGCACAACAACTTTAGTACATGAACCAACTGATGTGCTGTAGATATACGTAAGACAGAAGCACATGTTTTTAGAAGAATGCAGTTCCAAAATCTTACTTAAAGAACTATGTTGAAGTCACTAACAAGATCTCTTAAAATTCGAAAGTTGTGTGTTAAGACCATTAAAAAAATGTTTACTGAGTAACTGAGCTGAAACATGGAACCCCACTTTTTCGGTTGGAGGTGAATGATGCGGACAGTGGACGGAATAAAATTTCAATAATCGTTGCGAAGAAAGCGGAACTAACATTTCTGTCGGGGCTTTTAAGATAAGGCTTTTTGCTTCGGTTGTTTCCGCGCCAAGATGCTGATCGAAGCATGAAGAGAAAAGAGAGGATCGTGTACAGATTCGAAAAGGCTTCAAAAGAGTGTTTTAGATCGTATTTGAGGCATAATTACCACACCTTCTTAGTAGCAGGAGGTACCGTTGAAGAGACGTGGAATCGATTTCTACATATAGTCGGGGAAGGTATGAACTTGCATATACCGAAACGGACAATCAGGGAAGAGAACGATCCCCCATGGTACACACGGGAGGTTAAAAGGTTACTCAAGAAGCAAAGGAAGATACATGCACGATCAAAAAGGACGATGCATCGGACTGATTTAGATAAGCTATTGGAGATAAGGGGACGTGTTAAGAATGCGATGCGTGAGGCCTTTAATAACTTTCGTGAAAATTCTCTCTCTAAGAGCCTCACTGAAAACCCTAAGAAATTTTGGTCGTATGTAAAAAAAGTTAGTTGTAGTGGGAACAATAATCCAGTTCTAATAAAAGACGGACGGGAAGTTGAAGACAGCCGCGACAAGGCTACCGTATTTAACACCGAATTCAAAAATTCATTCACGCGAGAAAACATGGAAAACATCCCCACTTTACCATATCGTGTGGAATTAGAGATGGATCCGATAGAAATTGATAGCGTAGGAATTGTAAAGCAATTAAAACTCCTGAAGTAGGGTAAAGCGCCGGGTCCCGATGGTATACCGGTAAGAGTATTTTCTGAATACGCGGAGGATATTGAACCATTTCTGTCAGATATATTCCGTAAATCACTAGAAGAGAGAAAAGTACCTTCTAGCTGGAAGATAGCCCAGGTAATTCCCGTTTTTAAGAAAGGAGATCGGAGTGATCCTCGGAATTATCGACCCATATCTCTAACATCGGTCTGCAGTAGAATTCTGGAACATGTCATATGCTCGAACATAATGAAGTTTCTAGATGAGAACGAGTTACTTACACCATGTCAACACGGATTTCGGAAGAAGAGATCGTGTGAAACACAATTGGCCCTATTTTCCCACGACATAATGAAAGTTACAGATGCAGGTTCGCAAGTTGATGCAGTTTTTTTGGATTTTCAGAAAGCTTTTGATTCTGTGCCACACAACCGACTTTTAGCGAAGATTCGAGCTTACGGTATTTCGGCTCAGATTTGCGAGTGGATACGTGATTTTCTAACAGGTCGATCACAGTATGTCGTTGTTGACGGGGAAGCCTCTTCTAAGATAAATGTTACTTCGGGCGTTCCTCAAGGAAGTGTAATAGGTCCACTTCTTTTCTTAATATTTATAAACGATCTAGGTGACAACGTCAAATGCTGGTTGCGATTGTTTGCCGACGATGCGGTTATCTATAGGGAAATAAGGTGCTCCGACGATTGCTTAGAAATTCAGCGTGATTTGGATGCTATTTTCGATTGGTGCCGTAAATGGCAGCTTACACTAAACTGCAAAAAGTGCAAGGCAATGCGGATAAGTAACAAGAAGAATCAGTTTGTTCACGATTACAAAATAAACAATTCAGCTGTTGACACGGTTGATTCCGTGAAGTATCTGGGGGTGATAGTACAAAGCAACATGAAGTGGGACATGCATATAACTTCCGTCGTAGGCAAGGCAAATTCTAAATTACGATTCATAGGTCGTATTTTGAGGAATTGTAATGCTCAAATAAAGGAGATAGCGTATAAAACACTAGTGCGTCCGCATCTGGATTACTGTTGTGGGGTTTGGGACCCGTATCGCAAGGTTCTGATTAACTCAGTGGAGAGGGTGCAGAGGAGAGCCGGTCGATTCGTGACTTGGTGTTACAGCTCTTATGATAGCGTTACAGAATTGATACATAGATTGGGCTGGGATAGTTTGGAAGACAGACGATGTAGCTTGCGTTCGAATTTATTGGAGAATATGATAAAAAAATTAAATTTCGAGTGTAATGAAATACTTCTTCCGCCAACCTATTTAGGTCGCAATGACCGGAGGGATAAGATTAGAGAAATAAGATGCCGTACTGATACTTATATGTATTCCTTCTTTCCTCGCACTATTCGGGATTGGAATGGGTGGGTTTAGGATTGGTGCTTAGCACCCTCTGCCACCCACAATTTTTGTGATTTGCAGAGTATGAATGTAGATGTAGATGTAGATGAACGGTGTTACCTGTTTCGAGCCATGGTTGTGTAAGAATTTTTCACTACTAAAGGTTTCTTTTTGTGCTGTACAAAAGGTGGAACTGCATGATTCCTAATATTCAAATTGGCTGTGAAAGTCTTAATTAAATTCCAAACCTCTCCGTAGTGTGTATCTGGAGAGGGCATACGATGATGTTGATGGATATTGGTATGTTATCTTTGGTTGGCGCGCTGGTAATTTTGAGAAACATTACTTTTGATAAAAGATAGCACTAACGTGGTGCCTCTGATTTCTTCCATCAGAATGTTTTGTCGTGAGCTGCTTACTCTTATTTAACTGCCGTAAATATTAATCTTAGTGCAAAAACTACAACAATTTAAGCTTAGAACTGAAGCGATAAACAGCCATGAATCCCATTTCTGTGGTCAACTTGTTTACTTATTTCGTTATAGAAAATATGAAACTAATATTTATCAGTCCACGTTAATGATTTCATTAGGTGATTTTGCCTAGATTACATTACAAAAGACATCGTCTCATGTTGTGATTCACTGAGGTAACATAGATTATAATTGTACGTCTTTAACTGAAATGGTATTTTTTTTCCTTACTGGCTTTACGTCTTTTCAAGGTGATTAGAGGTGGTAAAGAGAATGGGTACGCGAATTAATTCGTTAATGGCCGTTTCAAGGAACCATCGCTGCATTCGCCTGGAGTGACTTGGGGAAACCATCGGAAACTCAAACTTGGATGGGCTGATGGGAATTCGAACCCTCGTCTTCCGAATGCGAGGCTAGAACGTTACCGCTCACACCCATCACGCTCAATGAAAAGGAGCGGCAAAAAATGACAATTTAAATATTGACTATGAGCCTTACTTTTGTCTGTATTTTTTCCTGTCCATCGTAAGAGTTTCAACGCCATTAATATCTTTTATAATTAATTATTTCGGCTTAATGCCTACCATTTTGATATATACAAATGTAACTGATATCTTAGTACTATAATAATTTTTGTTTGATAAATGTATTGCTATTTCAAAACACTTAAAATTTACTGTGGTTGTTACGAGTACTATGATATATGTATCGCGGGGAATCGTAGCTAATTTTATAACAGATCGCCAGTAGATCCAATGAATGTTATGAGCTACATTTTTGGTTGCACGTATTTTTCACGCAAATTCATTTTAATACTAGGCAATAATGAATAGCGTGCGTTATAAATCAAGAGAATAACAGTAATATAACAACATATATTTAACCCGGTATTTACTCAAATAGCTGATTAACTTAATATGGAATTTCATTTCGTTAGTGAAAGTTGTGAAAATTCCCGTTAACGACATGCCTGGATGGTAACGGTCATATTTACATATAGCTCCTTTTCAACAGATTTTCTGCTATAGCTGAAAAGTTATATAATTCGCCCTTTATCTGAGTGATAATTGCGTTCCTTGAATCTGTTCGATAAGCATAAAAAGCGAAAAGCATTATTCTGGTATTAATGAGTTCAAGTAATATTATCTTTTTAAATTGTAATTTCAGTAAATATTGAAGTAATTAAAATCAAATTATTAAATTCACCATACAAATATGTAAATTAATTCCTTAAATTTGAATAATTATTCATTAAATGCAGATGAGAACTTTTGTTTAGTAATCAAATATTTTACTAAATTAAATTTTGTTACAAAATAATCTTGAATCTAATTATTCGATATTCAATAATTAAATCTTCGTTAGCTCATCAGCCTACACAACTAAAAACCTGAACCACATTCACACAGCATTAGTTTCTTGACACTCTCATGTTATAACTGATCTCGGGTCCTAATGCTTAAACCGAGTGAAATCTTGTTTATACTGGGAATTTTTGAGGTGAATTATACCAGTCCTCTTTTTTTGCGTGTCTGCAATAACTCTGATGACAGTCAAATACGAACATTGCTTAACGTAAGTGGGATATTTATCTTACCGATATTACTTGTGTTGTTTGCTAAATGAAATAGCTGCACTGATTTAGCAAGTGAACTGTTTCATAAGGATTTTGTCTCACATATAACACGCCGAGAAGTGGTTTAAGCGATCAAAGGATTTTTTTTTTTTTTTTTTTTTTTTTTTGTGGAATGGGGTTAGTGATATTAAAAGTGTCATCTGACGATTTTATATGTCCCCTTTAAGACGTGTTGTAACATGATTCTTACTTCATATTCTAAACAACTAAACCTCGACTATAATTTGTCAGTTAAAGATATTAATTGATCCTTCACATAAACTAGTAAGATTTTAAGTGTGGAACTAATTATGACATTTTTCATTTCAATACGGATATTCTTTATCGATAAAAAGAAAAGAATTTATTTCTGATGGAATGGTTTTGTGTGGCTTTACGCCTCGTCGACGTCGAGGTCATTAGAGACGAGGAAGGAGTGGGGATAAGAAACGGTGTTTTGAAAGAAGCAACGCGGCATTCATCTGATGTCATAATGGAATGGGTGAGGGATGTCTAGAGCAGACAAAAGTTTATAACATATATTTTCTTTGGTGTCGTTGAGACTAAATACACTTACAAACAGCAAACGAAAACATGAAAAATAGGCACCAACAGAACAAATTTACACAACACATCTGTTCTCAAATCCTATAGAAATGTATCTGTATCAACGGCGTCTGATTATGTTACTAACATTTGAAGAATTAGAAACAGAATGAAGTGTGAAAGTGAATTTTCAACAAAATATTTGAGATACGATAACTGGAGGAGTTTGAAAAGGCCAAGTCCATACGAGACCAGATGAAGCTACGTAGCCTTTATATTCTGACCATGCTTACGTCCTGCTCAAGCAGTAATGCAAACACACGGCACTGCATTTGAATTACCCGACACATAATGCGGTGATATAGTTAAGAAAGATGTGGAAGCTTCATATAAGGCAGTATTAATTGAGTCATACATCAGGTAAGATCAACAATAAATACCTATTGAACACTGAATGTGTAGTACCACAAATATTTAGTTCTTAAGTTACAAAATTACTGAACTTTTACCAGTGGTGCGACTGTTATACATACTTAATTATATTATAACCTTTCTTGTATGGAGATCAAAATTCAGTGTTTTTTGGTAATAAGATAACGTGGAAATCTAAATGATAGTTAATTTTTGTATTATCAAATAAAAAGATCCGTTGAAAGTCCTGATTTAAATCCATCATATCGAATTTCTTGAGATATAATTCTCAAACTTAAGACCAATCGCATATCATATGAAACACACAATTAAATAAAAATTTCCCGCAGCATGTTTCAATACTTGTTCAGCGATACCAGACTCCATCGGATAGGCGAGAGAAATACTTTTTTCCTTCTGTTCTTCTTAGAACGCTCCCATGTCCAAGCGTAGGTGGTTACGGTGGTTACCATGGAAGATGTTTACCCCTTATGGAAGATAAATTGTGGTATTATCCGTTTTCTTCATGACGGTGTTCGTAGGTATTAATGTAAGAGTAAATGACTGTGATAGTATTGTGGAGGAAAGGTGAAAGGAGGTAGAGGGTGAGACCCGGTGGCTGCACTCTCAGGCCTACTCTCCCGAAAGATACCAGGGGTCCTCAACATAAACAGTGTCGTATTCGTATTCCATCACTTCATATGCACTGCGGAAAGGTTTGAGATTTAACACAGACTTTGGGCACGGTCTAGTGATTATGACTTGTACCACCACCTCTCGACCAAGCCCAGATGATGAAATTTTCTTCCACCACCAGGACTTCAGCAAGCTAGCACAGTGTCAGTACCGGAAACGATCACAGTGCCGCAGCCAATTGAGCACCGGGGCGGGCTATGGAGGTGTATGTACCATAAAATTTTGTTTTTATACATATGTATTTATCGGTCAGAATAAAATATATTTCTGAGAAATTTCATTATAAACGCTTCAAAGGAGGCGTATTACTGGGGTTATTACAAGCGCAAGCACCTGTTAGCGATTTTGGGAAACCAAAACCTGGATGCCCGAACGGAGATAAGAAACCGCGTCCACCCAATTGCGAGGACCTTACCTAGTCACTGGAGTATTGCGTTTGACGAAATTATAAGTATCCTTTCTTGGCATTTGGGCAATTGAATCAGAAAAATTGTATATTAATTTCCTTAAAGCCCCTGACAATATGAAATGAAAGTGAGCTCCGAAAAAATGAAGGACTAGGAGCGATTCAGTTTTACGGAACAGAGAGAATGATATTACTACTCATAGTTCTTGTCACGTAATTAATCCAGTGGGTAGTTATTTATTTTTTATATAAGCAATTTTTATATAGTCTGAAGAATTGTAACAATATTATTCAGTTTAGTTTTTATCCATTTGTGAGATCTCTTATCCATTCGGATAGTTAGACTATCTCAGACGTCCGAAACAGTGTCAACACAGCGTGGATGAAATGGCGTCAGGTCACTGGAGTGCTTTTCGATGGGAGGGTACCTTAAATCAAAGATTTACAGAACCATCGTTCAACTAGTGTCAGTATACGGAATTGAACGACGGCAAGTCTCGAAACGACAAGAACAACAGTTGCATTTAATGGAAATGAAGATGATTCGCTGGCCACAGGATTCACTAGATTCGACCGTATCAGGAATGAAAACGTTTGGATGGCATTTGGTATGCCTGCAATCCCTGAGAAAATTTGGGTTGGTTGCCTGAGATGGTACTTGATGTAAGTCCGGAAGGCCGAAGATTAAGAGGGAAAACCAGGAAGCGTTGGCTGGACATCTTGCGGGAGGACTTGCGTCAAGGCTTCACCTGATTTTGCACAAGATCGGCTTTTATGGAAGAAGAAGTTCCGCAAAGAAGACCCGGCAATGCGTGATAAATGTTAAGAAGAAGATTCATATATTCTGAAAAGAACGTGTGTAAGATTTGCTATAATCAACTGCAGTATCTTTCATAGGTTCTTTTGAAATGCGTGCACACTTGCCAACTTCAGGCTCTCCTACTCATATACAGCACATACTTCTTGAAGGATTTTTTCGATTGTTGAAATTTCTGGATTTTCATCTTGTAAGTAATTTTAATCGTTGCCACTACTCTGGTAACAGTATTCATTTTTGAATTGTTGAAAACTAACATAAAATCTTCATTAATTTTATAAACTTCAGTTCATTTCTTTTGGCACTGAACCTTATTTTACAAATCATTTTGTGAAATTTCAGATGGTTATATTAAGAAAGCGGATAGAATGACAGCACTGTTGTTCGCAGACCAATTTAGCAACTTTAAAAAAACAGTATATGTAATATTTGTAAATAGAAATAAAATTTTTCATACTAATAAGAAAACGCGGTCTGAGCTCCATCAACCATTCCATATGGCATTAGTAACAAAAGTTTCTCATTTGAAATATCATGAAACAACCCAACTAGTTTATCGTATAGAAAATAAACCAAGTAACTACTTCGGTTAAAAGGAACATAAACTACAACAAGAATTATGTTCATGAATAAACTCTTGTCGTACTGTGAGTGGAGACTTTCCCGGCGTATTGATGAAGTGAAATCTTCACAGGAGTTCAGCCGGATTGTGTCGTAAAAACACAACGATTTGACAGCAGGCTCTGCTGTCTTTGTCAGGTCTACTGTTTCAGTCTAGTTGTGATTTTCAGGTAGCAATATCTGAAGCAGTAGACCTGATAAAGACAGCAGCGTCGGCTGTCGAAACGTTGTCTTTTTACGCTATCCGGCTGAACTACTGTGAAGATTTCATTTCTTCTCGTACTTCCAGCCGCGTAGAAAAGTCACACTTGTCGGACGTTCCGAAGGCGTCTAGTTAAGCCCTTATTATAACCAAAGATGTCACCGAATAACTGTTTGTTTAAGCGCTGCCGCGGAAACGTTGGGCCGCAAAAGCCAACCCAGTGCAATGACGTCATCCACTCTTATGCTCATTACAGAGGTGAAACTGTTTCAGGATTTTGATATCCGGGTTCCAGGCCACACTGAGTTGATAACCAGTGTCCCTGTTAACTAAACGTATGTCCTTCTTGGATGCTGTGTTCTGCCACAGCTGATTTCATTTCTTGTCTCAGAGGAATATACCTTGCGTTTTCGACACATCGCTGCACAATACACAGCTGCGTTTGTCTGATATGTCCACAGCTACATTCACAAAGTATATAATACATATCAAGGGTTCGTAAATCTAGGTCATCTTTAATGCTGCGTAGCAAGTTTTAATTTCTGCGGGTAGTCTGAAAATTGTCTTGACTCCGTGTTTGAATCAACAGTTTTCGTATTTTAGGTTCTGTTTTAACCACCTTGGTATACAGAGAACGAAGAATTTGTGACAAATTTATCCTTGTAGGTGAACTGGACTATCACCGGAGAATTTTCTTGAGTAATCGTTATAATCAGGAATAGATTAGTCGCGTGTTTAAATAGATGGAATATCCACTGATAGATCGTATTAATACCAAGGGCCTTGCCGTTCTGCCGTTTGTGGGTTCCTTAAGTTCTAAAATAGGTAGACTGTTGACTCAACACGGAGTCAAAAGAATTTTCAGTTCACCAGAAAAAATTAAAAAAACTTGGCTGGCAGCATTAAAAGTGACGTAGCTTTATGAACCCCTGATGTACACAATTACGCTTCATTCATGTTTGCTAAGTGGTGGGTCTTCCCTTTCCACATCAATATCGTCACACAGAATTTTTACTTTTCTGTTGTGTTTTTAAATAGTTATCATAGTAATATATAACGATGAAGATGGAGAGGCCTTTTGTTTTGTCTTAGTTTTGCTTTTTTCTATCATTTCCAGTGTTCAAGAAATGTTGTATATGATATGCCTTGTGTATGTGGACGTAGTTTTATCGGATAAACGCAACTGTGTATTGTGCAGCGATGTGTCGAACACACAAGAAATGTTCGTCTGGGGCAAGAAGTGAAATCAGCTGTGGCCGAACACATTGTACAAGGAGAATATACATTTAATTTCGAAAAAAAACCTACAATTTTAGCCACGATAAGAGATTTCTGGGATAGCATTATAACAGAAAGTGTATAAATCAGAACAACTGATGGCTGGTTGTCAACTCAGTGTGGTCTGGAACCCAGCTATCAAAATGTTGAAACAGCTTCGACTCGGCAATGAACAAAAGAGTGGATGACTTCATCACGCTAGGCTGGCTTTTGTTTTCCACAATCTCCACGGCAGCAAGTAAACAAACCGTTATTAGATAAAATATATCGTTGAAAATGAGGGCTTCGAATGATCGACAAGTGTGACTTACGCGGTTGGTAGCCCGAGAATTTATTTATTCACAACGCCCTTAAAAATTCGATCTTACAAGAATTAGTTTTAATAATGTAGAAAATGATTTCCGTGTAATACTATATATATATAATAAAAAAGAAATATGTTCATAAAAAGAGTAAAACAATGCAATTATTCTGAATTTTAACAGAATCCGGAAAAACTCTTATTAAAACGTTAGATGTGAAGAAAAAGTAATTACATTCTCAACTTCGTGAATCTCATAGTCTGAAAATTTAACTTAACAATAAAAATGCGCTAACAGTAGAATAACTTCTATATGGTAAAATTAATTTAACATCAAAATATTTAGTAATGAAAAATAAAGGCATTGTATTCCGTTTCAGATGTTATTAGCTTTTTACTAATCGATAGTTTCGAGTGATCTTTACTTGCTAACATATTACATCGCAATATCGTTGTTAGTTACATTTATCTACGAGTGTTTTAAGACACCTTCATATCATCTCTTCCGAGAGATAGCGAAAAAATTATGAAGCTCTTTTTAATAGTGAAAATAATTACCTGGTGGATTGAACAAGACTTCGCAGCAAGAAAAGCAATAGCAAATGTACTTATTTTGTGATTGCACACTAAATTATCTGGCACCATACATTTAGATTGAATCTCTGAGTAACATGCATCGTGATACTCAAAGTTTGCGTCAAAATCCAACACCAAACTACTCACTGCACCCCATCAACTTCCTATTATTCGATTGGTAAATCGTTTGAAAAGTCGCAACTCCAAACCTTCATTATTTTTATTCGAGCTTTGAACGTGTCATGCAAGAATTTCTATTTTATGGATCCGGTGACTTTTTTTTTTCTTTTTTTCGCTGTTATCGTTCTTCTGACACCCGACGTGACTTGTCAGCAGTTGCAATCGAACAATGCATTCCTAACGGTTTCCTGCTGATCATATTCTATTCAAAATTAATTTAACCCATTACTACTTCTATGACAGCTTTCACAATTGTGCCTTCCGTCTGTAGAGAACAACCATTTGATAAAGGCTTCGGCCAGTGTTGTAAGTCCATTTCATCACAACCTATAAACTACTTAAGTTTGTGAACAATGGCGAATTTTGATCAATTAGTCTGTTGGTACATGTTTTATAAATACGGTAGGAAAATATATTCAATTATAGTAACAATAACTCTTACTTCCACTAATATTTAAATTTAGGTATGAATTTTCTTCTGTTTTAACTTTACCAATATCTAAATTTACAAATGATATACTAACTTAATAAGCTAAGCAGTAAAATATGTTCCCGGAATATAAACGGTGTTAATAATTTCCAAATAATAACTATATTCCTTGTGGATTTTATTAAAATAAATATATGTTCCACAATTTTTTTTCGTATCTACATATCTGGCGAAACTGAAATCCAGTAACTAAGAAATGCTGTATTTTATTCGTCATCAGATTAAATGCAGGATGTTAGTTCATACGGTTCTTCATAGCAACGGAAAATGTTTGAGCATTCAATGACTCAAACGCAGTTTTTCCGTGTCAAACTACTGTTGTTACAAAGAATAAGAGTGGGATAAATTACGTTAATTATCCGAGATGATTATTCAATTTCAAGTGACATTTCACTATTTACCTTGCCGAGTCGTCAGTGTCTCAAAAATAAAACTCAGCGCAATGCAAATCTGAATTGAGTTAGAAGTAATATTTCATTCCGCAAACAAACTCACATCCCGACTGGTAATAGTAAGAAGTTTTATTTAAAATAACCGAAAAATATTGCGGCATATCGACAGTGAAAGCGTTTCTTCTCAAATTCATGGTATCCAATAGCAAAGAGCACTCCAAAAATAGTCAGGTCAGTTATTGAAAAGCAATACACTATTAAAACTAAAAAAAAAAGACACAATTAAATGATGGATAGTACAGTGTTTATTATAGTTTATTGATTGGCATGTGTTTGTATACCACACAGCCGTTTAATACACATAAATTACTAAAAAAAAGTTTAAGGTAGATCGATAGAATTTTAATTTAAGATTGAAAAAAATAAAATTTGAAAAATCATTTTATTTTAAATTAATACACACTCTGGTTATGATTTTTGTGCAGTACCAACCGAAACATGGCTTTTCTGTTGTTTTGGTATTAATGTGATCGCATTATAGGTGCACAGTAGAATGACCGATACCTGTTTTTTTTTTTTAATTTCAAAGTGTTGATTCTTGTAGAGACCATTTTCAGACAATTTGAATGCAAAACTTATTTCTTTATGGATTGAATGCACTAGTGCGCTTAACGTTACACAATATGACTTTTAAAAAATTATCAAACGTCAACATTTAAAGCTCAATACACGTTATACCAGTATTATGGTTTTGTCTTACAATATGACAAATGTGTGATTACGGAAGGATAATACCTCTTAAAGCGAAAGAGCTGTAGATAACTCAGTGGTTGCACTTAAAGTTTTTCATCTGTACAGTTTTATTAGCTGGCTCGTGAGAATAACTGACATCAAAGGCATTTCACTTTTAAGTCTAATCCGGAAAGAGAATGCACATTTTTATTTTCAGACTGGCTTCGTGGCAGCTGTTGAATATGAACGCGAGTGACACAAATTATTCAGAATGAGTTGATGTAACCCTATATGATAGCCATGGGGCCAAAAAGCTGGAATGTTCTTTTTGAGAACGGTGAAAGCGCAGCGTTTATTCGCAGTTAAGAGTTGTCTAAACTCGGCAATATTTTAGTGAAACGCTCTCATTTTCAGTGAGAGCACTCATCACTTGTAGCATATTCCATTAAAACTGTTTGAGCTTTTTGGACCTTTATAGTATCGTAATAAAGAACAAAGAGATATTTTAAAAATATACCAACATATTACATTACCTGCATGTAATCAAACGTCGTGAAAGATAATATATTCTTTTTGCTAAGGCTTTTCTTCTTCATGCATACGTTTCATCTGATGAGTGGTTTCTGCAGAACACTTTGAATTAAAGATAAGTTAACAGAAAACATTAACTATATGCGTAGCATTAAAAATAGATTGTTAAAATTTATAGTACATTATCACTATCAAACTTTTACTTTTCGGCATTTTAGATCTCTTGGGGAATTCTGAATCTTTTATTATCCTTTTCAACATGACACTTGTTTCTGCCTGTTTATAAATCTGTACTTGTACAGTGTTTTTATGTTACAGATAACCAAAAATATTTCTATTTCCTTTTCGTAATTGATCAAATATATAATAAAATTTTACATTTTATGTACATTCTTACTACGCATATTTATTCTATTCCTTGTTCCTTCTTATTATATTAACAGGCTTCTTGTAATAGGAAAATCGATGCACCTTGAAGCTCAATAATAACATACCGTACATATGAAATATAAACTATGAACATATCTAATCACAGGTTATCTAAAACCATTCTAGTAGCCACTAAAATTCTACAATTAATCACAGTACATTTCAAGAACAATTGGTAATCCACCCATCTTTATACTTTTTTCCTGCAGAAAACGTATTTATCGAGAAGATAACGCAAATGAAAACGCAATTCCCTTCTTTTCTAATCTCTTTACCATTGAGTAAAAATTAATTCAGATTATTAAAAGTTTTATGTTCGATGGTACACTGCTGGTAGTTACGATTGGAAGGGAACCTGTCAACCGTTGCTTCGGAGTAACCAACAATTGGCTCCCAATAGAGCCAATCCTATGTGATAAAACGAGCTAATTAGGATGACAGAATAATTTGTAGATTTTTCTTACTTTCAAGGCTCGACTTTAGACAAATGTTTTAATAATTTTAAAGTTACGATAATATACCAGTCATCTGACATTTAGATTATGATATGCTAGTTCCAAATACACCATCTTGTCTTAATTTTTCTAATCGCTTCAAGTTCATGGTTTGAGAATAGACGTTACAACACCTATTATGCACAACGCAAAACATTTATTTGTATATTGTGCTTCTATTGAAAGCATGGAGAAAGAATTTTTTTCCGAAAACGGTCTTACGAGGGCTGTTCAGGAACTAAATTTACAAGGCCGATGTTCCTGACGTGTCGTCCGTTATAGAGAAAATAGTAGTGTGTTGTAATTATGAGGCATTCAGTTGGCCAGCGTGAATAGTTTCTGTCACCCCCAAAGCGCTAGTTGTAGGAAAACACTTACTGTGACTCATTTGGAAAACTGAACTCGCGATTTAATCCGCTCAGTCATTCTATTTCTGTGGGCGAAACATGTAACTGCAATTGATATTTATCGGCAGTTGGTATCAGCTTACGGAGAGAATGTAATGTTTCGTCAGAATGTCGCAGAATGGTGTCGAAAGACAAAACGTTTCGCTGGTACATCATTGACCACCCTCCCTACAGCCCGGATCTCGCTCCAGCCGACTGTCACCTTTTTTCTGGCATGAAGGAACACCTAGGAGGCCAACGATTCGCTTCAGACAAAAAAAAAAGAGTAACAATAACAACAACAACAACAACAACAACAACAACAACAACATCAACAACACAACAACAACAACAACAACAACAACAAAAACAACAATATCAACAACAACATCAACACAACAACAACAAAACAACAACAACAACATAAACAACAACAACATAACAACAACAACAACATAAACAACAACAACAACAACAACAACAACAACAACAACAACAACAACAACAACAAAATCAACAACAATATAAACAACAACAACAACATAAACAACATAAACAACAACAACAACATAAACAACAACAACAACATAAACAAAATAAACAACAACAAACAACATAAACAAAGTAAACAACAACAACAACAACAACAACAGCAACATAAACAACAACAACAACAACAACAACATAAACAACAACAACAACAACAACATCAACACCAACAACAACAACAACAGAAACAACAACAACAACAACAACATAAACAACAACAACAACAACAACAACAACAACAACAACAACAACAACAACAACAGCACGTAATCTATGTTCTATCAGTTGGCTGTATTGGCTGCGTAAAATAAAATGTATTCGTTTCACTACAGGCTTTGTAACCTTAGTTGCTGATCATACCTCGTACAAGAAAGTTCACAATTTATTTTCCGGCCACTCACAAATATTATTAGTTCTTTATGGTTCATCTGTGTCCAATTTCGCTTTACATTTTGTATCTGACAGTTGTATTTAAACGATAACCTACATTACATATCATAAAAAACTCTCTGAGCACTTGTTCGAGTCAATGTAGAACATGAAAACTGACTGACGGCAATCTTTTAATTTCCCTGGCTAAAAAATATGTAATAACTTTTCAAGTTTTTTTTTTCACCCAGAAGCGTGAGTTTAATTAAAGATGTAAGTCACGGCATTCGTATATCAGTAACGCACGCACAAACTGCAATTACTGCGATAACGGCGCACGCAACGACTGTGAATCACGCAACCGTGGTTAGGTGAGCAAAGTTGCACTGGGAGACATTTAGATTCGGTGATAAGAGATAGGGTAAAGAGGAAGGCAATGGGAATACAGCCTTTGTTGAAGCATTACGTTGGCATCCTGCTGCTAGAGGAACCCCTCAGTCTTTGTTTGTACAATCCGAATTATCTCCATAGAATGATATGATATTTTCTGCAGCTTATTAAGGTTCAAGCTTTTTTGTTTCTAAACATAGAGTGTAACCGTATTCATATCCAATTGCTATTTACAAAAAAGTACTTCATATTTCAGTTTTTAATAATTCTCTCAGTGGTTTACTTAGCTCTTACCTCATATTCTGTTGCCTTTTTCCTGTAATTATATGCTGCTGCATACTGTATAGTAGATACTACTTAATAATAATCCTATAGAATACTTTCTGTTATAAAAAAGTAGGATTGTGCATTGAGAATAACTCTAGAGCTTAAATTATTTATTAAATTTATTTTACTAAAACATTTTTTTTTTGAAAATGTAAAAATTATTTTTAAATACAATACTGAAATATTTTGTAATAGAGTTTGTTATATGTTGTCTTGTAAATAGTGTATATAAATCACAAATCAAAAGAAATTAACTTGAAAAAATGATTGTTCTCTTCGGAAAAAATTTATTTAAAAAAAATTATGTTCGTGAAATATCTGTTATTGGAGATACAAAATTTTCTGTTGTCATAGGATCACAAAAAGTGGGCCACGCTGTTCAAGATTAGTGTTTTAAAATAATGGCAAATATTATAAGAAATATTAGGACGTGTAAAATTTCGATTCGGTGGCTCTCACAGACGAACAAAGGGAACGTTCGGCGGTCCTTAGCCGACTTTTTTTTTTTAATTAGTTATGGTAAGATAAGGTCTCAATTTGTAAAAGTCTATTCGCATGCTACAACAATATTGTTTATTCTATCCCTGTTTCTTCTCAAACGATCATCCTTTCGTCACTAGTTTCATCTAAACGACGTTATGTTTTTTGGAGGCCTATACACATTTAAAATACCACTAAAAATTTAAAAACGCATTCAAATAACACTTAAACGAAAAAAATTTAAATTAGTTTGTACCTTGCATAGAAGAAAATAAATCTAATGGACAATTTTTGCATTACTAATTTAAACATTAATCAGTTATTTTTGGAGTCGGTGTTAGCCAAAACGAGAAAAAAATGTCAATAATGGGGAATTATAATAATACATTAGATTAACTGTGAAGCTTTTACGATTTGATGCAGTCTGCCTGCCACCGCTGTAATGAACGAGGCCGAGTCTCATATTAAAATGCCGTCTAATTTGTTTCGCTAAACTGTCTCCCGCATTAACAATTTCCGCCTCATTATATGTTGTGAAATATTCTTAATTTCGTACGTACTCCTCGTGTCGCCTCGAACAGCAAAAAAAGTGCAGTAAATCGTTTCTCGCGACGGAAGGCTGCCCGCTGAATGACAGCTGACACCAACTCCAAAAATAACTGACTATTGTAAAATTTCAATAATATTAACATAAAATATTTTCGATTTTGATTAATACTTCGATGCAACTTATTTTGAAAATTTTTTTCTTGAAGGCGGTTTTTATTTTTGTGAAAAAATTATTATTAATTTTTAATAATACATTCATGTACCAAGTCTTCCTGTGATTGTAAAGAGTTATAAACTGCAGGATCATTGAAACATCTCTTTGAAATCGGATTCAGTATTACTTTTCAGTTTTGCCGTTGTGAGGGGTTTGTTTCTTGTTTAACTGTCGTTAACTATGTTAGTTGTTAACAAAATAAATTCAGAAATTCGGTCGTAAACGATTGCAAAAGATTAAGTCTGCGGCCATACTTACGTTTTTTTTTTTCACTGCCTCAACGTCGTTTTGTAGCCCCGCTACTGTATTTAGCTTTATCTACTGTTTCGAATAGATTGTGTTGGATTCGCTATAGTTCGCGTTAGGAAAATACCCAGCTTTGACCGTTATAACGGCCTTGATGGGAAACCCTTGAATGTTATTACTAAGGATCGCTTGTGATAGTTGATCCTTTATATCGGTGTCATAATTGTGCTAAGTGGAACTTTGAATTTGTGCCATTCCATTGGGAGTACTGTGCCTACCTACTCCAATCTGTCAACTTCTGGGCGGGTGGTATCAAGCCTGGTGAAAAAATTATCTTCTTGTCGAAAGATTTCTGCATGGCATATTGGTGATCTCGTGAAGAAGGTCTATTGGCGTGTAGATGCTCGCGTGGCTAATCATTCTTAAGCATCTGTTCTTCACTCTTTGTAAATGTAGCAGGGTGTTTTCACGCCAAGACCTAGCGGGAGGGGGGGCGGGGGGAGGGGGTAAACGCGAAATGGAAATCCTGCAGATATTGTCACATTGGCGTGTTCTTCCCGCGCGTGAAAAACACGCCTATCCAATCCCGCGTGTGCACACATCAGCAGTTTTTACCTCTGGAGAGGTTCAGTCATCTTCTGCTTGTCAACTTGACTGGTCTCGAAATTATGAACAGAATTTCATAAAGTTATAAGAATGCAGTAATTACATTATGTGCTGTGCTAATAGTTGTGCGTCGCCGTCGTCTTGGAAGGAGAAAGTACTGGATCCATCCCATATTGAGCGACAGGTCAACGAAAGGAAAATTTGTGCTCCTACATACAAAATTATATGAAGTTTTTCGAGTACTACAGGATGTCTGTTCCCTCATTTGAACTGCTCCTGTCTACAGTGAAAATTGCTCATGGATCATTGCCGTGAAAAAATAGTTATGTTAACCTCCCTGCATAGTTCTGTATAATATCATGCACACAGTTTATAAAAATATGAATAAATTTATCTAAATTTGCTTTTGTTTCTTCTTCAGACTTCCAAAACGACAGAAGTTACTGCTATCCATGAATTCCTCTTGATTTATCTGTTTTTATAATCCAAGTGTTTTGCAGTTCTAGTGTTATAAGTTCACTATCTAAGCACTCCATAATATCAGTAAACAATGTAAACGCAAGAAACAAGAGCTAGTCACGCGGCGTGTTTTCCCGCCAAGGTGGCCACTCACTACAGCGTGAAATCCCGCTGATGAATGGGCTCGAGCTCATTCCGCTGTGGGAGACCTTGAACACGCACCTTTGCCCACTTCCCGCTGCGTGAAAATCACGCCTGTCTGGCCGGTTCCATATACTGTGTAGTTCATATTTTCGACGGGATTTCACACACAAAGTTTGCGTGAAAACACTGGTAATTTCCCTGCCAAGACTTGAGTTGCACTTGATAAAACAATTATTCACCATGTGGGACTTAAATGTTGCTTCAGGCGTTAACTAAATAACACTGTTTATACTTTAACAATAATGAATGACCGTTGCCACTGGTAGATGCTATGATTGAATAATGCGGTCGCCACACGATTGACATACATCTCAAACGTGAAAGATGTAATTAAATGCTGACTGCAATTGGTGATAAAATATTTGCTGTGACTTTTCGCTTTTCCTAGGTATTTAAATTTTTTTGTTCAGTTCCCTCTAATCTCGTGGGTAAACAAAATTAACGAATTGAAATATCTTCAAAACTGAATTTTTGTGAATATGATAAATAAACTTTAAAATGAACCGCGTAATGAGTTTCTGCAGTGTAAATGAATGCAAAAAGAACCGCTGGACTTGAAAACCTACTCTAAATAAAATTCCTTTCACAAAGGAATCCTTGAAATTGGACTCAGAAGTATTTTCCTAATAGGAACGACTGATAGAAATGCTTAACTGTATTCCTTCTATGGCTTTACGAAACTTATAGATACAGTACAGCCACAAATATAAACTGTTAAATATAGCAGCCCAAAAACCATTCAATATATTTTAGCAGTCTGTCTCGTGTTGTCTGCCTGCTTACAGTGCCTGAACAAGTGCAATGCTCACTGCGTAATAATCTTAGGGTGACTAGCAGTTACCGTCCTCTCAGCGGTTTCAACATACACTTCTCAAAACACTTCCCGCTCGTTGAATCTCGGATACAAAAATACGTATAACTTCACAAAGATCACTATAATATATGCATCTACCTCATATAGTCACTTTAATCATGATAACCCCTTTAAGTGTTGCTTATCATTTGGAAACAGCCACAGTTAAAATGAGTCCCACTCCTGTGTCAAAAACTAAAATTTATTCCTCGAGAACTAATTCAAGAGATGTCCGTGACGGTATTAGTGCGAATATGTACGAATTACACAGTGTTGTCGCCATTTCGTTTTTAATTTCTCGGGGAGAAACAAGCTTGTACGCTTGTACATAACTTTTACTTTTACAATTAAAACATTTAACTCCGAAAAGTAGACTACTTAATTCATATTACCATTATACTAATATGCTTGTTTCGTTTCACTTCTTGGCGCACATAATATTTCTGTCAACTCATTTCAGCCATTTCCATTTTGTAAGTTGTTAGGCTGTATCATTGATGTGCGGTCTTATCAAGCATAAAAATACTTGTAAACAATTAAAAACCCTTGCGTTCGTCATGGTGAGGTTGGTCCAGTACATTAAATACTTTGAGATAGGCTTGCGTTTTCCCGTCCAAGTCTTTGGCAGCAGAGAAGAGGTCATGGGATCAGCACCACGTTGCAGTTCCATCGAATGGGAATTCATTTAAAAGTCATAGCGATCCGTCAGGGACAGCAACCGTCCATACAGACACCTCTGCTTCAAAGGGTTTGAACCTCAGTCACCCAGTACATGGTCCGTCTCTTTGCCGAGTAAGCTATGCAAAGCACCATCAATATTTATGGGTGGCCTTCGTCGAATTTATGTAGGGTCGATAGTAATTCCGCCTCATGTTCTGTTTCGGCGCATTCTGTTTGCTTCCCCCCTTTCCTACCACAAACCAGAGCCTGCACTGCTCATTGGCGCACTCACAGGCGGCCAATCACTGTCGCCTTGTTGGTTTCGCGTTGATGCGCTTGTCTTGCGACGGCGATATCGGATTCCGATAGAGCTACAGGCTCGCTGTAGCCGCAGGTAAACACGTCAGATAGCCCTCCGAGCAAATACCCTGATTAGTGGACTGCCCCTAGCAGCATGGGAGAGGGTACTGTCTCCAAAATACTCCATTAGATTCGCTTTCTTTGACAACCTCCAAAGCCTAAGCTTGGCAATAGATTCCTGCAATAACATCGTCGTAGAATCAAGTTTTTTGAAAACAATATGAGTAGGGTAACTCACTGGTAGACAGAATCAAAGACTGATCTTTGAATATTATGAAACCACTCTCTTAACTAATCAGCTTCTTGTATGTAATGTGTAAGATTTTGTTTCCAGAAAACTATGTCGCGTTATTTAATCCAAATATCTGAATGTATGATCTGCCTGTAAGTTATAATAGATGCCAGTGTATGCTGTACTGATTACTAATTGCTTTATTCAAGTAAAATCTACTTATCGGTGTTGCCAGTAAGAGATACCATATTTCCATATATTCTTAGTTTCTATGAAGAATTTACTACGTTCAATGAAATATTTATGGCTTTTAAAAATTGTCGCAATCAAATTGCTATTTTCATAAAGATGAAAACGTTGAGACTTTTATAAAGTAACTTTAACATAGATGACCATTAGGGTCACTAGATTTTGTTTCCTTTCTGAGCTGTGAGGAAAACAGCGAATCAAATATCGAAAGCATCAAAGCTTTAAAGATGAATTATTACTGAGAAGCTGAACTGTATGATATAAGTAAGTCTCTTGACTTTGGATGTTCTACTACATTTATCATCTCTATTCTGTCTCGAAATATAACATTGTAACATCTTTGTTCTCATGACAAAACTAGCAAATCCACTTTAACAAAATGCGTTGAGCCTGAAGACTGGAGGTGATTACATTAACTCGGAAACCCTCAGTGAGTCCGATGAAGCCCGAGGTGTGTATTATGCTGGTCGCCACCACAACAAATTTGAAATAAATAACAGCATTGACTCTGTTTGCACTTATATTGCTAAAAGGAAGTGTAAATACGATTCCAGTTAAAAGTCGATTATCTCTATGTAAGTTACCTCACAAAAATATGAAGGACAGAGATTAAGAAGTTATAAAGTTTAGGAAGAGATGTAAAAAAACAATGCGACTTACTTAAATTTACATGTTCCTATTTGTTTATTTACGACAGTTGAATGCACAAATTCGTAAGCTAACGTCTAATGTTAGCGATCTATTCTATGTAACAGTTAATGGAACTAGGTTACAACATAACATAAGATTTTTCTTTTATTGATAGAAGGAACGAAACAGAGAAGTTTATCAATACTCGAAAAGTCTACACAAAAACTAGGTAAACACGAAAAAAAAGTAAATCATTGTTATTCATGTTATAAAATTACACTTTCGTTATAAACTCTTTCATAACAATAAAGATTTTGGTGGGATTTTTGATGTAACGGCAGATACAGAAAAAAAATTGTAATGTGATTAAGATCCATTGTTCATTTGCTAGTGCTAGTGTGAGTTATTGCTTATCCTGTTCTATTCCTGCTGCTTGTTCTGCAAGAAGTAGCAATAAAGCGCTGGGGAAAGCTGGATTTCACTATCTAAAATATTTTTTTTTATTTTTTTTTAACAATCTTCAGAGGTTGTTACCGGTATACATGCTGCCTGTGTAATTGGTTTTACTCCAGTATATTATATTTATACGTTTATAAAATTTCTTTATCCAACTAAAAAATAAAAACTCTGCATTCGGTGTTTTTGGGCAGTTATAGTGAGTAAATGTACTTAATCAGGGAAGACCAACGGCAAATCTGTT
Source organism: Vandiemenella viatica (assembly GCA_031002005.1). NCBI lineage: Eukaryota > Metazoa > Arthropoda > Insecta > Orthoptera > Morabidae > Vandiemenella > Vandiemenella viatica. Next base: position 203,083,726 of record JARYHS010009186.1, read on the forward strand.
CGTTACTAATCATCTTAATAAAGTAAATATTGAAGTAACTACTGATTTTTTAGTATACAACTAAACGATGTTATGAAATTTATACCGTGATTATAAAAAATCTGTTTGTCATTAAATACATAAGAAGAATTATTAACATTATGTTGTCTACCCGCCTTACAAGCTTTGTTTCACAGCACACGAACAGAGTAATTTTGTTCAAACAATAGTAGATTTTAACTGCTGTGGAGGTTTTTGATGTTTACAGCTGGTGTCATCTCTGTCATTAAAGCATCGAAAATGTGTAGTGTTGTCGTCACATGTCTCCATGAATTATACATCAGGATGAAGTATTTTTGAACGTACACGACATCAGCAGGGTTATTTATGTAATTGTGTCATGGCTCTCAATTCAACACGAAATCCTGCGGCTCCCAAATTGCAGTCGCTCAAGCTCATTTACATTTACAATTGGGCTCATTTAGTCAATTGCATTCCGAGAACCAAGCTTTATTATGGAGGCTTTGGACCCATGTAAGTATGAGTGAAATTTTTACATGGTAATATTCCATGGAAATAATGTTTTTTGCTTACACTTCATCTAAACATTAAACATTTCTTAGCAGAAGAACATTCAAACTGGTTCAGATTTGACTAGTTAGTTTCAACTTGCCTCAGTAATAGTTCTTCAAGTTATAATAATCCATTAAGTTTTAAGTTATTTTAATTTTCGCCAGTGACTGAAGCCATCATTGAATTTCATAATTTGGATATAAATTGTCTGTTTATCTGTTTATGCATGAAATTTAAAGTACATATGGTCCACGATCAACAATATTTCATCATTTTCACCTTGCTTTTCAATTAAAACGGTAGTGGTGTCCTAGAATTTGTTTACTTAACTCAATTTTGCTTACTTTTCCCAATTATATTTAACTCATTAGTCCAAACCAAGGGTTACCACAAACGCTATAATCTACTTTTAGCTTTGATCTCTTCGTATGGTTTCTTCTAGCAGGTAGAGTACATTTTATATCCTCTATTTTATTTTATAAGACGTCTGACATAGACTCTTCTGTTATATTTTTTATCAGTATACTCCTTTTTACCAATAAGAAGGAAAATTTAGGCATTATTTCTGAATCTCTGGTTGAAGTAAGAGTTTATGGCAAGAGAAATGTTACAATTTTTTTTAAATTAAGAATTATTCAATAATTCTTTGTAGAGTATGTAACAGGTGTCTACCAGAAACGTTAGCATCTGATTGTATTAATGAAAATAATGTTCGTATATTCTGCAAATTATTTTTATTTCTTGCGTTTAAGATAAAAAAATGAAAAATATGTGTAACAAAAAACGTGATACCGTATATATACTAAACACGCATTGTAAAAATAATCAACTTCCTGAAGATTTCATTGCAACGAATTATTTGTTTTACCTTAAAGTTCTACTCAGTATTTTTAACACATTTTCCATTTGTAAAGAGTTTACAGAAAGAATAATACCATAAGATGCAACCAAATGGAAGAAAGAGGAGCACATAAAAGTTATAAATCGCAGTTCCTCTGTTACAAAAATTGTCATATTGCAATTTATATACAAATCTTCGTGTGGAAAATTCATTTTTTTTTAAGATTAGTGATATGAGCTCTGCCAAAATTTAATTTCATCGTGTTTGTATTTACTTCGAATTTATCGCCTGAATTTGTAAATATGTATAATTGTAGCATCATTTTCAGAAATTAGCACGCTCTTAGCCTTTATAGGGTATATTCATTTTTAACATGGACACTGATGTATAATAAAAAGAGAAGGAGTCCTGGAGAACAGCAATATTGTTTTCCATTTCTTATTTTCTTCAATTATGGCAAAAACATGGCCACAAATTTATTACTCTGAAAGCGGTCTCATTTGCAGTACTATGAATTAAATCATCAATCTATATTTTCATGTATGGATTCGTCACTAATTTGAGCAATTAAGGCACTTCAGTTATTTTAAAAAAATCTTTTTGAAATATTAATTGTGATACTTGAATTTTATTTATTTGTGAGTTTGTTACTGGTATCAACTGTCTCTTCTCAATAATTTTGGAAATACGTGTAAAGGACACTCAGAATATCAGTATCCCATGCTTATTGTGCTGCCATTCTCTTTGCTATTTATTTAAAAGTTGTTTTTGCTTAAGGCTTTACGCCTCGTCGACATCGAGAACATTGGAGGCGGTAAAGGAGAAGAGGTAAGCAACAGGAAGGAATTCAGTCATGAGTTATCCCATTATTCGCCTAGATTAATTTGGGGAAACCAAGAAAATCCGAACTCTAGTTTGGTAGACTAGGCTTCGAACCATTGCCCTCTGGATTGGCAGGCCATAGCGTTACAGCTTACGCACCCTGTTACTTAATAACTTTTGAGTTAAACATTTCATTAATTTACCCTAAATCACTAAGCTCAAATTTATAGTCTCCACACTCAACTTCTTAGAATAGTGTTCCACATTTTTTTTTTTTAAATGGCTTTTGGCATCTCAGGCCATACAGTCAGCCTGATGAATTTTTCCAGCTAATTAGACACACCACAGGACGGACATGACATTCACATACACAACACTTAAACACCAATGCCCGCGGCCGGACTCGAACCGGCGACCTTCGCCACTCTAGCCCCGACGCTACTGAGGTCGACTTCTAAAAATCATTGTGGGCAGACTTTCTTGGATTTCATTTGTTTGACTAGAGATGCCGCTAGGAGCGTCCTTCATAGCATTACGAGAGATTGTTATTTGTTGTCAGCTCACAACTGAATCGCTAGCGCGTTCTCCGTTCCTAAATTCCGTTAAATGAGTGTTCAACCTGAGTTCCGTTGCAAGTACGGAACTCGTACTTCCAGTAATGAGAGTACAATAGGTGGGTTACATTAATTTCGCGAAAAGTATGCCTTTGCAAGCAAATTATGATCAGCCCCGTGTCTGAAGAGATTATGTAACAGATTCAGTAGGCTACAGAAATTCTTACTTTCATATGCTAGACTTCGCAGGATTTCCCAACACTGATATATTCGAAATTTATATGCATGCGTGGTGAAAGTTCGGAATAGCTTTATGCGGTCTAAGAAATAGATTTTTTTCTATTGTGCAGTATCATACAGTTCACCACAAATAATTTTTATACCATGCACTCCTATTACAACGCTGTTGGTTCATCTGTTGTGTAACCTCCCCTTCTCACATAACAGTAAAACTAATTACTGTGTGAGGCTAATGCATTTGGGAGGTTATATCCAGTTTTGTACGCTCAGAAGGGCGTACTGGGAGGATTAGCTCCAAAATGTTAATTAATAAAGGAACAATTCGGTTCCAAGAATATCTTTACTTTGAAACCCGGCCCGTAATGTTAAGTGCAATGGTTTTAATAACTTTTATAGGTCTGGCAACGACTAAATCAAAAGCGATAGTACATAGGTATACTTCACCTTTAATATCACAACTTAACACCGTATTACAAACATCACCAATTAATACATTTCTCTCCTAAAATTACACCACAGCGCACCTCACGCCAAGACTTTTTTTATGTGCTTGCTTCTGCACGTCTCTCTTCCTCTCTGACTCTCCAAAGACAATACTAATCCTACCTAAACCTAAGAGCTTACAACTACCCCAGTACAATATTAAAAGCGTCTGTGGAACTCGTTATATTTACAATTTCATAGTATTTACATTTTTAATTATTAATCATTATTTAATACCAAGATATAATTAATAATAAATATAGATTGGACACTAAAGGTTGCAGTTGTCTAAACACTACAAATTAAAAGGAAATGGTAAAACTTATTTGGAATAATGAAGCTGAAGAGACCATTTATTATCGTTTCAGATACGTGACATGTTCTTTTCGAATTTAAATTTGTTGACAAAAATTGTCTCATCTGAAAGTGTAAAACATATTTACCACTCTATGGAAGGTGTATAAGGTGCTGTTACATATTTTAACAAGTCGCGTGAGCAGACGCTGCGTTTTCCACCTACCTGTATATCTCCCGTTTGGTGCTTAGTGTTCCTTCACGAGATGCAAACACATAAATTCCATCCCTGTGCCTTCTCTCGTTTCTCATTCGCGTCGGCCTCAGAGCATGTAATGCGTGCGTGATAACGCAGGAAGAGTCGCGCGGAAAATTTGAGTACACCTTATGGCAGCGCAGCGGCTGCGTAATGGAATCCGAAGAGCAGAAATCCCATCTCAAAAAGTACCCCCGCGCTATTATTTGCCATTTTCACTTTATATCTACAGTAAACATTTTATAAAATAGACTTTTTATGGTCTGTAAAGCTGGTGAAAGCGAAAGGTTCTCGTTTCCTGGGAGAGGAACGGGCACGTGTATCCCATTGCCACGGCTCAGACACCTACAGTACAGTACATGGCAGTAGCATGAAATGGAAATGAAACCTCTTTCTTAATTATGCCGTTATATGTTCAACTTCAGGAATCCCACAGACTTTCGTTGTAAAATTTTAAAGTTGACTCTGATATAAAGATATTTGCTTGCAAGAATATAGTAACTTTTAATCAGTATTTTAGACGTATGTATCCAAAATCACGAAATTGTTTAGTCCTGTTAACTCCTATTGATGTATAGTTTTTCGGTGCTGTTTTCCAGCGTTATTGTTTCACGTTTCCCCTTCTGCAGTATTCTGAAACCGATGAAACTTAACATAGCGTTTGGGAAGAATTGGTTTCCTGAAAGCTGACGACGTGATTTCCTGGTCATAAAAGAAATCTTCATTTGCTTCTAATATCAGGGAATTTGATAATAATGCAAATTAATGTAAAAGCGATGACCGCAGTGAAGAGTGATACAAAAAACTACGTGGATTTTATTTGTTTGAATAACGGAGTCCACCTCTATAAATGTCAAAATTAAGCACTAACTTTGCCAGGGGGTTGACTTATAGCTTACTTGGTGCTCTCTGAACTTCTAAAACGATTGTCATGTGACAGATAAGAGTTAATTATCAAATATTTATCCAGAGAGTCATCAAAGCGGTACATCAGCGTCAACAGAACAATCACCACATTTTATTTCCCTACCTCCACGGGAAGAGAAGGAATAAATTAGATGCTAATTAATTTCTTGAGAAATTTTTTAATAACGGTTCTGCAAAATGAATTATTATAGGAGAAAAAATGTTTTTTCCTTTACATATGTCTGTGATTAAAATACCATCATGTGATATAACTATACAGAAGCTTTGGTTTCAGAAGACGACGACCTTGATGAAGTTGTTACCAGAGTAAATCAAACAAAGAGGACCAATTCAGCTTTCATTGATTATTTGTTCGATGTTTAGCAAAGGTTACTGTTTCACTTACTACAAGGGGTGATCAAATGAAAAGGTACGAAACGACACGGTGGGTACAAATGTAGACTTTATTCAAAATATACACCATAGGCCTGAGCACAACGATCCCACTGATGAACAAGCAGCAGGATTCCTTGTTCCCAGAATTCCTGTGGCCGTGACGAGACCCAGTCCTTCACAGCGTCCTTGGGTACGTCGTCCGAGTTGAAGCGCTTCCTTTTCAGGCGTTTCTTCAGTGGACCAAACACCTGGAAATCGCAGGGCGACATGTCCGGACTGTAGGGCGGATGGTCCAACGTCTCTCAGTTGAACTTGGCCAGTTCCATGTGTGTGACTCTGGAGACATGTGGACGCGCTTTATCATGGAGAAGAACCACACCCTCCGTGAGTAGCCCCGGTATTTGGCTGAAATAGCTTATGATAATGCTTGTTCCAGACCAACGGCAGTTCCGTCAACTAAACTTATTTTTCATTTTTTTAAATTTATTTTTAAGTAGGCAAAAATGTAAGTTATTTTTAAATTTGAGCGAATTTCGCTATTAACTATGGATAAATTGTCTTCGCGTAGTTGTTCCATTTGTAAACTTGATTCTTAGGTACGTGTTATATCCCTCCATTTTGGACACGGGAGATGCAATCGAAGTTGGTTATAATCTTTTCACTTACCTACTTCCCACTAATATTACGATTATATAAGACTGGAGGTTTTTGTCGGCGTTGCAAATGAATAAAATTTTCTCGGGTAAATAGCCGAATTAGACCCCCCATTAAACACGACATTTCGGTTGTCACACAGTGTCAAGTGAATGGCATGGTGGCATAGTTAGTGACCGCCAAAACGTCGTGTTTAATCGATCGACTAATTCGGCCAGTTACTCGAGAAAATTTTATTCAACATTAAAAATTTTTGATGGTTTTCAGTATTTATCTAGACTACTAGCGGAATGATTTTTTCACATAATCTCACGTTTCACAAACAGGATAATGTAAAACACATCATCACAAAACTTAAAAACTGTGGCAGTACACTATTTTAGGCCGTCATTAATAAGTGCGCAGTTTTCTAATGTGAAAACCATTTCACTTACATGCCGTTACATACACACTGTGTGGAATCCAGTACCTCCTACACAAACTTTTCGAAATCTTTTGCAGTTTACAGGTCTTCTTTAGTCATTAAGGCTTGTAGACGTCTAAAACATTACCCGTCAAACCATTGGATCCAATGAGCAGGAAAAATTTGGCCATGGCGTTTGAAGGAATAATTTGTATGGCGTGATTTAATGAAACTATACTGTAATTTTATAGCCTACTGAAATAACTCTACCCTAAAATCTAGGAGAACACAAAACATAGGCTCCCATTTATATTTAAAGTTAATGAGACATGTTCTCACATGAGGCGTTCCTTCATCAAAGCAAGCTATAGAACGCTATTCGACTTTGGAGACTGAGCTTTTTCTGCTTGAATTTCCGATATCGAACGCCCTCTGCTCTCGCTAAAGAAAATATCACTTCTTCGCTGTCTGCGGCGCGTCGCATGATTCATAATTCTTTGTACTGATGTCGGGCAGCATTACAACAGTAACAAAGGCAATTTCGAAGCTGTAGTAACGAGCGTCCCACTCACCCTCATTAGGGATAAGCTAGCAATGCTGCTGCCTCACTCACAGTAAGCCAGCTGTCCGCTCTCATATGGAGCGAACATGCAAGTGAAAACTGCAGCTGTGCTTTAACTGAATATCTTACTGTTACTCATATTCATGGTATATAAAAGTATGATCCTTATGATCCAAGTGTTTTATGAAAACTTGCGCTGTGGATCTAATGTTGTTGGTGCTGCACCTTCAAGTGCGAATCACGTAACGGTGCCTTCCACAGTAATAGTTTAAGTGTGAAACCTTCGCTCTGCCTCTAATAGTCTTTTGACGAAGGTAGCTCAACCTAAAACAGACCTCAGTTTCACTATGGCAGCTACATAGCCTTACAAGTGTTTCGTAGTTGTTGATAACTTTTTAACTAAATCGCTTCTAGCAGAATACAGACTGAGACCCAGTATTTAATCATTATTCTATAAAATTATTACTTAATAAATTTAATTGGTCAGACCGCTTATTTTTTATATCGGAGGTCCCGTTTAGTCTTAATCACATATGAAACATAATTAACATCATTTAACTGCCGACGATTAAAGAATTCGAACTTCACAACCGAATCAAATAAATTTTCTATCAGACAGAAGACACAAAACAAAATAATTTTTTATGACATTTGGCCATGTTATCAACACAGCCAAATCATCGTGTGTGTTTCTCTTACAGTGTATACATTTCATTTCATTCAATTAATTTAGCTCAATCCATCTTTTGTAAGGACGACACAAAACAAACACAACATTTAACTAAAACCACCCGTGCACTCGGCCGAACTCGAACCGGCGACCCCTGCAACGCGCAGCAAGCTCTCTACCTCTACGCTGCCGGGGTCGGCAAAAGAAATCTTACATCCGTTTACTACAAACGAAAGAACAGCGGAGTAGAACAAGGAGAAAAGTGCATTTGCAGGGGTGGGTCTATTAATAGAACAAAATCGGAAGACAGATCTTGTATCATACAAGTATGCAAATGAAAGGATAGTTAGCGCCTGGTATTAGATCCCGAGATGATATCATACATTAACAGGACCATATGCGCCGGAGAGAGTGACAAAGAAAAATTCTACCATACCCTACAGACCTAGATTGACCGGACTAATAAATCAGACTATCTAATTTCAGCAGGAGATCTTAGTGCCAGAGTAGACAATCAGGGGATTGAAAATGTGGTCGGAAGTTTTGGAGAAGATTACTTAACAAGAATGGGATTAAATTGATGGGATTATGCAGCTATAAAAACATTTTCTCCCGAAAAACAAATATACACGGAGTGCCAAAAGACTGGGATCCATGATTGATTATGTTATGGTGAATGAAATAACAAAATCAATGGTACAGTACACGAGGATTTTCGCAGATATTGGCCTGCCAACGCACCACTTTCTTCTAATAAGTAAATTAATACTTTGAACAAGATGGAGGAAAATTGACACAGTAAAAGAAAGAAGATAAATGTTATGAAAAGCTTTAACTTGTACAATTGCAGGAAGATGATATTAGATATTTGTACAATAGAAGACTGGCCAAAATCATTTAGAAGGACCGATAGGAAAAGATAAAGATACAGAATGGCATAACATTAAAGAATGTGTTAGAAAAATAGCATCTGAAATGTTGGATAAAACAAGAGTAAGCAGAAACAGGAAGGGTCTTAAGACATTGAATGAAGAAATGAAAGAAACACTGAAAGAGAAATGGAAGGCTTATTTGGCAATTATATAGAATGGTATAGACGAGGCAAGAGAATATGATAAGCAAAAAACGAGATCCATAGTAAGGAAAGTACTTAGAGAAAACGGTTATAAATTTTTAAATCGGATAGAAAATGATGTTTATGGGCGCATCGACTTTTCCTAAAATATACTAAGGAGTTTGAACAGAAAGAGACACTGCACATATCGAAGTAATAGAACTGTAAAGGTGAGTAAAACACTACAAAAGCCTCTGACAAAGTGATGATACAAGCAGACCCAATGACAAAAACAGAAGGACTAGATCACATAACAATAGATTAATTGTACATTACAGCTTTAAGCAAAACAAAAAACAGAAAAGCAGCTGGATCGGAAAGAATAGTTATTGAATTAGTTAGATATGTGGAAATGCTACTGAAGTAGTCTTTTACATCTAATAGACATTTTTTGGCTTAAAGGTAAAATACCTGAGCATAGGTGAATAGCAACTCTCTATTTTCAAGAAAGGAGACAGATGCGACACAAACAGTTATAGAGGAATAAGTATTTTGAAAGAGGGATATAAAATCTATGCCAAGATAATTTTTACAAGACTGCTACCAATAACAGGAATCAAACATTGAGAATTCAGAATGGATTAGGGCTAGGACGTTCTTGTTCAAATAATATACATATTATAATTAGAATTATAGAGAAAAGGAGGGAATATAACTTGCTGACATTCAGTGTATTTGTGGACTTCGAGATGGCTTTGACACTGTAGACAGGAAATTGCTGTTGGAAATACTTCATGTAATGGGTATCCAAAACACACTATAGTTTATATTTTAATACGAAGATACTCCTCGAAAGAAGGAATGAACAACAAATGTCAACAATTAACCAAGGCGTAAGACAAGGGTGTAGTCTTTCCTCAATGCTTTTTAAAATATATCTGAACGATGCTACTGATATGTGGCAGAATGAATATACAACGAGGGGTGTAGACTTAGGACAAGGCATGTCCCCTAATGTATTTTTATTAGCTGACCACCTATCGGTAATAGAGGATACTGAAAATGGATTACAAAGAGCCCTCCACAAATTATTAATATATTCACTACTGCCTGAAGATAAGTACGAACAAAACCAAATGGCTTTCTGTGGTTGAGAACATATTAGAGAAAAATTAGTTAAAATGCTACCTGGTTCAAGACGTATTGCACTATAACTACCATCGTTGTGACGTCACACATTGTGTAAGCAAATACATTGATAATAAAGTGAACAAGCATCAGATGATGTGTGGAACCATAGTTAATAGTTTATGAAATAAGACGCGCAGAGTTACATAGACGAAATTTTATAGTGATGGCAGTTCCTGTGCTTCTCTATTGAAGTGACTCTTGTGTAATGAAGAGAAGGTTCAAAAGCCGCATACAAACATCGTAGATGAAGTTCTTAAGATCTTTAAAATGATATACAGGGCTAGATCTAATAAGAAACGAGAGAATGAGAGCGTTGTATATAGGGTTTGAATGATAAGATAGAGCGAGATAGGTATAACTGGAGAGACACTCTGCATAGAACGAATGTTGAAAAACTACCAGAAATAGTAAACCAATACAGATTGAAAGATAGAAGAAGTATAGGTAGACCAAGGAAGAGTCCCTAAGGAGGAATAGGTCAACAGGCCTAATCCTTGTTTGGGAAGAAGAATAACATTATTTCAGTATTCTGTTATTTTTAATTTCTTGATGTTCTTCAGGTACTTTATCGTTAAATTTGATTCACTTTATTGATCTATAAATAACATTTTCATTTTGTGTATTTTATTTTTACTTTTTACTAACCTCTTATGGGGTTAAGTTGGAACGGTACCAGATTTCATTTTATCCTAGTTCCCAGAAATCAGTCCTTGATAATGCCCAGATGGTCTCTACAAAGGTCATGGGCGTATTTCTTCCCGATCCTTGTCCCTCATCTTCACCGGATTCTAATTATGTCGACGTGGACGACCCGTAAAGCCGCAAACAAAATAGAAGAATGGTAAACATAGCCACACTTCGATGAACGACAACACGTCACAGGTCAAGGGTGTAAAATTGCAGCAAATTGATATTTATTTACCCACATAGTATTCCAGCATTTTTGTTGGTATAGTGTGTGTATTTGCTAAAGAAGTTGCCAAGGCATTATCAACATTTCGTTACCATATGTAATACATGAAATTGCAAACTTAACGATAAGATATTATGAAAACACAGTCGATATTAATTCACAAAAATCTTAACCCCCGGTACTGCAAATTATGTGACATCCTTATTATTAAAAAAAATCTAGTATGCAACAAAACATTTTTTTTTTTTAAAAAAAAACTGTTATCAATGATTAAAACATACTTTATTGAATAAATAATTGAAGATAAATTCTGATGAACTGTTACACTGTAACTACACGTAGTAGCAAGACTGTTATCGAAGGAAATTATGCTCGCTGCCAACGTTATTTCTTTCACCGATATTCCAAACATTGGCGGAGAGAAATGTTTTACCTGTTAGAGAGCGAAAAGTTCATCCCTGGTTTTCTGCTGCCGTTGTCTGGGCTGAGGCAACGCCGACGTTAAATAAGCCGGAAACAATGGGCTAACCTCTCCTCCGCTAAACACTGGGGCGGGCTCCTGCACTGTTATTTCTGCGGGCGTCAGCTGTGAAATCGCGCTTTTTGTGCCGAAGCGACTTGGAGAGCTTCACACAGAGAGCCTTCCGAACTATTGTATTTTATTTGTTCCCTTGCAGAACTGCTGCAGCAGGCGGCGTATGTGGCTCCGACAAACTTTATAGCTCAGCTCACTAGGTAGCGGTGAGTGTTTCATCCTAACGCTGTGATTAGCCGAATTAATAGCATAATGTAAAATAGATTATTTTAATTATATTATAAATATTAAAGTTGACCTTAGGCGCAAAATAAGGATATAGAATGCTCTTTCCATCTGTCAAACGCTGAGTCCCCGTGCAGTTAAAAAATGGTACTCCTAACGTTTAGAGCTTACAGATTTTACTATTTAACAGTATGTATGCAAATTTTATGACAACGCAACAAAATAACATTAATATCAACAAACTTAGGTAATGTATAAAATTTAAGTTATTCATACACAAATTAAATAAATTTTTCATATGAAAAATTTGTCAAACGCTAAACCAATTCGCGCAAAAGCTGAAATCAGAAGAAAAAAATTAAAATTGCTAACCCCTTACCTTCCGAAAACATGAAATATCTTTCTACGATAATAACTTCATATGCCACAGAATTTCAATATAAATGCAGACTACTAAGCTTAACTAATGCGTTAAATTTTACTGCGTTCCTCTTCTTACTTTGGAAGTTAGTTAATTAAAAAATTTTAACCGACTACTCGTGTCATACAAACATTTAATTTGCTAAACATATATGGTTCCAACCTCAAATAAAAGTACTTGTGATGTTACCTATATTTATCCAAAGGAAATCTCAAACGTGGAACGTTTCGATGTATATTTGAACGTTATTTCTTTATCTCTGGATGACGCTAAATGCCTCAAATTTCTATCATGTATTTTCTTTTCAGGCCAGAAGTCTCTTCTGACTATAAAATCGGATGTTACGGTTTGATATAACGTTTTTAACTATAATATCTTATAAGCTACAAAACTTGCTTGCTGATAGGGTATAACATTCGACAGACGAAGAAACAGAGGTTATAAATAGCATGACACTAGATTATAAATTGATTTGTCTTGTCTTTCTCGTTTTGTGCTGAAATTGGTATGTCTTTCGAGTCTGACATGACAGAATGCTAAGTGAGATATCGTTGAAATTGGCTTATGGACCACTATATATGTAGCATACAGTACCAGCAGTGATATAGTTAGAAATATATAATAAACAAAATTGTTTGATTTTTATGCACTTAATTATGGAATCTCATGTCTCTTAACGTATTAACTTCTGTTTTATTTTGGATCAGGATACAGAGATTTGGTGCTTAAGATTGTGACGTTTTGCACCAGAAGGTTATGTTAAAATTTATTTGGATGAAACAGTTTTCTTGATGTTTCTTAATTCTGAGATTTGTTGTTGTTTGCAGGATTAGTTTCACGTCTGTCTCAGTTATTTGATATAGATATCTGCAATAGTACTCTGCAAATAAAATGTTTATGACTGCATTTCTGTGCTGCAATGTGTTCCATAGCCTACTTCATATCCAAGTGTCTTAACGCCAATTAACTAAGTATGGCTCTCGATCCAAGTTTTGCTAATTCGAGCACCGCTAGTGTCAGAAATTCTCACTATGGGACGTTGCATAGTTCATAACCTGACAATGTGGTGGATACCCAGGCTACATCACAGAACACGGCGGTTAGAGGCTTCCCCGCTCTGTAAAGTAGGATAGGGGGTGATCTGTGGCAGATCTGACGGAAGAGTACAATTCTGGTGCTTCCAGAAGTGTTTCAGAGCACAAGAATAGCGATTCTGTCACAAATAACCTCATATCCTGCTTTAAAGAGCTGGAAAGCCTCCGACCTCCGCGTTCTGTGATGTGGCGTGGGTGTTCATCACATTGTCGCCTAATCGTGGTTTCACCGTCCTTCAGACACTTTCCATAGATGCTCACTACAGTAGTACGCTAACAGACGACCAGCCTCTCAGTTTCCGAGATGATCGTTCCCAGAGGCCGCGCCCACTAACCGCTGGCCCGTAATTTAAGGGAATTTCGTGACCTGAGCGTAGAAATCTAGTGTCAGATATCTCTGGAAGCCTAATAAAGACTTCTAGAGTTCCTGTTACGCCAAATCGGTGCTGTATTGGGTTGGAAAGGTGGACGATTTGCTAGTAGGCAGGTGGTCACAATGTTTCTGGCTGATCAGTGTATACTCACCACAATCAATTGCATTAGATGCGAAGAGGTAAGAAACTTTTTTCCTAATCTTCATATCAACAGGATTAGTGTAATTGTAACACCTATGATTGTCAAACACTTGCGCTAGAGTTAAGCAGATGACGTCTATATATCTTAGTTTGAATCGTCCAAAAATGTGATGTTGAGAGCTGACCCTCAGTAGTTACATATGAATGTAACTACTGTAGTTGTGATATTTACTGACATATGCCTTGCTTTTAATATTTTCCGTAGTAGGTTCCGAACACTTTGATGAGTCCTACCTTTGATTGAATGTATTATTTGATGTGTATTTTTGCTAATTTATCTATTCTATACTTGTTTGTGCGTGTGATAAACAATCTTGTAATTTGTTTATGTGGGTGATTTTATAAATTAGTGTTTGGGCCGTAAAAAATTTCGTCCTTTTTTCGTAATTTGTACTACTCTTATAGTTTTGTTCCAGTTTCTTATTTTGAATCTTCATGGTTGTCCGCTTCATTATTAACTTGTTATATTTAACTATCTTTATTCAAAAATATTTTATTCAGTCAGGAGAACGTGTCTGTCATTGATGTTTTTGTTGATGGCGGCTGTGGTTATGCATTTTCTTCATATTTGAAATGAATGTTGGAATTTATTTTTGTTTATGGTTAGGTGGATGTCCAGTTCACTTATGTTTCTTGTGCAAGGTGGTGCGTTTCATTGCCCTGGTTTTATTAGTGAACAAACTTATTTAAACTAATTTCAACGTCACATATGGATAAAATTTCTGAACGTACGATTTGTAATAAGGGCAGTAGATATGTTATTTTTTGTGATGTTAAAAAAATCTATGGTACAATCGATATGTATGTTGATCAGCCTGTCTTCATTTCTCGAATGTTATATTATAATTTCCCGGATTCGAATTATAGTAAGGCTGATGAGAATAAGTTCTATATCAAATTATAGCGGCTTTGTTGAACACGTTATTTTAATGTTTGATGCTTTTTATAAACTGTGGTTGTCATGATGGATCTGTTACTGTGAAATGCAGTTCCTTGACAGACATTTTGGAAGCGTTTCATTATATACATAACCTATTAATTACAACTAATGATTACAACATGTAGTTATAAATGTGAGTCATATTTATGCATTTTTATTTTATGCAACCAGTATCGATCCCGTCTTCCTGTATAGTTATTGTTCTGGCAGTGAACGATTAAGGTGTTAGCCACAACTGCCCTGTAATCAATGCGTGGTGTCCAATTTTTTTTTTTTTTTTTTTTTTTTTTTTTGCATGTTTAGGAACTTTATAAAATTTCCTCGTAAAATTACAGCACATGTAATATTTTTCATGATTACATCCAAAATAAATAATTTTATATCACTCCAGAAACATTATTTTTCATTGTAACAAGCTGGCAGAAAACTCTACTTTTTTCACAAATTTACCCCTGTTACTTCGTAAGAAACGTAGATGGGACATTTTTGGGTGTACAAATAGATTTTACAGTAAAAAACAACAATATGAATAAAATTGTCTCGAGTAACTAGACGAGTCTGTCGATCAAACACGACGTTTCGGCGGTCGAAAAACTCTGTCGCCATTGTCAAGTGACAATTCATTTACAACGCCGAGAAAACCTCCATTCTTATATAACAACAATATTCATTACAAAATTGTAGGAGTGCGTACGAGATACCGTTTCCTTATTACTTACGGTACCTTTAGCATATGGTAAGATCAGCTAGTATCACATTATGCTGTGCAGTAAGTAATAAGTAAGAAATGACACTTCTTTGTCTATCGTTGGTTACTGATTATGCTCTAGTTTTACTCATAATGAACATTAATTTTATAATCAGTGTAATGAAAGGTATAGTAAGATGTTGTATTTCTTCCCATTTTAAATTAATGCTAACTAATTTCGTCGATATTTACGTGTCCCACAAGCTGAATTAATTTAATCGATCAATGACTTATTTTCCACTTTTTTATACACTGAGAAGCAATTAGACTTACAATTTATCTGACATTGATTTGCAGTTACTCTTATTAGACGTGGAAATAATTTTTATACAGTCAGCCCAGACTGTAATGATGAAAGTTGGTTAACTTATTTGTCAGTGACATGAAGAAATACCATTGAACCTTTGGGAAGATATTTTTTGTGACTGCACATTATATATTCTGATGAGTGACGCTCAATGCTGTTACATTCAAAACAAAATTACTATAATTATTTGGTAAGACATTACTTTTCCAGCACTAGGATTTCTAACTACTCGCGATATACATTAGACGAATGGAAAGGGAAAAGGAGCTGGCGTTATGAAGTTCACAGTAATAATTTCTTAAGAGTGTCTGAATAAATACATTTTAAAAATTTTATTACAATAATGTCTATAGGTCTTTCCACATTTATACATTATTTACATGCACAACAGCATATTGCCTGCAAAAGGTATCGTAGGTATGTAGTTAAATTACTTTGAAGAATTCCAGTAAGATGTTTATACAGTTAGCAGTTTTATTGTTGGAGACACATCGTATTAAATTTTAAAACGTATTTAAATAAAGTTAATTTACACCATTTTTATACTTACAAATCTACTTGACTAGGCTACCTCTAATATTATACGGTATTCAAAAGAAAAACAAAAATACTGTAGACATATATTTGTATCACAGATATACAATGTTGGTAAGAGAGTTGTTGTTGGTAATGTGGTGTAACGAGTGGCAAGCGATGAGAGTCCACGTGGGTTCCGTCAAACGCGTGTAACGGCGATGCAGGGGCTCAAACTGCGACCGCCCACACGCGGGGACAAGCCAACGGGACTCGGTTCTTTGCTGCCGCATGAGGCATCTCTTTGCACCTGCTGTTCGCTGGTAACGTCCCTGCCACCAATACCGCACCGTGCGTGACGAAGGTGGCACGCAGACTGAAGACCACTGCTCCATGCGTGGGAGCGTAGCATCCCCACCACCGCTATCGGAGCGCCGCGGCTGGAGTGGAGGGGATGGGTCGAAGGGTATAAATACCGCCTCGGAGGGTCTGGCCTAGCAGGCGCTCCTCACACCGGTCAGCAGACGCTACCTGAAGATGATGGCAACTTACACTTTCAAAAATTCGTTGGACAACGATCAATTGATTCTGCCTCATTCCAGACAAATCTTCAAACATTGATCGTACTGAACGATGATTCTATCTAAATTACATTTGAACGTTTGGCATCTGAGTTATCAAAGTTCATATCCTGTTTTGATGTTTCATTTGGAGGAGGTAACCTTACACATTCCAAGGATATGTTACATTTTGTGCGTATAGAGCTAATGTTGTATTATAACAGGTCACGTACCACACACAAATGTAAAAACATTTTCTGTGATAAGTTACTGCTGAACACTTTTATGCGAACAAATATTTAACGACGTTGAAAAATTGTAACCAGGCTCTCAAATTTCATGCTTCAGAAGTCTGGTTACTCAGGAGCAATCCGAAGTCTAGCTGAGACAGCAGGTGCTAAATTCGGAATCCAAAGTCGGCAGAACTATTAATTAACGCACAATCCTTTGGGAGATATTCACACAAATCCAACACTGCAGAATCCTACATGGACGGTAGTTAGAAAAAACGGGGAGGACGATATGTACACAAGGTCTCGTTGACGTATATACACGAACGAACGTGGGAGAGTAGGTTGATGCAAGGTTTTTAAAGGAAGCGGTCACACGGTGACCTCCTCGGTGAAGCGGTTCTTGTCGTCTAGGTTTATTACGATGGCGTGAGTCCTGGCGTGCCCTGACTTGATGTTGCGGTTCTTGCGCCCGTCGGGACTGGACGTCGTCGCATCTACCGACGTCGTCGACGTCGACGCCACCAGGTGCTGGCCGTCGGAGGGCGAGTCGCCGTCGTGGCGGTGGCGTCTCCGCGAACCGCGGCGATGCACTACGGTGGACGACGGCACGGATGACGCTCCTGTGGGGGCCGACACCTGCTGGGATGACATCTCAATGTCTGGCGTGGGCGGCTCGGTGCCCTGCTGGTTCTTGCGGGCCTCGTCTGGAACGGGGGTGGCTGCCAGAGGCACCGAGGTGCCGGCCAGCCTCTCGGCCACCGCCGCGAGAGCGTTGTTCAACTTCGGCTCAGCGTCTTTGGCGTCCTTTTCGTCCTTCGACTCGCGGTCGTCCTCGGCCAGCGGCTGTGAACGCGCCGCCTCTTGCATCGCAGAAATACGCGCCGCTAGGTGGCGGTTCCCGAGTCGCATGTTCTTCTCCTTCAGCAGCTCCAACTGGGCGTAAACGCGCTGGAACTCTTCCTGCGAACAGACAAGAAATGTTAGAACAATTCAGAATACTTAGATTCATTGTGCGATCAAACAACTCAAACTGTATTCCCCTGAAAATTAATTCATGACTGTGCCGAAACGTTCGGAGAAATAGCTTAATGGTCAAAAAAGGAATTTCCACAATAATATGAAATAAGAATGTTCACTTCATGTTAACACACATAAATTCAGACTCCAGTCGGTATATATTAAAATTATATCTAAATTTGTTTTGAACCTTGTCCAATTTTTATGTCTGAGTACTTCTATAGGAACTTACTTTCACCTTATAGTCATACTTCAGTATAAGATAGTTACTTTACCATATACATTCTTGAATTATACACTTCAGCATAGTATTAAGAGTTAAGGATATTGTGTTTGTATTTTTTGCAACATAATGTGTTTGACAGTAATTTCAGTGCAAACAATCGTTTTCAACCAAATTTAATTCTCTATTGTGCAGTTTACACGTGTAGTTTTGGTATTAGTTTTCTGTCTTGAGACCTATTATTCAGAACATTCTTGACACAGTTAATATACTTGCTTGATGTTTAATAAAAACGTCAATGTTTTCAAAACCATTAATTAATACTTTTGATTAATTATTGTTAACACTAGGATCATCTGGATGTTGTGGATCATTTCCCTTAATTGCTGATAATATTGGTAAATGAATGACACCAAAGCAATTGAATGTTTGAGTATTTATCGTGCTCCCAATAAATACTCAAACATTCAATTGCTTTGGTGTCATTGATTTACCAATACTAGGATCATTGTTATTAAACTGAAACCACACTTTTTGACTGAAAACCAATCAATTTGTTTTTGACGGCTGCTTGTAGATGTGTGCGATGCTTACTAAACACTATTCTGGGATACACATAGTACGAAGCACTGATCGTCCTAATTAGCTGATGAACCAAGGAAACTGAACTCAGTATCCCCAGCTACTGAAATCAGGTATTAAATTACTGTATTTGTACGACATGCAGACAGATAGCTGAGTTACACTGGTAAATGTCACAACTCTGTGACTTTTTGAAGGCGTCTATCTCTGCCCTCATTTTAAACCAACTGTTTGTTTACGCGCTGCCGCGGAAACGGCGGAAGACAATGGCCAACCCAATACGATGACGTCATCCACTCTTCTGCTCCTTACCGACGCGAAGCCGGTTCCAGGCCACTCTGAGCTGGTATCCAGTGCCCCTGCTAACAAATTAATCAGCTCTTCTGATTTCAACAGCTTCTGTTGCAATGCTTTCCCAAAAATTTCTGAGCAGTGCTAGAATACACGTTTCTTCAAAATTAAATGTATGTCCGTTTTGGACACAGTGTTCTGCCACAGCTGATTTCTGTTCTTGCCCCAGGCGAACATTCCTTGCGTGCTCGATACAGCGCTACACAATTCACCGCTGCGTTTGTCTGATACAAGCACGACCACATTGACAAGGTATGTAATACACACCAGGGGTACGTAATCTTATGTGGTCTTTGATCCTGCCAACCCAGTTTTTCATTTATGGAGGTGGTATGAAAATTGTCTTGACTCCGTTTTGAGACAACAGTCTACCTATTTTAGATCCAAGCCCACCCACAAACGGAAGAAAGGCAAGGCCCTTGGTATCAATGCGATCTTCCTTCTTTCTAAATGCATGACTGATCTGCTACTGATTGTAACCATTATTGAAGAAAGTTCTCTGAAGTCAGTACAGTTCACTCGCAAAGCTATCTTTGTTACATACACTTCATTCTCTATGCACCAAGATGGTTAAAACAGTGTTTCGTTGTGCAGGATGGTGTGAACTAATGGCGTTAAGATACAAGTCAGTTTAGTTAAGCTTACAATAAACAGACTGTCCATGTGGATCGTCGGCACGTATTACAACCAAACAGGTAGGCAACCTTACTCTTCCAATTCCATGTTCAACTGAATATTTATGTGGACAGAATTCAAATATGCCAGGAATTAATCGAAACTGTTTCTACCATGTGGCCAAATCACAAAAGTGTCATCAGGCAAGCAGACGATGGCGAGATTGTGGTATAGTATTTCAAACATCAACGATTAGAAAGATCGGGGATGTGATGAATTTGACTCACAACATCGTTCACCAGATTTTTTACTAGCAACAAAAACTGGGTGCTGCATCAGGGTAATGCGCCTTGTAGCACAGTAATGAGTTTCTAGCCCCTCAGCCACCTCATTAATCCGGCTTGAATACTTATTTTTTTCACACAATGGAAAATTCATCTCAAAGGGCGTCATTTCAGGACACTATAAAGAACTGGAACCGCCTTCACCGAGCAGTTCCAGAACTGCGACGGTTAGTGTAAAACTGTCTTCAGCGATATGTGTCTGACCGAAGGAATTAAAGTAGAATGCCGATAATTTGAAGTAACTGGGACCGAGGGTGGTTCGTATTTTCGATTTGTTAGGATACCATATATACTACAGTATTGATTTGAGAGGTTCACCAAATACTTTATTAATATTATTTTTTCTTTGATGTTACTTTACCTACTTTATTATTTTACATTTCCCTAGCAAAAAAGTCGACAAAAAACATCCACATGGCAAAACGGAACTGATTTACACCTGTCACATTTGTAGGCGTATTGCTACTGACTCATAAAGTAGCATGCTTTGATTGTTTTGTTTCGAAAACGTGCATGAAAAAAACTCTCAAATCAATAACAAAGCAGCAAGACGAAAATGGAAGGTTTCAGATTTCTGAGAAACTCAATGCCAGCAGCAGTGAAATATTGTAATCCTCGTAATTGTTCTCACGTCGCGATTGGAACAATCATTCAGCGTCATAGCAAGTATTCGGTTGACAACGAGATTATTGTGGAGATAAAGCAATAATAAATGCCAGCTATAAAGAAGAAAGTCTTTGGACCTAGTTTCACTGTATCGTTTAGACTTTCCTTAGGAAAGAAACGCCGGTTCGACTCCCCGACCAGCCATCCGGATTTGGGTTTTCCGTGGTTTCTCCAAATCATTTCAGTCGAATAGATGGATGGTTCATTCAAAAGGCCATTGTTGAGCTCTTTCCCGTTCCTATCCAAACTCTTTTACCGCATCTAATGACCTGGACGTCGACGAAGTGTAAAGAATCATGGTGACGTTATTCTCGATTAAATATGAAATAAGTTAAGGTTAGAATTTCATTATTTAAGATGCTACATTTTCATGACGAGTGACTAAGAAATTAAATTAAATACTATAGTGAAAGTATGAGCAACTTGGCGACCGGATAACCTGGAATTTAAATAATTACTGCCACTCACAGCGTAATATTTTAATGCCTGGATAGTGTGTTACAGCATGGTGTGAAAATAGCAATTCATGAGTGGCGAGAGAAAGGAAACGATAAACAGTGTGGACGTAATGACTTCGTTATAGGGTTTTTATTGGCTGCACATTCCACCCCAATCATAGCCTCCTTAGCTTAACCCGATGATCCTACCGGGTACCTACAGTTAAACGTGGAATCCGAACCGGGAAGCGATCTAGCCCACTTCAGATGACGCAGCAAGCTGTGCCAGAGGTGATGATTAGATTAAGGGCCTTTCAAAATCCCCACCGAGACAGGGATTCGAACCGGGAACCATGCGATCTCAAGTCTGATCCCCGAAACACTTAGCAACCAGACCACCAACGATTAATATAATCAGTAGAATTTGAAAAGATTATTGTAATGGTCATTTTGGCGCATTATATAGTTGTAAGTACGAGATCTGACCGAAATACTCACGTGAATATTAATAATTTTGAATTAATTACATAATTTAAATGTGAGAACGAAGGAACGCTGCAGTGAAAGGTTTTTCGGCGTGTTTTGTGGCAAAGGACACAGAGGTGATGACCGGATGCCAGACAAGTGACGGGGGCTGGTTATTGTGTTGCATTTGAAGTGAGTGCCAGTACAGCGAGGTGTTTGGCCCCGCCGGTGATAATACCGAGTAGTATTGACAAACTACAGGTGACGTGCGAACGTGTGACGGAATCATTTTGAAGGAAGAGAGGGGCAGTGTAGTCTTAAAATGCTGCCATGTTACGTGACATGTACACGGGATGACATTTTGTTGAGTGAGGGAGGCAATATTTAAGAGTAGTAGGCAACGCCGATTGTACCCAGTAGTAATAACTTGTTGGAGAATATTCCTGCTGCAAAGACACTTATTCCAAAAACAGATAGCCAATAAGGGGACATCCAAAAAAAAAAAGGACTTAACCACACTTTTCAGCCAAATACCCCCCTAAAATCGACTTTCGCGTCCTGCCCAATTTTAAAAAATCTCACGTGAGATTTCCGTTGCCCCCCCCCTCCCCCTTGGTGAGATCTAGTGTGATTTCGCCGGACCCCCCCCCCCCCTCCTATTTCACCTCACGTAATTTTTGGATGCCCCCTAAGACTTCGTTCTTTTTTCTGTCTATTATGGAGAGCGAAAAAGTTTTTTGGTGGGGCTGGACAGTTTTTCTGGAAAGAGGTGACTATTGATGGTTTCCCATGGCCTGTGGTTTTGTAGGCCGCCCTGAGCAGCCGAATTGTTCGGATCAGCACGCGCCACAGACTAGCCCTCGCCACCTCCCCACCACGTTGCCTTGTGTCGTTTCAGCTACTCGGGCGTGTGATGTTTACCGACTGGACGAGGGATAGAGGCGCGCCACCCCTGCCAGCAGAGGCGCTCCCTTCCCACGCCCGCTGTTGATAGCGGGACCTGCGCGGCCGGCAAATACTCGGCCCGTGAGTAGTCACCATTAGACTACTATTGGGTTCAACTCGTGGCGGATTACCATAGATTTAAGAGGAGGAAAAAAATTAGAAAATTCCCTTCGAAAACTATTTAAATAAAATTTTACCGTTTAAATAAATCAATAGTTACAAGAAGAATGGCTGCGTGAATTTGAGTTGATTAAAAAAAAAGGTCAACAATTTTGAAACAGAAGATCAGTAATGCCGCGACAGGAAAAAACTTTATAATTTGCTGTAATACATCAGAGAAGGATGGAAATTCAAACTATCTTCGTCTATTATTGCTAATAAACGGCTACTGTGTCATCGCGACATCGGCTCCCGACACATTCATGTCATCGGGCCACATTTGCGTGACTATAGAAGCAAGCTAAGAATTCAGGATAATTTTTGTTTCTGTAATGATTTAAAATTAATATTGTAAAACAAGAATTAAACAATTTAAACGTTATAAAATAAAAAAAATTAGTCACCTCTTGCCAGAAGACACTGTCCAGCGCCACCAAAAAACCTTTTCATGAAGACTGACTTCTCGTCTGGGATCCAGAGGCTTTCTGGACTGACAGCCGCCATACCACAGAGTGTGTTGGATGTTTTATAGTGAACGCACCATCATGTGTTAGGACAATGCCTATATTGGTTACACACTGTGACCAATTATCGTGGATGTCTCACCATCAACTATGCAGTTAACAGGTCAACAACAAGCAGGGGCGTAGCTACTATGGGGCTAGGCGGTGCAGTGCACCGGGGCCCCTGCGTTCAAGGGCCCCCCAAGCATACCTCTGGGGGTCCCAAAGCGCACCTCTGGGGGCCCCCAAGCGCAGTTCAGTGGCCCACGAGCCTTCATGGTGAACTGGCGACCTTTTTGTCGTCTATAGTCATCTAAGGGGGCCCCTGAGACACAGCAAGTCCCTCACTAAGGGCCCTCTCACTGCTCAGGGAGGCCACAAACCACTGCTCAGGGGGCCCCTAAGCACAACTCAAGGGCCCCATCCTCAACTCAGGGGGCCCTTACCAGCAGCACAAAGCAAAAAAAAGGTCGCCCCGCTGGCCTGAGGGTCCAAAATAATTTTTTTGCACCGGGGCCCTTGTTGACCCAGCTACGCCACTGACAACAAGTACCATCCTATAACATAAGTCATTCTGATGCATTTTTCCTCACTTGATCTGAACCAGAGACGCTCTTGATCTCAGTTGCTCTGGACTTTTAATTATTACAAAATTTGAGCTAATTTAATGGCATCTACAAATTACAGTGTTATTTTTTTATGTCATGAAAAAATACGATTTAATACGAGTGTATTTGATGATCGGATACGATTAATGTTTAGAGACTTCAGTACGATTTTGATGATGTAGTTAATGATATTTCTTTTTCGTAGGTTTTGTCTTGATGAAAGTTCATGTCACATGTATTCATGAGATTTTCATAGATAGATATTAAGTGTTCTCTCTCTCTCTTTTTTTTAAAGATTCGTGTTGTTAATTTCCAGCAGTATGAGTTTCTAAGGCTTTAATAAATATTAAATTGCGAAGCCTGAGAAATTACATCATTTTTAAAATACGATATCATCACATCATTACCATCATAGAGCAAATTAATAATAAATTATCATAATGAGCGGATATAGTATCTTCCCATTTAAACATTTTATTGATTATTTGAATGTGTACCTGCCCTAAGAATTTCGAATCAGTCCTCAGATTCATTTTCATCCGTACTAAATGTAGAAGGTTGTCTTTGGTTATGGCTCGGAATGCCGCATCGTCGCCGTATGCCTCTGGCTTCAAAGAGGCGTCCCGAATCCAGCGATACATCAGGGCGACATCGAACGGCGTATGGCGCGCCTGTAAATGCTCCCGGGAGACCGCGGTGGCTCTGCGAGATTGCCGGTACGTGCCCTGGCTGCGTGCCGCGCCTGCTGGCTACTCACAGATTTCCCGGGGGACGGACCGCACAGTAGAGTAGTGGGGTATTCCCGCCGTCATTCAGAGAGCGCGTGAGTACTCGCTGCCGTTTGCCGCTTGTTATCGGACTAAGTGCTCCACACCGCGGGGAGAGCTTCTGGGGGGTGACGTACCTCTCCAAAACCAGTAACGCACGGAATCCAACTACGCAAGGGAACGCCGAACATCCCTGCACCTTTCGACACACTCTGAAAAAAAATCTCTTTATGGTTTGACTACTGCAAAAAGAAACTACGTACATCATACTTTTCTGATACTTCTATCACACAGTGGTTTAACTACTGTCCAAATTATTGTTGTGTAACGAATTATTATCGTTTATCATTTTTCGCAGTGTTACATTTATTTATTCTATGCGGGAGTTTGTATATCCGGCGTTATTAGTGCAACAGATAGATTAAAACCAACTTCTTGACACTGTATTTCGGATTGCTGTATCGCTCTGGCCTCGCATTCTGGAGGACGCGGGTTCGAATACCCGTCCGGCGCTCCATGGTTTCACCAAATCACTCCAGTAGAATGCCTGGTTGGTTTCTTCAAAAGGCCATGGTAAAATTCCTTCCCCCGTTCCTTGCCCCCAGTTCTTTCCCGCCTCTAATTACCTGGATATCGACGAGGCACAAAGCCGTCAGAAAAAAAATCTTATTTCGAATTGTATTGGATATTTTTATGAATAATACGAACTAGGAAAGGTTAAAAGATGTTATTTCATTAAAGATTAGATAATAAGCTCAGTGCAACAAAATATATTAAAAAAAGAACAGAAAATACTCACAATATTTTTCGCTTGCCTCTGCCTTGTATCGCTTCGATTTATTAATATCTGAATTCTTAGCCAGCTTGCTATAGCAGTGGACTCTGATGATAGCAAAAGAAATGTGGCTGTAGCGTATGCTTCTATTAACCAATGCGGCACCATCCGGATAACCATTAGAGTACAAACTACCTCCTACGAATGTTAGGCAATAACTAAACATCTGTAGTTGAAAATATTTTTAACGTTTAGTAACATCAAATTACGCCATGTAAATTTCGCTCCTAAGATTTTACATTTCAGAACGTCTAGAGAGTAGTAAAAAAAAAAAAAAAAAACAGGATATTTATCAATATTTTCACCATCCACTTGTACTTTTTTGTACGAGATTATTAGAAAAAATAAGCTTTGTGAGCGGTAAAGAACTGGCCGTATTAAAGCGAATGCTGGGATGGATCCTCACAATAGCCCATGGGCGCCTCCTGCCATATCCCATATATCCCTTCAAAATTATTACCCTTTCGGATAGGTGCAATGCACCCTCCGCCACTCACTTTTAGTGAATCGCGGAGTAATAATAAAAATTAAAAGACTCGTGAAGTAATGAAATAACTTATTTTGAAATGATAATAGTTTATGGTTTATAAAGAAGGAGACTTTGAAGAAAATTGTCCATTGTCATCTTTTTCATAGATGTTATTTACTTGTTTTGTATTTTAGAAACAGGTTACATTTTTTCAGTATCATTTTTATACTTTGAAATTTTATATATGTACAAAAACTATGACATCTACATAAAAGACGTTTACTTCGTAATGAAACGAGAGAAATTTAGCACCTTTTCATTGCTTACATTGTGGAACGACGAGAAATTGTTTTTGGAAGCTGTGTTGAGGCACCTTACTTTCTAGGCCTTATCATTCTTTCCGTTACTTACAAGCCCAGAAATTAGTGAGATAACAGCAGAATTTTGTTTATAACTGAAAATTACAATTTTATTACAGGAAAGGAACGAACACTGTGTTGCCCATTCTCAAAGCCAATCGCACTCTGTTGGGGTTTCGGATATAAAAGTTTTCTGATTACTACTTCTGAAACTTTAAATATTAAAATGGACATTGACTTTTCAATTTGAGTCAAAGATTCAAGTAAACGTTAGTTATATTAGAAAATTGAGAATATTTTCTTCTTCTTAAAAAACTGAAAAGATTTTTTTTAATATACTCAAAACATCCAAATGTGAAACGTAAAAATGAAAAGGTAAAAACAAGCCCTTTTACTGCCGAAATTTTTTGTGATAAACAAATACTCCCTCCACATGTTACAACAGGAATATCTACAGATATTTGATTGTGGGGTCATTATTACAATCATTGAAAAATATAATATAATATTTGTGTCATGAAATTCTCCTGCTCTCACCGTTAATTCTTTTAGCCTGTTTTCTGTTAACATCTCCTTAATTACATTTGCTGATTAATAGTTTATTTGATTCGTTACCAACGATTGTCTACGTTCATTGGGAGTTAGACCCGTATCAGTAAAACCAGTAGCTATAGAGTAGTCTATTACAAATAACTGACATTTATATAAAATTTCATCTAGGACGATACCATAATTAAACATCACTCAAGATACTACTTCTCAGTTCAGCATAACTCAATTGTTCAGAACTTCCTAAGTCCTATGCACATGCAATTAGTTCTCTTAAATAAATATTGTTGATTAAGTTTCAGTTTTTCCGCATATGAGAGAGAGTAACAATAAGCTGTATTTTCTTCTGGCAGCCACGTGATGCCGAAGGCACTAGTGCACAGTCACGGTTTTTTTTTTTTTTTTTTTTTTTTTTTTTTTTTTTTTTTTTAATGGCATTCGGCAACGGAGGCCATACAGCCAGCTCAATGTGTATTTTTTTCCAGTGTGTGGACACCACAGGACGGACAGGACATTCACACAGACACACAACACTTAACATCCATGCCCGCGGCCGGATTCGAACCGGCGGCCTTCGGCACGTGGAGCCAGCACTCTAGCCCCTACGCTACCGAGGCCGGCCCAGTCACGGTTACTTCAACAGCAGCAAACAAAAAGATGTTCCATTTGTTCTGGAGGGCTCTTTATAAGTTCAACACTAACGACATCTTATCATCAGTTGGCTCTCCTGGTACCAACACTATCTGTGGCTGATGGGAGTTTCTGTAGACAGGTGAGAGATAGCCTGTAAGTCTATCGTCTACCTGCACTGCTTTTCCTTGTCCACAGTTGGCTGACGTCACAGACGCCTTGGCGCTATTTATCTGAGTCTCCTATACCCCCAAACCTGCAATATGTCTGCTCATTCATATCCTCTCCCTCATCTCCTTAATACTAAATTTTCCTACGTTAAAATGATTAAATTATCAATAAATTTTCACCTTATAAACCTTACATTACTAACATCCAATTTAAAATTACCAATATACAATTGTCACATGCGGTGGCATGTTACACATTTTAAAGATAAATTAATTGGAGATTATTTTTCACATTTGTGAAGTATAGAATATGGTATTGATATCATATCCATACTTCCTACGAGTATTCGCCCGCAACATTTCTTAGGAAATAATAGCAACAACACAGTCTAATAACTGTACGTATTCCTGTTGGTACTTACTAGAAGAAATATTTATGACAAAAAAATTTAACCAAAATAATTTATGTTGATGAATTAATTTTTAACTATTTGTGGCTGTTTGTAGTAAGGTTATGTGTTTATTTTTAACAATTTATTTTATTTTATTATTTTATAGGTACCAGTAATGTGTAAACTCATTTTACATGTCAGAAGTGATTCAGCTATTAAATGTAAGTTCTGAGACGATCCTTTATCGGATTTTACAGGAAATTTCAGCCAGCAGTAGAAGAATAAATACAATTTTATTAGTAAGTTATAAATTTCATCCCCCCCCCCCCAACAGTTTGTGCCCTATAGACGGGCTGATTCATTGCCCCTTTTCATTCAAAATGGGGAGTATTTTAACCATTGTCTTTTAAAGATCTAATTTAGACATTCTTCTTGAGTGATGTCGTGGAAACCATGTCAAATACATTAGTATAGTCTGTGGTGTTACATGCGAGTGTGGTGTTACATTAGAGTGGCTCGCGGACAATTCAGAAGAAATATCTGCGTGTTATTCAAACTTGCAGAAATACAAACACAAAATGTTGGCCCTGTTAGCCGCTACCTGTGAGTCAACAAAAGACCTTCTGAGTCGCAGAGAGATCACGGGACATACACTAAGCCTGTGAAAGCCTTAAATGTACGGCAATATAAACAGCCACTTCCTGACAGCATGGGTATTTTGCAGATGTTAGGCGAGTCACAGTGACGTATGATAGAAATATGAAAGGAACAGCAGTAACAGATGAAATGCATATAACTGCTGTGTATGGAGCAGTGACAATGGAATATTAAATACGTCGACGGCATGTCTGGAAAGTACGCTAAATTCTGCCTATCGGCCTCCGTGTTTGGTTGCAGGAGAAAAATGATAGGACGGCGTCGATCGAAATGGGGGCAACATGAGGCTTGCTGTGGCGGGCCAATGCCGAGAGATTCGTTGGTCAGGAGTTCCTGTAAGCTGAATGATGTTCAACACGTATTCACATGCGGTGCCTGGGGTGACACCTCTCCACCTGTCGGAGCCAGCATCAGCGTAGAGTAGAGATCACGTACTGGCAGTTTGCCGCTGTAGCAAGCCACTGCTCATCGCTCCTCTCTATGAACGGTAAAGGAACATAGTTTGTGCCTCAACAGTTTTACACCAGAACTCAGTTTTCAAACACCAAGTAACGCCGATGATTTCATACCTTCCACCGAGCTAGTCCATTATGAATTGCTAACATCTCTTGCTGTAAATAATGTGTAATCCCAATCGCGTATATCAGTTGATCGTACAGTAAAATAAACTTTATTCACTTTGATTTGTGGTAAGAAATAAGGATGTCAATATTTCCTAGTAAATTCGTTGGTTTTTCAGTTCCTAGAATGATAAAGTTAATCATACTTCCGTATTAAAATAGATGTTGTAAGTATAAAGCAAGTTGTATTTCTATGTAGCCTAATTATTGGGGCATTGCTGAAATTAGTCATAATATTCCCTTAGCTACCCAGGAAGTAATATATTAATGACGTCCATAACGTGCGGTTAAGACGAAATTAATGCATAATCACTAATTTATCCATTTTCGTTATATATCATTATTCAGTATCATTAATGAAAGCATAACATTTCAAAAAGTAAAAGTACCTACTCAAAAGACAGACCCAATCGAAAAATAATTAATCTTAACCATTGAAGCAAATGTTTTTTTTAAAAAAACTCCCAGCCTTAAGCTGGGAGGTGGACTGCTGGAGGATCACGGAGATCCTTTACAGCCTACTACACTACGGGGAGGGAAGGGGGATGAAAGGTCGGCCGTGGCCTTGTAGGGAACCATCCCAGCATTCGCCTAGAGTGTCTGAGGGAAACCACGGAAAACCTCAGACAGGATGGCCGAACCGAGTTTAACCCCGTTCCTCCCGAATGGCAAGTGGCAGTGCGAAATCGCACTGCCCAAGCCTCGGTGATTAAAGCAAGTAAAGCAAGTAAGAAAGTACCTGCGAGAATAAAATAGAGACATCATAGCTTAATTTTTCATTTCATTGTGTGTCATATTGGAATTATGGTAAAGCCTACGATATTTATGGTGCCCTTACGATTCCTCAAATATCAGACTCCTTAAAGCGTTTAGCCTGCAGGTGGAAAGACATACAAACACACATTCTACAGAAAACATAACACTCATATTTTTGTCGGGTGAAAAGGAATTAAGTATTGATATCGATTTTATTCAACCACTAAAATTTGATTTTATAGAGTTAATTTATCTCGTTATTGTAAATGGAATTCACATTGCAAACGTATACCACAAATGTCATTGAACCTGAATTTTTGATTGATTATAATAATTACAGTATAGTTACTGTCCAGTAAACTGTGATGTGCGCTTACAGATTGCTGAATCTCGTGTTTCGTCTGTAATTAGTCCTAATTCGAATGTGTTTGATCTGTTATTACGTGCTGGTTGCTAAATTAGCGTATGCACATCAGCGAAACCGAGCTGTGGCAGAATTACGTCAGATGGTGACAGTTTCGCATTTATGC
This sequence comes from Vandiemenella viatica, assembly GCA_031002005.1. Lineage (NCBI taxonomy): Eukaryota > Metazoa > Arthropoda > Insecta > Orthoptera > Morabidae > Vandiemenella > Vandiemenella viatica. The sequence goes on from JARYHS010009186.1 coordinate 203,114,317, forward strand.
TATGGGTATAAGATCAGAGTCAGCCACCCCTGTGTCCTATGAAAGCGGTGTAATTTATGATATCAACACACACCGATAATTCCTTTCACTACCGCATGCTTTCGATCTTACATTAAAATAAGATAGTAAGGTAAATGGTAAATATTCACATGAATATCAAATTTAATATGGTCTGGCGTAAAATAATTTTAATATGTGCAGTATCTGATATTTGGTAGGATGATAAGAACCGATTTAAATTATAGATGTTAATCTAACTGACCATGGCGCTGACTTGGAAAATAAAAAAAAATCATCGGAACTACCATCACTGCACTAGTGATCATATAGGAAAATCCATATACTACATTTTGTAATAACCACGACATTATCCATTACTACTTTCGTAACCTGTGGTTTAACTTTAGTCAGTAATTCCAAAAACAGATTTTAAATAAAGTTTTTTCCTACTGTTATTCTCTCCACTTCTTTTAAAAAACTGCTAACTTAAAAGTATAACTGATGTGAATTGAGGAACTCGCTCCTATAAGTCAACACTAGTCTGTTGTACATGGCTCGGTTATTTTAAATGTTTTTATTACAACTAGTGCTAGGTACATAAATCATTTCGTTTATGTCATTTCACAAATAGTTGCTTTCAACATAAACAAGATTTAAATCGATTTAAACATTAATTTCAAAATTTTTATTCTTCCCCTTCGATGCGAATGACATGCAATATATATATATATATATATATATATATTATTCCTTGGTGGATGCCCCGATCAGGTGAGTATTGCATAACCTCCAAACAGAGTGGTATTTCAACAGAATTTTCTCCAGGTTAAAGCAAAAATCCCCAGAACCCCATCGCTTCGTTCGCCCGTTCAGCTATCATGCGAAGGGTCTGGCGCATTGAAACCAAATAACGTTCTCATTACTCTTGCTCTTCCGTATTTTTCATTTCATTACAATTTTTTTAATTCGTTTTGAAATATTTTTAAGTATCACGAGCTGAAATATTATTAATTTCGTATTTATAAAAAACCAGCATGCGGACAGGAAAATATTCCCTTAAGTGTCACTATTGTGATGAAATTGATCATATTTTTAATATGTTACTGAAGAATATTTGTACATTTCTTTGCCTTCAGTAGTCGAAATTAAAAATGGTGAGAGTATAAAGGCTTATATATCAAAGACACGCCAGTGTAAACAATTTACTTCTTTCGTAATTTAATGTAGATTTGTTAAAACAGTTTCTCGAAAGGTCTAGTACACACGCAATTTTGGACACATCTAACAGGTTTTAATATTTTAAAACATTAATTTCTCTTTTTTCAGTCACTCTATACCAGTATACATGTGGAAATAAATATTACTTTATTTTTTTTTTTTTTTTTTTTTTTTTAATCTTACGTATTGGAATTCAAACTACGAATGGAGTTATTTTTCTCTGCTACTAATACTTCCGGGTTAAGATATAGATAAAGTGGATGCAAGCAGAAAATTATTCTTTCTCTCTGTCTGACTTTCCCTCTCATTGCATCTCTCCATCCCTATTTTAATTAATATCTGTCTCCCCCCCCTCTCTCTCTCTCTCTGCTGTGTGTGTGTGTGTGTGTGTGTGTGTGTGTGTGTGTGTGCGTGTCTCTTCAGTAAGTAGTGCTGACTCAGCCAAGGCTGTGTTACAGCACTGGATCATCGGAAATGTTCATAAAAATTTAATGGATATATTGTGGTGGCGGGATTTTACTTATTTTCGCAATGTTGACTTGAATGTCGGTATTCTGGTTGTGAATACAATCCAAGTTTGCAGAATTGAATAGAAATATCTAGACTATACTAGAAATGGCTACCTGTGACATGTTCTTCTGTTTGAGTTTATTAGAAAAGTAAAAACCTGGCGGAAGAAGCCCAAATCATTTGTGACTTGTGCGCAAATAATATAATCTCTGAAAGCGCAACAAGAACGCTTTTGCCGTTTCAAAGCGGCCAATTGGCCTGGGAGACTTAATTATCTTGCAAATGTGGACTACAACAAGAAATTTTGACAACGCAGAGAGAAACAAGTACTTATAATGTAACAACCCTGTCCATTAATACTGATGCCTACACATAGCCTGTTAGGTGAGTTCGAAAACTCTGGCCTGGAAATCTAGAGGACACGGGTTCCAATGATGAAAATTACTTTTATCGCAAGAAGGGAATTAGGTCCATGTTAATTTGAGTTAAAGGTTCATGTCATGTTTTGGATCGTGTTTACATCCAATGGGGCATTACATTGCAGTCAATCCCTGAGACTGTAGAAGGCATTACAAAAAGGATCATAATTTCACGACTTATGTCCCTTCTTGCACCAATTGTCGTATACCCGCTTCCTCTCCCCATTATGACAAATTGGAGAATGTAAACCAAACAACATTGTGAGAATTAAGTGATATTTTAAACTAATATTTGGGCAGCTACAAGTAGATTATTGTTGTGAAATGGGAGGAGTTGGAAATACAAATTAAAAACTGCCTTGTTAGTCGCTTTCTCTCTCTCTTTTTTTTTTGTTGCGAAAAGCTAAATCTTGAAAAGGAAGAACCTGTTTGCACCGAAGAATAAAACATTGCTGCCTTGTTTTGTTCATTCCATGCAATATCTTACAATACCTAAAATACCTGTTCAAGGCACATTTTATCTCTAACAGGTAAATGTGGACCGATTTTGCATCCAAAATATTAAGAAAAACACTACTAAATTCTATATATACAGTAAATGTAAAGGGAAGAAAGGACCAAACGAGCTTTGCTATTTACTGTTGGACTGCAGATGAAATTCCTGCTAATGTGACAATTCTACACCTGTACAGCGACAGCGATAACGGTGGAAGGCAAAATAAAAATTACGCTTTTCTAAAATTTTATTCGCTCTTGCTGAAATAAAACGATTTGTCAAAATTGAGCAATATTACCAGATTTGAGGACACAGTTTCTTGCCTTGTGATCGTGATTTGTCAGATAAAAGAACGTACCAAACATGTGACAGACTATTCTTCGTGAGACATTACTCAAGCTTCAAAACCAATACACTTTCAGATTCTTCTCGCCCTTATGAAGATTCTGTCGAACATTTAGTCGAAGAATTAATGCAACCAGATGGAGTTAAGTCCCATTTTACACGTACCAATACATTTCAGTATAGAGTGATTAAAGTAATGTGCAGTGTGCAATACCTGTCATGCCTTTGAATCATTCTGAATTCTGCCGGGAAGTTGAGAAGATAAGCGTCTGTGAGGAGGCTTATTGGAGTCGACTGACCTGCACGTCCACGTCGGACAGCTTTCCGGTGAGCTCCGCGGCGGACGAGTTGGTGGAGGGCAGGCACTGGGAGTTGGCGGAGCGCGCCTTCGCCAGGAATTTGGCCGCCTGCGGTCTCGGGGCTGCACTGCTACCCTCCTGTTCCAGCTTCCCGTGGCCCTTCAGCACCATGTAAGCCTGCGACAGAACAGACCACGCCAACTCAGTCCACCGCAACTGGAACCAGTCGCTAAGAAACAAGATAAACGACGTCAGAGTGGCTAACATTTATTTCCACACTTTTTTGCAACACGTTAAACAACTAGTAGGGGAAGGTCGGGTAGCCCGGGATGGCAAATAAACCCCGGAAATTTAAAGTAGGGATATAACGGATCTCCACATCCGCAAGTGCGGAACTTTCGCGTGACATCCTACATCCGATTTCGCATCCGCAATATTTATTGCGGATGAACACTGACCAATACCATGCTAGCTAACCGAACTTTCCGGGTTGTCTCAGATAGTAAGATAAACAAAGTAAGAAGAGTGAATAATGGTCTGCCTCAAGGCTCAGTTCTTGTTCAACTTCTTTTTAAGGTATATATTTCCGACATTCCTCAAACAAAATTCCGATAACGTTCAGCAAATTGAAAATAGTTTAACAGCAGACCTCAAAACCCATAACAACTATTTTAAGAAATTGCGTCTCTTACCCAGTTCCAGCAAGACAGAAACTAATGTCTTCCATCTTAACAATCGAGCGGCGAATCTCTCGCTTGACGTTCTTCCTGATGGCACTCCCCTACTACACAACCGCTTCCCCAAGTATTTGGAAGTCGTAATGGATCACACATTGCCGCACAATAAACATGTAAACAACCTTGCAGCAAATCTAATTACCAGAAATAATATTCTGCAGAAGTTAACTGGTACCTCCTGCCTTCACACTTCGCACATCAGCACTGAGCCTTGTGCATTCTGCAGCTGAGTTCCCTCGTCAAGAAGATCGATATATTTTTGAACCAAACACTGCGAATAATTAGTGGATGTATCAAGACCACTCCACTGTACTGGCTTCCCGTTTTTTAACATCGAACCGCCTACGATAAGACGACGCAATCGCCTAATTGCCCAATATAATAAGATCTGTCATAATTTGGATCTGCCCATCCACGACGACATGGAAAATCAATTTCAGAGACTTAAATCAAGAAGTCCAAGCATAAAAACTGCAAAACAGATTACATCTGACAATTTTAACGGCAGAGAAGCATGGAAATAGGAGTGGATAACCTCAGCCACACCGTAAAGGCAGTCCCTGTTTGACAGTCAACAGGCACTAAAGGGTCTCGATCTTCCTCGCTAGACCTGGGCAGCTCTTAACAGAGTTAGGTCTGGCCATGGGAGATCTTATCGCACACTCGCAGGATGTTTCCTCCAATCATGATCCAACGCCATAGCTTGTTGGACAGCAAGGAACCATGCTGGTTGTTTTGGAGTCCAACAAACATCTAAAACGTCCTGCATGTAATCCTCTAACCCCTTTCATGGCCCATCAAGAGTTCTTTATCGAAAATCCGATGAACGTAGGTCCTGCAAGTTGTTCTGCGAATTTGCTGCTAGAGCGGTAGAAAAGCGGGTGGCGGGCACGGAAATGAGCGGTGGTGTTTCCTTATGCTTGACGCTTGAATTAGTCGAGCCGCGAACTCCGTAAAGTTCACATAACGGAGACTGTGTTTAAGACGCGTGCGTAGTTATGTAAGTAATTCAATACAATTCTGAAATCATCCCATGTTTTTGTTGTCGAAAGATGACACAAAAAATAAATCAATGTGGCAGTATCATATGGAAACAGACGTTACTTCTGAAAAAATGTAAATTTTGGCATAAAATATATACTTCTTTTGATTTTAATTTTGTTTTTAATAAAATACTGAAATCTAAATATTTAAAATTTATTTTTCCACTTCCGCTTCTGCAAAACATCCACTTCCATGCATGTTAAGCATTGAACATCCGCAATCGCAAAGATGACTTCCGATATAAACCTAAAGTTCTAACAAACAAACCACGCTGCTTCGGTAAAACTTTATTGTAAGTAAGCATCCTGTACTGCAAAAAGAAATACAACTGAACTGTAGCTAGGGCACCCAGCAAGCTCGACACTAGCATGTATTTTGTTCCTGGCAGAAGTTTTTCGTCGCTCCTATGAAAATTCGTTGGAGATTATTGAATATGATGTGTCAAGTAAACGCACAGCAACGCGGGCTCGAAAAATCCAAAAGGGTGAGATTTAATATCTTCGCCATATACAAAATATGGAGAGCTCGGGCAAAAATGGAATGGCAGTAAAAAGGGTGAAGCGAAAAAATGAAAAGGTAAAGGCGTTATAAAGACGTTGAATTCAAAGGAAAATGTTAAAAGTCTCTCCGAAGCAAATCAAGTGAAACAGACAGAATTCAACGTACGTGGAGAAATTTTTTAAGAAGACTGGATCCAGTGCTTTGAAGCAAAGACACAGCCCATGAAAATTGTGTTTATATAGATTCATCAGATATTCATTATTATTGTGATTTTTTAAAGGGCAAAATACGATTAGGCCACCATTTATTACTGTGTCCGCGGCTGCCTGACAAGTTTTTTTGTTGCCAAAAATTAAGGGGAAAGTGTTTACAATTTAATTCGTTGAAAAAATGTTGTGATTACTAACTTCTAATTAATATGAGTGCAGAAGTTCCCAGTTTAATTTTAATATTAAAATAAGTACAGAAAATGTGTTTACATTTATTTTCAACTAATTTTAAGTTTCTGGGGCTACCCGAACTCCCCGTACTTATTAGCTCTACATGTAAAGTTCAAAAATTTCTCGGGACATTCTTTCTTCTTTAATAATCACAATGATGCTTAAAAAAAAAAAAAAAAAAAAAAAAAAAAAAAAAACGAAGATAATTTGCCTGTAAATACACATTGGTGGGGAAACGAATCAGTGGAGATTGCAGTACTAAATATTCATGCATATTTTCTAGCATAAAATTAAAGAAATACCAGCTTACTGAAATCTTCCGTAAATATGTAGTTTGTGTTTTAATTTATATTTAATAACGAAAAGATCTTAAATTTTAAGGTTAATTGGTATCTTCCATCTCACTCTGAGATAGGTTCTGGCCCATTCTTTCTGCACTCATTATCATATAGTAATAATAATAATAATTTCGTATGGTATTATTAGTCGAGAAATCCCTGAAGGGTTCGGCCTCCGATTGACAAAATTCCGGTTCGTGCACATCGGTCATGGATCACTAACCTAACCGAGAATCCTACCGGGTAGTGGAGATTTACAGTTTAACATTGAATACGAACCACGGAAGTTGTACCAGAGGTAAAGGTTGGGTTAAGGGCCTTTCAAAACTCCCGCCCAGACATGGATTCTAACGGGGAACCTTTCAATCTCAAATCTGATTGCTTAACTACTGAGCCAAGTGACCGCTCTGATTCGATGCAGCGGAAACATATTTTTATTAAAATATTCAACAATTTATATGCGTACAGTTAGTGATAAGCACTGTATGTGCGTTCTTGCAAAAGGATTTATTTACTTACGGCTTTATGCCTCGTCGACGTTGAGGTCATTAGAGGCGGGAGGGGACTGGGGACAAGGAACGGGAAGGAATTCGGCCGTGGCCTTTTGAACGAAGCATCCCGCCATCCACCTGAAGCGATTTGGGGAAACATGGAAAACCCAAATCTGGATGCCCGGATTAGCATTCGAACCGGCGTCCTCTCGAATGTGAGGCCAGAGCGTTAATCACTCATCCAGCACGCCTGGTTTGCAAAAGGAATTTTGAAAACGATTTAGTAAATTTGGCAGTTATAAATGTTATTTTATAACTTTCCTTTTGATTTGTTTTAGCATTGCAGCGATGGCATGCTTAGTCCTAAAAAATAAAATTGGATATTTTATTTCAATTTCATGAAAATGTAGTTTTGCTGGGGGCGTTTATATGTTTCCATTCGAAAATAAGAAATAAATAAATTGTTGAATGATTTCTGTTTGCTTGTTTTAAACCTTGTCGACGTCGAGGTCATTAGATGTGGGGATGGACTGGAGACAAGGAAAGGGAAAAGAGAAGAAATTTGGCCATTTGAAGGAACCATCCCGGCCTGGATTGATTTGGGAAAACCACGGAAAACCCAAATCTGGATGGCCGGACGGGGATTCGAACCCGCGTCCTCCCGCTGGGTTTGTTTGTCGGGCTTAAAAATCATTAATCAAATTCAACTACTGCTTCTGATTTCCATGTGCCTGCTGTATCGAAAACACGATGAAATATCTTTCTGAAGATTTCTCCCGTAAGTCGTTAATAGTTTAGATTGCTGCAACACTTTCGCACTTAAGCTGCGTGTCGTTCCTCGGAGCTCTGCATACTTCGTACTTCTTCGAGCTATGATGAAGACGGTATACAAAAGAATTCGTCGGAACCGACAGAACTTTTAATTGCTGGGAACTTCACGACTGGGGAGAGTGAAGGGAATCAATAAGAGGGCAGGACTTACCTTGCTGCCGAAGATGGGCACAGTAAAAGGGTGACAGTGAGCTGCGTGTGGCAGAAGAAGATGATATACAGCAGGTCCGGGTTAGCCGGCGACTGCAGGAAGAGCCTGCACAAAGAAACTTGAGATATATTTCAGCGGTTTGAGGACATTTAACTTTTTTAAATTACAAGTTTATTACCTTTGTTACGATACTAATTTCATGAATCTACACATACATACATACACTAAACCGCAAAAAATTATGTGCAATTAAGTAGCTTTTTTTTTTTTTTTTTTTTTTTCATCCTGTGGTTATAATAGTGTATGTTTCGTTTTGATGCAATATCGAAATTAAACAACTTAGAATCAGTGTTTCTTCAAAGGTTGTTCACGCAAAAACTACTGATTTTATTTGACTTTCAGTTAATGTTGTAGTACGTGATCATACCAATTAAAATAGTATATATTTAAGTTTAATGTGAAATCTTAAAGCTGAGACATTTGAGATAATTTTTAGTTTGATGGAGTTCTGTTTAAAGTACAGGCTATATACTGGCGGCAAAACCAGAATATGTTTCATTTTTATATTCCGTCAAGAAGCTGATGATAAATTTAAGATCATCTTAGGTTGAACATAATTCACGTAAAAACTACTGACCTGAATTTTGATTCAGTTTCGGTTAACGCACAACCCTTGGTCACATGGATAGAAATGGATTTGTTTTATTTTGGTATGACGTCGAAAAGCTAAGGCAATAAAATAAAAGTGTTCACTAATTAATAAACAAATGCACATCTTTAAAAAAGGTTGATTGTTTCTGTACATCTCATTAACATTGCCCTAAACTTCTTTTTTCTTTTTTTTTTTTCTAAAACTCATTAACTGTACAAATATTTTTTCCCTAGTTATGGTATAATTATATTTATAAATTTCGTAACGTTACATTCTGGGGAAAGAGGATTGAAGAGGTTCATAAAAGTAAAGATTATTGCATGATTAAATTTCTATCCCAGCGTATGAAATATATGCCATTAATTAGCATAATAATACATCGTTTTTTAATTTATTTTTTGAGGAAAATAAAGACATTAATGGGTGTCAAAGTTGTAAGTTGTAAAGAAATACATTTTTTTTGTACTTATGGAATTAATAATTAATGTTTCTTTTTCCATTTTATGTTATTTCTATGACAGCGTATATGAAAGTATCTCAACAATGAACTGTGAGTGTAGAAGAAGATCTTTGGCAGAGAAAAAAGAAGTGTGAACATGGCTGGTATTATTTAAAAACTGCGTGGTTCTACGTAAAAACTGTTGATTAAAGGAGATTAAAACAAACTGAGTGACTTTCTTCAATGTTTAATTTTGAATTGATGAGAGTAAAGAAACAAATGCCCAAATATCTTCAATACTAACGAGAAGAAAAGGTTACTAAATAATAACAAATATTATAAAGTTTTAAGCCATTTTGTTGCTAAATTACTAATATTTGAATTATGAGATGTAAGCTGGTATGCTCAAAGTGTAAGAATCAATGCGCGTTATTAACTCATTTGACTTTAATTACTCACATGGAAACGTTAAGGAAGACAGAGAGCAGGAACTCGTTGTAAATGGCCATCGATATGAAACGACTTTCGTTGAACTCCGACGGTGCCTTCCGCACCACGATGCAAAGGCGGATTCCCCACACGAGGAACATCACCTCCACTGGAACGACATTCAGTTTTGGTTAACAAGGAGCACACGAGAAAACAAATTAGAAAACATTTTATTCTTTCGAAGCAAATTTCATTGACGTTACAGATATTAATCTATAGATACATACCATCTATAGAGAAATCAGATATAAGCAAATATAATTAAAACAATATCCAGCAGGTTCCAGACACAGCATCTGTGTTCACATTAATAACGAAGAAATATAGGTGATGAACATAAAAGAATATCATATTGGTGATCATAGTTAAGACAACGAAAATGACGTAAAGTTAATGCAAGCAGTTGAAAAACAATAAAGAATGTTAATAAAGAAGGTGGTAGGATGCTTAAAACTTTCAAAACAATGATAACGGGATGAAAATGTATAAATGGTATACGCATCGGATCAGACGCTGCTTATTTTCAGTTTATGATTTGATAAAAGCTACCTAACAAGAATTAACCCAGCTAGAAAGTGAATGAGGCGGATGGGTTATAGCATTTTGTGATTGGTGTGAAATTTAGAACTCCACGCCTCAAACTGACAGTGTTTTACCGAGAGTACCTCACGTATAATATTACCTCCCAATAGGTGGAGCTCAATGCCCAGCAAATTCAGCTGAATCTGACGCGCTAGCAGATGCCTATCTGCCAACAGAGCAACGACACTGTGTAAACCGACAGCCTAAGTCAATTTTTGACTCACTAGAGAATTGTCTGAATGGTGTGTAGAGCGGAACTAGGCTTGCTTTGCCTCCCAGCCCAGCTTAGTGGGCACCTATGATCGCTAAAACGAAAATCTTGCACTAAATGACTGAAAGGAAATAGCTTCTCAAGATGAGTGAAGTTTCGAGTTAATCCCACAAGGCTGTGGATCTAACCTATCAGAATAGCGTTGTCCTAAGTGTATAATTGTGTGTATCGTGATTGCCTTGAACGAATCGGCTCCACTTGTCAGACTGAGCTGGTGCATGACAGTACCTCACTGTTTACAGCTGGTGACCTTTTGCAGTACTTTGTAGACTCTACGTACCGCGATAACGTTGGGAAGTTCCTGTTGATAATCCGTCGTTTTATTTGGCCCAGATAATGAGCGATGATCTGGGAACCTTTTCGGCAATTCCGTAAAGTGATTTGGTCACCTACATACCTCAACAGGAAGCTTGTGGACATATGTGTGATATTGTCTACTGATGCGTTCATGCACGAGATCCACCACCTGCCACAACCACGCAATTAAGTGCTGTTATTGAGACAGTATGGCCGCAGAATCCTATTGGAGAATTCATACGTCTTATTGAATACATTCCACGCCCAATTGCTTTACGTCACCTATACGACGTTATTGCGTAAAGGGGTATTACATTAGTTTAAGCATTTCAGTAATGATATAATGAACATGATGTAACGAAATTTAGTATTGTGTTGCGAACTCTTTTTCCTGGTGGTTTTCAACGAGAAGGCTCGGGCTTCTAGTTCAGGATTCAATGTTTAAAATAAAGGTTCTATTTTTAATTTTTTTACATTTATCTTAGTAAATATGCCGAAATGTTACAAAACTGGCTAAAATTAAATGATGGAAGCAGGTGAAAGTGAAAAAAAAAAATGACAACTAACAAAGCGTAAGGCATGTTTCCTGTTATTGGTAACTTACATATCGCTTTAAAGTTGTACTTCTCGTATTTTTTATATAAGTTTAAACAGAGCCCGTACTTTATTCAGTTATTGCAATTAAAGTATACAACCTAAATTTTGTTTATGAATAGAATATATATAGATTTTGTCTAATTTCCTATCTCATAGCGTAATACGTTTGGGAAATAAATTTATATTGTAATTATAAAATTAGTAGATACAGAAAATCGGTTAGTTGTCGAAACACCAGCATGCTAATCTTACCGTTCAAAAGTGTGTGCTAGAGATTCGACATATTAGATCCACAGTAATGTGAATATCATTCCTGCGAAACCAAAAAATAAAAGCAGGTAGATAAATAAATAAAGAATTACAGATACCACGCTCGTATTATTTTTGGACACAACTGTCTGCACGACACTTTGTCGATTCCGAGTGGAATTATGTTTCTTTATTGCGACATTCTTATTAGACTGAAACGATATTCAAAAAGAGAACGTGATTTATACTATACGGACAAGGCATTTTAGTTGCTAATTACAACTGAGTTTTGGTTTGTGGTCGTCTTTCAGTTCCTGCCTCTCTCCGCGGATACAGTGCTACACTTTTTGGTGAGCCGCGGACGTCAGTTGAAGTGCTTGGTTTGCATTCCTGGCCTGACGTACACACATGCATCAGGTAGGCAGGTATTCCAATTACAGCGCCTGCGCCGTGTGGTGGTGCTGCGTGTCCATTAATTAGAGAGAGTTCCATCGAGGCTCTCAACTCTCGGCGCTTCCAGGCAGCCAATAGCAATATCCCGCTGTATGGGGGAACGTTGAGAGAGATTCGGGATATGTTTTTTTGAAGCAGTACTATCGTGACGTTATGATTTCAAAACACGACTATAATGTCGGTAACGTGTAACTTCAATAAGAGCAGAGACCATTTTAGCACCATCATACGCACTTTCGAAGTAATATTTTACCTTAGGTAAAAGTCGAAATACCGTAAACGCTCTCTGACATTTGAAATGACACAATGATAGGGATGCATCAGAGATATCGGCTACTGGAAACGATTTTATTCAAGGTGGCAAATATCATTAGAAGTAGAAGATGCATTCCCTTGGAATAACTGGAGAAAGTGACATAAGAAATAATTTGGAGTGGTATCCCGGTTACAGGAGCAAGCTCATTTGTAGGAATCGCACTATGAAGCATTTCACATTCACAATGCTATCTTTGAACCGACTGTGGTGGGTGAACGGTATCGTTGTGGCCTCGCATTCGGGAGGAGGTGGGTTCGAATCCCCGTCCGGGCATCCACTTTTGGGTTTTCAAATTGCTCCATGCGACTGCCGGGAGGGTTCCTTCAAAAGGCCATGGCCGAATTCTTTCCCGTTCCTTGTCCTCAATCCTTTTCCGACGTCGACGAGGCGTAAAGCAATAAGCAAAAAAAAAAAAAAATGTATGTCCTAACTGCCTGTCGACCTACATCGGACACCCTACCACAGAGTAAATAGTCTGCTGGAATGGAGGCGGCGTGATGGGATTAACGACGCGGCTGCTTTAACTCTCGAAAATGTCCCCAGCTCATTTGATGTGAATACGTCTTTCAAGTTCAGATCTGTCTGGCATTTCAAGAATAACCAACAAAATGAAGGCTACTAATAATCAAACTACGGAACGGAGGACAAGGCGTGAACAATGATCGACAGAGAAATCTAGAAAGGGACAAATGTATTATATGGTTTCTCTTTCTCTCTCTCTTCTCCCCCCATACGATGCGGTGAAGAGAGACGCTTTTGGTCAAGTAATAACTACCAATCAGAGAACGCCTAGTTTTTTTTTATTTGAGAAACACTACAATCGACATTTCCTAATACTTATCGCAGGGTAAATGATAAGTACAAATCTTTTCTTAGATTAGGACTTCACAGTTAAATACAAAAAGTGTTTACAAATAAACATGCCAAATATAGTTATCTTCAAACGTCATGTTACAAATGATCAAATCTGAAGATTTTAGTTTAGAACAATTGTGGCACTGCTTTAATAGAATATTGTGTGAAGTAAAAGCACAGAGCTAAACTTTTCGTGTTAATTCTTGTGTTAATTTAAAAAAAAAAAAAAAAAAAAAAAAAAATTTTACAGATTAAGTTATTTTTTTTATAACAAACTAGCTCTTACCCGCGACTTTGTATGCGTGGATTAAGAATTTTTTTGCCAGAATTGAATATAGAAAGTTGTTGGTAACGAAGGATTGATTCCAAACAACACCGAGTCGGCATAATGTGACAGGAAAGCTATCACTGTATCATTCTACTGTCGAACCTGTCTCTTGAAGAGAATCAATTTCCAACATATTTCGTGACTACAACCGTTAATCATACTGGAAAAAATGTCCTGTGCCCTTCATACAGATTTTCTTGTCAAATTCCATTAATACCGATATAGCCATTTAGTCGTCAAAACGTAACAAAAAGACAGAGTCTTACTTCCGTATTTATAGTATTATTACTGCGGTTCACACACACACACACACACTGACTGCGAACAATCCCTGAGGAATCATTGTAACGTAAAAAAGTGTACACCTACAGCATTGCAAGACTACCTATGATTTGCTTCGCATTGCACCCCTAACTTTGTAATATCTACAGTTTAACATTCAATCCGAATAACCGAAGGCCCAGGCGTGACTCTTACGATCAAAAACAATTTTTAAAAATCTTATCCTCCACGGAGATTTGAACCGGAGACCACGACCCAAACATTATTAGGCCAGTGCTTTAGCCACTGAGATATCATGACTGCTACACGAAAAGCAGTAGGGAGACCTCCATATCCAACGCGTCTGTCTATCGCCGTTCAGTAGTATTTCGAAATTATGAGACAACATGTATTATTTATACAGATAATTTTTCAACCAAATGTAGACAGTATTTTTCTCCTTGTTTCAAAAGATAAGTGTGCAAAGTTTCATCGAGATCGGATGAAAACTGTGGATTTGTGTGAAGAACAAACAAACAAACAAACATACATACATTCATCTTTATATATATATATATAGATTAGAAAACGAAATAATGAATTCAAAATTAAAGTGTCTATCAAAACAAGTAATATTAATAACTTTTTTGCTGGCCATGATCCACAATTGTTTCATAAATGTTTCTGACTTAAACAAAGTCCTTTAAACAACTGTTTTTTATTTGTCTTCCTTCACGAGACGCGTTTCGCCGTTTTGTAGTGGGGCAACATCAGTGGTGGGAATATTGTGATGGTTATAATATGTCAGTCGAGAACAGCACATTTCGTACCGCAAATAGTAGACAATGAGGTGTAAGCAAGATAACAGTGAGAAATGCTAAATTTTAGAATGAAATACCATCCCAAAAAATGCGGAAAGAGCTGACATATTATAACCACCACAATATTTCCACCACTGATGATGCCCCACACCAAAAGGGCGAAACGCGTCTGGTAAGAGAACACTAATAAAGGACGGTGTTTAATTAAAAAGCAAGTAATATTACTTCCCGCTATTGTATAAGAAGCTCATACTTATATTTGACGGTGTAAGTAAATTTTGTTTCGTTCTGACACACTCTTATTTGTCACCAAGGTAATACCTCAGGTAATACCTCAGATGGAGACAATTTCCATCTTTCAGTGTTACAAATTGAATGAAACCTCCTGTTCACGCACGTCGAATATTCCTTATAAGATCGCACGATGCAGAGACAGAATCGCTTTTTTGTATCGCTAGATCGCGTCAGCAAAAACTTTCCGCCTGATCCTGACAGAACAGTTGGCGGAGACCGTGTTCCATCACGGCCCAGGCAGCCGAGAGAGCAGGTCTCAATATTTCAGGGGGCGGCACGACCCTCGGGGGACACGTGGCGACACCCCGCACCCTAATGTCTCCCTGGAGAACAGAGCTGAGTCGTCAGCGGCAAAGAACAAAACCTCTGATCTGCAGCAACGAAACCTGCGTAGCTGATGGTATTGCTGTGATGTCTAACTAAAAGTGGTTGCTCTGTATCATAATCTGTGTTGGAGTTTACTGTAAATTTTTACCGAAATTCTGCTAGTGATATAATGCCGTACTAGAATTTTTTTTAAAAAAGTGATGAACAATTAAATTTTAAAAAGAGCTCGTTATTCGATTTGCAAAATTCTCTATCAAATAGTAGACTATTGTAAATAAAACACGAAAAATCACTTGAATAAAATCATTGTTGCTCTCATTATAAAATAGAAAAAGATTTTAAAAGTATTTCAAGGATATATTTATCATACGATTCACAAAATTTTCTGCTAAATTAAACATCTAATTTTTGTCAAAAATATCTGGTGAAATAATAATTTTTTTAAAATAACAGATTAAGTTATTTTTCGGAAAACATTAACTCCAGAAAGATTTGTTTGCAACTTTACGAGCTAAATATCACCACAAATTTTAAAGAATTTTCAGCTTTCTTGGAATTGAAGTAACGGAAATTCAATTATTCATTATTGTTCAATATAGTCTGGTAAAGAGCGAAGAATTAAAAGAAAATTCCGAATTTTTATTATTATTCAACGCATTTCCAGCTTTTATTTGATACCCTTGAAGATCATCTGAAGAAAATTTGTCCTTCAGCTCATGATGCGTTAAGATTTTAATCCCTATGATTTTTCATGGTTTACATTATAATCATTTAAAGGTTATTAATAACTACTCTATTGCGCAATAACAAATTTTTAAGTTAAAGGTTTCAGAAATGATAAGGATGGTACATTCAGAGAGATAAATACCTAAATCCATTATGGCGTCATTTATAATTCGGAAGGTACGGAGCCATCGAAAGGTGAAGAAAAACAGGTTGCAGCAGTTTGATATGCTTCCGGCTTTAGGAGTTAAGGTCCTTAATAAACATTAACTTTGAACTAAGGACAAGCAAAATGATGGACATGTGATAATATCTTCACAATGTCCTTCCAACCCTCCAAAAATAAACTTTATACTTCCATTTTTAGACTATATTCTCTTTATGATACCATTATTTTTAAATGTTTATCCACAATAATGATTGTTATACAGTAAAACTGGAACAACCGGAATAATCAAGACCATCAATGTTGTAAATACCATGATTAACTTCAGGGGGTTGACGGATGTGAATCAAAATTACGAGCAAGGTAATAGTATGCAAAGTATTTAAGGTAGTTTCAGGAGATAAAGATCCAATTCTCCTTTAAAACGGATGCAACTCTCCCTTAAAAAGGTGCGTGGAGTTCTTCGAATCAAAGAAGGCAATCGTCTGATACTCCTGTGCGCTAGACTCCAGATTCATTGTAGGAACTGTGTGTCTCTCAAGAGATCCGGAGAATTGAAAAAGGGAATATGTAGCGTTCCAAATCATTAGATTTAGCCCCTATTCGCACCACTGTTATTACTTAATATTTTACGATCCAAAATTTCTGGATGAAATAAAGTGAAAATAAAACACTTTCCACAGTAGGAAAGTAAGTATGAAAATTGCAGATGCCTTTGATTATTGATCTACTTTAAATATCGCCTATAAAAAGGATGGCACTAGAAACTAACTCGCACACCCACTTATATAGGGAACGTTCAAAAAGATGTGTACAAACGGGTGGCAGAATGGTAATATCGTTGCGTCAGTAACAAAGAGGGTTTCCGACAAGAGCGCGGAATTCCACATTCCCGCCGCTATCGGGTCACGAGTTTAAGTCACGTGACTACAAAGCTATGATGAATGATCTGGAACACCACACGGCATTACCGATGACATCGTCCAGCTGGTCGATGGACTCGTTACCCAGGACCTCCAAGTTACAGTGAAAGGTGTAACCGCCGAGGTCGGGTTGAACGTCGGAAGTGTTCACACCATTATGACGGAAAGACTCAACTGGCGCAAAGTGTGCGCCCAACGTGTGCCGCACAGTCTTCAACCACAGCAGGAAGCATGTCGAATGGCCCACTGTCTTTATCATGTGCAGCGCTTTGTGAGGGAAGGGAATGAGTTCCTGGCAAGCGCGGTGGCTGAAGATGAGTCTTTGTGTCATCACTTCGAACCAGAATCGAAACGAAAAAGTCTCCAGTGGAAGCATCACCACCAACAAAATCCAAGGCCATCCACACAGGTACATGAAAGGTTATGCTGACGTTCTTCTTTTACCAAGATGGCCCCCTTCTGAGAGACTTCCTGCAGCATGGAACAACAGTGAATGCCCAGTGTAATTCACAAACCTTGACCACCCTTCACCAAGCGTACAGAAATTCAAGTGGGAGGTTCTCGGTCACCCTCCATACAGTCCAGACCTCTCTCCTTGTGATTACGCCATTTTTGATCCCCTAAAAAAAATGCTCTGAGGGGCAAATGATTCACCTCGTATGACGAAGTCAAGCAGTACATGCGGAACTGGTTCATATCGCAGCCCCAGGAATTTTACGAGACAGCCATTCACCGCCTTGTGTTCCAGTGGGACGAGTGCCTCAACATTCAGGGCCAATACTTTTGAAATACAGGTACTCGTTTCTGTTCCTATGCCATGGGCTCATTACTTTTTGAATCAGCATTATTATCTTTGCAGTAGTATCCCACAAACCGTTACAAAAAAATAAAAATAAACGCCATGTCCATAACCTCCAGATTAAAGTTGATTTTCGGTAGATTAAGAAGCCACTTTTGTAAAATACACTATTATTTGTGAAAATTGCGACACCCAGAATGTATCACTCTAAGATTAAGGTTGCAGAGGTACTGTGTGCACGTAGGCCCAGTAGTATCCTCTTTAGTGTTAGAAAATCTGTGACATTCTGCAGGCTAACTGCTAAAGAACTTGTTACAAGCCACCTAGCAAGAAGATATCCACAGTTTACCTAAATATGGATAAGATAATTAATAACAATATGCATATAATCTATTTCACCGATGAATTTTGTTGTAAGCAGGAAATTCTTAGCTGATGAAGCCTACAAATATGACGCCTAAGCAGATTACAGAGAATGAGCATCACATAGCAGCGACAAAGAGACAAGTTGTTTGGTTATATTCTTCTTGCGACATTTCCTTTTGACTGTAGATTAATTATTCGGTTTCATTATCTACAGCTCCGTATTAGTGAAACTTCATGAGTTGCCTTTTTTTATTTACTGACATCTTTACGGCTAGAAGATGTCGAGATCGTTATAGCAGAGAGAAGATAGCTGTCAATAATTTGGAAGGAATTCAGCCAGGTTTTTCATTAAGTCACCGATCAGGCGCGACTTCATGACGCTACTGAATACTGAAATCAACGTGGTCGAAACGAGGATCGAATCCGCATCCTCCCGAATGCTAGGCCTAAACGTTACCCGCTTGCCTTGCAAACTCTGTAGCTTATGTTATCCAGCTGCAAGTTATTATTATCCTTTTGCATTATGCTTTAGACAGAATTCATCTATAAACAGAATTTCCACGTGCCCAAAGTTTGGGGACATATTATGTGATTAATTAGTAGACTGAAAATTGACATGCTATTGGGAAATGTGTAATTCTTAATCTACACTTCTCCCGAAAGTCACTGCATATCAGAACTCCCACAAACCAGTTATTCTATAATGTTGCAAGCTTTGGGCTAAATCTGAGTTAATGCACGACAGTAATTAAAATATTTTTGCAATTTTGGACTTGAATTCTTTTAACATGCAGATATTGGTTTCCTAAACTCTAGTAAAGAGCCACGACGATTGTAGCTACGATAACTCGCATATATCGTGTGATATAAAAGAAATTCCGTTTTTGTTCTGAAAATTTAATTGTCAAACAAAATTACAAATCAAAATATTCTCTTTAATTGATACGTGATGGTATTATGTGGCTAGCATTGAAATTTGTTTAACATTAATTAATTCAAACATTTAAAAGCTATTTCTAGGCATTTCGCCAATCAATTATTATTTCTTTTTAAAGCTATTGAGAGTACCGCCCCAACCTACATCATTAAATCTACCAATAAAGTGCCTAGCCTTTCATCAAGCTTGCTGAAAGCCGTAGTGAGTGAATGGCGACAGACAGTATTATGTGGGTGGCACCGAATTAACGTAAATTCGCTGAGCCAATTAGATTCGGTTACAACTTTTGACTAAATCTGTCGTAGCGAAATTAGGGAAGGGAAATTTAGAATGCAAAAGAGTGAAACCCACACGTTCATGCATAGGATGAACGTTGGCTCGCACTGTACCGATAATGAAACCAATTTCACCAATCCGCAGCAATCCCGCCGGACAATTCACTTCACAGGGTACGATGAATGAATTGGATTTACTTGAAGAGGACCCTCTACTTCGCTAATCCATACATATTAACTTCATGATCTGTACGGTTGATTTACGACAAAAGAGGTTGAGAATTAGACATTTCATATTTCAAATTAAAATCAATGATTACACAATCGTCTCTCTCCTTTAGGTGGCTGAAATGGGTCTGAGCGTTTTGTTTGTTTCGAAATACACAATGAATATTTGAAATAAAATTAGCAAATAGTATTATGCAGCAGAATTCCATCTATAAAATGAGAAAAATAAAGATTTAAAAAAAAGTTTGAAACTACGGTAACAGCTAACAATTATGTCAATTAAGTAATGGAATCTTACTAAAACAGTGAAAATGTTTTTTCTACCACTAGTTACACGTAATTTGTTCCCTAAAAATGGGACAATTTATGCTTTAAACTTTATTTCGCTTAACAATTAACAAGAAAAAATCACGTTACCTAATTTTTTAGGTTTTACGGAGAGAGATCTTGTCACTAAGTGGAAATGAAGACAATTGGAAACGTGAAATAGTGAGGTACAAGTTGCCTGAAGCAATCCTTCTTCAAGCCTTTACATTAAAAAATAAAAATAACTACTAAAGTTAGCAAACAGTGTACCTAAAATAAATATTGGAGAAAAGAGGGGGGGGGGGGGGAGGGGGGAATGAAGATCAACTGGTGAAAGGAAAGAGACTGCCACTACCATAATTGATTTAATTTGAAAGGAACAGGTAAAATTTTTAATTTATATGTAAGAGAGACTGAGATTTGACTACAGTATCAGGAATTATGTTCAATAAATTATTTGAAATATTGAAAAAATTTAAATGAACACTGATTTAAAAGAAAAGTAGCTATTATAACGGTAAAAACCATGTGTAAATATGATAATGATGTTTGTTAAGTTATTATAGTAGTATGTACATACTGTATTTTTTTACAGAATTTTTTCAGATCATAACCTTTCTGTGATAATTATGTTCTATACATATATAATGATACTCTTTATTAGAAGACAGTTAAACTTTATGTTACTTAATGTGATAGAGTTAATTATATTAAAAATTGCCAAAAAATGAATAAGCAACATAATTTCAGATTTTACAGTACTATTTTATTTGTGTAACTCATAACAGTATTCTGTATTTATGCAGTGTATTTTTCTTATAGATTGTATGATATCTTTGTAGACGGTTGTTAATTTTGTCGATAGCTAGTTTGAACGAAGGTTAAGTGGTTTAATAAATACAGTTTTTTAACCTTATCCAGACAGTTACAATCTCATCAGATACCTAAGAATTGTTTTATGGTTCCTAACCTAAAAAAAAAATTAGTTTCATATTTGGTTTTTGATACTATACACTTTTTGCTACATAAAAATTTATTTTCATAAAATTAGTTGTAAATATTAATTTATTTTTCATACCTGGAATATTTGATAAAACCAATTTTATCTAAATTCCGGATTTTCCTCCTTCAATTTCGAAAAACACAAGATATATTTTAAATTCGTCTACTTAACTAGATACATGCGGATAAAGCTGCAGGTAGAAACTAAATTATAATACCCTACGCAAGCTGTAAAGAACTCAGCAAGCACCAATTATTTTAATACGCTGTGAGCACAAAACTAATATCATGGAAGAAATCAAAAGGAAAAAAACGTAAGGCTTGTAAGGAAACAAGGTTTGCCTACATATATGGTATGTTTATATTTTTTGAAATGTAATCTGTTTCAAGTTTATCTGCGTTATCTGTAGTTTGAGAGAGTGTTCTAGCAGCTCTGACAGTGGACGTTGGCTCGATGGAATATCTTTGGTTGTTTGTTGGTTGTCAAGTGTTTTTTCAGCGTCGCAGAGAGAAGAAAGAAGCAGAAGGCAAACGGAAAGAAAATGTTGAAGAGAGAAAAATAAATGTTAAGTTCATTAATGTGCTAGTAAGTTTTGGTATAAGCTGCCAACTCCTACAAATAGTCTATTTACGGCTAAATCAGGGGCAGTAAAAGAACTATTTCGTATACAATAAATCTTACTGGCTTTTGAAAAATAATGACGCATAATGTGTTAAAACATCATTCCATATGTAAGGTGATACAAAAGGTACTTAAAAACCACTACGGATGAAATAACATCAAACACAGAAGATAAAGTTCATTTAGATCAGGAAACAATTTTTTTTATTTGTATTCATGTTACTAAATTTGAAATTTCAACATTGATATTATTTCGCAGTTGAATCTGTCCACTTTCCTACAAAGTCTAACGTGGTTTCCTATTGCGCATTTACTCAAAATGACTATGTAGATGCACTGCCATTATCTACGAATCCATTGGGCAGATAGTTTTATTGAAGTGCTTATTACCTACCCATAATTCAAGTTGTATAAATTATCCTCCAGTTTCACTGTTCATTCACGCTTGGAGCATTAATTGCCACAGCTACTCAAATCGGTAGTTGCACAAATGTGTAGTAACTTCAATTGCTTTCGCAGAAATCTATTCCATTTAATGGTTTGACCAATTAAGCGGATAACTGATGCAACAATTCGGAATGGAATGGCACATTCCATTCTAGTTTATGCAGTTCAGCACTCCGTATATATATTTACAGTTGTACCTCCAAATTCCAGAAATTATTATCACCATGTTTTATACTATTAGGCTTTGGCACCTTAATGTAACTTTATTTTCAGATGGGGAACATTTTCAAACTTATACGGTAGCATTGGAGATATTTGGCTAAGAGCTAATTCCCTCCCCTCCCCCAAAATAACATTCACTACAACAGTTATTTGTAGACGGAGTTTTGATTATAAAATTTATTTGTATAAGAATGGAATAAAATAGTAACATCCCTGCAGTTACCTACTTAATGACACCGGTTGGCCTAAGCTCGAGAACTTTAACGCAACAACATTACCATATTTTTTTCTGCTTTGAAAAAGATACGATCTTTTGTATGAAGCGCGAGAACGCCGAATCATTAATTCTGCCTTTTAGTCTCTCTGTGCTGGTTCTGCACGTTAGTGAAACGTTTCTGGTGGAACATCCACACGGCAGCAAAATTTTCAGAGTGAACTTCGTGTGCGTTCGTTAGCGTCAGACCATAAACCGGATTTAAAACTCGCTTTAAGCCTACAAGCAACGATTTAAAATTGTAAAATGCCTGGAAAGGACGAGTTTATGCTTAAAAATTTCAGATCAATTGGTGCACTGTAGAATGAGCTATTGCGACTTACACAGAAAACTGCCTCCAAATCGAGTAGTCACTAAGTGTTATTGTTATGTATACTTAGTGGATTATAAGGAGCACTTAGAGGTATAACGCCGCAGTTGGAAAGATGTTTGGAACAGGAGAACAAACAGCAGTAAATCTTAAGTTGCCAACCCCGGCAGCGTAGGGGTAGCGTGCTTGCTTCTCGTTGCAGAGGTCGCCGGTTCGAGTCCGGCCTAGGGCATGGGTGGTTTTAATTAAGTGCTGTGTTCGTCTTGTGTCGTCCTTACACATTAGAGAAAATAATCATAAGAAATCTGTACATTGTGAGAGAAACAGACACATTGAGCTGGCTAAATAGCTAACACGGCCGAATGCAAAAAAAAAAAAAAAAAAAAAAAATCTTAAGTTCCTAAATTATAGAAGTTACAAAGTTATGGATTAATATCTTCGCCTATCGATCATTTTAGGAACCGTTTTTTTTAATAAAATCTTAACAGTGCGCAATTTTTTTACTCGAAATGAAACGTATTTTTATCTAGCTACTTGTTATAATAATTATTTAAGTTAACCAACTTGAAGTAAAATCAATAATTATCACCTACCGTTCTGAGGAGAGTAGTCATTTGATTTTCCGCAATCTATTCAGAAGATAGGATCATCCTTGTTTAGATAAGGTCGCTTTATTAGAAGTAACTGTAGTTAATAACCCGGTACATGATTACAGATGGGATATCCGAAATACGTAATTTGGTGCGGTACAGTTCCTCCTATAATTTCGTTAAATATAAATATTATTATTCTCTACATTCACATATCCGGAGCTTAAATTAATGCCAAATATATGGAAGCCAAGCCATTATTAATCGGAAGTGGCAATAAGAAACCACAGTAACGTGTTGCATATAGAAAATAAAAGAATTAACAGAATGTAATCATTTTTAAAACCCAAAACGTGGAGAAATATAATTGAAATTACTTGTAAATGACATTATTAATAATCCAGTTTGTAGTCTTCCTGTGAGTTTGTGTGTGTCATCAATTTTGATTACTTTTAAATGACTTATGACGTTCTAATTGGAAATCCAGCGAAGCCGTGGGTATTTCAATGTTTTTTTTTCATTATAATAAACACTTTATTATTTTGAAATAGATTGGAAACTTTTTAATTAATATTCCTAATTTTGAGATTGTTGTAAGTTTTGTACTGATAGTGGATGGTATTCGTAGTCTATAACACATAACAATGAAGTGGTTGGTGCTATTATTAAATAATTATGAAAGGAAGGAATCACGCGGCTTATTTCTTCGATACATACATCATACAAATTAAATAATATGAAATTATAAGCTCTTTAGTAGAGACAAAATCGTAAATCTTAAAGTTAAGTATTGTGTTTTTCATCTGTTTTTAAAGACGCGAAGAGAGAAACATATATTAATCTACAAATTCCAGATATCTTTCCCTTGTTTTTTCAGTGATACTTCATGTTTGTGATTTTAATAACCTGAGCTAAAAGTTCATTATAAAAATAAACAAAATGCTCAAACGATCAGATTCACGCTCTTTAAACAACAGTCCATAACACGTGTTCATGTAGCTAAGGAGTCATGCGATGTAGGGATACTCGGAAGCGAATGTTCTATAATTAAACCATCAAAGAAATTATTCTTTAGTTCTTTTCTACTGCCCCAGGCCTCATGCGGGAGATGGCTGCTTCCTGCGATAAAAAACCAACCTCTCGTAAACAGAGAAAACTACTCATACTACCGTTTCCTGACTTATTATTTGAAGGATGGCTGTCACAGATACAATAAGGGAATCGTCAGTGTAATCATTTGGATGATTAGAGATTTGAATCAAAATAAAGACGGGATTTGAAGTTTCCCTTAATCTAATTTAGTTACGTATTAACAGACAGTGATAAGTACGAAATAATTTATTGGCCAGCACTTTCAAACTGTAGAATATGAAATTTTTTGAAATATTTGAAGCCGTTATAGATTCCGCAGACGTAAAGGTACTAACAAAGCTGACTTTGGTTTTTGAGGCCTCATGGTTAACGTAAATGAGATTGTTATTTCGATCTTAAACCATCACCGTATTTACGACACACAATAAGAGGTGTTTAATTTTACTGGAAATGAATGAAAAAACGTGAACATAGTCCGTGATTGATACCACCAAGTACGAAGAGAAATTCGAAGCTTTTATCCGACAGGCATGAACTTCGTGCAATGGTTAACATTAATTTAACTGGGATGGAGCATATGTTCCGGTGGTATTTGTCTGAGCATCTATTTCACCCTTTCTTTATTTAAATCTTAAATTCTTTTAGTGCACTTTTGCCACCCATCTATGTTTGCCTACTCCGAATTATAATTTTAAATTCTTTCAGTGTTTTTTTAAAATTTAAATTACTCAGCACTTACACTGCTATTTTATTCCAATTCCTGATTCCTTTACCCTAAATTTTATTCCATTGGCTCAGCCAGAAATCGGCAAACGAACTATGCTGTTAGGCAAAAAGATATTAGTTATATGAGCCAATTTGTGGATTAAATATAAAATTTTATTGGGAATAAGACCATTGTTATTTGCCCAAATCATAAGAATCGTAAGCTGTTTTTCTGACCACAATGTATCTCAGACTTGAAGGTATGCGGTCTTCTGATCACGTAAAGCTGGCAGATGTAACGTGTAACCTGCTACTATGCGCCTATCAGGCTGCAGAAAGGCTCCGAACAGAGACTTTAGATTTTATGTACCTATTGTCTGAAAGAGTCAGCTACATTATTTCACTTTGTTTTCACTATAACAAGTACAAATAACTTTTTAACTGAAGATTCATGAGAGATGAGAGAGGATTGGAAGCGCGGAACGGTAAGGAATTTAGATATGTTCTTTTAAAAGAACAATCTTTTCATTCGGCTAAAGTGATATGGGGAAACCGTGGAAAACTCAAAGCTAGATCGACGGACGGAGATTCGAACCAGCGTCCTTCAGAATGCGAGGCCAGAGAGTTACGCTGACTTTTATTCAATAGTGCTAACGTTAGGAAATACAAAGGACCGTTAAAAATATCAGATAATGAGAACTTGTATTTAATTAGTGCTTGATTTCTGTAAAAAGGAAGTAGAGAAATTTTTAATTGTTGATTAAGGAAGTGTGGACTTGATTAAATTATGCATGGAGATGATTAAAATTTTAAATCAAAAAGTAAATGAAGATGAAGTAATAATTCTGACGCAAATTAAGGAAAATGATATTGGAAGATAATCTAGGTTGGAGATAATAATAAGAATTTTAATAAAATCCATTCAGTGTGGCTGAAGTGGTTATGATGTCACCACACTGTATCCGGGAAATTCAACTGGAACAGGAGCGAGTATTGTCCCCAAAGTACTGGTCAACAGGAATGGATTTTCCAGCAATTATCAAGGCTGAGGCTGTTATTGCCCCCAATATCGGTCCCATTGCTATACATGCAAGGATATAACACTAGACATTATGTGCTTAAGTAAAAGTTAGTTAAAATTCTTGATCAACAGTGCTGTTAATAATTCAACTACAAAGCAAATAGAATTGTTTGTTACTAATAGAAGAGATAACGCCAATATCACTTTTAATTTGTTTATTGCCGCATCGTACGCGTTTCACCTCTCATTGAGGCATCGTCAGCGACGAATCTGCGTTAAAGTTTTTATATACAGTTTTATAGACATTTTAAATTACTTTATTTCGTAATTACGAATATGAAATATTTTTATGGTTGATATTTACTTACTATTTACATTAGTTATCTATAGTATACAGCTGTGCATCTCTGTTTTATTACCCAAGCATGTTCTGCTTCTTGTATAATAATATTTACAATTTTACAAAAATGGTAATTTTTCGTCACTCGTCACAGACAATCGAGTGACGAGAAATTACCAGTTTTGCAAAATTGTAAATATTGCGATGCAAGCAGAACATGCTTTTGGTAATAAAACGGAGATGCGCAGCTGCATACCACAAATAACCAATGTAAATAGTAAGTAAATATCAACCACAAAAATATTTCATGTTAATAATTACGAAATAATATAATTTAAAATGTCTATAAAACTTTAACGCCGATTCGTCGTTGACGATGCCTCGATGAGAGGTGAAACGCGTACGACGCAGCAATAAACAAATTAAACAGTGGCATTGGCTTTATCTCTTCTATTAATAATTAACTAAACAACTGCAAAAAATGGTGTGCAACAACATTGCATTGTTTATTTGTGCCTGAAGTAATGTTTTCGTACATTACTAAGATGCAAGAACATAACTGAATAAGTGTTGTTACAGTGTTACTGCGATGCTAATAAGGGACAGAAGTAAAAAATTAAATACTTCCACAAAAATTCTCTGCTTCTTTTTGCTTTCACCTTTTATTTCTTATGATTCCATACCCGATATCCGGCGTAGGTAGTTATCATGGAGGATGCAACTCTCCAAGGAAAACTCTGTTGGGAATATCTCCTGTTCCTTCACCCAATGTGTGTTATATTGGGTGTTAATGGCTGTGTTATTGTTTGTGCTCAGTATGGAGTATTGTGTAGACGAAGAAGGAAGACGGGGTAACCCTGTACCGTCCCATTGAGTCCTACACTTGAGAAGGATTCCGAAGGACCCACCAGGTTTAACGTTCCCATCAGACAGTACCTTATGAGCTTACTCAGAACATTGTTGTTATTGTTGTTGTTCATGTTTTAGGACGCGTCAACGTATGGGTTATTAGCGCCGTGTTACTCAGTACGCACTGCGGAGAGGTTTGGCATTTAACCGAGGACTTTGGCGCACTATGTGGTGACTAGGAATTGTGCGCCACCACCTCTGCTGCTCTGCTGGCCAAGTTCTGATGCCGAATATTTCTTCCACCACCAGGATTCTAACCAGCTACCCTCGTGTCAGCGCCGGACACCATTACGGTCTTGCAATCAAGTGTACCATAGAGGTGGGCTCGCTTTCAACTAGTCGTGCCTGTAGAAGCGACAAAATATTAATTTATTAGCTAGATTTTAAAACCGTCTCTCATCTTATCAACAAAATTTTTCGTGTGGAAGGCAACTTTCTCCACCGGTCCTGGTCTGTTGAGATTTGTTTTAACCGCTTCGTCATAATATCTTGTCAAAATTTTACCTAAATATGACAGTGACGTGCAGCTATTAGATGTCTCTGGCGACGCAAATTAATGAAAGTCTCTTGAAGTGTTGGTTAAATCCTTTTTTTTTACTTATTGCTTTACGCCTCGTTAACGAATAAGATCATTAGAGGCGGGATGGGACTGGGTGCAAGGAAAGGGAAGGAATTCGGCCATGGCCTTTTTGAAGGAAGCATCCCGGCATTCGCCTGGAGTGATTTGGGGAAACCATGGAAAACCCAAATCTGGATTCCCGGACGGGGATTCGAACCCGCGTCCTCCCAAATGCGAGGCCAGAACGTTAACCGTTCACCCACCACGTTCGGTAAAATCGTTTGTTGTAATGTTTTCTTGCTGTTTTAGCTTCCCTCCGTTGTAAAAAGTAGCACGAAATCAACAGATAGAAAATATTTGTCCAAGATATAGTAGGTCTAAAACAACGCTCGCTATCTTTATATCGATACAAGCAGTCAGAGACAATCGATTGTTTCCGTTGTAAACTACTAGAATGATGCCTCAGGATTTCCCGTAAACTTTTTTCTCTTGGTCCAGGCCGAATTTCAACCTAACCACGACCACTATGCAAAACTAACTTGTTTGTGTAGAAATGATCCCCGAACCGACAATTTGTCATTTTTTCAGTGCTGGTAATATTTCGCGGATGTGCAGCTTCTAATATTTCTGCATTTTTAATTTAAATCAGATAGCAAGACGTGAAGAGGACATCATGTGGAAGCAATTAATCCAAGTTTCAACCGAGGGAAGCTGAAACAGCAAGAAAACATTACATCAAAGGATTTAACCAAGATTTCAAGAGATTTTGAATAATTTTGCATCGCCGGAGGGATCTAATAGCTGCAAGTTAACTCTCATATTTCAACCTTTTTAAATTAAATTGAGGCTACTTTTCCGAAAAAGGAGAGTGCAAAACGTGGACAAGATGACGAAGCAGTTAAAATGAAATTCAACAGTTTAGGACCGGTGGAGAAAGTTTCCTCCCACACGAAAAATGTTGTTGATAAGATGAGGGAGGTTTTAAAATTTTGACCGGTGGCGAAAGTGGCCTCCATCCCAGTTTTTCTTCTATTTCAGGATAAAGTAAAAGAAAAACAATTTCTGATGCGTTATGAGACTGTGGTATAAAATGTTGGATAATTCTTTTAATGTTTCGTAGATCAGTGGTATTTCATTTCCCCGAGAGTCTGGTGCGTGTTGCTGTTGCTGGTGTTATTCTCGGGTCAGATGAGGGTGACACATTGCTTATGCCGCGTGCTGAAGGAAGCTGGCTGCACTCACTGATGGTGAAGGAGTGGTCCCACCAGTCAGTGCGGCACAGGTAGGCCTTGAGGTCGTCTGCGGTGCGACCGACGATCACGTAGGGCGGCGCCACCAGCGTGCGGATCACCAGGAACACCGAGAAAATGGCCACGATGACGCCGAGTCGCTTCAGCAGGTCGAAGTCGGTGATCTTGATCGCCTTCGCTGACCGCACGCGGAATATCACAGATATCCTGTACAGCAATATGGGCGTGTCACGCTGAGGTAATACTTGAAAACAGAAAGAATGTAGGTAAAATTCCAGTTTATCATTTAACAATGGTAAAGGTTTTCGTAGTAAGTTTAATGCCCGTAATGAGATTGTTAATTAAAACAAATTCAATAAAAATGTATAAACGGTCTAAAAAACATGAATGACTTGTTTTTAACCGACTTAAAAAAGAGAAGGTTCTAAATTCAATTTAATTTTTTCATTTTTTTTTATGTATGTTCAGCGACATATAATTTTTCATTTTTTAAAACATTAGTGGGAATGGTATTAACATAATGTTTATTAAATGTTTTGCGAAATTTTATTTTATATAGTGTATACATCAATCAAAAAAACTTGTCGTTTTTTAAAAAAATAAAGGCCTTATAAAAAAATAAATTTTTTGATATAAAGTATTTCCAACTCGTGTTTATTACAAAATTCATGAAATTCGTTATCGAATGACACATATGATTTTCTCTCCAACTAAATTATTCGCTTTAATAGCAAAATCATTTATTTACTCATTTTACAATAAGCATAAACTCCAGCAGAATCGCTATAGATTACTATTAACTTCAGCAGGAAACTCGCTTTAAATTTTGAAAGAATTTTGGGTAAAGTTGTTTTGGAAATGAAGTGGATCATGATAGTTACTGATATTCTTTCTGGTAACAGCTTCCAAAATTCGTGGAATACAAACGAAAATATATATATTTTGATAGTTGGGGTAAAATATCTATAGGGAATGTTTTATTCGATTCTCCACTACTCCTCCTGTAATTATTTTCACCCTAAATGATTTTTCGCAAGTTTATGTTTTAATTATGTTAAGCCAGCAAAAACTAAAATAGTAATAAATTTAAATAAAAATTGAGATAAGGATTCACACATTATGAAGCTGTGAATGATGGCTGAACGAATGGATGGACAAATGGACAAATGAGCTAATACACAAAGGTTCCTTTCTTCATTCACAAAAGACCGAACCGTAAAATTACACCATGCTCCCTTGTTTCTATAATGCATTTATCTACAATAATTTTAATCGAAATCTGATGTGTGAAATAACGAAACTACAGCAGAATTATTTTCACAAGATGAAGACATTCAAATGTTACAACTAAATCTAAAGGTTCCGATTCCTGTTATCCTTACTGGGGGAACAAGGCTGGTACCTTATCAGATCCTTAGCAACAAAAGCATCGGCTTACATAGCTTAGTTGCTAATAATGATTTCGTGTGGCCTTAGTCACGTGGTGACAGTTTCTTACTAGCTGCGTAATTTGTCTCGGTCATAACGCCCTGTCCCTGCCCATTCATCCTACGGGGTAAAGTGGTACTACATTATAACGGAGAGACCATATTAAGGAGCATCCTTGTGTACCCCATAGTAAGAAAGCAAAGTTTTGCCAGAGGTGAGGTCAGTTTTAAAGTCCATTAAAATTCCGGCGAAATCTGGATTCGAACCGCAGTAATAAACAAATTAGCCACCACATCGCTCATATAGATGGTAGTGTTAATAAATACAATTTCTCTTTGTTCATTCCGTCTTAATTTTTACACTTGGACGGTAAGATTCGTATATTTCGTACCATGTGGTTGTGAATCTCTATGTTTACATCAATACATATTACCATAAGTTGGGGGAGTAATGTCATAGCAGAATTTTCTATACGACTTAGCACTTAATTCTGGTGCTTACAAGATGAGAATTTACGTCTGTAGTAGGCATATTAACATAGAACAGAAATTTAACATAAATATTTTAACTGATCGTATAAAATTATTATATGGTTATCATTGTGGCAGTTAAATGTATTTTTAGTGTTTAACTGTGAGGCCTGTAACACAACGACTTTATATTGTGGTACACAAATTTTGCAGACGTTTTACAAGCTTCAACTAAATTTTACTTGGAGACTTGAGAGAAACTTCATTTCTCGAAAATTATATTTTTATAGTGTGATAATTATTATACTGGTGTTGATTTTTGTCGAATTAAAAAGTTCTCATTATTACATCCGCGTATGCCATAACATTCTCAGTTACAATGAGACAATTTAGTGTAGTAACTATTTAAGTCTGTAGTTTCGTGTCTACTCCCTTCAAGATACTGTATATATATATATATATATTATGATTCATTGATTTGGAAAAGGATTTTCTGAAACCTCAACCGATTTTTTTTAAACCCTATAAACAAACATTATTTTCAAATAAAACATGTTGTCATTTTCAGACAATCCAGTCAGATTACAGTATTGTGAAACGGTAACTAATGTTGGTAGAGTTTTATAATTAATGGTGAAATGATGGAAACGTGAGATTTAAAATATGAGAGTGAATTTCCCTAAAGGATCCAACGTAGATACTCCTGTATTTCATATTAACATACATCCAAATAATAGTTACATGACGATTCCGATATTACTTGTGCTTTCATAGTGTAGAAATTGATTTTATAAGATAAGGGATGTAAACATAATGGTTTAATAATTTGCAGTCTGTTGTAATTTCTCAGATGTAAACTAACCTCCACGTTTTGAGCATGAGAGCACCGTAGGTGAGCGAGAAGCCGATCTCCCGCAGCCACACTCTCAATGTACAGGTGACGACGTTGGGCACTGGGTACATGACGATGGTCTGCAACATCAACAACACAACCACTATAACATCACTTATAGAGCAGGCACACTGACAGTAAATTTGTAATTCATATCGAAGCATTGGACTGCACTCTCAATAACACAGAAACAAAAATCCTGTCTCTAATAAATTTCCTGGTCCTTACGTATTACGGTAGTACATTAATCGTTAACATTTTTGTATAATATTTGGACAAATTGACCAACACTCGTAGCATCAGATAAATAACAACCTAGATGCTGAGCGCAATGCGTACCGACAGTAAGGGCTTATCTACTGTTAATATTGCAATGTCAGGCTTTGTGATACTGATTTTTATAAAGATTTTTTCTCTTTTATTTGCAGATTAAATAGAATGGTTTTGGTAGCACCAGTCATCAGAAGCCACGTAGAATGGACGCTACAGTTGTTGCCAAGTTGTGACGAGAACATACCAACCCTCGCTATAAATACAAATGGATATTATTTTTTTATCCTTGTAGTTTGTTTTTGTAAAGTCTGTTAGCCATTCGACGAATAGTGTGGTACGTTTTCCCCTGAAGTGGAGGAAAATTCCAATTCTGGCGTGGAACTATGGGGATATTGAGTTTTATTTTCGGTGAAGTTATCCATATTTCGTTGTTTCTTGTTTTCCCAAAAAATGAGGAACTGTTTTCTCCTTAATGGTGTAACCTCTCCTTCTCACATTTACAGTAAAACTAATTACTGTGTGAGGCTATTATATTTGGGAGGTTGTATCCTGTTTTGTACGCTCAGAAGGGCGTACTGGAAGGATTAGCTCCAAAAATGTTAACTAATAACGTAACAATTCGGTTCCAAGAATATCTTTGCTTGAAACCCGGCCCGTAATGCTAAGCGCAACGATTTTAATGAGTTTTTTTATAAGTCTAGCAACTACTAAATAAAAAAAAACAATAGTACATAAGTATACTTCACTTTTAATATCACCACTCAACACATTTCGTTTCTAAAATTACACCACAGCCGCAGCAAGACTTTTTGTGCGTGCTTCTGCACGTATTTCTTCCTTCTCTCTCTAAACAATAATACTTCCTCTCTCTGACTCTCCAAAGACAACAACACTAATCCTACTTAAACCTAAGAACTTACAACTACCCCAGTACAATATTAAAACGTCTGTGGAACTCGTTATATTACAATCTCAGAGTATTTACATTTTTTTAAATTATTAATTATTAATTAATACGAAGATATAAATAATAATATATATATATACATTGATTGGAGATTAAAGGTTGCATCTGCCCCCACATTGAGACAAATGCAATGCTGTCACACCACTTCTACTCCACCAAACAGTATTCATTTGTCGAAATGTATTATACCCCTTGTCCATCTGCATTCCTTTTTGCTACAAGTTCAGTGTGAATCATCTTACAGTACATTCACATGTTACACCTGCTCTGGCAATTTTAATTACACAATCATCATAAGTTAACTTTACTAGCAATGCTCAGTTCATGCCATAGTAAAATTGTTTAGCAAACCATACAGTACATACCTACTATTGTAACTTTAAATGGTCCCTTAGCATGTAACACACCATAGAGAATACTGGTACTTGGACCAAAATAAAATTTGATACTCGTTCGTTCTGCCGCAGCTATTGGCACTCGTTCGACAAAGCCAACAACACTGTTACACACAACACTGAACGTACATCAACACTCGCACTCCTGTTGTTAGATATCTACAGTTAAAGCCGTGGTAGGGTATTCACCTGGTATTTTAATATATTAGGTACTTATAAATCGCCTTGGCGATTGTGCAAAGGTGTCCGCTCACTTGAGCGAAAGACAAGTAGATGGATTTTGGGCTTTATCTTTTAGGATCAGATTTTAGATTTATACAGATTGAAAAATTTCGCTGTCGCTAAAAAGGGTGTTCCTTCACCGGGAAAATTGGGTATAGCATGTCCGCATGTTTAGTATTTCGTTCGGAGTAGAGTCACTGTTTCAGGCGCTCCCCGAACAATAACTTCGGCATTTATTTCTAACACGAGACATGGTCTTCCTGTGCCGTATTGACCTTGCATCTCCCCATGAAACTACCTGTATTGCACCCGTTTCTTTTCCCATGCGTACCTTCAAATGTGTGGCATTGATTGTAAGCTCTGGCGAACTCCATTTCATGCCCGACTTCACTCCCACCAATGTGAGCCAATTGTTGTCTATTCTGAAATCCCCATTGCACCCTAAAATTACATAAGGTTCCATTTCCATTTGAAAAATATGTTTGACTGCTTTTGTTTTGTTGCTTTTAACAGTAGTAATTGCCTTCCCCTTGACGGGCCACCTAACTATCATCTTTTCCTCGTCTATTGCTGACATAATTTTACATAAGGTTGTTTCTTCCCGCACTACCTCAGCTTGTTCTTTCTGCTTCCAAGTAATATTTTCCAAATCGTGTATTTTTTCCCTTATCTTAACATCACGCGATAAATTATTATCCTCTTCAAACCTATCAGCAACATTAAAATCATCTTCCTCAGTATATATCTGTTGTAACGCATGTAATTTCATACTTCCCAAAATTCCGGAATCATTCACTACTTCTTGCCAAAATTTTATCAGTTGTTCTCTTCCATCCTTTAAAATTTTAATTTCTCCTTTGCCACAATCAATGGTAACTCGATACTTCATTAAAAAATCTATACCCAATATACAGTTTACATTTAGACCGGGTATTACGATGCATCTGTGCTCTATATTAATTTCATTTATCTCTAACTCCATCCAAATTTGAATTTTTAACCGCTTGCTTAACTTCCCAGTTGCCCCCATAATCTGTACATAATTTATAGGCATTTCAGTAATTTTGTGCTTTCCTTTTACGTGTTCATACAATGCTTGCGATATTGCCGTAAGGTCACTTCCTGTGTCGACTAAAGCCTGACATTCAGTGCCAAATATCTTCACGTTGAGTAAAGGCTGTCGTATTTCTTCTTCTACAGCTTCGAAAATTTCCTCTTTTAATAAATCATTTGCAATTTCTTTGTGTGCCCATTCATCCACGTGTAATTCTTCCTTTCTTAGGTTATTCATCTTTAATTGTTGCTGCGTCTCCCGCTTTGCACCTCGGACCAAAACATTCTCGCCATCTCCGCTTTTGTTGAATTCAGAATGCACTACGACCTTGTCATCATTTTGCCCCGTAGACATTTCCGCTTTATTATAGTTCCCATTTTTTATGTTTTCTAGTATTCTTCTTTGAGATACCTTCGAATTCTTCACTTCTTCGTTGAAACATCGCACATAAAATATTCTTATTTTATCCTCGTCATTATCTTCTTCACAATCTTCGCTTTCGCAACTTGACAAATCTTCTTCGCTCACGTACTGGTTTAATGGTAGCTCGGTACTATCCCCCTCGGATTCATCTTCCGTGGAAATATTCTTTATAAGACTATTATTAATTTTTTTTCACATGATTATCCTCAAATTCAACTTCCTCTTTTCTATAGCTTTCCTCGCATAAATCGATTCTACACAACTCCGATATTTCATCGCCTTTCCAGTTGTTTTCGTGGCTTATTAATTCGGGCTCACACTTGCGATTTTCTATATTATTTAAACACTTCCACCATTTTAAATACTCTCCCTTACTTGTTTCCTTGCTCTCATAAATATTTTTTGCACCAAGATTTTCCATAGCACAAACATTAAATGGCTCACTAGATATCTTCCCCTTCTCTGCTAGAGCCGTCACAGTCGGGGTTTTGAGTTTTCCGCCCTCTGTGCTTCCTTTGATGATATATCTTCCTTGCTTTGTAAATACATTGATTGTCTATATTGCGGCTGTTGATTACTACGCACGTGAAAGCTATGGCTAGGATTATTTCCATTGTGGATATTATTTTCATATTGCTGCACATTCTCTTTGCCCTGCTGATGCACTTGTGTGCCTCCTCTCCCATAACCACTATTTCCCTTCTGTAACCAATTTTGTGAACGGCTATTGTAAAATCTACCTCCGTTCCTTTCACCTCCATATCCGACATTTCGATAATTCTCCGTATTGCTATCGTACACTTCATTGCAACGGTCTATCCGTTCAAGCACATCTAAAAATTCATCCATCCTGTTCCACTGGTTAATCACTAACTTGTCCTGTACTGGTCGAGGCAATTTCTGGAGCAAGATCTCTATTTGCTCCACGTCTCCCACAGGTTGATCCAAATATTTCAAGTCTTTGCTTATCAATTCACAAAATTCTCTCATCCGTCCATCGCTCCTACTGTATCGTCGAGCATTATAAAATTCGCTCTTTACTTTTCTTTGCTTTTGTATAGACCAGAACTTGTCCCGGAACATTTTCAAAAATTCGTCGTAATTATAGCAATCAACTGCTGCTTCGCAGCTCCATGAAAAGGCTTCATCTCTCAATTTGCTCTTCACGAAACGAATCTTTTCTATATCAGACCATTCTTCTGGCAAATCTTTTGCATATATTTTCACGAAATCTGCCGGATGGATTTTCCCACATGGCTTGAATATTGCTTCCGGTAAAATTGATTGAATACTCGTAGTCATCGCCCCACTAACTACGGTTGTTGGTTTTCGTTCCACCTTCTCTAATCTTTCTTCCACATGTTTATATCTACACCCAATGTTTTCAATTTCATTTTTCAAGCCATTTAATTTTTTATCAATATTCTCATTATTTTTAACAGCTTGATTTTCGATCTGGATCCATTTCTCCTTAGTTTGTTCTTTCCCCTCGGCTATACCAAGCTCTACAGAGACTATATTTTTATTTACAGCCTTTAATTCCTCCTTGCATTTTCTTTGGTTCTCAGCAACAATTCTCTTAACGTCTTCAATAACCGCACACTGTTTCTCATGGTTACTTCGCACGCCCTGTTCCACCAGTACCGCAACCTCTCGTTGTACCTTTTCTTGAAAATTGTTTAATTCTGCTTTCACTTCTTGCTTCCATTTCTCTTGAAATTTATTTAATTCATCCCTCACAGAAAGTAATCCTTCTTCGATCTTCTTTTGACTCAAATCGATCCTTTTATTAATTTCTGTTTTCATTTCTTGATTTGCCTTTTCTAGTTTCTTTTCCATTTTCATCAAAAACGACATTAATGATTGGGTATCAGATTGGGTATCCTGGTTCCTTTCTCGAGTTTTTAGTGACCGGCTTAATTCTGGTGAGATCGCTCCATCATCATGATATTCTCTCCCCCCATTAATATTACATCCATTCATTAGCTCGACATTCTGATCATTACTGCTATTATCAAAATATTCATCCACCCTCTTTACCTCGGATTCGCCATTAGGACTGCTAGTATTTCTTGTCGGACCTTGCAAATCATTGCTCGCATCTCCCACATTTAGACTAATTGCACCAGTACTGTCTGTCCGCCAACCCGACATTTTACTTGTATCTTCGAAATCACTTCCTACATTCATTTTCATTAAATCAACGTAATTACTTGCCATATTTATCAAAAAAAAAATACCTTGACGTACCCAACACACACAAAAAAAAATTATTTGGAACAACAAGAAATTCTTTTGACACACAACATTTCCTGCTTTATCAAATTAAATCATTAATACCCTTAGTACCACACTGATATCAACGCCGATAACATTGACAAGAGAAACCAAGAAACCAACTTTACTTACTACTATTCTTTGTAGCTTCTGTAAAACATTTCAGAAATGCAGAACAGAATAAATCCACTCCAGAACAGAGCTGAAATTTAAATCCAAACACACACATACAACTAAAAAAAAATTATATAATTACTTATAAATAAATGCCCCCCTTTTTGTTCAATAATTTTCTTTTATTTCTCTGCCTTATTAATTACGAGATATCCACAGACGCCTAATTTTAAGGTAAACATTCTACTAGATTCCTTTTACAAATTTAGTTTTTAACGTCTTTTACAATAATCTATTGTTATCCTTGAATTTAATTCTTTACTATTATCAGAATTTAACGTTGTTGCAGTTCAAATCTGTAAACTTTGTCTCTCAATCAAAATTAATTTCAACAGTTAAACTTTTACGTTAATTTTCAGTCTTTAGTTTACCACACAGCAACAACTAATTATTGCTCTCCCAATCACTTTAACTACCGACGACTCTTCTAGTAGTCCCACGTAGATTAAATAAACATAGATCGGTACTTGCCAAATGCGCCTTTCCGCTTCGTAGTTCTTCGTCCGCCACGTTGTCGTTTCAGCAGACTTGTCCACCTCCGTTCTGCAGCATCACCATCAGAAGATTCCTCTAGCCAGAAATCAATACTTACAACTTCTGCTGCTTTACCAATTCTGACAACCTGGTCCACATGCAATCCGCCGCTTCACAAAAACCTCAGATCCTGGCAGGGTAAGCCACATGTAACCTCTCCTTCTCACATTTACAGTAAAACTAATTACTGTGTGAGGCTATTATATTTGGGAGGTTGTATCCTGTTTTGTACGCTCAGAAGGGCGTACTGGAAGGATTAGCTCCAAAAATGTTAACTAATAACGTAACAATTCGGTTCCAAGAATATCTTTGCTTGAAACCCGGCCCGTAATGCTAAGCGCAACGATTTTAATGAGTTTTTTATAAGTCTAGCAACTACTAAATAAAAAACAATAGTACATAAGTATACTTCACTTTTAATATCACCACTCAACACATTTCGTTTCTAAAATTACACCACAGCCGCAGCAAGACTTTTTGTGCGTGCTTCTGCACGTATTTCTCCTTCTCTCTCTAAACAATAATACTTCCTCTCTCTGACTCTCCAAAGACAACAACACTAATCCTACTTAAACCTAAGAACTTACAACTACCCCAGTACAATATTAAAAACGTCTGTGGAACTCGTTATATTACAATCTCAGAGTATTTACATTTTTTTTAAATTATTAATTATTAATTAATACGAAGATATAAATAATAATATATATATACATTGATTGGAGATTAAGGTGAAGTGGAGGAAAATTCCAATTCTGGCGTGGAACTATGGGGATATTGAGTTTTATTTTCGGTGAAGTTATCCATATTTCGTTGTTTCTTGTTTTCCCAAAAAATGAGGAACTGTTTTCTCCCTAATGGTCAATGTGCGTTACATTCCATTTATTTGATTCCAGATCCAGCCCAGGCTCTAATGTCATCGTCATTAGATGCCGTAAACTTCCAAAGAAATAATAAAAAATCTGTAGTAGTAGTATTCTTTTGGTCTGGTTGTCCTATATATGAAAGTTTAATAAGTTTATTAAATATTGTTAAAGTTAATGCAGAAGCCGACAATTTACTAAATCAATGCTTTATTCAAAATAGGAAATATTTTAGCACAGTGCCCTGTACGTGCCATGGTAAAGAAATCGGGGGACTCGTCTAATCGTGCTAAATTAGTCCAGTTACGAGCGGAAGTGCGTAAGGCAATGCGTGATGCCTTTAAAGAATTCCAAGCCAGGAATTTATCCGAAGATCTGATTACTGATCCAAAAAAGTTCTGGTAGTATGTCAAATTACTAAGAGGCTCTCGTAAGGTTATGCCATCACTGATTAAAGAAAATGGGAAATTATCAGAAACTGGCGTACAGAAAGCAGAAATCTTGAGTAATATATTTAAAAAAGCTTTCACGACAGAAAACTCAGAGGAGATTCCGGACATTTGCCAATCGTACCAACAAAATTGATAATGATCTCGTTCTCGATGTCGAGGGAATAACTAATTGCTTATGAATGTAAAAACCAATAAGACTCCCGGATCAGACGGTATTCATACAAGATTCTACTCCAGTTACGCAAAGAAAATTGCACCGTATTTGATGAAATTATATACCGCCTCCTTGGATCATGGAAAAATACCATCCTTCGTAAGTCCAGTGTTTAATAATGGGAATGTTAATGATCCTCAAAATTATAGATCAATCTCGTTAACCTCAATATTTTGTAGGATTTTAGAACATATCATCTTTTGAAATGTCTTGCGGTTTTTGGATGAAGATGAGCTTTTAAACCCAAATCAACAAGTTTTCAGAAAAGGCCGATGCTGCGAAACACAACTTGCACTTCTAATTCACGACTTGTGCTGTATTATAGATGGACAATCCCAGGTTGATATAATTCTATTAGATTTTAAAAAAGCTTTCGACACTGTACCTCACACTAGATTACTTAGGAAACTTCGTGGCTACGTAATATCTAGACAAATATGCTACTGGGTTGCAGACTTTCTGAAGGGTAGAACACAATGTATATTTCTCGACGGTGAGGATTTCATCAGTTACCGAGGGGAGGTCCGGGGTTACCCAGGGAAGCGTGATAGGGCCTCTGTTGTTTCTCATATACATTAATGATTTGTGTGACATAATAAGGGGGATGAAAAGATTATTTGTCGATGATACTATTATTTATCGTGAAATCAAAACCCAAGAAGACTGCGCTTTGTTACAAGACGATATTATGAATATAATTGCGTGGTGTAAAGACTGGCAGTTGGAATTAAACGCTAAAAAGTGTCAGGTCATATATGTAAGTAAAAAGGTGACACCATTTAACTCTGAATATACAATTAATGGTACTGTCCTTAGAACGGTAGATTCCACTAAGTACCTAGGGGTAATTCGTACTAATTTGTCGTGGAATGAACTTATCGAGAATGTAATTGGGAAAGCAAATCGTATGCTCCGATTTCTAGGTCGTAATTTAAAACGATGCACTCCGGAAGTTAAATCGATTGCATATAAGTCACTAGTGCGTCCTCACTTGGAATATTGTTGTTCTGTATGGGGTCCCCATCAAAAGGGGTTAAGGAAACATTAGAGAGGGTCCAGAGAAGGGCCGCCCGATTCGTGAAAGGTATATATAGTTGGAGGGAAAGCATAAGTGCGATTTTGAAGGAGTTAGGTTGGGAAGACCTGGAACACCGAAGGCGTTGCTCTCGACGGAAGCTAAATGAAAAATTCACGACTGAAATATTTCAAAATGACAGCAAAGAAATATTGCTACCAGCAACATTCGTATCTCGGAATGACCGTGATAAAAGATAAGAGAAATCAGGGCCAGGACCGATTATTTTCTGTATTCATTTTTTCCACGAGTGATTAGGGAAAGGAATAGAAAGGATTTACCGGGCGAGTAAACTTAAAATCCGACAGGAGTAGCTTTCGATAAAGCTCTCCGGCCATCCTGATCTGGGTTTTCCATGGTTTTCCCAGATCACTCCACGCGAATGCGGGGATGGTTCCTCACAATAGCCCATGGACGCCTCCTGCCATATCCCGTATATCCCTTCCAAACTATCATCCTTTAGGATACGTGCAATGCACCCTCTGCCACACACTTTTAGTGAATCGCGGAGTAATAGTAATAGTACGTTTATTTCTGTTTTATGAGGAATATGTTACTCAGTGAAAAGGAGGTCATCACATTCCATTGTCGGTCAGGCTACCATATTTCTCTGTTCCCTGCTTTTCCCGGAAGCATTGCAGAGAAATTTAGGAATGTTTCCTCCTAGAATTCCAAGAATTTGTTGATTGCAAGGAATTTAAGCTCAAAAAAAAAGAGAAAAAAAAACCGAATTATTTTCTCTACAACGCTACAGGTTATCAGTTATTCTAGACGGTGAATCGTATACACATTACTTTTTAAAGTTAACGTGGTCGTATTTATTTTTATTTGAGTTTGATCTTCCTCGAGATTGGAAGTCTACACTTGTAGCGGGGGGTTAACTGAAATTACATCTTTCTTTGATAGATTATAAAACATTCTAGGCTATACTGTTACAGTTTTGGTTCCTCCGACCTCTTGATGCACAATATCTCCAAAGAAGGAAAAAAAACACAACACATTTCGTACAGTGCAAAGGCACTTATGCGATCGCAGTCGACACCCTTCAAACAATAGACGATAACAAGGAACAATAGATCATGAAAAACAAAACCGCTGGTGTAGGCAATCATAATATAAAATAACGATAAAATTTCTAAAACGGAAGAATGTCTGAGAATCGGATTTCAGCACAGTTTCAAACACTGTCTCTCTGATTGTTCCAGTGCTGATCCTGCATTATCTGAACGAATCTGTTTAAAAGGAAAACGGAATTTAATAATCAAAGTTATCTAAAAAAATACTAAAATTGTATTAAGCCACAGTTTCTCATATCTCGCATTGATGGAGTATAATAGTGATTGCAGTGCTATGAACAGGACCGAAAGTTTATACTACTTTAATTTCCATATAGATATAAATAATTTGATAAATGCTTAAAGGAGAAATTAAAAAGTGTTTCAGAGTTAGTGAACTGTGTCTTTTAACATCGTTGTTCAACGAAATATTACTAAAGAAATTGTAAATTCACTCTGTAAACACTCGTATCCGTCAACCGAAGGTTCAGCTTAAAATAACTGCGACTGGTTACATGTCTTTAAATGCGAAGCAGTATGTAATAGAATTATTATTAAGTCACAATTAAAAAGTCAGTTCGAACACTTCTGTTAGCCGACTATTAAAGGAAATATACAGCTACGTAAAATATTGTGTGTTATGATGAATCCCCGCTAAAACGGTAGTCAAAATGTTTCATCCTTTCGTAAGAAGTTAACTTATGGAATCAACCTCTAGGTTGGTAAGGAATTTTGAAGAATCTCAAGGTTGCTTTTTTTCTTTGTATAGAAATTAAAAAATTGATTTTTATCGTTCCTAACGCAGTTTGATTTTATCTCTTTTGTCCTATAAATAATACAAGGTTTCAGTGTCAATCTGTTTACACGGGTACGAAGTTTCCACAAAAATTTATGTTTACCATCTTGTTTGACTATCTGCCTGTTTTTTCTCCAAGCTGTACTTTATACTGGTCCCACGCCTTTTGTTCTTTCGCTTTCATTAAAACTCTCACCTCCTTTGTGGAATTCTTTTCTTCGCTACTTCATAGAAGCGTACCATACATAATATTAGTTTACAGCTACAAAAGACAGTGTCATTTGTTTTTATAACATTTGTCTTAATTAATTATTTGAGAATGCTTTAAACAGGTATTTTTATTGCATTGGAATAAGGAGATTTTTTTCTATGTTTGGATGATGCGTTCTTTGGGTGGTCTACTTCATGATGAAATGTATGATCTATTAAAACCTGATTATTCCACCACTTCGACTTAAAATCTATTTGCATTATTCTAAGATATCATATTCACGTTTAATGTGGAAACGCCAAATTACTCAACGTGAAATTAATGAGAGATTACGTTTCATCAGCTGATTAGTTCTGTTAGTGAATTATCTCTTTTTCACATCCCATTAGAATATGGAATATTTTCGTAACGAAATAATTATTAAAAGCTTACGTCTACGGATACAACATGACTGTGTTATTTATGAATCTTTATGAGCGAAAAATAATTTGTTCACTGATCCTCTGGAGACTTTATAACATCACACAAACACATATTAATTTTTGACAGTTTAATTAAATTAAATTTAATTTAATTGCGATGGAGCCCAAGCTCCGGTGGCAACTTCCACTCGCCCATTTCCCCCCTTCCTGCATCCAACCACCCCTGCCCTCTACAAATATCAACTTTAAATTGTTTCAACGCTTTTGGTTAATTATTCATTAATTATCTTGGTAATTTATTCCAATCCCTGATCTCCTTACCTACAAAAGCAAATCTTCCCACTCCCTTGTGCCTGAAATCAAGAGCCAGTTAATGGTCAACGTTACCTTTTCCCTTCTATGAATTTTGAAACTTTTTTTCTTGCTGTCATGAGTCCTTCGACTGGTTAGATGCAATCCCTCCCAATCTTGCACTAACCT
This sequence comes from Vandiemenella viatica, assembly GCA_031002005.1. NCBI lineage: Eukaryota > Metazoa > Arthropoda > Insecta > Orthoptera > Morabidae > Vandiemenella > Vandiemenella viatica. The sequence continues at coordinate 203,158,111 of JARYHS010009186.1, forward strand.
TTTCATCTCAACATACCCCTTCCAACCCGCGTTCTCAATAATCTGCTTCATGTATTCTAATCTCTGTATTCCTTTCAAGTTTTTACCTTCGACTGTCCCATCCACCAACAAATTAACCAATCCTGCATTTCTCAAAATATGATCTACCATCCTGCCTCTTATTTCTATAAGACCCTTCCACAAACTCATCCTTCATTTCCAAAACTCGTTCGTTTCGTACTTTATCCGCCCACTTAATTTTCAGCATCCTTCTATAGCACCACATTTCAAATGCTTGAATTTTCTTTCGTTCTGGTATTCCTAAAGTCCATGCTTCGCTACCATAAAGTGCTGTGCTCCACACATAGAGTTTTAAAAAGTTCTTTCTGAGTCCTAGGTCAATATTTGAAACTTAAAGAATTCTCTTGTTCATGGAGGCTGTTTTCGTTACTGCTATTCTGCTTTTAACATCATTCCTGCTACGGCCATCGGTTGTAATTTTACTTCCTAAGTTGTAAAAGTCACTAACTTCTGCTATCTCATCCGACCCTATTTTTATATTTAATCTACTATTACTGATATCTTTCCTGCTACATTTGATCACTTTTGTCTTGCTTTGGTTTATATTTAGTTCAATTTTGAAACATAGATAGTTAAAAAAATGAAATATCAAGTGTGGGCAAATTGCTTTAACAGACGTGTGATGGAATTAGTGTATTGCTCCTACTCAACTGCTCACATAGAAGTTGGAAACGAATCTTCCTTGAACTTATGTGTGCTTCATACGTATTGTAACCAACTGATTCTACACAGAACATAGATACTTAATTCCATTAATTCGTCGGCATAACTGTGGTGTCTACAAAAATGTACTTCATATATACACCATGACCATTTTTGATCGCTTTTGGTAACAGGGAAGTTTTAATACAAATACTGCTTTTTCTTGATGCTTCACAGGTGTGCTCTACATTAATTAGTTCCAAGCAAGTTATAAATATAGAAATAAATATCTGCCAGTTCACGGGACGTAGTGTGTAATCGTAACAAGGGATCATTTTTTTAAAGAAATTGTACGACAATTATTATGTGGAATTGATTCATACTAAATTCTACTGTTAATCACTGAATCATTTATTTTTTAAATGCTCAGGTAGAACACGTTTTTAATTAAAGACTACTGATGGTTAGGTAAAAGTAAGGAAATAATACTTTTGCTAGCACTACGATTATTTACAAGACCATATAAATTTTTTAGACAGACATAAGACTGATAGAGTACGCCGTGAAAAGTGCTGTTAGTTAATTTTAAATGATTTTAGAGATGCTAGATAGCAGAGGAGCATGAAACCAACAAGTAACTCCGTTCCAGACTTAGTCGGAATCGACTACTTTCATGAATTATATGAGAAGAAGTGCTTCTAACGTGGAATATGTGAGGCTGGCCTGGTAAAATGAAGAATCACAAGATCGCATACAACAGAGAAATACCGACTGACGCATCTACAGCTATAGAAGAAATGTATAGAAGAACCTGTAAATAGTCGTAGTTCGCGTCAGTGGTGACTTAAGACCCCATAGTTTCGACACTGTATATTTCCATTTTCTCTCAGGATCGTCAAATGTAGAAAAAATTTGATGTGGATCAAGAAAATACACGATGATTAATAATAAATATTTATTTAGTCAATGAAACAAGTGTAGTCTCGTAGCATGTGCCCATTAAGTGTAAACTGATGCAGCTTGCGGGAAACGCTCAAAAATAACAGTAGAGATGTGAAATATTTGTAAACTAGTCGTAACTACGGTATTTGTTCCAGTATGAAATCTCGTTTAATATGAATATCCCACGTTATATTGACATGAGAGCAAATCCTTAACATTAATTTACTGACCCCCAAAGCTTTACAACGATTAAATGAGAATAAGTAGTAATCACTATAATCTGTGCAGCAAGCATGTTCCATTAAACTTTTAAGAATAAGTAAAAATGAAGCTACTGTTTTGTAGAGCGGATTCACTGACCAAATTTCTCAATCAACAACGATCAGCTTCACCATTCTATCCTTTCTTGGCGCTGGAGTTTCTGTTATTTATCCAACAGTTTTCTCTGGGACAGCGTAAATACGATGAAACGAAAACAACGCTTAAACAAAATTATGTGTCTCGAATACAGGCTCGTGCGGGATACATAGTTTAAAAGTCGATTGCAAAGTAAAAAATTTGTAGTCTTACAAATATTAATTTTAAACGAATTTGAAACATTTTACTTGTAGGCCCTTGCTGCTTAACAATTTTTACTTTAAACAGTAGAAGTAAAGTGACTATTGTGTGATATCGAAAGTATGTTATCTCATTTTCGTCACACATCATTTAATTCAGTCAGTAACTCCAGCAGTTCACTTTATAACACATTTTATATACATCTGACGGTTGCAGTAACTTGTAGCGATGCATACAAGTTGTGTATTTAGACTCACTGTTTGTGTACGAATTAATGATTAATAAAAATTTATTTCATTATATTCATGCTCACACTCTTTGGATGCTCGCTTTCGTTCCCAATACATTTTGAGCCCAGCTAATGGCTATTTCGTTCTCTTCTGCGAGATTCCTTTCAATGATTTATTATAAAAACATCAGTGTGGAAATGCTTTTGGTATTTATTAGTGAGATGAATGGCACACACATACCGTACAGTAGATGAAGAAGGCTCCCAGCGTGATGACCCTGAGCAGCACAGGACTTGCGGCTCTCACCACCTGCAACAGAGTGGCAGGTAGTGGACTACTGGGGACTTAGCAGTATCTACCTGCCGGACACAGGTCAGAGCTGGCATATCAAAGGTACACACGCGACATCTACCAAGTTTATCATTCTCGTTTATTTGAAAACATTTGAATTTAAATGTGATAAAGTTTTCCCTATAACAAGAGCGAGTTGTTGCATCGCGAGATTCAACAAAATCTGATATGCAGAGTCGAGAATAACGTTGTTCTCTGACACAAACCTATTTTTAAAATGACTATTGTCCCAAGAATGTGAACCCAACAGCGAATGCGTAATAAAAAGTTGTGTTCATTTCTGGTCTGGAACCCGTCCCACCCTAATGATGAAAATACATCACTTTTTAAATGAAAACAGACATTATTATTAAAATAACACACTTAATTTAATTAGCTGAAGCTACCCTTATTTTAAATAATTATGTAATTTGATGTCTCCTTTTAACTGATCAAATATTGCTGACTACTTTAAACAACTTCTAACCAGTTGCAGTAATGAGAAATCGGCTGATATGTTTTACCTGTATTTATTTACGAATCAGTAGAAACTTATGTCTATTACTAAAACAGATGAAAGACCTTGAGTAATTCCATAGCTTTGCATGCCCTATTCATGTAAGGTTTCATTTCAATAAAATAATAGTGAAACTTTATAATCCTGGTATTCCAAATAATGCATTAATTTATTTTTAATATAAGTATGTAATATAAATTTAAATATTCGAATAATTACAAAACGTTACAAAATTTGATACTTTTAAAGGAAATAAAATAATTCAATAACCTTAAATATTTGGCAGATTTGTTATAGAATAAAGTCATTAAGCATTTAAGAAAATTTAGAGGCAACTATTGGTGCAATTCAAGGATATAATATCAACAAAGATGATGGAGAAAAATGAAGGAAAAAAAATAAATTATCCGTATCTGGATGGAATGTGGAGGTAAATGATTTGTTTAGATAACATATATATATTAACTGAAAATTCCTGCACTGTTTAGTCAGCCCTGAAAATGCGTGGGCTAGCGTTCTCGCTATGGTTTTTTAAGGGTAGCTGGTTGGATTCCAATCTTGAGCAAGGGCGATTTTAATAATAGTCGTGGTTTGAAATCACTTGTTTGTACTAAACTTGTAAACCAACGAATTGAGTATAGCAATACTACATTGAAAAAATAGTCACTATGATTGATTAATACTCTAAGCTAATGTACAGAGTAGCGGCCGACATCCTCTTCTCCCCAAGTCTTTTGTTTCCTCGACTAACAAGCCTGCAGGTAACGCGATAAGGTCACCGAATCTTGTCTCTAACATGTTACACGTGGTGCGGGCTCTAGGGATTAATGAAGCTCCTGGAAGGGCCAATGTTCCTACATTCAGCCGGCGAAAGGCTTTCCTCAAGAGAGTGCTACACCAAAACAGCAAAATTACGGAAGCCGACGGCAGCAAGCCGTGAGTTGAGAGATACCACGGTGCTACAGTAAAATTTAACTTTGTGTAATCAGTACTCTGACGTGAATATTTTCAGATACATGTTGTTATCGACAACTGTTGAAACAAACAATGTACAAAAATCACAATCATTCTAAAAATTCTTCATTGCATTATTGGTTCCCGTGAGAAAGCGTCGAGAAAAGTTAAAACTGAGCTAGTAATTAAGGTTAGGAGCTAAACAAGAGTTTAAAATAATATTTTTTAGTGTTACAAAATTCAGGCATTTCATTTATTAAACATATGCATATTCTTATATAAACTCTAAAACTTATATCAATGGATTTAATTTAATTTAATTGCAATGTAACACACGCTCCGGTGGCAATTTCCCTACACATCCAACTTCCCCCTATCCTGCACCCATCTACATTTGCCTCTACAAATTTCTACTTTAAATTATTTTAACGTTTTCGGTAAGTTATTCATCATTCCCCTTAGTAACTCATTCCAATCCCTGACACTCTTACCTAAAAAAGAAAATCTTCCCACACCCTTGTGCCTAAAATCGAGTGCCAGCTTGTGGTCATGATACTCTTTTCCCTTCCATGAACTACTTTTCATACCTACTGCAATATCTTACCATGCATCATCGCCAGTATATGCCCCCTACACTCCCATGACCCCCCTCATCCTGTTCCTGTCTTGCAATGAATCCCATTCCAGCTCCTTTATCATATCTGTCACTGATTGCATTCTGCGATAATTTCTAGAAACAAATCGAGCAGCCCTTCTTTGCACCTTCTCCAACTCCTGTATTTGATACTCAAAATGTGGGTCCCATACTACACTACCATATTCGAGCAACAGTCTGACCAAAGTATTGTAACCCAATTCCTTTACTTCTCTCGCGCATCCCCTCATCACTCTCTCCAACAAGTGCAGAATTTTGAAACCTTTTCCTACCACCTGTCCAATGTGTCCTGCCCAGTTAACCTTGTCATCAAATGTAATGCCAAGATATTTACATTTCAAGTCTTCAGCAAGCAATTCTTTCCCTACCTTATATTCATAATTAACCTTTTGTTTTTTATTTGTGTATCTAATTAGCTGTCTCTTCTTTGCATTTATCTTCATCCCATGTTTACCAACCCAACTAGATATCCTGTCCAGATCACCCTGCAACTGTTTACAGTACTCTATAGTTTGATCCTTTTATACAACATTATGTTATCTGAAAACAATCTAATTTCAGATAGTAAACAATCAATACAATTATTCATTAGAATAATGAATAGCAATGATCCCAATATGCTACCCTGCGGCACTCACATTTTTACTTCCACGCCCTTTGATACCACATTTCCTACCCTAACTTTCTGTTTTCTACCTTTTAAAAATTCTTCTACCCAGCAAATCACTTTCTCATCAACTCCAATGGTTTTTACCTTATTTACTATCATTTTGTGGCTTGCTCTGTCAAACGCCTTTGAAAGATCTAGTGCTACACTATCAATTTGACCTCCCTTGTCCATTTCATCTGAAATATCTTGCATATATCCCACCAACTGAGATTCGCATGAGTATCCTTGCCTGAACCCATGTTACGTACTTGAAAACCACTTACGTTCCTGACATACATTTCTGATGTTGTTGCATAACAATCTTTCCATTAATTTACCTACCACTGAAGTCAAACTGATTGGCCTGTAATTTTAGACTCTATTTCTCACCCCTCCTTTATGTACCGGTACTACTATCGCACTTTTCCAGTCTTGTGGTAAGCAGCAAGTATCCATACTTAATTTAAATAATATTTCAAGATAGGGTACAATGTCACATCCGGCTATCTTTAAGATATCTGTAGTAATATTATCTACACCAGCCCTCTTATGTTTTTACAGCTTGCTTATTTCCTTCATGATTTATTCAGGATGAATTTCAAATCTTTTAGTATCTTCATTTCTAATCGTATTGTTAAGCTCGTTCTCCAAATTAGACCTTCCCGTTTCTGATTCATTGTCACTAATGCTCTCACTAAACCAATTACTTAAAATCTCTGCCTCCTTCAAATCCTCAGTAACTACTTCTCCATCCTTATCTATAAGCGTCTCTACAGCCTCCCTTCCCCCTCAGTTTCCTGATATAGCCATAGAAATTTCTAGATGCATCAGTCAGTGGTCCTCCTGCACTGACAACACTCTTCATAAACCCATCTTTAGCCACTTTCTTTGCTGTTTTTAAGTCCTTGTTTAGTTGTTTCAAATATTCCATACTACCCTGCTATCTCTTAACTCTGTTATATTCTCTTCGTACCAACCTCTTTAACCTCCTGGATCATTACTTTGTAAAATAAAAGTTACGTATGGATGTAGCAACTGATGAAACCTAATAGTTTTCCGAGGGAAACATTAAGTTTTTAACAAAGCTTAATATCGTCTTTTATAAGGTAAAAACATTTGTTTCAAAGTTTTTTTCTGTTAGGTTTTTATCAAACTTACTGAAGAATTAGGTTTATCTATGCCACTAACGTTTTCAAGCTACCCATTATTTTTTATAATGTTTCCATCCCACTGTTATGAAATAATTTTTCATAAAGTAATATGTCTAATAAACAGTACAGCTCTATAACATACTTTTTTTTATTATTACTAAATAGATAAAGTATCTAAGATTATGTTTCCCTATCATCAATAACGCTTTGTTGCATCAAGCTTCAGTGCCAAATAGTTAACCTCATTGAAACTGAAATTCATTCTAATTCTAGCCACAGGTAAGAATTTTTAATTAGTGTAAGAGGAATATAACAAGGGATGCGTCATAACATGAATTACATAGACGTCATAGAAGACGCACAGTTTTTATGTGTGACTAATATTTCGTTCTGTTTCTAGAAAGCCGGGAAAGTAAACTTAGCTTTAATGAATGAAAGGAGATGGCGAGTAGCAAACCTTTTATTTTTGAGTCATTTTGTGACTGATCAAGTTCTTGTGCACGATATAAGTACCCCATATTGTACAGAAACGTTTACTCAAACTATTCCGTCGTCTCTTTTTGAGGATACCTGTTTCAACTCAACCTGTTTTTAGATGAACAGCAGCCAAATGTGATGAACGAAAACCAGATATCAGGAGCGTTATCGCGTCTTAGTTTCTAACATAACATAATCATTTATGTTTCTTATTATATGCCACTTAATAATTGACTCCATGAAATCTTAATCGAACAGCTTGTTCCAGATTCTCACTTATTTCCCCAATCTCTAAGGCAAATAGAAAGGAAGATGTAAAGTCATGTTTATTTCATTTAGAGAACCGTTAGTTTGACCCGAATCTTATTAGAAATATATTAATATATAAAGCTGTATGTGTAGATGTGTTTCTGTTGTATGTCTATGTAAAAAATAGTTGGTTCAAATATTTATACTTTTCATATATTGTGTCGGTACTATATTATATATGAATTGCTTTGCTGAACATTGTAGTGGTAGAGTGATGTTTGTTGTGATTTACTAAAAAAAATTCTTTCTACTTTTTTATTTATTGTTTGGTATTTTTTTTAACGTTACACGAAATATAGCGACAAAACGTTTGCTATTGGACATTTTGACTTAAGATAGAATTATTTTGGAAATCAATATATTGTATTTGTTTTTCGAAATTTTTATGGCTTGTTTTTATTAACCTGTTTTTTGTAGTGTTTTAGGATTCCCAGTACTGTTACAGCCAAGCCGCTAATCGAAAATTAATATGCACATGTATCTCAATAGTTTTGATTATTTGATAGTGGGTAAAAGTATTTAATCTTACTACAAAATAATAAATTAGAGCAGATTGACATCATGTTAATAATTTAAGGTAACAAACACTTTACTGCACAGATGCTGCCTGAAATACCGAATACTAGAGTGTATTACAAAAAAACTCACGTTCTTTATTATTTTATACTATTTTAAGCATGTAGAAAAAATTACATATAAACAAATATTACTTGCGTTGTTTCTCTTTTGGAGACATGATGTTATAGGTAAGTTCTTTATATATTTCTGCCCAACAAAGTGTCAAATATGTTTAGCCTTAAAATAAATGGAATAAATAGAGTTTTGTTATATAACAACTGTAAAAACGCCTTGCTCCGTCAATCAAAATTTCAGTTTTCCGAAAATGGCTTGTTTAAAGTTATTTAAAAATCACGTAATTGCCAACTCATTTCCGGAAATTTTCATATACTGTTCTCCCGTGATCTAGCATATAATAATTTGATTTTATTTCAGAATGACGAAATATGGAAGTATCGCCGGAATGACGTTAGTGTTGACGACAATTTTTTCAGTGTTCTTAATAAGATCAGAAATATTAGTTGTATTAATGTACTCATATCAGATGTAAGTGTAAAAAAGAGAATGATCTCCGTTGTTTTTAGCAGTACGTAAGCTTAACTTGATCTGGCTGCGCTCATTGCAGAAGATTGCACGCAACGGGCACCTGTGTAGCCAGGTGTTACGTACACCGGAATCGCATGCCCGTAGTTAATTGCCCTGGGGGATGATACTGTATCAGCGTTGCAGAGTGTTCGGCAGACACGCTTGCAAATTGCCACCTCGCCTCCGAGCCTGCAGGCAGGGAAACTGGATACGGATCGATGACACACCACTCTGTGAAAGTAAACTAATTATTTGTTGTGTCGATACTGGCGGTTTTTACTTCTTTTCTATCTGACACAGTCAAATTTTCTAATTAACCCCTGTCTTTGTTAAAATACAAAAATAATTTTCATTTTTTTTATGTAAAAACTACCTTACCTAACTAAAAGAACTCTTCCAGTTCCGACCTAACAGGTGTGCTTTATTACAATTAAATTAAATCGGTTTAGTGTGCAAGAATTATTTCTTTTTTTTTTCGTAGAGGTATTATCGGTTTAAGCTAATGCCATACTGCACGCTAATTATATCTTTTATCAAACTTCCTGCTTCGTGTAATGACGTTTTATTTATCAAAACAACGTAGAAATAAGAAACCAAAAATGTTTATTTCATCTTGTAGAATACGCTGTCATCACATTTGTTCCTACCTGTATTAGAAGCGCAACGCTGTTCAGTCCCATACTCAATTTAACTTTTGATAGGGGACGCGATTCGAATCCGAACCAAAGAAACCTAATTAGGTTTTCCGTGGCTTCTAGAAATTACTCCAGGAGAATAACTGGACACTTAGCACCCTAGCAGAATTTCTTACCGTTTCATCCCCCTGCTGACTTTACTGCATCTAATGACGTCAACAAGGCGTATAGTGCTAAACAAAAAACAACAAAAACAAACTGAACAAAAAATAAAACCAAACAACAAATCAATATTTTATTTTTACTAGGAAAAAGAGAAAATCCCACTGCAAATTCCAACAAATAATGTTAAACTACTGTTGTGAATATTCATTTACGATCCCTGAGTACGTAGTTTACTGCATCAAATTTATTAAACGGAAAAGAAAAATTTCAAGTGGCTAGTAAATCTTTAAAACAATTAATAAAAAAAATTTCAAATATAAAAGGAAATCATCAGTAATGTACAGTCACCAGTTTTATCTGTTGGCACGTTTGCGCTTAATCCTACACACTATACAAGGAAACCCCAGTTTAAAAGGTATTGCAGGTTACTTAGAAAACCAAGTATCTGTTATAATCAAGTTTTTATATCTATGAAGCAAAATTTCAGTTTATAAACAAATATGATAATTTCAAACACAGAAAGTTTTTATCAAATAGGATATTTACCCCTCACTTCCAATATTCGAAAAAATCAGTAACCATCGCACGGGCTTTGTGACTATTACAACAAAAGTAACATTCATATAACTATAGTCCGCTGGAATACGGAACTTTATATGGGTACAATTATTTTTGAATAATCCCTGGACATATTTTATACTTAATCATCTTATGATTAGAGAAATCGTTAAACAGTTGGAATAAATCTTCTAACCGTTTGTCGTTGCTAGTACATAAATAGTGATCTTTGAATGAACATTGTTGGATATTCACTTCAAAGAACCAATCATCCACATTCGACAGTAAGCAGGGAGTAATGTAAAGGCGGAAAATTACCATTCGTTTAAAGTTCTCCCAACCCCAAGCCAGATTTCTTATTAACGGATTGAGAATTATTCTCACATCTACATAAAGGTCTCTTTGACTGTCAAGTCGTTATGCGTCATTCTAGTGTTGTTGGCACACTTTGCACCAAAACACAATAGCAGACGGTTGCACTCTGCGGTACGGAAACGACAGAAGCTGTTCATAGTATTCGGCCACCGCATCAACAAAAGGATATGTTTCTCTGTCATAAACTGAAAGTAGTTCGACTTGGAGCATCATTACAGTAGGGAAATGTCGAGTAGCCCCGGACGGTGGGTAACTCCTGACATTTAAAGTCCTAACAAACCAACCACGCTGCGTCGGTAAAACGTCATTGTAAGTAAGCTTCCTGTAGTGCAAAAACAAATGCAACAGAGCTGCGGCTAGGGCGCCCAGTGAGTTGCACGCTAGTGTGTGTTTAGTTCCTGGCAGCAGTTTTTCGTCGCTCCTGTCGAAATTCGTTGGAGGTTATTGAATATGATGCGTCAAATAAACGCACAGTTAGAAACACGGGCTCGAAAAATCCAATAGGGCGAAATTTTAACATCTTAACCATATAAAAAATGTGGAGAGGACTGACAGAAAAGTAAAGGCAGTAAAAAGAGAAAAGCGAAAAAATAAAACGGTAAAAGCGCCTTAAAGACGTTGAATACAATGAAATGTATTCAGCCTTTCCGAAGCAAATCGAGTAAAACAGACCGAATGCATCTTACGTGGATAAATTTTTAAAGAAGACTTGATTCAGTGCTATGAAGCAAAGACAGGGCCCATGAAGATTATTACTGCATAGATTATTCAGTAATGATTATTATAGCGATTTTTGTAAGGCCAGAAAAACATTATGCCACCATTTATTACTGTGTACGGGGCTACCCGATAGGTTTTGTGTTGCTAAACAAATAAGGCGAAGGTGTTTTGAATTTAATTAGTTGAAAAGAATGTTATGGTTACTAAGTTTTAACTAATATGACAGCAGAAGTTCCCACATTAATTTCAAGATAAAAAATAAAGACAGAACATGTTTTTATTTTATTTTTATTTGAAATTAATTTTAAGTTTCCGGGGCCATCCGACCTTGCCCTACTTTTTTTTATATACAGGAAACACTTATTATGTTCTTTCGTCAATAAGTTTCTCATTAAATAGATAAAATGTGTGGATATTAATTATGATTTCGTTAAGACTAAATAGGGAATTTGTTTTGACATATTTTCTACCAAACGCGGCATGTATTTCGTCAGAAACAAAGACGTGGTATTTATTATTTAACTATGAGAGGCACGAGATTTGCCGAATTTTCTTTTTTTGCCTGAAAGCATGGACCTTATAAGAATTTCTAACGGAGAACGGACTTCGGCTGATACTTGTGTTTTTGCCTTTTTGAGATAAACGCGAAAGTTTGAGAACCCAGGGGAAAGTTAAAAGGAGAGTGAGGCGGTAACTTTATTGGTCAATACAGAGGAGATGGCCGTCAAAGCCGTTCCATCGACGGAAGAGATTATCCCAGATGAATTGCTTGAAAGAGGAAGATTTACTGTCGTTTCAAGGCGAGTCCCTCACTTAGTAACCAAAACGTGGCGAAAAGCTGCAAGTATGACTACGTATTTAAAATAAATAAAAAAAAGTATAAGTTAGAGGAGTATTCACAGTCATTTCGAAGAAAATTTTACGTCTTCTGAATGCACACAGGGAATCGAGTCATTTCCCTGCCATCTACTAAATAGTGAGATTATTATTATTAATTAATTTTAATTTGAATGGAGCTAATGCTTCGGTGGCAATTCCCCTAGTAACCTAATTACCACTTTATATATACATATATATTCTTTTACAATTGGAGTGTTAGATTCCTACACCATTTACTTTTCCGATTTACAGATTTTGAATTCCTTAAGCGTTTTTGGTAGATTATTCATCACTTGGTAATTTGTTCCAATCCCTGACACTATTACCAACAGAAGAAAATTTTCCCACTCCTTTACGCATGAACTCGTGCACCAGCTTGTGGTCGTGTTCGCCTCACTCCTTCCATACTCTATTCCTAATTCGTTGACTAATATCCCTCCAAGCCCCATCACCAACTCATGCCCTGTACAGTGTACATTCCTAGCATTCCCTTCACTCTCCTTCTTTCTTCCAATGACTCCCAATCCAGATCCTTTACCATATCAGTTACTGACGGGATCCTGTGATAATTAGCACAAACAAATCTAGCTGAGACTATGGAAACTGAATAAAGTTTTATATTTAGATTTATATAATTACAGCTCATGATGTGGCTGTAGGAATTATTGCACTTAAAATAATTCAACTTCGTTTTTCAGTGTATTTGATAGCTATTTTTATACTTGGTGTTTATCTCGTACATGAAACCGTATGTAGTCTGCAGAATTTTCCCCTTACGCGATTTCAGTTACAATTCTGGTTGCTACTGTGTTTGTTAATCATTGTTTCGTTTTACGCGGGCAGTACAATACAGGAGTGAAAGGAAACAGTATCTTGGAATTCCAACTATCTGAAGAATGTCTACTGATGCACTACTAATTTAAGCTATTTGATCGTTTAATTACTTTAATTATAAATAATTACTGTAATAAATGTATTTCGTTTTAAACAAAACATGAATAAAGAACAGTACGTGCAACGTGAATGATAGAACCATACTTTTTTCTCTTGATGTATTAAAAAATTTGGTATATACAGAAATTACTGTCAACTATCATCGCTATGTGTTTGACACTATAATTGCTGTCTGAAGATATTTTTGATAGGAAATTAGCTTCAAGTTAAATTTTTCTCCTTGATCAATAATATGGCTGGTTATGTCCGCGTAAATTTCATACATTCTATTGGTTGTAAGAAAACCGTATTTGTTGTCTAGCGATGAAGTCCCCGATTCTTAACACATTCAATTTCACGTTTTTTTTGTAAAGAAATGACAAGTTCGAAGTAATGTTTTAAGTTCTTAGTGTCACTATTTTATTGTACTGGCATCAGTTTTAAATTTTGGAATCTCAGGTTTATATTTCTTTCCGTGTGCAGTTAGTAAAGTGTGCAGTTAGTAAAGTTTTTTTCATTTTGCATCATTAATTAATTAAGACACCACTCGCTATAATCATCTTAAATCAAAGCAAGTAAATCGTAACAAACCACGAATTATATTTCTAGTTTAATCTGGCAGTACGCTGGGGAAAACTGGAAAAGTTTCTTTTCAAGTGTATTCAGAAAACTCTCCACGAGCAGCTAATTCTTAGAGGCTTAGATTTTTAATTAGACTGGCATTTTACGATTATAATTTATTCGAAACATTTTACGCTCCAATTCAAGGGTCTGTTTAATACCGGAAGAAACTTTTACTCTTTCAAGAGCAACAGCAGTAAAAAAAACGAATATTGCTGCGTTCGAAGTCGTAATGGACATGGAGGTCGGATCACTTGGCAATAAAAACTGACATAATACATGTTAAGGACCAATTCAGCAACTTTCAGAAATCAGCTTCTGGAAACATGTAAATTAGAATTTTTAAAACAAGTTTTCTGGAAAACAATTCAACTTAGGTAGGTCGGTGTCACAACATGCGCTGCATTTTTTGATGTCAACAACAAAAACTCCGAAATTGAAACTAGTACTGATCCTGGAAGATATATGAGAAATGAACCTTCAGAGGCATACTGAGTATTGTAAAGACAGGAATGTGAGCGATATACAGACTTTAGAGACAAGCAGCTTCTGGATTTGATGCACCAATCACGGTTTTCTGTAGGTGTTACTGAGGTTCTGTTACGTTGATTAACAACGGGAGGGCGAAATAACCTCAAGCGGGGATTTCAACATGCTTCGCTTGCCATGTGCTGAGAAAAACAGGACAAAATCCTTTCGTCATCAAGTTTTTACGTGTATTCTCGTGAAACCACTACAAGAAATTAACTAGGGACGCCAAGACCAAACAAAGGAACATGAAATGGGACTTACACATTAATTCGTTAGTAGGTAAAGCTAATTCTAAGCTGCGACTCCTAGGTCAAGTCTTGAAAAATTGTAATGAACAAACAAAGAAGATGGCGCACAAATCTCTTGTGCGTCCACATTTGAACTATAGTTGTGCCGTTTGGGATCCGTTTCGTAAGGGATTGATTGACAGTATAGAGAAAGTACTGAGAAGAGCCGTTAGATTCATGACCGCTTGCTACATACAGTCCTTATGAAAGCGTCACAGAACTGATTAGTAGACTGGGCTGGGAGTCTCTAGTAGATAGACGACGCACGTTTCATTTAATTGGTAAACATGCGTACTCCCTCTTTAACCTACGAGTGTAGTGAAATACTTTTTCCACCAACCTATCTGAGTCGGAACGACAGGAAAGAAAATATTAGAGAAATAAGGTGCCGCACTGATTCTTATATGAATTCTTATTTCCCTCGTACCATTCGGGATTGGAATGCACAGAAAGAGAATAGCTTTGGTGCTGAGCACCCTCTGCCACCCACATTTTTGTGAATTGCAGAGTATATATGTAGACGTAGACGTAGACCCAGTCAAATTTACCAAGATAGCTGCCATGAAGAAGAAAATCGATTTCAAGCACAAGGGTGTGGGAAGATTCTCTTTTTTAGGTAAGGGTGTCAGGGATTGGAATAAGTTACCAAGAGAAATGATGAATAATTTACCGAAAACGTTGAAAGAATTTAAAGATAAAATTTGTAGAAGGCAAATTTTGGTGGGTGCAGGATAGGGGGAAGATGGGGGTGTAGGGAAATTGCCACCGGAGCCTGTGCTCCATTGCAATTAAATTAAATTAAATTAATAATCTCTCTAGGCCAGTCACCAAATCTAGGTCACCGGGTCATTATATGCGAATTGGTTAACGGTGTTTTATAATGTGATCTAATTTTTACTTACCACATTTAATTTGGTTCAATCAGGTTTAGCAGTGAACATTGATCGTTCAGTCAGCAGTACTAATTATGGTTGCCAACAATACATTATTTTAAAGCATCGTACTTTATTTCTGGTTCTTCATCCTTACCATAAATTATACGGAAATATTTTATTTCTGGTAAAATGTACAACTTATGGAACCAAATGCCCTTATGTACAAATCAAGATTTAATATGTGGTACCATTTTAATGGAAACCAAAAATTGTTAGGTACTTCCATAAGAACGAAAAAATATTTATTTAAGGCAATAAATTTCTAAATTAAAAATATTTTCTTTCTTTCATATTATTTTAATTTTCATCTTCCTAATATAAATGCAGTTCATTTTCTTCCAAATAAATTTGCAACCCTAACACTAATGTTCAATGATTCTCATATCATTGTTTACGTTTGTATAATTATGGTTTACTATTGACGACGAATCCTCAAACAAACTGGATGTAGAAGAAAAAGTCTGCTATGTATATTTCCTTATTAACCTGTTTAACGCTATAATGAGTTTTTCGTGTTATATGATAATTCAGATTTCAGTTTTATTTGTTACTCTCCAATCATTAAGAAAAACAACGGATCACCTAGAAATGAATACAAAATAAACAAGGGAAAACTGTAGTCCTTGAATAATCCATCGCCGAAGAAGGAACGTACCGATTTCATTTAGCAGCCTCCAGCCATTATTAGTGGTTCACCTCTGTATCGTGACCTGCAGTTATTCCTGCTCGCTCGAGCGTGCAGCCCAATAAGTGAAGCGCTAATCCTTCCTGCGGGCGGAGTCCCAGTTAAAGCAAAGCTTTGTGTGCAGTGCTAATGGCCACGGGGGAAGTAAAGCGGAAGGGACTCCAAACACCTGTTATCTAAACAACGCACGCGAGAAAATCTCAGCCGCTTTTCCAGTCTGAGACAGACACATAAGCTCTCTCGTGCTCTGTGCAGCATTAAAATGGCAATGAGACGTGTTTGTTAGTAAGTTTAAACAACAACTTTACGGTACAAGTAATATGTAAGAATTTCTTCATCTAATGTTGAGTGTTCATATTAATATTCAGTTCCTAATAACAGAAAATTTCATTTATGTTTCTGTGGATTTGTTACCGTGCAGGTTCCGTAGAACAGATGAGATGCCTTATACACAGAGGTTCATTTTTTTCCAAAAAATATCATCTTAAGTGGTAAAATATATCCATATTTTTACGTGGAATACAATGCAGATAAATCTTTCGTCGTTTTCGTATTTGCATAGTAAGTAGGAGATGTGTAGAGCATGTTGTAACAGCCCTCAAACCTATACTTTAAGTGTAATTGTATTTTATGAAGCATTTGTAGCAAGTTGGGGCTTGAGTGAATGTGATTTTGTATGTTTGTGTAGCAATTTACTGTAAATCGGTCTAAATGAACTTTGCTTTATGAAAATAAATTACATAAATACTGTTTAATGTGTTTAAGAACAGAGCTATGCAAGAGAATTGTTTAAATGTTTGTAATTGCAAGTATTAAGGTGTGCTACGATGTTTAGAGGATGATTTACTACAGTTTAAAATGGTTTATGTGGAAAATTTTGTGTTTAAATATCTTTAATTTTCATTTCTGAGCATTTTGTAATGATTGTAAATGATTATGTATTGATTCTGATTGTTTTTAATGTGTTTAGATATTGTTAATGTTCGAGAAATATCTGTCGGAAGCCTTTGCAATGTTCTGGATCTTTCTACGAAACTTATATAAACGAGCGACAGAGACAGTTGAAACAGCTTAGAGTTTTTGAACTAACAGTTTTACGTGTACTGTGAGAGTGTATAGCAGTATTGTCTTTGGAAGCAGTATTGAATGTAATCGCTGGAGTTTGTATTTACATGTGACAAGTATCTTTGAAGTCCGGTGATATAAGAGTTAAAATTTGAAAGGGTTTATCGAACTAATTGTTTCTTATATAATTATAGATGAGACACCTAATAATATCCTGACGGAACTGGAACGAATACGTACGTCATTGGCCTTCGAAAAACTGTAATATGTATATCACTGAAGTGAACAGTATTTAATTTAATTTAATTTAATTGCAATGGAGCACAGACTCCGGTGGCAATTTCCCTACACACCCATCTTCCCCCTATCCTGCACCTACCTACATTTGCCCTCTACAAATTTTATCTTTAAATTCTTTCAAAGTTTTCGGTAAATTATTCATCATTTCTCTTGGTAACTCATTCCAATCCCTGACACCCTTACCTAAAAAAGAGAATCTTCCCACGAAAAGAGTCTGCTTGTAACCGCGGAATATGCATTTATTCTTTATGATATCCAGCATTTGTATGTATTGCTTAGTGATTAACTTCATTAAACAGTTCACAGTTTAATAAGATACTGAAGGATCTAACCGTTTTGGTAATATGTTACTTTCCTCCACTAATTGAGGTTTAATATTGTATGGATGCAAAATGTTTTAATAGCAAAAGCATATCAGCAGCTACTTCTTAACTAAACTGAAATATAACACCAAACTAAACAAAATAAGAAATGTTTATGCGCGAAACCTCCAACGGCGGGCTCATAACTGCATCTTCTAGTGTCATAAAGATACGACTGTATCACAGTCAATAGAAAAATATTTTTACTGGATAATTTGTAATATATTTCACTATCATAAAAAATTAAAATAGCTGGTAGGAAAAAAGGGACCTAAAAATATTTATTATTTGGGGGAAAAATGATTGAGGGATAATCGTCTATAATTTTTATACACATGTCTTAATACTGTGAAATTGATTTTTGGGATAGTAATGCATTAGAATTACAAGCACTGTTAACATCGCAAACAGATTTCTCCCTTTTTAAGCAAATGCCTCTGTCCACTAAGTAATCTAAAAATCCTTTATTAATTATAAATTTTCCATCTTTACGCCTGTAATCTCAAAATGAGATCAACCCAGTAGATTTGATTAATTTGTAGCAGATACTTTACTTTTATTTTTTATATGGCTTTACGCCTCGTGACATCTTGGTTAATAGTGGCGGGGAAGGACTGGGGCAAGAAACGGTAAGGAATTCAGGCATGACCTTTTTGAAGGAAGCATCGCTGCATTTGCCTGGAGTGATTTTGGGAAACCACGAAAAGCTGAAATCTGGATGCGCGAAAGGGGATTCTAACCGACGTTCTCCCGAATGCGATGCCAGAGCGTTAACCGCTCACCCCCCACGCTCGATGACACTTGACTATCCACTGGAAAAACTTCTTTATCTATGATGATTTGATATTTCGTAGTCTAGGAACTCAGTGGAATTTTATCACGCTGAATATTTGGCCATACTATTTTTATCCAGCCTCACATTCTGATTAAAACTGACAGTTAATACCAAGAATCACTCAGTTCCTTGGTGAACGTCATTTAGTGTTTTCGTTTGGCATCTGATCGGAGGACGGATAATTAATATTTGTCTTGCTCCTTCAATTTGCTTTAAACAACAAAAGCAACCGAGATTTTTTTATTTAAATTTAATTTCGATGTCGCAATTTCCCTGAGCACTCGTGATTTTTACCCATTCTTGTGAACGCCGACTTTTTCCCTCTACGAACTTTAATTTTAAATACTTTCAGCCTTTTTTAGCAAATTATTCATCACTTTCCTTATTAATTTACTGCAATCCTTGACTCTTTTAAGTACGAAAGAAAATTTTCAATACCCTTGTGCCTGAAATCGAGTGCCAGCTTGTGGTCATAGCTATCACCTTCCTTCCACGCACCAATCTTAATTTTTTCACCAATATCTTCCCAGGAATCATCACCGATATACTCTTTATGCACTCCCACAGCTCAGTTCATCATACCCACCTCGTCCAATTCCATCTCCTTTCAGTTACTGAATGCATTCTGCAGTAGTATCCCAGGCAAGTCTAACAGCCCGTCTTTGCAGTCTCTGGAACTCCTGTATCTGATACCCAAAAGGTGGTTCCCATACTACACCATCAAAGTCAAACAATGGTCTACCAAAGTATTGTAATTGAATTTCCTCACTTTTTTTGTACATTCTCCAGTCCCAATAACTGAAGGATTTTCAAACCGTTTCCTGCCCCTATCCCAATGTGTCCTGCCCAGTTGAGTTTATTACCAAATGTTATGCTGAGATTGCTTTTCAAGTCTTTAACAAGTAATTTATTACCCACTATATAATCATAGACAACCTTCAGTTTTCTTTTATCTGTGTACCTAATAAGATAAGTCTTCTTTGCATTTATCTTCATCCTATGTTAACCTAGCCAGCTATATATCCTATTCATCCTGCAGCTGTTCTCATTCTTCACCCGTTTCGGTCCTTTTACATAACATTGTGTTATCTACAAACATTCATTAGATTATACGGTAATAGTAGCAGTATTTACCTTGACATTCCCGTACTTCCAAGTGAAGAGCACGACGATTGGCAGGCAGCAGATGATGACGCAGGAGAGAATCAGAATGGCGGTGCGCATGACCCAGTTGAGCGACACGACACACGGCCGATCGTCGACGCACGACTCGCAGCCCTCCGCACAGGCCAGGCACTGGAAGCTGCCCTCCTCGCTGTACTGGTTCTCCCTGCCCTGAAAAAAAAAAAAGGTACACGACACCTGCCAGGGAAGGGCCACATCACATGATCTTCATGAAATTGAGACCAGGAGAGAAATAGGTGACGAAGCAGGGACTGGTTGGTTTTTAGGACAGAGTTGTTGCGTGGAGGATGGGTGGCAGCAAGAGAGATTTGTTTGCGTATAGGATCAACAGGTCTGCAATTAAAATTAGTGCTTTTGATAGAAACTGGAGAGGGAGTTTTGATCGGATCGGATACGTCTTCAAGATGAAGTTATGGAGTGGGTATTGTTAAGCAAATTGAGAAAGTCTAATGTTGAAAATTAAGTGCATAGATGAAATAAATCTCCTTTGGAGACGATGGGAAAAGAGAGGAAGTTGTGGAAGAGCCTTACAGGAAGAAGAGACATGATGGTGGAACACATTTGAAGGCATGCGGGATTGATCAATTTGTTAATGGAGCAAACAATCAAAGGAAAGATAATTGAAGACGTTGGTTGCGATGAGTAGAGGTTAGCGCAATATAAGAAGAGATGGAGGATTGCTACAAACCGGTCTGATGACAGAAAAGAAGTAGTCGGTTTTCAGGGTAATTCCAGCTAATAAATATATCAACTATGTAACCGAACTACATACTAGGTTTGAATGGGATATGATTCAGAAAATGTTCCTCCAGGCGATCCAGGAATAGGTTGGCATAGAATGGGGACGGGCGTGTATCTATTGCAGTGCTTTGTATCCGTTGATATACTTGGGAATTGAAGTAGATGAAGTTTTGTGGAGGTTGAAGAGAGTCAAGAATTTAAGAAAGAATGAGCTGAGAAGGCTTTTGAGGGGCACTTATCAAAGAAGTGGTAAAAGTCACAAATTTCGGTATTCCAGAGTTTCCTGAAATCATTCCAGGCATATTCCGTGATGGTTGCTTAAAAACATGCTCCTATGAGCTCGACGTAAAGCCGAATGCAAAGAGACTAATATTAGAAGATTACAGTGTTAAGTGCTAGATATCCAGTGATTTTGTTGATCTGTGGCTGAAGCGCTCGTCTTCGAAGTTCGGATCCCTGTAGGTCAATGGATTTATCGGGACACTGCTTTGTTCTTTTTTAGGTAGACTAGAATGTTCCATGTATATCCAGCCACGGTGGAGACGGAAAGAAAGGTCAATCAAACCTGTATCACTTGGCGGCTGAAAACACTGTGAAAATCTCGGCAAAAGATGCCATTCGCAGAATATTTATCTTATACCTCAGAAACGGTTTAAGCAAATTTCGTGTAAAATTAACTAGCAGGTAATTAGTATTTCCTAAATTCCAGCTTGTTTCTGACATTATTATAATAACATAAATTAATAATGAGCATTACAGGTTCATACTGAATTATTATTCGAAATTTTCTTTTCTCTAAAGCTTTTAACGGGTGATTATTTTTTCTTACTTTCTTATTACGACTGATAAACTAGTATTACCATTAATATGTTTTATCTTAATCGAACTGCAATAGATTTTGTGCGATGTTCTGTGGATTAATATTCTGGTGCTTACGTCCAAGGTAGTAAAAATCACTGAAGTGTACTGGACTATCTTCCAACTTTAAAAATTGAAAATAAAGACTTGAATTGCAATGTGAGATTTCTGTTGGCTAGTTAGAAAAAGCTTTACGTCGCTAATCTGTTGTACAAAATCTTGTTTATGATAAATTAACAATCAGTTGGATAAGGTTTCTTAAGAGACCCGTCAGATAAAAAGCTAAATTCTCTTTAGTTACTGGCTGTTCCCGTGACTTCTCGTATGCGGTATTTAAGAATAGCTGTCCTGTTAGTTGGCAGACATAAGTTAAGCTGTTTGCAGATGACATAATCTTGTATAATAAGATCAAAACGGAACAAGAATGTGAATGGATGCAAGTGACTTGGACAGTGTATCTAGCCGCGGAACTCAATGTGGGATGAAGATAAATGCAAAGAAAAGTCAGCTTATTAGATAAACTAAAGAGTAAAGGCTGACTATACTTATAAGTTGGAAAGGAATTGCTTGTTGAAGACTTCAAATATAAATACCTCGACGACATAAAACTTGATGATAAACTCAACTGGGCAGGACACATTAGGCTCGTGGTAGGAAAAGGTTTCAAAACCCTTCACTTACTGGAGAGAAGTGTGGGATTTGGGTTAAACAGCTTTGGTTGTAGCAGGGTTTCCCAAACTCTTAGCTCCGCGTACCACCTATAAAATTTTCCAGGCAATGGTGAACCCCCCTTTAAAAAACTTGAATTATTCTTTTTTTTTTAATAATGATTTTTATTTTACAGAAGTAATAACAAAGAATACAATGTTATTAATTAATGCCATTGATGGGATTGTTTCATCCAGCAGTTTGAGTCAATTTTAGGAGTATTTTGCTCATGTTCAGTCTCAACTCATCTTTGTGCGTGTTGGAACTCGAAACAGCCAATCAGCCGCCATTACGTAAATCTTGTAGTGAATTCCCTATGATCTGCTCACGAAGGTAACCCTAGGGGTTCACGTACACCACTTTGAGTTGTAAAAATTCTTAAGTAAGGAGGTGTAGGATGAGATCCACATATTGCGTTTCAAATACAAGAGTTGGAGGGCGTACAAGGAAGGGCTGCTAGGAAACTCTCTGGAAATTATTAGAGAACACAATCAGTAAATAATATGATAATAGAGCTGGAATGGGAATCATTGAAAGACGGAATAAGGGTGAAGCAAGGATAGATATTAATATAAGAATTCTGAGATTTTCATAGAAGGTAAAAGTGACCATGACCACAATCTGGCACTAGATTTCAGGTATAAGGGGGTGGTACAATTTCTGTTGATTGCATTGGAGTAAACGATTTGAATAAATTATCAAGGGAAATGATGAATAGTTAACCGAAAACACTGAAAGAAATTAAAATTCAAAGAGGTCAAGGATAGACGGATGAATACAAGAAAGGTAAAAAGTGGGTGTGAAGGGAAATTGCTACCGGAGTGTGCGCTGCACCCAAATTAAATAAAATTAAACTCCCAGAAAAATGCTCTGTGTAGATTCGATCTCTTTTCTAATTTCACTGCGTGTCGTTGTCACACTTAAGCTAATAATAACGTGACAAAAGCTATCACAATTTACAGTTTCGTTGAAATAGTCGGTTATTGCTTGATTCTTGCACACACATACAAAAATTTCAGAACTTAACACCTTGTCCTCTCTATCATGGGCAAAACATGTTAGAAACAAGCCTTCAATATTTGCAGCTACACTTAAATGAAATCATTAGTTTTTATGTGAGCCCCGCGTACAGAGCCAAAGATTCCTAATCTTGGGTCTTGGCCTATGTACTACCATCGAGAAATGCGTTACTGATCTGGATAAAAAGATCGTATATGTTAACTGATGATGTATGATATGTCTATGTGAAATGTTGTTGAAATACAATAGTTAGTTTTTTGCGAGATGCGCTCACATGAAGACAAAAATTACCAAATTTACGATTCTGTTTTAAAATTTTGACTAATCTAGATAAAAATTATACTGTTATCTGGTTATAAGAACAGTTACTGTGTCTAGAGCGCTTCAGATATATTGACAAATTTTTACTTGTTGCGCTGACAGAACCAAAATTTCAGAATTTAAGGTTTTTGGTGGTTTTGGGTCTGTATCAAAGGAAGATAAAAATTACCCTTTATGATAACCAGTGACATAAGCTATAAGAATATAAAGCCTCGTCAAAAACAATACCTTCTAATTTTGGCGTGAACCGCGTACATACAAGCAGACACATTACATCTGTACATGTCTGGACTGTTTTGTCCCATGTATCATGGAAAAGTTTTTTACTAACCTGGATTATAAATATCCTCTATCATAATCAGTTGTGGTTGGGAATTCTCTCTCTGCAGTGCCGTAAAAATTAATTCATTAATTTTTTGTGACTTGCTTCGACAGAGACAAAAATTTGAAATTTAACGTTTTGGCTTCTGTACCTCCGAAAATTATGTTATTAATCTGTAAAAACATTATCCTTTTTTCTAACAAGTGACATAAACTCCTTCTATTTCTAGTTGCGTTAAAATCTGTCCATTAGATTTGCGTGATGCGGTAACAAGAGACAAAGTGTGTAAGTCTTTGGAATGATGTATGGTCCCTGTGTGATCAACTCCACAATAGCCTTCGGGTCTCTCGCAGGCAGTATGTGAACATCTTGTTTATAAATATTGTATACAGACAATAATGCCCTAGTACAAAAATAAAGATCCGTTATAGTCACTTTCGGTAATAATGTTAATTGGTTTAACATGTTATAGATATGTTTCTTTAGAAAATTAAAACTTCAAGAGATATAATAAACCTTATCTTTTGTTTCTACCTTCCGTCAAATCATCTCATTCTGCCCGTAAAATACGATACAAATGGGAAAAGTAACGAAATTTCATCAGTGAGGGTTTGTTTACATTATTTAATAACCAGAATTTTTATTTGCGTTGCAAATAAGACAATATCCAGGTTAGAAAATAAACTTTTTTTTTAAAAAAAAAAATTTTTTTTTTTAAACTGAAACGAGTTAGTTATTTGACAACCAATACGTATAATCAAATTACAGTGCCATGTACAAATAAACAATTTAATATATTGGAATAAAGTCTCCCGAGACTAGTTAATTGCTGCTTTGTACACAATTTTCCCCCAAAAATTGTTGTTCACCATTAATTGCCAGTAATTTTTCATCATCTTTAATCCAAAGCATGTTTACTTTATATAAAAATTGTTAAATGAGTGTTATAATTCGCTGTCGCCATCTTCTGGTAGAGGATTGGCGACAGCGTATCAAATCGCCAAACAATTGTGTAATATAAATGTAATTATATCATTCATTTAACTCCGTTAGTCACCCGAGAAAAACCCGGTCGTACAGGTTTGGGTCTTCTATGGCTTCCCTACGTCACTACAGGTATACGTCAGGATGGCTCCTTCAAATGGCCACGGCCGAATTCCTGCCACCATTTCATTACCGCCTTTTATTACCTGGTCGTGGACGAGTCATAAAGCAAAGAAAGAATCATCACACATAGTAAGAATGCAGCTCATAATACTGTTAAATTATTTGGACAACTGTTTACATCCTGTATGGCATGTTTACAACCACATAAGACCAACTCATGTTCAGATATATACATTACTTTAATTGGTTAAGGAACAAAAATTATTTAAGTGAGGGAGACGTTGATTATTGGTCGTGTATCCTGGAAACGCCAGTAATAAATTATTACATTATGACAGCCATCAAACCCAGGCCTTAAGTGAAATTGTATTTTGTGAATTATTAGTATCAAGCTAGGGGTTGAGTAAATATGATTTTTATGTTTTCCTTGTAATTGATTGTGAATTGTTTTGTTTTATGAAAAGAAATTATGTAAATACTATTTAATATGTTTATGGGCAGAACTATACAAGAAAAATTGATTAAATATTTGTAGTTCCAGGTATTTTTTTTTTTTTTTTTTTTTTTTTTTTTGTAACTGCTTTACGTCTCTTTTCAACAGCGAGGTCTTTAGAGACGGGAAAGGATGGTGGGCAAGGATGGTGGGCAAGGATGGGGGCAAGGAATGGGAAGGAATTCGGCCATGGCATTTTGAAAGAAGCATCCCGGCATTTGCCTGGAGTGATTTGGGGAAACCATGGAAAACCCAAATCTGGATGCCCGGACGGGGATTCGAACCGCTGTCCTCCCGAATGCGAGGCGAGAACGCTAACCGTTACACCGCCACGCTCGGTTCCAGGTATTGAGGTGAGTTACGATGTTTAATGGACAATTTGCGACAGTTTAAACTGATTTATGTGAATAATTGTGTGTGTAACTATCTTTAATTGTCGTTTCTGTGCCTTTCGTAATGATTGTAAATGATTTGTATTGACTTTGATTGTTTTTAATTGTTTAAGTATTGTTAGAGTTAGAGAAAAATCTGTCGGAAGCCTTTGTAATATTCTGAAATTTTGTATGGAACTTATATAAGCGATCGCCAGAGACTAGATTTGGAACAATTGTACTTATGCAGAGAGAACAGTTTTATGTTTGCAGTGAGCAGTTCAGTTCTGTGACAGAGTATAGCAGTATTGTCTTTGAAAGCAGTATTGACTGTAATTTCTGGAGTTTTTTCTACATGTGCAACCAGTATCTTTGGAGCCTGATGTCTGCTAGAAATAAACAAAGGTAAATCTGAAAGTCTATCTTGGACTAATTATTTCATTTAAAAAGCGAGATACCTATCAACATTATTTTAATTTCACTGGATAAAAGTGAAATCATATTAAAGGAGTGCCAAAAATATTGGTATCCATGCAAAATAGAATCCCACATTTGCAGTAAATTTATTTCACTGAAAACAAAATTATTAATACATCGTGTCATATTTTACGTTACCCCTGAAAAAAAACTTCTTTATAGATTGAACAAAAGTATACACGCTGTACTCTTACCTAATACTAAAAAGCTGAGCTCTTTCTTACTCTGATCCTTAAGACAATACAAACATTTCTTTGTATCTCATTCATAATGGTCACAAGAATAACTTTGGTTCCCCTCTTCATTGTGTTGTTTCATTTCAGTCTTATGGCTTAATATAAAAAAATAACTATCTAGAAAATTTCTATTGCTGTTTACGTTTATGGTTAGTACTGTTTTCACTCGTTAGCAATTGCCTATCTAAAAGAAATTAATTGTAATTTTCACTTTCTGAATATTTAAAGCAATATTTTTACCAAAATATTTTAAAAAAAACTTTTAAAATATACCTTTTACATGTAACATATCTAGACGATGAGGGATTTGCAACATTATTCAGCATCTGGTAAATACAAACAATTAGTTATTCCAGTATAAATGTGATGAGTTTACATCATAGCGTAATGTGATTTAAAATCACTATTTTTTCATGATGCTTTTACTGACTGAAACCCTAGAAAAAGCAAAATGATTTTCAAGATATTTTTTGTTTGTTTCTCTCTAATTATTAATGGAGAGTTATTTTCAAATTTATAAGCACTGGTTCCAAATATAATCCAAAGAAAAACAAGAAGGTGCCTCATTTAAGTTTGTGCATTATTTAGTTTTGCTGGCTTTCTGTTCTCTTTCAGCAACACTAATCTCCTTTCTCACCAAGGTGCAAATAGCTATCCCGACGCTCAGCCGGTTGCCGGGTTGTCTAATTAGAGGCGCTTCACTCCGACGGCGCTTCTGGCTCATTTCCGTTTCCTCTGATGTTGGCGCCGTTCTGATTCACTGGTTGACGTTACGAAACCTTCCTCAACAAAACAATTTACTGGCATCCGAAAGTGATAAAACATATCTTTTGATCTACTCAGTTACCATTTCTTTGATTACCAAATATTACTTCATGTTTCGTGGAAAGAAGTAATTTTTGGCCCATAACAGTAGATGTTATAATGCTTCCGATTCGGGACAAAAAAATCTATGTAAAACTAGCATTTTCTTCAAAACATCGGAGTATAATACACTTAAAAGACCTGAAGATTTCACAATATTCCCTTGTCAGCGTAAAAACTTCTATTAACCATATCAGCATACCAGCGCATACAGTATAGAACTCATGTCCGCTCGTTGTCTATCCAAGAAATAATTGCTGAGTATTGTGAACGAACAAATGATCTTTATCTTTTCTTACAATTTTTTTTTTTATTATTATTATTTTTTTTTTTTTTTTTTTTTTTTTATCTGGGGTCCTATGGCTCCTGCCACTTCCAGCATCTCAGTCTATTGTGGGCCTCCTTCAGTTCTATATTTTGTTCTTTCATTGACCACTGCATTCCTTGCAACAATCTTAGCGGAGGACTGCCTCGGCTTCTCTGGTTAGCTGGTTTGTAGTTGAAGACTATTTTTGGTATTCTTACTTCATCCATTCTAATTAGGTGCCCAAACCATAATAGTTGTTTCATTTAAATTTTCTGGAGTATAGTATGTTTGATGCCAGTTTTGGTCCCTGATTTGTTCATTCTGCACATGCTCCAATTTAGAAACACGGGAAGCTCTTCGAAGAAACTCCATCTCCACTGCTTCTATCCTCTTTCGGTTTCTTCCTGTAACTGTCCAACATTCTGCACCGTAGGTGGTAATTGGTTCAACTATGGCTCTGTACATATTGAGTTTTGTTTTCAAGCCAATCTTAGTTGAGCACAGTAGTAGATTTAGTCTTTGTACTTCAGACTTCCCTTGGTTTATTCAATGTCTGATATCTTCTTCATATGTTCCCTTATTACTAATAATGCTCCCTAAATACTTTTACTTTTCACATGTATTTATCGTTAAGTTATCTGATACTTTTAGAGGTGATGTCATCTTTCCAACAGCCAGGTATTCTGTCTTTGTGGTGTTTATTTGTAATCCCCATTAATCATACCCCTCTACTAACTTCCTCAACAAGTACGTTAAGTCCTCTTCATCCCCTGCTACCACTACCTGGCCAACTTTAAACAACAGGCTATATAAATAGGTTTCATCCATTTCTATCCCCATTCTCAACAAAGTTGGAGAAAGGCAAAAACCTTGATTTAGACCTTTGTTAATATTAAAGCGCTGAGATGCTTTCTTTCGAATCCTTACAATTCCCTTCACATTCTTTTAAATATTATGAATGGCTCTTAGATATACTCCATTGATATTACTATTTTACAAAATTTCAAGAAGCTTACATAATGGCACATTATCGTATGCTTTCTCCAAAGCAATAAAAGCTAAATGTGTGTCTAAGTTTATTTCCCTCCTTTTCTATATTAGCTGTTTCAAGGAAAAAATGTTACCAATACCAATACAGGATCTTCCTGCTTGGAATACACTTTGCTCTTCAGTAATAACCATTTCTCTCTCTACCCTGTCTTTTAATATGCGACCATACAACCTTCCCAGTGAGCTGGTTACACTATTACCCCGATAATTATTACATTCTCGTTTGTTCCTCTGTTTGTAAATAGAACGTATCATTGAAATATTAAAATCTTCGGGTAAATTTTCCCCTTCCAATAAAAAAACATATTAAACTTCTTTGTCAGTAGCTCCCAAAGAATGCTTGGTGCATACTCATCCAGCTTAATGGGTACAACTCCCGGTCATCCCAAATATAATTATTTCAGTGCTTTTTAGGCTCCATATTTCCCCTCAAAACTCTTTGTAATTTTTCGCTGCTCCCACGGCTCAACATGTTAATGAAAGGATTCCAAAGAGATCATATGCGGCGATACAGTAGCAATCATTTCGCATTTATACCTTATGATTCTGAAATTTGTGGGCTATTGTAATTATTGTGTCTCAAAATAGTAGTTAATGTTTTTTAGTGTCAAAGTATAACACAGACCTGTCATCATCTACTTTCCTGACATCTTTTGATAGTTAAAACCACCAGAGGTTGTAGCTTAATTACTTTTAGAAGAATTTGGTGCATACATAATTACAATACTTTAGATATCTTCATTAATCTAGTTGCTATTGACAATGTAAGTCTAATTTATACGTGTAAATAAAAATGTAGTTAGACGTCATATTTAACTGTTTCCTGAAAAAGATCTTGAAAACCTGTAGAATATTTTGAAAAAGTTTCATAACGGACTATGAAGGATTAAAAAAAAAGTATTTGTAAATATTTTTGTGGTAATATGATTTAGTTTTTAGATTCTGTGTACAGTAAAAAGAAATGCAACAAACGAATGTTAAATGTCGCCAGCGCTGATAAGTCAAATTAATTTCGTGACAGAATGAAAGCAGAAAAAACAGACCCTAATTTGCCTTCTTTTTACTTACTTCAAACGTTGCTTTTAAAAATTTTGTAGCGAATCATTTCCGGTAGTTTGCACCTTTGGATATCTGAATAGATACTGTAGTAGCCACCTTAACCTAACGCGGTAATTCTATTGGGTAAGCGTTCTGGCGTACTTCACATTACAAAGCAAGCTCTTGCATAGGTAAAGGTCGGGTTAAGGTACTTCTAACATCCCAGGCCAGACCGGGATACGAATCTGTAACCTTTTTATTCTTAGTCAAACGCATTAAACATAGAGATATAGTTAACACATCTGATTAATTCAACTATTTTCATTAAAAATAAAAAAATTATTTATGTTATTTTTGATACTATTTTTAATCAATATGACTCCTGTATTTATACATCATTACGACGGACGCTGCTTGTACAAGCTGTTTCACAAACAGGTAATATGGCAAAAAACATTGCTTGGCATAAAAATCAGGTTATTTTTCTGAAGTTTCCTTTGCTTCGTTACATGAGTGCTAAATAAAAAATTATGCGTTGATAAATGAGTATGTTTTCGGAAATAATGAGTTAAGACCGGTTAAGCTTAACTTATAACGCCGATATTTTCACTTGTTTAGCCAGGGAATATAAATCGAAACGTCAACATGGAAGTAATCTAGGGTTACCATAATTTTTTCTACAAATCCGGGGACGCTTCATAACTTTTTCACCAAAATCCGGGGACGCTTTCGGCATTATACGTTGTACTTTTATAAGTTATATGATTAAAGGTTGGATTAACTTAAAAGCCACATATTGTTTATATTTTGTATTTTAAATGAGGACCACAGATAGCCATGTTGCACACAGAGAGGAGACTTGATTTTCAAAGCTGTTGTGTCCAAGACGCAGAATCCTTGTAATTTTCTTTTATTCCTAGTCACGTACAAGGAAAGAAGTGCGCTTCATATCTCTTGCTTTAAACGAATGCATTAGCAAATCAGGGCTTTTAAAGAACTCTAGCTTGATTAAAAAAATTCTGAGGACAACAGTAAAAATCCGGGGACATTGCGGGGACGAAATCTGTCCGGGGACAGAGAGCTAAATACGGGGACTGTCCCCGGCAAACGGGGACGTCTGGTAACCCTAAAGTAATCAGAAAAAAACCGTGTAGAATTACATTTTCTGAACCCCTATTGCTTTGAAATCAATTTAACCCCACAAGAATAAGATTCGTTTATCATCAGATACCATAGTTTTTAAAGGAGTAATTTAATTTCTTTGTTATAACTTGCCAAGAACAGCTTCTTTTTGTTCGAGTTCCCCCCCCCCCCCCCCCGTCTACAGACTGTTATTATAAGGACTGTGAGTAACAAGCACGGATTAAACGGTTAGGAGAAAAACAAAAAATGAGCCAGGATGCTTTACTGTAATGTATACCCTAACAATAATTATCTAGCAATCAGCCTTACTGGAGGCATCAGTTAATCTCCTCAATCTTCGAGCGTTGAAGGTCTCTAGTCTCGCATTCGGGGGGACGGGGGTTCGAACACCAGTCCGGTCATCCAGATTTGGGATTTAGTTGGGTTCCCCAAAACACCCAAATTAAATGCTTCGATCGTTCCTTCAAAAGGCCATGGTGTTCCTTGCCACCAGGACTTTCCCACCTTTCTATCACGTAAGGGAGGCGTAAAGCCATAGAAAATGACACTACCATCATAAAATGTTTTGTAGAGATCTTGAAAAGATGCCCAACTTTATGTAGGGCTTCGGTAAGTGACTTTTCTCTGTAGCTTATGGAATATTCGTCTCAAATGCAAATTTTTTTGATATAAGAAAGAATAGTACGAAAATTAACCAAAAAATGCTACTTTTAAGCATTTCCTACGAATAAAAGCATAACACTAAATGAATTGGAGTAACTTATGTTTACGAATTATGTGCTGTTATTTCGCTTTTTTTACATTTTCACTATGCAGTAAATATATATCAATATATTACAAGAGGAGTATATTAAAATATTCTGTAATTTAGCTTCATACTCTATGAATGATAGACGATTCCAGTAAGTATTTTAAGAGACAAACCTCTTCAAACCAACACAAAAAAGAATAACGGTTGCGCTTTCTTTTTTAACATTTCTTACAGATAAATTTACGGATTTTTGTTACTAAACATTGTTTTCCACACCGTTTTCTATGACAAGATCAGAGATTATCAGAAAAGTTTAAGAAATTCTACTCATTGAGAAAGTCGATTTATTTTTTATTTTTTTGTTGTGTGAAATTCTGCAATTTAGAAACACAGATAAGCATGGAAATTTTCTATACAGAGAAAAAGTCTTAAGGGAAAAGCAAAAAAGTTATATAAAACAAAATAAATATTTCATTCGTACTTATGTTTTGGCTGAGTATACATGTTGGAAATGTCAAGTGATAGCCAAATAACAGCTTTGTTTCCATTTTTGCAATCCGAAATTGCCCATCGGACGAGTGCTTAACGCATGATGGCGAATGACGCATATATTTACAAGCTTGTTCAATCGGGTACCATTGCGGCTTCCAATTAAATGGTATTCAATTAAATACATCTCCGGTGTGGACTAAACAAACGTATTCGTTGGCGGTATAGTCTTCACATACAATCAAACAATTCATGAGTAAAACGTTACATGGTTCTATAAAACGAGTTGTATTAGTTGTTTCAGAGGAAAGCCTAATATTAAAGTGTCATGAACATCATTAATTTAAAACATAACCTAATATATATAGATGCAGCGTCGCACTTCATTGTGTTTTGGAGTAAAGAACTTAAAATTGACAAAATCTGAACTAACGATTAAGCTTTTGTAAGTTTTCTTTTCCAATTATTGCAAAATAAGATTTTTTTTTTAACTGCTTAACGTCTCCTATAACAACTAGGTCTTTAGAGACGGGAAAGGATGGGGGGCAAAAATGGGAAGGAATTCGGCCATGGCCTTTTGAAGGAAGCATCTCGGCATTCACCTGGAGTGATTTGGGGAAACCATGGAAAACTCAAATCTGGATGCCCGGACGAAGATTCGAACCGCCGTCCTCCCGAATGCGAGGCCAGAACGCTAGCCGTTACACCACCACGCTCGGTCAAAATAAGAAATGATGTACGAATTGTCTTGTTCTTGTCTAAATACGTTTCCAGATATTCAAATTAGTAGTTCATTACAGTTTCCTCGATTATAATTCAGAATTGGTGAGTTCCTGTAATACTTTTAGTAGAGTATCCTCCAGGGAATTACAGTAATTTTTTTTTATTGGAACGGTAATTTTAAGTACATACTACATATACTCCGAATGTACACTCTGATAAAATTAGAATGAAAACTTAATCCATAGCAGCACTCTAAAATGACGTCAAGAAAATTTATAGATTACGTTTTGATTGACATAAATAATTAAATACATATATAAAAAGATATACATAAACTGCCTGCGAGAGAAAGAAAGACTTTTCTAGAGCTATTCACAGAACGTTTATTCGTCAGATTACAGAGCGTATTGGAAAAAATGCTGAACAAATATGACGTGGAAACTATTTTCAGACCAACCAGGAAAATTAAAGAATACTTAAGATCTGCAAAAGATGCATGACATCCTTGGGTTACGCCGGGCGTCTATAGAATTCTTTTAGTTGAGGACAAGTGTACATCGGCACTACAAAAAGAAGTGTTAACATTCTTCTGAGTGAACATAAGAGAAATTGCCGCCTGGGACATATACAGAAATCGGCCGTAGCTGAACATGTTTACCAAGAGAGCGACCATGAAATTAAATTTAACGAGACCAGTGTTTTATCATAAACTTCTCACTACTATGCTCGTACATATAGAGAAGCCATTGAAATTTATAAACATCACAATAATTTTAATATAAAAGAGGAAGGTGTTAAATTAGACACAATCTGGACTTCAACGTTGCATCAGCACGTTAACAATCGATTAGCTTCTATCAATAAGGTTGGTAGTACCAGAGATAGCCGTTCAGCCGACGTCACGTCCTGTACACCGGCCATATATACGGCGCTCCTTCGTGCCCTCATTGCAGTTGCCGCTTAGCCTTCGAGGATGTCTTCCACAGTTGAAGACGAAACGTCAGGGGAAAGTTTTACTTATCGACCACGGCCTTTCAGCCCGGAAATTATGAGTGAAGTTAATACCGGCCGTGAAAGCCTACATTGTATGATCGACTGATGTAACATTACAGTCTTACACGCGCCATCACGCCACAACTAATGAACAGATTTTAACGAAACAGCACACAGTGATAACTCACGTCACCGATTAGGATACAGATATAAAGCCAAAACAGTAAAAAAGAGTAAATTTTGAAATTTTTGTCTCCATTGGCGCAACACGCAAAAGTTTAACCGGATAACATACAAGTTAAGACAAAAACCGCAAACTTATTAAATTTTGCACATCTGTGAGCGCAGTTCGCAAAAACTAACAAATAAATTTCAACGAAAATTCACCTAGCGATATCTGTTATCATCAGTTAACATATAGTATATTTTTTATCCAGATCAGTATTGTAGTTCTCGAACTTACAGAGGCGAAAACGATGAATTTTGGAATCTTTTTCTGTGTGAGGCGCGCGTATTTCAGTGTAGTTGCACATTGTGACGGTTTATTAGAACCTTATTTTGTCCATGATACAGAGGGCAAAGTGTTGAATTTTGATATTTTTGTATGTGTGTGTAGACTCGATCAATAACCAACTACCAAGCGTGGTGGTGTAACGGCTAGCGTTCTGGCCTCGCATTCGGGCATCCAAGGTTTCCCAAATCACTCCAGGCAAATTCCGGGATGCTTCCTTCAAAAGGCCATGGCCAAATTCCTTCCCATTCCTTGCCCCCCATCCTTTCCCGTCTCTAAAGATCTCGCTGTTAGAGAGACGTTAAGCAGATAAAAATAAAATAAAAAAATAACCAACTATTTCAATTAAAATGTACTGTAGGCCTACTTAGTGATGGTTTGTGCCCCGTTAGTTACAGCTTGTGTTATGTTTCAATATAGTAACGACATACGCTGTGAAATTACAAAACGTTCCGCTGTTGACACATTCAGAAATAGACTCAATACATTTATGCCAGTGAGGTTGCAGAGAAGCTATGTGAATAATTGTGATGTGTGCCTGAACCTTAAATTAATTGAAGTTTCAAGGAGTGGTAGAAACGATGTTACAAACGCATTTATGACACTTCCGCACAATCGAAATTTATAAGTTGCTGAAGAGATCCAAAAACAGAACTGCTTTTCTGATTTTTTTTTGTTTTTGTTTTTTTGAAAGTTTATCTGCTACCTGACAAGACAAATATTAAACTCCACGTGGATGAAATCGCGGGCACAGTTAGTAGTAAAATAATACTGGTAACTTTATTGTTAAATTTTGGTTATGTAATGTATTTTATACTTGGAAATATAATTGATAATATTGTTAGTAGTTTAAAGTAATAACTTTTTGTTCCCTTTTTTATTTTATTCAATGATTCTGTGTAGAGCATGTGAGTAAACCGTAACTGGTTATAAGCTTTTTTCTTTTCACTTAATTTTAATCTCCTAAAATGTTTATTACTGCGAATTTCTTCATATTTAATACCAGTTCCTTTGTTTTAGCAATCATGGCCTTTTAAACTATTGTATCCTCGGTCTTAGAAATTCCAGTGTTTCGGCGTAAGTGAAATACACTATAGCCTCGAGATGAAACAGTTGCAGGTAATATTTCGATTAGAGAAGAATCAGCTGGTGTCCACGACTTTGTTCGTGTTTGTTAAGAACTTTGAAAGTTTTTATGTTATTGCACCGAACCTTAAATATTTCCAGCCTATGTTATTCCCTGCAAAATCAGCAACCTGCCAGTCAAAATCCCGTAAAAATCATTTCAGACACTAAATATGTTGCAAATAAATTATTTATAATTGTTAACAGTTGAAAAAGCTGAAAATGTGTCGTATTCTAGACTATTATTCCAGAACATTCTAGAATATTTTAGTGCATTAAAGAAGATTCTAAAACATTTTAGAATGTATTTGGTCGAATTGCGAAAATGCCCTAGGTCGACACTTCCAACCACCATCTCCCATACCACACATCTACCGACATGCAACCAGTATAGTTCACGATCTGAAACTCGAGACTACTACCACACATAAAACCCAATGGCCTGTTGCGGCTGCAAAGTGAAATATAGGGACTAACAAGTCTATGTTTATACTTGTACGATTATAAGGTCAACTTGACAGTATGTAGAGCGTATTATTACGCGTGTTAGCGGACTAAAGAATGAAAACCTTGTGGCAGCGTAGCCGTTTGTCTCGATAAAATGTGTATTTTTCCAAAGACATTGGGAGAAAAGTCATTGGACGAAAACTGGCGGAATTTGCCGACTCAAAAAATGAAAGCTGGGAGCCATTAAACTTGTGTGTGGGGAATACATTTTGTTGCCTGAGAAAAAATTGAGTAACCAATTGATTTGATGCATCCTGGAGGCGACCTGGAAAGATCATATTGCTGAGAAAGATGAGGATTAGTCTGTACAAGTAGACACATAAATTGTTGATGTTTGAAGATATCTGTAGGTATTGATTAGAGACGTAGCCAGCTCATTAAACATCAGCTACCATACCAGTAACGATCTTGTGAACTATTTGTTAATGGCGTCGCATGTCGCTCTCGATTGCTGTGACGTCTGAAAAAAGATTATAATGCTAAAATTTTATATTCAAAGATTTCGACTTATAATTTCTGTGAATTATAATTGATAACTCATACAACGTAATTTTCAGTGGTTTTTATTGGTATTATACATATTAGTACAGGTAATTACGATAAATGCTTTTCCACGTTTAATTAATGATTTTAACCACAATTTTTACTGAAAATTCCGATAACTTAGATTTCAGTTCTGTTAATTAGTCATAGTCATAATAATCACTTAAAGTTTCCGCTTCTGCATGCGTTTGGCATATAAACTACTACTTTTGAAGATTTTTCCAATGCTCCTTCCCACTATTTGGATCTATTCATCTCCCAAAGCTCTAATGTTTCTCCTGGACAGATATATCAATCTTGGTAGTGGTATTTTGATATGGTAAAACAATTAACTTCTTTCCCCATTTGCACTTCTTTTAAATTCATCTTTTAAATTAACTCTGATTATAGATAATTTCTACGAATTTGTGTGGTGTGTGTGTTTCAGAATTAGCATACATGTGATTTTTATTTCTGTGCTTCCATTTAATCGTGCATTTAATTTCGTTACTTATAGTCTACACGAGTCAGTTGATAATATATCGAGTTTCATTATGCCTACAAAAAATGTGATTTTCACGAAAAGTTTGAAGCGATAGTCATTTGTAATGAGAGACTCATCAGAACCAATCATAAAATTGTAATCTGAAGTAGTTTTTAGACTCAAATATGTTAATCCATAATCTGAGAAGATTACAATGAATTCCGTATTTAATAAATTAAATAAAAAATTAATTTAAATTACAAATAGGCTTCCAAACCTTCTGCGATATTTCTGTGGGTCTAGTAATCGAATAATCCTTAATATATTGTACAAATGTTTTACTACACATTGGTTTTTAATTGGTTGTATTGCTCAAAGTAAGTCACGTACAATACCTAGTTCAGAAGCTGCGATGACCAGTGTCTTTTCCCGCTTTACGGAAATGAACTGCACGACTTTTAGTCTAGTGTAGACTCACCATCATGAGCTTCTCGTACTCCTCCTCGATGACGGAGCCGTTGAAGTAGCGTCTGCTGGCCTGTACGTGCGGGAAGTAGAACCCCTTGCGGCAGATGCACTTGTAGCTGCCGCGCCGGAAGCCCAGACCGGGAAGCGGCTCGCACTGAAACAGGGCACAGAGATCGCTGTGGTAGCCAACAGGTGGTCGGTCAGCTGGCGAAGTGAGGCCACGCCGGTACCACACTGCGCAACAAGCAGCTCGGTAGTCTCTAAAGTAGAGGACGAATCAGGAATTCTTTGGCCCTAATTTTTTTTAGCCAAACTACTGCTGTATCTGCCGGTATCTCCGCTGCACGGCGCTGCTATCAGTTGTTAAAGATGGTGTTTGTGCTTCACTCGTCCACGGCGTACGAGCAACGAAGAGACATTCGTCTTCTATAGAGCAAGGGGCTAACGCCTATAGAAATCCACAGGGAAATGCAGCCCACGTATGGGGAGAAGTGTCTCTCTTTGAGAAGTGTGAGGTGAGTTCGGAATAGGCCGTGAAGACTTGCACGATATTGAGCGTTCAGGGATGCCGCGTTCTACCACAGGGACATCTCAAATTCAGTACTGCGATGGGTAAAATATCTCAACCGGTGTGGGGTTATGTCGAAAAATAGGTTAAGGTGCGTAGAACAGTACGTATATTTCAAATTACCCGTATTTTCCGTAACCTTTCCTTGCTAGATAAAATAGGAGCAAAAACTTTCTGATTCACCCTAGAAACTAGAATTTCTAGAAATCCTATGCTCTTATCTGTATCTCAGTATTTAAAATGATTCTATGCAACATTCACATGATTTTAACTAACTAAAACGCAGATTCGGGGATCGCGTAACTCGGAAGAGCTGCTGATACATGGGATACAAATTTATATGAAATAGAAAATACTATTTTTTTAAGCTGGACTGCCGCAACGGGTGGTCAGACAGACTGATCTTGAAGAGTAAAAATGCCGCAAAGGATACGTTACTCATGCCACCTACAACACAAGATCTTGGAAGGGAATATGGAAATATATAATTACCTCCTCCAGGGCCTCAAAGGACGTTATGGGAACAGTCATTCTGAAGCAGTGACTGAAGAGGCCAGAAGTGATTGGAGGGCGAATGAGAAAGATTCCTTGCATTCCTGACGACCAATACGTTCATGCGTAATAAGATTCCTTGCGAATATCTTCAACTTCGCTCAAATCGACCTTCCAACAAAGCACTGTCATTGGTTAACCATTCATTATAATCTGTACCAACTAATTCAGTTTAAAAATATTGTCAGATTTAGAATGTTCGTAATTTATTTGGACTTCAATTTAATCAATGCAGCTAACAATTAATGAATATTCCACTCCTCTACTTCTATTCCTATTAAAGGGAAGAGTGAGAATGGATTTTAATAACATTATGAGAGCACTGTTATCTCTCATCATGCTTAATCTATAACTGAATGTTATTTACACCGGTATTAGCCATTCTTTCTGTGCTATAAATATAGATGATATCAATGCTTAGAATAAATCCATTCAAATTTTAATTCTGAAATTGTTTGAAATCTGCTAGATTTAATTCGTTAAAGTTGTTTTACCTTAAATTCGTGGAAGCCTATATTTGCTAAAAATGAACGGCATGCAATTAAAAAGATTGTCTACTCCATGTTGTCATTGCAGCTTTCCAAATGAAGCTTACAAAAATTTGCGGACTAAGTATGTTGTAATGTGTCTTTATTTGGTTCACGAAGCTAATTCGCTGTTTACCGATATAAATCAGGAAGAACAGAGTTTAGCGTGTAGTCTCTGGTCATGCTTTGGGAAATTACCTTACTTCCTTCTTATTTAAATTACATAACCTTCTGTTCATGAATGTTTCTCTGGTAACCAACCGAATAACAGACGTAGCAGCAGAACGAAACACTGAAAAAGGAAAAAAATATCAAAAGACAGATTGGCAGCAATTCAAAATAAACCTGGCAGGACAGCTACACGGGGAGGAGGCTGACGAAGACATTGATGTCGAGCTTGAGAAACTCACGGACCACATCAAAACAGCAGCCAACTCTGCAACACCACCACCACAGAGTGAGGCGCAGCAGAAGAGCCTTCCAGCTGACATCCTAGAGATGATTACAATGAAGAACAGGGCAGCCCGTCTCTGCAAGAAACCAGAAGGCCCGAGAACAGATGACACATAAATCACCTGATCAGGGATATCAAAGCCTGAGTAACAGAACACCAACCAACAGTGGACAGACAAGGTGTCAACACTGCAAGTCGAAAATGGCACGGCTTGGAAGCAGACCCACTGGACGTCGCCAGCCGAATACCACCCCTGAACGGAGCGAATCAGACAAAGCCATAACTCAGGCGGATGCATTTGAGGGAAACTTTAGACCCGTCGCGGAGCCAATAGACAAACGCCACTGCCGGAGAGTCAGGTACCACCTTCGTCAGTACCCTCGAGACAACGGCGAAGAAGAAGAGGGTGAAGTATACCCATTCACCGTCGAAGTTCTATGGGAGGAGATCTTGAAGCTTTCCCCGGACAAGGCGCCAGGACACGACGGCATCACGAACAGTGTACTGAAGAATCTACCAGCAGGTGCTGGTACAGTTGTTCAAGATCGCGCGGAACAAAGTGTACTCGGCAGCGTGGAAAAGAGTGGTGATCATCCCAATTCCTAAGTATGGCAAAAATGCAGCAGACCCGCAGAACTATTGACCAATCAGCCTCCTAACTAATCTCAGCAAACTATTCGAGAGGCTGTTACTCAAGCAACAGTGCAGGTACACATTCGCAACGGAGGTATGATACCAGCAGAGCAGCACAGTTTCCGACCTGGCCATTCAACCACGCACCAACTGCTGAGGGTCGTCGAGGAAGCAACCGCAGCGTTCAACGCACGATCCACTGCGGCGTGGTTCTCATCAACGTGGCGAAGGTCTCTGACTCCGTGTGGCAACGAGGACTGCGCTGTAAAATGGCCAAACATGGAGTTTCAGGACCATTTCTACGGTTATTGAAGAGCTAACTCCAGCAAAGAACCTTCATGGTGAAAATAGGCGACGCCAGATCGCCAGATCAACAACAAGATCCATCCGCGCCGGGGTACCTCAAGGCAGTGTGCTGGGTCCAGTGCTCTACACGTAGTACACAGTGGATATTCCAATGCGACAACAAGCCAAGCTGGCATTATACGCCGACAACATTGCGATCTTCACTACGTCCCGCTGCCGGATCCTCGTGGGACGCCGCCTCCGAGCAGTGCTGACATCGAGGAGTGGGCCACCAAGTGGAGAATAAAGATCAACGAATCGAAGAGCCAGGCCATCATGTGGACGCGGAGGCGTAAGCCACCACGACAGATGCTGAGGCTCTTTGCGGAGAGATTCCCCTTGTGGCCACGGAAAGTATCTTGAGGTGACTCTAGATACGAAACTAACATGGAAATCGCACATTGAAAACGTCAGACGCAGAGTTCATCAATGACTGGGGTAAGTGTATCCAGTATTGAATTACAATAGCACACTACCACCCAGATGTGGCCTCCAATTATATCAAGCGCTGGTGCGCCCGATCATGGAATATGCATCCCCTGTATGACAGTACGGGGATATGCCGCAAAAACGCATATTGATAAGCTGCCGAGAAAGCAAAACAAGGCGCTGAAGAGAGAACTCCACCTGCCAATGAGATTCCCAACAGACATCCTCCACGAGACAGTGGGGATCCCGAGACTTCGGAATAGGTATACAAAAAAATAGCAAGACATTTCTACCAAAAAACTAAGGAGAGCGACAACCACCTCATTCGCTCTCTAGCACAGTACGACATACACGAGGGTCCAGTTAGAAGACCACTCCAGCTGCTGACAGAAGAAAACGAGTGAGAAAGCCGCAAATATCTACAGTGCGATAGAAAAGCACTTATATTGTGGAATTATATATAAAAATTAAAATAAATAAAAGGGCTCAACAGAAATGAAAAATAAAAACTGAAAAAAAAAAAACACCTATACGGAAACAGCAAATAAAAGAAGGCAATGCTAAGAAGGCAGGTACTTCTGACAAGAATTACTTAAACTAAGGGTTAAGGGAGATTAATAGAGCCTCTACGAGTAATACGATTATTTATACACAATATTTCTGGGACATAAAACTCCGTCGTCATTTTTAGTCGTAAAACTTTAAATTATCCTAGAGCGCGTTGTTGAAAAACTGGCATGGCAACGACGGATGCAGTTATGTTACCTAGCAGCATCTCAGACTTCATTAGGCGCCAGTGAAACATTCATAAATATACAACGTCGAGAAAAACTGTGTATCTTTTTTGTTGTTAAATTTGTAACAGAAATTTTCACAAGTTTTAAGTTCAAAAATATTGCCTCATTCAATCTCCTTACAGTTTCCTGTCGTTTTAGTCACACTTTCGGCACGATCACTTATGAAAACTTACGTATTGACTCAATTGACTTTACAAATATATTACATCTTCCTGATTATTAAAACACACAATTTTTGATGGACATATTGCGGATATTGTATACATTTTTGGAAATAATATGAACAGAAATGACAGCGAAGAAGTAATAGCAGAAATTGACTTTCAACGTTTAAAAAGGAATTAAAAAAAACATAATTAAACTGGAATGTTTGAGCCTATCAGAAATTCCATGAAACTGTTTACAACATACATGCCAAACAATGCCCTTTTTGATGCCAGCACCACGAAATCTGATCCAGACCTGAAAACCCTGTTTTGTTCTCCGTTACAAGTAATTTGTGCCTATTATAAATAGGTAGGTGAATAACTAAAGAACATGGACTAAAAAAATCAAAAGTTCTTACAGTAATACTGTTTGAAAACTAAGGGAACACCCAGTACAACGGACAGCATGCGTGGATACTGGCAAAGTCATACTTTCAACGAAACTGCAAGCAATGCATGTATTG
The DNA here is from genome assembly GCA_031002005.1 of Vandiemenella viatica. Lineage (NCBI taxonomy): Eukaryota > Metazoa > Arthropoda > Insecta > Orthoptera > Morabidae > Vandiemenella > Vandiemenella viatica. The sequence continues at coordinate 203,200,403 of JARYHS010009186.1, forward strand.
AGTACGAAATTTCAACGGCATACTGCAACATTAACTAACAGAGGTTACAAATAGAATTATTGATTGCATTTCATCCCTGTTACTTGCCTTATAATAGTTACATTTAATTTTTTTATTCTAAAGTAATAATTTGCTACTGAAAGTAAAAATGTGTTAATTTTGAATTTCTAGACACACGTAAACAAAGATAATCATGTAATATTCTCTTAGTTATCAGACTTATCACTACTCAAGAGAAACGACAAGTACCAACTAGTCTACCGTTATAGAATCCTTGCCTTTCCACTACGCAACATAATTAGGGCCACACTAATGTTGAAATATAATGGGAAAATGAAGAGTAAACATTATTTGAGAAAACGGGTACTCTGTGCAAGCTATTATTTTTAATTTTATTTTTGGAAGATGTAAAACGGGAAATAATAAGTTGTAACAGAGCAAAAATCTCATTTGCCGTCAAATTTTAATAGCGAAAGGAGTGGTAATAAGTTTATCTCAGGATATTTGTGTGTGTTAAACGTTGTGTGTGTTAAACGTTGGTACTTTTGAACTGTAGTTTAGAAAGAAGAGATTCCACTCCTAGCTGCCAAAAACAGAAACATGTTTCCTTGGTTACTTTTTATAGCCAATACTGCCCTTGAATATTGCACAATTCTCCGTTTGAACATTAGTTCGTACGTCGCCTTGGACGTAATATTCCCGTTGATTCAATATATCAAGCAAACCATTCCAAATATAAACACTTGTATATCATTAGAAAAAAGTGGAAGCTATATTAACATGAGAAAGTTCTGCAGGCTTGGAATACTCTTAAAAGATGTAGAGCTACTTTATTTATAGAAGGAATGAAGATTTTGCTAGCATCATTTCTACCACACTTAAGCCGACAATCCGATTGTCCGCCGCAGTGCTTTGTGGACTGTTAATGAAAATCTCAGCCTAAAGGCACAGAATTAAAATAGTAGCCTACACATGCATAAGACAAGAGAGAGAGATTAAGAAGAGCATTTTCTTCGTTCAGTTACTTTATTTATATTTAATATCGTATTTTTCTGTCTTAAATCTGAATTAATTTCATAGGGATGAACGTAAGTTTTCGAAGAATATAATTAATGTAAATTCAGTTATTTTTCATGTATAGAGACACAAAAGATAGTCCTATCGTCCCACAGAATGGCATGAATAATGTACTGAAGGAAGATATTGGACTAATAAACTATACAAAAGTGATGAACTGTAGCAGAAATAATGGCAATTATAGCAGATTAAATATAAAAATAGGACCGGACACAATAGGAGAAGAAAGTGAATACTGTTACTTAGGAATTAAAATTACAACGAATGGCCAAAGAAAAATGAGGTTAGAAGCAGAATAGCACTAGCTTTCCAGTAAAAGAGAAATCTTTTAGTTACTGATATTGATCTAGGACTCAGAAAGAACTTTTTAAGACTATGTGTGGATCACAGCAATTTAGGGTAGCGATACATGGAATTAGGAATAACAGACAAAAAGAAAATTGAAGCATTATCGAAATGGTAAATATGGTGGACATATAAAGTTCGAAATGAACGTCTTTTGGTGATGATGGGTGAGGGAAAAGATAGTGAAGTGTCATATTAAAAGGAAGAGTCATGATAGTGGGCCACATTTTAAGACATGCGGGAACAGCCGATCGAAAGAACTGTGGAGGTAAACAAAGATCAGCATATGTGAAGCACATAATTGAAGACGTAAGTTGTAAGGGGTATGTTGAGATGAGAGATTAACATAAGGCAGGAAGAGATGAAGGATTGATTCAAACCAGTTGAGACACAAAAAAATTCTTACAGTTGGTTTCCGACTTCTAGGATTTATCTGACATTCAACAAAAATTGAAGTCTTAGAAAGATTTAGCAGAATATCTGCAATGATGCAAGCTTAAGGAGCATCGTTGTTTGTTTGTTTGTTTTTGTGTTTTTTTTTAAATGCTTAACGTCTCTTAACAGCGAGGTCCTTAGAGACTGGAAAGGATGGGGGGCAAGGAATGGGAAAGAATTCGGCCATGGCCTTTTGAAAGAAGCATCCCGGCATTTGCCTGGAGTGATTTTGGAAACCATGGAAAACCCAAATCTGGATGTACGGAGGGGGATTCGAACCGCCGTCCTCCCGAATGAGTGGCCAGAACGCTAACCGTTACACTACCATGCTCGGTCCGTTGTTTGTAGACAAAAGCGACATTTCAGAAACATTAACATAATGTTAATATGTATCGCAGGGAGAGAGAACTTCAACAGGAGTTGCATAGCGCTAAGCACATTGCAGAAACGTTGTTACGTAAATTTTAGGAGCGAGCAAGTGCATTAGGTAATTGAATTCGTCATGCTGAAATAAGGAAATATTTTGTTGGGTTGGTAAACGCACGATAAAAGTTGCCCGAACGTGGTAGAGGGTGGTCAGAGCTAAACAAAGGGTCGTGAGTAACGAGTGGCCGGACGCTGTGGGTAGCCAGGGAGCTGGCCGCAAGTAGTGGGCGTCCGCAGTCCAGACTGAGCGACCATTAGTCAGCCAGTCGCTCGAAGCGTTCCAGTCCACCCGACCATTAACAGGGGTACCGGACCACGGCCGTTCTGTCTGTAACACGGAAACCAACCGGCTTGCGTGGATAGTTGTTAGGACACTTCGGGCGTGCCCTTTCAATGGACGGGGAGTTTAGGCGCACTCCCCGAGAACAATTTGGGTAATCCCTCAGACAAAAGATTTTACCATGTTTAACAGTCCAAGGTACGATTGAGGGCCGTGTAGTATTGAAGAATCCAATTGTTTCAAGAGTCAGATCACTGCACTACGTCAGTATTTGGCAGAAAAGTAAGCTAAAAACACATCTCCAAATTTGCTGCGGAAACACTACAGTTGCTTGTTCGCGATATGAACATTACACGTCATTGTTCGATTACATGAAATATTTTCTGTAATATGAACATATTCAACAAGTTACGTTTGTCTTCTTAGTGGAATCGTTAGAGATTTGATTGTAGAAGTAACTTAGGCTGCTTTATATTGTATGTCATATGAAGGTAATATTTGATTGAGTATCAACAGACAGTAATGATCTAAATAAAAGGTCTGATTTAAAATAATCGTGTTACTCATGTCTGAAATCTACTTCTCCATAACATTTAAATCTGTCCATAGTTCGTGGAAGTTTTTATTTAATTAGTGTGTAGGGGAAGGGTGGTTATCTTTCAGTTTTCATTGTATCATTTAATTTCGTGCTTTTACTTCTTTCTCATTATAGATAAATAGAAAATTAACATATGCATTTCGCGTCCTACCAAATCGTAACATTCGTTGTTTATAAGTTGCTATAAATGATGAAGTGTAATGATTTTACTTTTCATGATCAAGCAGTAATAGTTGAATTTATTATGGAACAGCAGTGTACAGCTCCGACATATCAGCTTTTCTCTGTAATTACTGCAGTAAGTAGCTGAGTGAATATTCCCTCATAAAAACCGACTACTTCTGTTAATAAATTTCTTCTCATTCCGAATGAAATGACAGGAGAACTCATCCCTGCCCAGCAATAAAGTAAAGCCAAGGATTCCGTCCTCTAAAGACCTTAACAGACATGCATGTGGTAGGTCAGACAGTATTCACTTGGTGAAAAAATATCGGTACGTGTCATATGTATCTCAACTTTGGAAAATGAAACAAGTAGATTTAGTGAAAAAAGTAACAAAATGCTGCTGCAATGGTGGAAGGACTTACGTAAAAGGCTATCAGAGATCTGAAGGGTAAGCCGATAGTGGAACAGAAATACACAATGACCCACTCCACCGAAATTGTCCCCACATAAAGTAATTGAAGATGCGATTGACCCGAGTATGTGTAAAGCCAATTAATTGAATGAAATTAGTACGGCGAGAATGTCATAATGTCTATGTCACTGTTGCTAGCAATCGTACAATGAGTTGGTAATGTTCTGGCCTTGCATTCTGCAGGGCGGGGAATCGAATCTGGGTCCAGTCTTCCAGTTTTGATTTTTCTGTGGTTTCCCCAAATCACTGCAGGTGAACGCCGCAATGGTTTCATCAAAATGCCATGGCAACAATCGAAACTACGAAAAAGGTTTTCCTGTCTACCTAAGTACGCAGCAGTACGCAGCATAAATAAACAAAATGTGAATTTACGAATGATGAATAGCAGATAATTTTATGGATGGCAATTAAGTACATTTAGAATGGATGTCCAGTATTGTGATTTTTATCACCTTGCTGCTCGAAATACACATCAAAATTTACGACAAGTTCGTTCAACATTAGAGCTGTAAAAGTAACGAGAAATTCTGTACCCGTATGTATTCGTTTCTAAACCAATCAGTACCTGTTACTTCCGAATAGGTTCTCGTTACTTTTGATAGAATCGAACACTAGTATGAATTAATTAATAAAATGACGCCAATGCAACTGTAATGTGTATGTTTATTGTCGTACGCGTTTCGCCTCTCCTCGAGGCATCATCAGCGACGAATTATTTACATTAGTGGATTTCAGGATATCCACTAATGTAAATAATTCGTCGCTGATGATGCCTCGAGGAGAGGCGAAACGCGTACGACAATAAACATACACATTACAGTTGCATTGGCGTCATTTTATTCATTAATTTACTGAGCAACTGCGGAAAAATGGCCTATAACAACATTGCACTAGTATGAATCATCGCATCTAATCACGTTGCATACGGGATAACTTCGTTACTATCGTATCGTTTCGTTACTCAATACTTTTGATACAATCGAACACTAACATGAAGCATTACATCGAGTCGCGTCGCATACGGGACGACTTAGGTCGTACTTACTACGTGGTAAAATTTAAGTAAATTGTTTATTTAGTGTCCATCCTCAACTCGCTGTTCATGGCCACCTTCCCTTGCCCTGCTCTGCACCTCCACTCCCCCATTTTCTTGCCTGATCCACTGTGTCCAATTTGTCAGCGAGAACTCTTTCCCCCTCGCATGTAAGGGTAATGTCAGCTGAGTGTGGTTAGAACAGAGTGATTTTGAGCCATCTCTGTTAACTAATCATGCTCTAGTATACCCTAATATCTTGATTTCTTAGAATTAAAAGAATGATAATCGGTTCTGAGTCAATGCAAGATATATGCAAACTTGACGTCTAATTCCGTTTAGACGTCTGTGACAGACCAAGACCCTAACTACCAGATGGAGAGGCACACTAGTCAAAACAACAGGACTCAATTTCTCTTTTGGTATAGAAACGAAAAAAGAAAATGTCAATCAATGCAAGTGGACAAATTTCAGGTCGAATGTAGATAATAGTTGCATAATTTTTGTTGTATATTTTTTCGTAAAAACAGATATTGATATTCCATAAAAAGTAAGTGACTGTCATAAAAATGCAAATACAAAACTAATATCTTTCAATCGTTCGTACGTATGCATAAAAAACTTATCAATTAGATGTAACGCTATCACAGCGGGAATCCACAAATAACGATTGGAGCATTAAAAAAAATGAGTACGATTGGAATAATCACATTACTTTTTCATTAATTTAAAAGATGTACAATTTCGTTCCTGATTTGACTGGGATTGAATTGGTAACATTTCCATACAGATTTCATGATGCCCGATTGTAGTAATGTTAAATTATTCTTGTGAGTTTTCATGAATTTTTTTAGTATGACAAGACTTATCTTACACGTTAACTTATATGTTCGGCTAAAATAATGTGGTTAAAGTACAGAAAATAACCAATATGAGTTTAAAATAGTTTTTTGAATACATGAAAAACGTTGGTAAAATTCATGATCACTCAGTTTGTTTAAAACCATAAAAATGCCGTCTGGGTAATATTTCTGATCTAATTTAAGTGTTTTAGAATGTGTGTAGTTAATAGTGAAATAAATGTTGTTAAGTGTACTGTGTAGTTTAAGTTATTAATGAGCATCATAGGAAAAAGAGGATGACAGGTGTCGGCCTTCCGAAAGACTACAAAGTGCAGCCAAGTTTAGTGTCCGTAAACTGACTAATTATTGTCAACAGTGTAGTGCGCCTCTCACTTCATACGTTCTGCAGATTTGCTTGGTATTTACCCAGGGGTGCAGACTCAGGAAATAAGAAATTGGGAACCGATATCCCATATTCCACGTTAGACACTTATGACAGAACGAAACTGTTTTATAAACAGGGATGGAACTAGGACATTAAGAGTAGGAACTGGTACGTTAAGAATAATACTCTACTAACTAACCTGAAATATTTCCTTACAGAAAAAATATTATCACACCTATCGAAAGTAATGAATGTTCAGTTAATTCGTTTCGTAAAAGCACCTACATGGTTTCCCTGTGTCGTATATTATTATTTTAAGTCGTTGATGTTACATCTTATTAATTACTTTTTGCTTTATAAGTAACTAGCTGATACCCGCGTGCATTAAGAACTTCTTTGTCAGAATTTATTATAAAAAGTTGTTGGTAGCGAAGGATTGGTCCCAAACAAAACCGAGTCGGCCTAATGTGACCGGAAACCCATCACTATTATATCATTCTACCATCGAACCTGTCTCTTGAAGAGAATCAATTTCCAACGTATTTAAAAACAGAAAAACAAACGAATGTGAGGGGATGGGGGGGGGGGGGGAGGGTTGGGAGGTGTTTACTGAGGGCAGCTTTTATTTCAGCTTGGACTTTTCTTCTTTCTTCAGCCTGAGCATCCAATTCTTGGGTTGTAATAACTTAAGCTGCTCGTTCTCTGCTAGAGCTGCAACTTAGGCTAGTTTACGCCCGCAAGGCATGTCAAAAAAGAAGGCAAAAAAAAAAACTGGTGCCAGAAACATTTAAGCAGACACAAAGTAATAGGACAGAGAAAATCGACATCTATAATAACGAAATTTATCAACAAATTATACACTAACATAATGCGCGAGAAGCATAGCTTGAGCAAGCGACGTAACATTACAGACTAACACACACATCCGTCTATCCGTCAATATTTGATAAGTTCTCAAAAGTTGGTGACTACAACTGTTAATCATACAAAAAAAATATCCTGTGCCCTCCCTCCAGATTTTCTAGTCAAATTCCGTCAATATCGGTATAGGCATTTAGTTGTTAAAACGTAACATAAGACAGAGACTTACTTCCGCATTTATAGTATCCCTACTGCAGATCACACACAAATTGACTACGAATCACCCCTAAGGGATCAATATAACGTAAAAAAAGTGTACATCTACAGCATAGCAAAACTACCGACGAATTGCCTCGGATTTCACGCCTAACTTTGTGATATCTACCGTTCAAAATTCAATCCGAGTAACCGACGGCCCAGGCGTGACTCTTACGATCAAAAACAACTTTTAAAAATCTTGGTCTCCACGCTTTAACCACTGAGCCAGCTGACCGCTACACGGAAGAAGAGTACAGAGGCCTCCATATCCAACGCGTCTGTCTATCGCCGTTCAGTAATGTTTGGAAATATAAGACAACATGTATTATTTACACAGATAATTTTTCAACCAAATGTAGACAGTATTTTTCTCCTTGTTTCAAAGGATAAGTATGCAAAGTTTCATCGAGATCGGATGAAAACTGTGGATTTGTATGAAGAACAAACAAACAAACATACATACATTCATCTATACTAATATTATAAAGCTGAAGAGTTTGTTTGTTTGTTTGTTTGTTTGAACGCGCTAATCTCAGGAACTACTGGTTCGAATTGAAAAATTCTTTTTGTGTTGAATAGACCATTTATCGAGGAAGGCTTTAAGCTATATAACATCACGCTGCGACTAATAGGAGCGAAGAAACAATGGAAAATGTGGAAAAAACGGGGAAAATTATTCATCTTTGAGGGCTTCTGTTGCGTGCGCTGCGAAAACGGTTCATTCGAATTGAAAAATTCTTTTTGTGTTGAATAGACCATTTATCGAGGAAGGCTTTAAGCTATATAACATCACGCTGCGACTAATAGGAGCGAAGAAACAATGGAAAATGTGGAAAAAACGGGGAAAATTATTCATCTTTGAGGGCTTCTGTTGCGTGCGCTGCGAAAACGGTTCAAGATACCAAAAAATATGTATGAAAGGATTATTCCTCTTGAAATGATCTAAAAAAATGTCCGCGACAGTATATGTCTATCTTTTGAGATTAACTCACTAGAACCGTTTTTATGGTAATCAAATTTGGTCGAAATTAATGCATTATTACCAATTATTTGTTAGAGTTCTATCAACATAATAATATTAATCTTTATCCAAATAAATGTGTTGTTGATTAAGAGTATTTAATTGTGAACAAAATTGTCTTTGGCATCACTTAATTTCAATGAACATCTTAGAAGATATTACGCGCGGTCGGCTCCCTTCTGAACGGTTGTATGCAGCGAATGCGTAATGAGAATCAAGATATGACATTAACATACAATAATGATATATACAATGATGGACTAATCATAATTGAAGATAAAATTCATGAGATTTGCGATAAATCACTAACCGATTTTGGGCTAACCTGTATCAAAAAGGATTAATTCACTTAATCATCTGGATCCGTTAGAAGTAGCGTTGCGAAAACCGTATGATCTAAATGAATTAAATGAGTATATTACTCAAAATGAACCAAAATTAGTTAATGACCAGGTGACCGCGTATAATTGTGTTATGCGAAGTGTTCGTTTTAATGAAGGAAAAGTATTTTTTTTGGATGCTCCCGGTGGAACCGGCAAGACCTTTATTACTAATCTTATATTAGCAAAAGTAAGGTCTCAGGGAAAGCTAGCTTTGGCAGTAGCGTCGTCAGGTATCGCTGCAACTTTATTAGCAGGTGGACGCACAGATCATTCCACTTTTAAACTGCCCCTAACTGTTTCTTTACAGAAAGATAGCGTGTGCTCTATACGTAAAAATGGTCCTTTGGGAAAAGTTTTACAAGATGTCAGTTTAATAATCTGGGACGAATGTACCATGATCCATAGAGCTCATGTGGAGGCTCTAGATAGGACTCTTAGAGATATTAGAAGCTGTGATAAAATCATGGGTGGGATTACTGTTATGTTTGCTGGGGATTTTCGACAAACTTTACCAGTAATAGTAAGGGGAACTAGAGCAGACATTGTAAAGTCTTGCCTTAAAAGTTCCCCATTATGGAAGTTTGTTAACATTTTAAAATTAACTACAAATATGAGAGCACATTTGGGAAGAGGTAGTATAACTTTTCCTTCAAAGTTACTTTTAATAGGAGACTGGAAAGTACCTCATTTTGAAAATAAAATTGAAATTGATCGCGATTTAGGAGAAAGAGTAAGTAACATTGAGGACTTAATATCGAAAGTTTACCCTGAAATCAGCGAAATAGAAAATAAAGATCATCAATGGATGTGTCAAAGGGCAATATTGGCGGCGAGAAACAGTAGCGTGGACGAAATTAATGACCTAATTTTAAGTAAACTTCCAGGAGACATAGTTACCTACACATCTATTGATAACGTAATGGATCAAGAAGATGCGGTACATTACCCACAAGAGTTTCTTAATTCTTTGAACCCAAGTGGCCTTCCCCCATATTCCCTCAAGTTAAAAATAGGTGCCCCAATAATTTTACTTAGAAATCTCAAACCACCAAATTTATCTAACGGAACCCGACTTCAAATTAAATTTCTACGCAATAACGTGATCGTTGCAATAGTTTTGACTGGTCCAGCAGTTGGTCAAACAGTGCTTATACCTCGCATCCCAATGATTCCAAATGATGTACCTTTTAATTTTAAAAGAATTCAATTTCCCGTTAAGCTATCTTTCGCCGTTGCAATTAATAAATCACAGGGGCAACATTTAAACACGTAGGAATCGATTTACGTCAAGACTGCTTTTCACACGGCCAACTATATGTCGCGTTGTCAAGATCGGGTTGCGGAGAAAACCAATATGTTCTTCTGCCACAAGAAAATAAAACTAAAAATATAATTTACGCAGAAGTACTTTAAAATAATTATGTTCTTTTAAAAACTTAAAAAACTAAACTTGCAAAAAATTGTCTAAAATAATAACAGAAATTGAGGCGGACAAAGTCGTGGGTAACTGCTATAATTTATAAAGCTGAGGAGGTTGTTTGCAAAAATAAATATGATGCCCAAAATAACTATTCCACGCGGACGAAGTCGCGGGCACAGCTAGTCTTTATATATTTAGATATTGATCGGATATATCGTCAGGAGTACAGAATAATAATAGTCTTTTTTATTACTCACTTAACGTTTATTTCGCCTTATTTAATTTCTAAACAAAACCGAAGAATTAGCCAGGTCCTTAGTTGACAGTAACTTTAATTTTAACACCTCGCCAAATGCGTAACCTTGTCTAGTCACTCGCCAGAAAACCTCTCTTGTTTTTTTTATTCTCCGGTCTCTATAACAACCGATTTTTCCTAAGATTAATTATTCTCTGAATAGTCTGTTATACTATACCTGCAGGAAATTGTGAAAATGTTATAGCCGAAAGCGTATGGAGGACAAATAAGGGGAAGTGAATTGCCCATGGCGTATTTATGGAACAATTTCTGCAGTGATTTTGGGAAACTATAGAAAACAGAAATCAAGATGGCCAGAGCCCGGTTCGAACCCAGGATGTCGCTATTATCGCTACAGCTCCTCCACCAGCTTAACTACCTTCACTATAGGGCCCAACTATGACTTTTTTGGGCGGTTGTTATTATCTAATAGTCATAACAAAAATCGGCAGTTAAAAACAAATTACTTCTGAATCTGGTGAGTTCTCTCAAATCCTCCACACTGTATATTGAACAGTTCACAAGAATAGGCTGGGTAGAAGGTCTTTCACAAACGTCATGACACAAACATTTGCACCGGCAATAAACAACATTATTGAGTGGAGAATCTCCCTGCATGTTCTGAAAAGCACTGACAGTGTAGAAATGTAAGATGGAGTTGGAGAAAGATTTAAAATACTACTGTTACGATTTGGTTGGCATGTGCCGAACAATGGAAGGGATGGTGGAAGAAGAGACGGGGAGTACACTTCGTCTCACGGACTGGAAGAGAAAAGATCAGCTGATACGACGAGGAGATGTTCCTCTGAGATAGATAACGTTTCTTTCTCCGCAAACAGTTATCAGAGTTCGCGTATGTGAGCACAACTAACTACAATAGTTTGTCGTGGTAGTGAAAACAAGTGTCACCTGGTGTTATACTTCGTCAGTGGTTTAAGAAGGTCATGCTATCATCTCTGCAGCGCCAAAAGTCGCGGAGAAACCGGTAATGTACCCATATGGCTCACAAACTGCATTGAATTTCACGAGAAATTTCCGGAAGCGGCCCTTCAGAGAAACCTTGAGATAAAGAGAACTCATGTTAAAAATTGATAATGTTCTGTTGACCTAGCGAGGGTGACTGTTTTTCAGTCTCATGCCACTGTTTTCTTTCTTTCATTTTTTTGTACATACTTTGTCAGTTTATAATTTATTTTTAATGATGATGTGTATAATAGTCTTTTCATTTTTGTCTGGATACAATTTATGTAAATTGTGGAGTTAGTGCCTTGCTTGGTTTAGTTAGATAAATGTTTAACTTTCTTTATAAAAATAAACTTACTGTTAAAAATGTAATTTTATCCCATCACTTGTCACAAAATTTTCAATTTTATAATTAACAGTAAAATATAGTAAGTAACATTCAGCACAATAGGTAACGTTACACCATCTACGCCTGGACACGGGCAAAGGGTTGATCGAAGTTGCAACCTTTCACTGGAGGGGACAGTTGAAGGGAAAAAAACCATAAGAAAAGATAAAAACAGATAACTAAGGAGGTACGTTGTAAAGGTATTTAGAGATGATCAGGATACCTCAAAATAGGAAGAGATGGTCGACTGCATGGAACAAGATATATTTTACATACTTTCGTTTAAACTGTATAATTGAATCGCATTCATTGTTATTAAATAATAATTATTGTTTATCATATAAAAAAATTACAACAATTTTTTCGAGAAAATTTCTTAACAGTGGTGGCAAGGACTGATTCTGGAATATTTTAACAAGATTAAATTATACTAGTAAACGTACTCTTATGTAAAAATATAATCGTTCATATCGCTGGAAAAAAACATCCGGTCGGAGCATTAACAGTTTTAATTACCGTTTCGTCCAGTTATTTAGTAGATTCAAGTTGTATCAACACAATAATGGGTAACTGTTTTAGGCAACACCAAACTTCGTCCATTAAACTTGTTTTCTGACTCGTGTTTTTCAGCTTACAGATGAGCTTATGGTAACATCTCATGTGAGACGTTACTTAAGTATCTTTGCAATGATGGTATGCAACAATATTCCTAACATAAATTTTCAGAAGGCTTTATTTGAAACTAATAACTTTTAATATATTTGTACATGATTAAATGTAAATACTTGGAGCTGGCTGAATGGTCCTAAGAACAGAAGGGCATACAAATAAAAAAATAAATAAATAAGAAATATTCATAGTGGTTCGTATATTCTCCTTCACATTAGTGCTTCACTGCTGAGCGCAGGCTTCGCATCGGGAGGACACAGATCCTAATCCCCGCCCGGCCATCCCGATTTCGGTTCCTATAGCTTCCCGAAAACACTGCAGGTGACTTAGGAATGATTGCTTCAAAAGGCTATGGCCAAGTTCCTTCTAGTTCCTTGACTTCCATCCTTTCTCTCATCTAATGACTTAGATGTTAACAAGTTGTAATGCCATAAGGGGGAAAAATGAAGTATGTGCTTCAGTCTCTTCGTTTCAAGCAGAAATTGATCAATTATTATTATAAAAAGGTTCAATTGTGACTTTTTTAAAAATTCATAGATCGAGTCTGACTGGAATAGTAATGAATTCTTTACTACTAAGTGTCGATTTATAATTTTTTAAATCTACTGTTTGAATGATTGACGAATAGTTAAACGCTAATTATGATTAATATTCGGAGTAATATTGCGACACCAAATAATAATTTATACTTTTGTATCACCGATATTATTCAATCTGATTTTTAATATTACCTCTCCTAATTACGTATGTAAAAAGCAAAGAATAAATACACAAATTGTTGTAGGTTAAAGCATTGCATTGCATACAATTAACGTATTAATTAATATGACAGAATAAGTTTATTAATAACGGACATAATTTATTATGAATAATAATAACACTTACGCATGTGGGACAAGAGAGTTATTTCTCTGTGTACAATAGTAAGGTGAGAACATTTAACTGGTAGAGATTGACTATTGTAAACACTTGCGTGCATTCGAAGACAAGGGTAGGTCATCCGCATAGCAATGGTACACAGGTGGCTGTCAGAATCTTTTGTACCGGCCGCTGGTAAAGTTGGCTGAGGGATCTGAATTCGCCAAGCACGTGGGTATACAGAGCACTATTTTTCGCCGGCGCACGAAGACAAGGCTAGAGACCGCTGACCAATCTCGAGCGGGTTGTGTATGTTGAGCTGAATTAGTTCTATTTGTGTCTTTGAAATGCATTTTGTCAAGTTAGATCCAGTGAAGGATACAGTTTAGTTGTATGTTAAAAGCATAGGGAGTGATCTTAGATGCAGCCTGAAGACTTAGCAGCAACGTTAATACGTAAACTTCTATTAAAATTTCATTGATTTTCTGAGATTGAAAGTCCCGTTTCGATCCTGGAGGAAGAAACTTGTTTTATGGGAGTTTCTAATGTCTTTGAAAGCTTTATATATATAAATGTTAGCTATTGCCCGGACTGAGCAATATATTTTCTAAAATTCATGTTCTTACATTTCAATGTTTGTTCACTACAATTTGTAGTCTCGTATAGGAAATGGCTGTGATGTAAATATTCAATATTGCTTTTAAAATTTGTTCATTTAAATCTTTTTCTTATTTGAGATATGAATAAATGTTCGTTGCTATTGCTAATTAATTTGTTAACGTAAAAACGTATCCCATCTTCCCTCAATGATTACAATGTTGAGATACAGTAACTATAAATGAAAGCAGCTATGAAATAAACAAAGTTTAATTAATTACAGAGATAACCTATAAATCGGTCAAATAATCACGTGAACTATTACACAAATATTATTATCAGAGCAGAAGAAGTGTGTATGTTTATCTCCAAGTTAATATTAAAATAGGGACCAGTGAGCAGATAATTTTAATTATGTACTTTGTTAACAAATTAGTGATGTGGAACAGAAGCCATAACACAGGGAGACTCCGTTGCAAAGGTCCAGTCATATATCTACCACGTGGTGTGTTAATAAGGGATTAATTTATTTACTAACGCATCGCGGAAGTATTAATTAAAAACTACGGAATGAGGTCACTAATAAGCTTCTCTGAGAGAACGCTGCAAAAGCCTCGTTGGAGCGGTATCGACAATGCTGATGCGGCGAGCCCTTATTAGAGGGCCTTAGTCCCCGTCCCGTGGGAAATAAGCTGCTCGCTGCTTCGTTACTATTTCGCGGAAAAGGACAACACATAGAACGGGGGCATTTGATATAAATCCTTATTAAATATTTCAAAAATATTCTCTCTGTTCGTAGCTAGACAAAAAGTAGAGGAGCAAATTAGAGCCTCTCTCGTTACAATGAGTCTAAATTATTCTAAACGAAACTACTGGAACTATAGGGAAGTCAATATGTGGCCTTACAAAAGATTAAAGTACTTGCCGAATTCTTGAATGGGGATGCTTCGGTAACTGAATGAAAAAAGTTCATCTCGTTCGCCCTCTCAGAAGAACGTTCTCTTTCATTTCAATTGGAAGTTTCCAACAGCTCTGAGGTTCACTTGTTACGATACTGCGGACTTGGTTCGTTATTGTTGTTGCTTGACTCGAAACGGTTTGTGTCACCTATTCTTCATTCTTTGAAGCGACTGTTACATAAACAGTAAATGTCACTTTTGCCCATCTGTTGACAACAATACATTCAAGTTTAGCGATCACATTAAAGGCAGCAACGTCGACCTTATCGATGATCTAATATCTTGGTCTGCATATTCGTATATATTGGGTTTTGAATTTAATGTCTCCTGGTCTGGTAGCGTGGAGCAGATGAACATTCCTTAAAAAGCTAGGTTAAACTGTTTTGCCTGAGACACGTGTTTGACATCTATACACTAAAATTATGTAATAGCTTTGTTTGTTATGAAATGTATCAGAAAATTAATTGCTATTACACTAGATGCCAAATCCGTAAAATTTAGAATCAAAAATATTTATGTATTTTTTTTTTAAAATTTTGTCACCAATCTCTCGACTGGTTTCATGACTTTCTTCTGTGAATTAACACCATCAATATCAAACACCACATAAAAGAAGTCGCAGATTTACATATGTAAATATATATACCTTTAAATTAAATTGCAATATTGTGCCACTTTAAGGAATTGTAATAATTCGATGTTTTTGCTCTAATGAAAGGACTATAAAATAATGTGGAATAGAATCCAAATATTATTTTTCAATGTTGAAGTGAGTGTGAATGTACACCGTCAAGTATTAGAAGTTGATATTTTCCATAAAGCTTCAGCTATGAAGGATTCACGTATATTAAGAGAAAACGACATTCTGCACAATCAACAAAACAGGTACGTATAACGGAAGTAGGAAACCCATAGAATAAATTACAATTAAACGCCAAAAATCAGTCTAAACCACAATAATAAGAGCAAAATATTCTAACCAGCTGTCAGTGCACTGATATATTATTTGCAGTGATGATATATAAAAAAAACTTATTTTAACTACTCATATGACAATGACTTCTTAGTGGATACAAGCCATAAAAGAAATGATTAATGGGAGGAAGCAATTAAAAGTGACCAACGACATAAAGAATCACGCAGATATCCCTGTTTTTAACCCCTCTCCGAGAAGGAACCAATCTTGCGTTGTCGAATGCGATTTCTTAGTAACTATTCGCTCCCAGAATATCGTTTCGATACACTTCTGTCACTTTCCAAAATGAATTAGTTGTTCATTTCATCAACTTTTGAATCTATCTGAACACAAAGTAACTAATATAATACCTGAGAAAATCTGTAAATTTCTTATCACTCATTAGCTCTATTTTTCCTGTACTAATATTCAGTGCTCATTAGTTTACATAGATATCGGATAAATTCACATACAGCATTTCTTCACTGATATATAGTTCCAGTCACGTTTTTTATTTCCAAATAAAAAAATATTTACTTGATGCTGCTAATATTCATAGTTTATCAAGAGCACTAATAAAATTAAAATAAATTATTATTTGGCTTTTATGAACTAAATCCTACGTATTGAATAGATACAGGAAATACTCCGCAGTGGAATTAAATATTTCTATCACTATGAAGCCTTCTGTTAACTTGAAAGAAGTTAATTTGGACGTTTTCGATCTATTATTCTTACTACTTTAACAATTAATAAATTCAACACCATCTTGAGGAGCATGTGAGATTATTATTAGTTTACAATTTTTGCATCTGATAAACTGAATAACACAGCAAGTCAAAGCACCGAATTATTAAAACCATTTAATTCCATTTCCCTCTTACCCGTCTCATTGAAAATTTTTCATATGTCATAGAATGTACTAGTTCAAATCTTGTGTAGTATAAGAAAAGCATTATTGGTTGGAGGAAGGAACATGGTTCATTCATATCACTGAGACTTTTAAAATACGACTCACAGTAAAAGTAATTTTGAAGAGGAGTGATGTATCAAAGACAAAATTAAGCGTTAATGTATTAAAAAAAATCTCTGATGGATCAGATATTTGTGTCATGAATTAATAAATTAAACTCTAAACCAATCATTATCAAACTCTGAAAATTGATAAAAAGCATAAATAAAAAGAGCGTTGCTTAAGTCTAGACCGTAAGGCGTTCAAAAGAAAGCATTGTTCTACAATAGCCATCTGCAAAGAATGAGAATGACATCGAAACAAATATTTGAGGGATCACCGGGAGAGTTATAAATATCGGGTTCATTTTCTTACAGGAATTATGTGATTCAAATAACATGTTGTGTTGTTGGTATTACACAAGCTGTGTAAGGGACAGACAGTAGACGGTTTTCTTATCAGAAATAGGTACAATTTTTTAATTTCCTTTCACCCACTTAAAGTAATAAAATACCCTCGTTAGATAATTTCTGGCACCATTAAATTAAAACTTCTGTTTATTACAATACTGTGTAATATACATTTCTCTCTTAAACAAATCTGAACTCAATACGTATGGTTGTGGACGAAAAAATAAGTAAATATATACTAATAGTGAAATTGGTAAAGCTGTAAATAAAATCGCGTACGAATTAGATCCGTGTGGATTTGAAATCCATTAACTATTGGACCAGGTGAATTGAATATGCTAAATCTTAGACTATTTATAAATGTTTCTCGGGAAACAAACCGAGAAATATTATTATTGATACACAATACTTCGGCGATATAAAATTCCGTCGCCATCTTCAGGTACAGTTGTAAGCCTTGAAGGCTACCTTGAGCATGTTGTTTAAAAATTGGCATGGCAACGACAGACGTTGTTATGTTGCCTACTTCAAGGCTTACAACTGTACCTGAAGATGTCGACGGAGTTTTATGCCGCTGAAATATTGTTTATCAATAATAATATTACTCGGTTTGTTTCCCGAGAAACATTAATATATAAACGACGTCGAGTAAAATTTAATTAATTCATAAAATCTTATACTATTACTTTCTATTACTGACATAGTGTGCCGCAATGCATTTGGCTGTTTTGAATTTTTTGTTTATCCCTCACCTGGGTGGTGCGCTTCTTGCACTTGTCGGAGGCAGCGAATATGTTGAGCTGCGTGCTTCCGGGCGGCAGGGGACACTGGTCGATGTCCACACGCCGCAAATCGATATCGATGCCACTTGTGCCCCTACAGAAAAAAAAAACAGCAGTGTAAAACAAGACAGACTTATCGGCAACAGGAGGAGTGGATTCTGTGAAACCTCATGAAAGAGCAATACAACTTTAACTTCTCTGTAACAGGAAATAGCTATAATAACGTATGGAATATGGGAATAATCATAAAACACGTTTTTAATGCAAGGGACGGTGCAAAATATTTCTTTCATGATGTTATTTCTTTACGTAAATACCATGACCTAAGAAGTTAAATTAGAATATTATACTAAAAAGGTTATTGTATGTCTTACAAACTATTTAGATATCATCTTCCTCTGTTTCAATTTGCTTACACCTTAAAGAAAAGACGTGTGTTTTTCAAGTAAATCCTCATGACGATTTGTTGTTTCTAGCAGTTGCCAGTCATTCCTAATCCTGCTACCATTGAGATGATATCATTGAAATTGTTCCCTTAAGAAAAGAAAATAATTGAACACTTTTGATCCAAAAACATTTTTGGCAACTCCGGTTGAAGAAAAATCCTGCCAAATTTTAGAGCAATGCGCCAAATACTGAGATTATTTTTCTGGCAGAATTTTATTTTTACTGTAGTATTGAAATTAACTCTATTCGTTGCAAATCATAAACAAACGTACTTTATAGGGAAGTGTGATATGAATATGTAGCAACTGTAATGTGAAACGCACATTTTCTGAAGACATATTGCCAACAAAAAATAAATGATCATCCTGAAAATAAATGCAAAAATACTGGCAGCGCCAGGAACTTTTTCCTGCTGAGTGGTGATGGAGAACTTAGTACATTACTTCAGTAGGAAGTTTCGTTAGTTCACCGAGGCACTCCAACAAACTATTTTCACATCTAGGTATTCTCCCTAACAAATTAGCAGTCAGGCCTAATTAAATTTCTTCATTCGGATTGCTACGAATTAACAACCAGTGATAATAGTTATTGATGTAATACTAGAACTCAATAACATGTATCTCTGTGTTACCACATCACCACAACAATAGCTAATATATTGTCTAGGGATGGGAATTAATGAATTCTTCGTAAAACATCATTGTTTCTTTCTGATAATTTTCAGCCATTAGTAATTGGTAATTCAGTACTCATTTTTAACGTTATATTATCTAAACGTTGGTATGATTTAGTAATCAAATATTCTTCTTTAGCATACGACTTAGTGAGTTATTTTTGTTCTCCTATATGCTGACAGTCTCCTTTAGACAATAATTTCTTTCTTGTACGAGGTATGAAACCATCGACCTTCTCTTTCGTCTCTTCTGTTTCTTATTGCTTCCTATCACAGGTTGCTCACATTTATTTCAACATACATTACATGCCTGTTATAACTTACCTTAAAAATCCTTACAAATATAATCTTTGTACTTTTAAAATATTTTTGGACTTTGTTTTCAGACAGGTCCATGCTCTACCGTTCCTCTGGTGGAGCAGAAATTTCTCAAATTTCTCCATTCTGTCTGTTCACTGTAGTTTATTTCATTTTCAACTTACAGTAACTCTGAAATCTATTTCTTTAAACTGTAATACATACTAATATCTCTTTCATTAACTCTACCTCTCCTCCAATTAAGCTACCTTCAGCACTGTGAATTATTAGTACTGACCTATTGAACACTCAAATTTTCAAAAGATCTATCTCTACAAATACACTTTCGGTGTATTGTCTGTAACGATTATTTAACACCCTCTGTTGTTATATTTGCCACCAAATGAGTGAGCCATCTGAGTTGACCGTTGGTGTAATCCTGCTGTTACGCAGAATCTTTTATTTCTC
The DNA here is from genome assembly GCA_031002005.1 of Vandiemenella viatica. Classification (NCBI taxonomy): domain Eukaryota; kingdom Metazoa; phylum Arthropoda; class Insecta; order Orthoptera; family Morabidae; genus Vandiemenella; species Vandiemenella viatica. The sequence goes on from JARYHS010009186.1 coordinate 203,220,117, forward strand.
CTAGAATAATAATTGTTTCTCCTTTATATAAATTGATCATCGATTGTATGGACATTCCTGGTAACATGCCTTCTACCTTACATCTTCATATTTCCTTCTTGTGTACCGTAAAACAAGATTTTCTCAGAGCAGAATGTATGATATGAAAATTAGCTGCTTATCGTATTTATTTCCAACAGCTTGTCTCAAGACAAGCACTGGATCCACTATCCCTACTTCAGACATGAAACCGATGGGTTATTTATGTCTCCACCTGCTAGTGCCAATTGTTGCTCTCATTTTCACGATATATGCTTTATTCCTCCGTAATACTGTACTTACAATTTTCGATGATGCATTTTTATTTGTAAGTGAGTTCCGACACATTACACCACCAAATCACAGGTATTTTAGCATTCACATATGTCCAACATATTGAGTTCCATAACAGCCATTATTCATCCTCACTCACAGATTTCCACACCACAATTAGTGTTCCAATTGTGTTTACTACCTTTTAGGTCATCACTATTTACAGGAATAGTGTTTATTCAACACCGAGTCTGGAGTGTGAGAGGTAACTGTTGGTTATGGCATTCTGAAAACCGCTGTTTCCAGTCCCTGTCTACACATTATAATTTCAGTTTTTCAGTGTTTCAATAATTCACTCCAGGTGAATTCCGGTTATTCCTTTGTAAAACCATCTCCGATTTTCTTCCTTTTGTTTTTCCGTTATGTGAAAAAAAAAAAAAAACGGTAATACAAAATAAAAATCAATTTTTCAACCACTCTAACAGATAACTCCACCTTCTCCCCGCACCCCAAAGATCTTCAAAATTTTAACCGTTTATTTTCTTATATTTTATATTAGTAGCTATCGACGGCGTTATTGAATTAAATGTTTGACCTACATATTTCCACTGTCATGCATCATGGTAAGACAAAGAAGGTTGTACCTACAGCTTTTTGTACAGATCATACTGTATTTACTTCACATTAATGGAGTACTAAAATGTTGTCACTGTCGTTAACAAAACGTGTTGGTTCGGTGACCTGCTGTTCAAGACGATAATCAGGTAAGATATCGCGAAGTTGATTTCGAGCTTCTCTCTGGTTATCATATCGTTTTTTTCACTGATATATGTCTTCTGAACGTAGCTTCGCACGAGCGATTAGGGAATGGAATAGGAAGGATTTACCGGGCGAGTAAACATAAAATCCGACAGGAGTAGCTTTCGATAAAGCACTCCGGCCATCCTGATCTGGGTTTTCCATGGTTTTCCCGGATCACTCCAGGCGAATGCTGGGATAGTTCCTCACAATAGCACATGGGCGCCTCCTGCCATATCCCGTGTATCTCTTCCAAACTATTATCCTTTCGGATAGTTACAGTGCATCCTCCGCCACACAATTTTAGTGAATCGCGGAGTAATAGTAATAATACTAATACTAATAGTAATAATAATAACTCAACTGATGCAGGGCTGATATAAGTCTCATTATTGCTTTTGTTATTGCCAAGGTGCAGCATTGTCATTGTTATACTTTATTGTTATTATAATTATTATCCACTATTTTGCAGTTTTAGGAGACGCTAAACTGAAAAAATCTATACATGTGTGAAAAGAAAATACTTCGAATAGAACGTAAGAAAACAATCATATGGCACAATCCAGTTTAGAGTAGAATTATTGACAGCATCTTGGAGGGATGGTGGAGGGAGGAGGGGAGGGAAGAAATGAATGGAGTCATCATTCATAACTTTATTCCTTACTTCAGCTACCTGTAAGCTACTATCTACTACGATGCCTTGAATTCGTTGTAATTTTGCTCTCAGTTTTATAATTACTTACCATATTAAACATTTACTTTTATAACAATTCATGGAATCTTTAGTAGAAAAAAATAAGAACAATGTTTGAAAAAAAATTGAAAATCTAGAAGCAAGGCGAGTACTATACGGTTTTAAGAGGTTTTGACATTGTTAAGTACCTTTCATTTTAGGAAACTCATAATTGTTCTTGTTTCAGTCAAACACCGTGATTCCCCTTCCCTCTTTTTCCGTCTTTACTTGTCCCTAGAAAAGAATTTAGCGATATATTTTTTACTAACATAAGGTATACTACTTTTTATTAGAAAATACAAATTTATTTCCTTCGTATACGCCTAATGGTGTTATAATATCGATATTTTACATCAAATTGTAGTTATTAACAGCGAACTTAGAAAAATGCGGAAACAGTATTCAGTTACAGTTTATGTGCCACAGATCTACCGACTCCCAAATCGAGTTCCAAATCTTTGCTGCATTATAATCGATACTCTACGTAAATAGGCCATGTTAATTTGAACGTCATGATTTCTATCGATGCTCTGTGTTCAGTCGTGACTCTCGAAGGCAGTTATGCTTTACGCTTACTGTACTGTTCGCCTAAGCGGCTTACTACCACGAAAAAAATCCAGAAATCGAGGACCAGTCTGTGCTGAACGCCTGACTCACACTTGATTTCGAATTCCGTAAACGCTCAGCCACTCGGGCATGCGTTCATGTGAACATTTTAAAATCCGTTTGATATCGTTCCGTGAGCGCTTGGCTAACTCGTGTTACCAATGTAAACACCGACGTAATGGTTTTTCTCTCTCTTTTTCACTCTGTAATTATAAGGGCATTTGTGAAGCCGTATATTAGTTTTCTTCATTTTAAGGATCTTTACGTAAACCCTGTCGTTCATTCGTTATTCAGAAACTTCCACATACAAGCTCATAATAACATAGGGAATTTCGTAGTTGATACTTATTTAACATGTTGGTGATTTTTTCTGCCCAAGTCCTTAGTTGCTGTGATAACTGTTTTGTGGGTTGTTTCTGACTTGCAACTAAACAAATGCTTTTAATGGCATACGCGTTTCGCCTTTATCCAAGGCATCATCAGTGCCCTAGATAAACATATATACACACATATATACAATGATGTTGTTTGATTTTGCACAGTTTTCTGAAAATATTAAGTAGGTACTTACAGTTTTTATATATTCATTAACACGCGCAAGTTCGTGTTTCCATACCAGCTACTCTTTTCGCATATTGTACATATGTGTGTATATATCTTTATCTAGGGCACTGAAGATACCTTGAATAAAGGCGAAACGCGTATGCCATCAAAAACATTTGTTTAGTTGCAAGTCAGAAACAACCCACAAAACAGATACTTACTTACTTTCCGTGTCTACAAAAAACGACCTTAGATTCTTCTCTCCGAAAATTCAGCGGCTTTAATTGTCTTTTCATTTTCTTCAGTCAGATCTTTGTTCGAGCAGACTGTTCCAGTGATGTTGCTTCTGAGCAGGTGTTCATGATTCTGCACCTCCCCGCAGTCACACCTGTCATCGTCCTCATATCCCCATTTCACCAAATTAGATTTACATTTAGAGACCCTAGATTTCAATAGGTTCAGTGTCCGCCATGAAGTCTACTTTAATTTGTCACCTGCTGGTAGATATTCCTCAGTGCGTATTTTAAGTTTGACATCCTAAAGATTAAGCTTGGTTGAACGATCTCTGTACTTCCATTTTTTGCTCAGGATTTCTTGCGAAATTATTTTCAGTTTGGACAAATCTACAAATTAGTCTTTTATTAAAGACCTGAGTTTCACGCTAAACCCTTACAAACTTGTAATAGCATTCAGCCGTTGGTGGGTACAATTTTCAAGCTTTACTTCTACCCCTCAACTCATAGTATACCGTCACAACTCACTAATTAAAATCAAAGTGTTTACAAATGTTCTCTCAAGAATGTGGTAGTTTTCATGAAAATTTGTAAATGTTTTTGAATGTGTTGTAATTTACGATTGTTTATGAAATTATATGTCGATATGTCTGGCGATATAGGTGGACAAGTCCTTCGCTGGGGTTGATGCAAATGTTCGCCACGTAGATGATTTTTTCGTTATGGCTTTACGACTCGTCGACGTCGAGGTAATTAGAGGCGAGAAGGTACTGCAGACAATGAATGGGAAGGAATTCGGCCATGGGCTTTTGAAAGAAACATCCCGGCATTGGCCTGAAGTGATTTGGGAAATCCATGGAATACCAAAATCTGGATGCCCGAACGGGGATTCGAACCGTCGTCCTTCAGAATGCGAGGCCAAAGCGTTAACCGCTCACCCACCAAGTTCGGTATAAGTAGATGAACATAACAATTTCCAGTCTATGGCCGGTTCAGAATGACCAGAGGATCCAATCCATTGGTCGCACAGTACCTTCCTGATAATCTGAGCCTGGTCGTGACAATAGTAACGACAGAACACCATCCACACGACTCACCAGAGTATTAATGAAATCTCCGACAGTGCACTGCACATTTATACCTTTCTTACGGTATGCTCACGACATCCGTATAGTTGCACCTTCCTGTCCCATGAAGTTTGGTGCTTCAGTGTATATGAGACCTGAGTAACGTTGCCAGGAGCATATAGTGTATGCCCTTTTTCTCCAGCTAATTAGAGTGTACGGTGATAAGTTGTCTGAAGGGCTCTGACATGGTGTCAATTAGCAACGACAAATTGCCACAGGAGATAATCCATCTCCTTAGGGTCGATGTAATGAAACATTTACGAAAATCCACAGTATCTTAATTCCACTTCATTCATCGATAGCATACCCACGATTTTAATTATAATACTAATAGATTCGAATGTTAACGTCTAATTCCTATGTTATTTAGAATTTGACAAAATGAATCTTAAAATTAAATAAAGATATGTTACAAGATTTTATAGGGAAATAAAAAACCAATTTAAAACAATAATACAGGTTCATGGAACTTACTAAAAGTTATAACGGACAACCGACAGACAATTCTCATAAACTCAAAATCTACGATACCTTGAGTTATTGTATTCATGGAATATTTATTGAGCTTAGTGGATTATCTGTAGTGTATGATCGACTGTCACGATATTATTTAAAATAAAGAGAACATTTAAACGTTTAATAAGCTTTTATACAATTAACAATAAAATCAATACACTATAGCATATAGCTATAAACAAAACGTTTATAGGATTTTATAATTATATGCTATAAAATATTATGTTTCCTTCTAATAACATTTTTTTAAAAAAATTGTAAATTAGAGACCATAAAAGGTAACTAGAAACTCATAAAAACGTTTCATTAATGTATAACAAAGCACATAATTTTGTTAACATTCATACATGCTGAAACACTAAGTGTTGTCTCACTTAGATGTTGTAACAATAAATCATAAACTGCAGTATGAATGCGGACATAAAAGTTATAAAAGTGAAATATCCGGAAGAACACACTTGTTTATCTGTAAATCAGAGGAATACGTTTCTCTGTACGCTCTACATTAAAAAATTTTCCTAGTAAATAAAAAAATGTATCACAAAATCTTTATAATCTAGTCTAAAATATTTTTAACACACAACTGTTTTTTGCAGTGTAGATAACATTGTAATTTTAAAAATAAACAAGAGTTTAAACTGTGTCATTTTGCGCAGGAATAAAAGAATACTTCGTGAAATAACTATTTGAACACAGCCACTGCTTACTGTTCTGGAAACTGTGAGCTCTTGAGAACTTCGCTGCGGTAGCTATGCAAACATTCTCATGCAATGCATTTATTTCTAAGCCTTCCCTAATACGTTACTAACCATCAGTAAACACAAGAGAAATAGTCTTCACTATTTGGATATCTGAACTCATGTTTGTAAACAATAATACGTATTTTTTTCTGCGTACTTAAAGTGATAAAGCTACCGTCTCTTGGTAAGCGACTATCACATGGGAGCCTCAAATTTCGATTATTGCCATTCGCGATAGGATTTATATTGTGTGGTCAGCGGCACCATTAATTCATATTACTTCCCGAAATTACTTCATTCACGACAGGATGAATGAGCGTGGGTCCATTTTACTGGAGATTAACTTCGAAGAATGATTGCTGGCCTGATTGGGATATGAATTCGTTTTCTGTAATTGCTCTACCAACTGAGCTAAGGTCCAAGGAGAAATAAATGTATATTTTCCTATGATTTCGTCCACGTTGACCAGATCTATTTTGAGTCCGCTACATATAAATAAAAACTAAATGTATTCGGTTTGTTTCTGATAGTAGCTTATAAATGAAATCTCACTTAGTAGTGATAATCATAATTGAAAAGACTTAAAAATATAAAAATTACTATCGAGTTGATGGCCCTGATTTAGTTCTGCCATGTGATAGTCAAGGAGGCTGTCTTCTGGGATACATCCCGTTCTGACTACCAAATTACTGGTTATTTCATATGTAAGCTGCCACGAAAACTATTAGAGGCGATATCTTGGGAACTAAGGCCCATCGGAAATATATCACTAAATCTGCAGCTAAAAGATAATATTCTACAACATATGAATCACCATGATTACCAAGTCTGGTATTCCAAATTTTAGATTTATTTAAATACATGCTTTACACACTTAGTGCCGTGAATTTATGAACCAGTGAAAATAAATATAACTAAAGTAGCTAATGTATTTGAATAATACTTGGTAAAAGATTAACACATACTTAGCTAATGGGTACTATCTACGTTATTCGCTTTTGCGTAATCCATATTGAAGGAACAGTTTTTAGTGTCTTCTTATATTAACTTCACTTTAAAAAAAAATGTTTTAACGTATTTTGTTTTTGTGTAGTCACCACTCACACTTCACTCAATGGGTGCTACACTGAAGTCAGTGGTTTAATTTACGTACAGAAAGAACAATCAGATGATGAAAGTTTAGCACTTTATGTATATGTTTGTAAATTTTGTGATGATACTTTAACTCTCTGCTCCGCCCCTGTGAGCTGTCGTGATTTCACGTCAAAAAACGTTAATTAGTTTCTGCGTCATGCTGAAACAAAGAGACAAACACAAAAACAGATTACCAAAAAACAAACAAACTCAAAAAGACAAGACAAAATTTCTAAAAAAAAAAATAAAAAATGAAAATTTAGTTTTAAGACCTCCAAAATGTCGATCCAAATATTTTCTTCATAGTATAAAAAAGTCTTTTTACAATTTTACAACAGTATATACATAAAACGTGCGTGTTTATTACCAATCGAAATTTTATGCCGTTCTTGTCATCGCCGTACGTTTCATTATTTTTTGTTTAAACTTTGACAGTTCGTCGATGTAAAGAACAGTAAAGTCGGTAGACAACGTGGTGCAAGTAATGAAAAGATTTCGATCATAGCATTTTAAACGAGTCATACGGAAAATTGCCTAGAGTAATTCCGGGAAACCATGGAAATCGAAATCTAGATATATTCCTTCACCCTTAAATTGTTAATTAACATGGTACTCTGACACAATCTGAAGGAGATAATTAAATGTGCGTCTATTCATCAGAATATTTTGTAACAGTAGGCGACTGAGTCTAGTAAATGCTCATAACTTCTGATTTTCTGCAGGATATGTCAAGCTTCTGTTAATGCTCTAAAGAAAAATTTTACGGCTGACGTGCTTAAGTATTGGATTTCATGCAGGTTTTCTAAAAAAATCTAGTCATAGAGAGAATCCATAATTACAGTCGTTTCCATCATTAGAGGGACTACCTTATACATTTAGGTTTCTCTCAGGTAAACGAAAGAGGAATACACCCTGTGTTATGTGGGGAAAATAGTCAGTACCCTATCAGTATAAACCAAACAACGAAGATACGTTGAGAAATGAATTATATCCATTGTATTATAAAAATTATTGCGATTTAGCGTTTTCGATTTTTATCTTTTGCTATTAATGTGAAGTGGCATAAAATAATTTTGAGGTGTATCGGACTTAGTAAAGAATCTTGTGACATGGAGTTGTTAGTGGGAATGATAATAAAGGCAGCTCTTCTTCATCTTCTTTAAGCTGTGGCCTCGTATTTGGGTGAACGCGTGTTCGAATCCCCAGGCCACATTTGGTTTTTCAATGGTTTCTCGAATCAATTCAGGTGAATGCTGGGATGATTACTTCAAAAGACTATGTCTGAATTTCTTTCCGTTCCTTTTCCCCAGTACTTTCCCACCTGTAATGACCGCTATATCGGTCAGGCGTAAAACCACAAAAAAAAAAAAAAAAAAAATGGTGACGGTTGGTACATTAGGCCAAACGTTTCAACTTGAACCAGTTGAGTCCCGGCGGTCGAGTAAGAGGGATTTTAGGTGAACTGTCAAGCTGTCAGGTCACAATACAAAAGCAATTTATGCTTATATATAGATGGAGATAACAATGTTTAAATGTTCAGCTGGTTTGACAGCAAATATTTCATGGATCAGATATAACGCGAAGAACTTATCTAAGACGAGCATTTACTGGGGAGTTACCGCATTACGTGTTTTATCAGCATTTCATCTACTCTCAAAGTTAATTAATAAATTTTTATTAAAGCTAAAATAACCTGTCAATCACACCACTAAACCAACGCATTCGCCATCACTGTCGAGAATTGGTTTCCTTAATTTGCATTTTAGCCGTGTCATTGATTGCTTCTGCGCTCCTCGCTTGCTGCAAAATAATCCGTGTTGATATCACCCGCTGTGTGATGCTGACAGCAAAATGCAGACAGAGCTTAGGGAGATTACATCGGGTGGTATCATTAATGCACAGGATTTAACCTTTCCACGGGTGGCAACGGGAGGGAAAAAATCAGCGTAGCAAAAAATACGTTTTTGAGTTAGTGCTGAAAATAATGTTTACCAAAAAAGAAACAGTTCACCAAACACGACAGATCTGCAGTTTACTTTCAACGACAAGTTTTTGATGTAAATTACGAAGCTAAATATCTTATTAAGTGAAAAACTCTTGATTTTTCTTTTTAAATGCAGCTACCAGGAAACCGTTTCCTACGATATTTCTGCTAATTCCTGATAATCATATACACTATGTAAAAGTTGCTTTTGACTCAGGTAATTCAAAATAATAAAAAAATTCACTAATATACTTGTCTTTTTGTGCACTAAAAACCACGTACATAAACAGTAGGATTCGGATCTATATGACAAGTCAAAATTTTTCCTGTCGTCTACTTTAGTTGAATTAAACACTGATTGAACGTTCTCATTGTATTTAAATGTATTTTATATAGTATATAAATGCACATTCAGACGGCCATGATTCTAGTTTTGGGCATATTGCGATAGTATTTATGGTCATTTTTTCATAATACCGCGAATCATTAGAGGTTGTAGATATATAGAAATTAAGATATTTATTCGCAGAAATATACTTCTATTATACATTGAAGGAAAAAAACTAACTGTCACTGAATTGCTCAGAATTCAACACCGAGCGTGGTGGTGTAACGGCTAGCGTTCTGGCCTCGCATTCGGGAGGACGGCGGTTCGAATCCCCGTCCGGGCATCCAGATTTGGGTTTTCCATGGTTTCCCAAATCACTCCAGGCAAATGCCGGGATGCTTCCTTCAAAAGGCCAAGGTCGAATTCCTTCCAATTCCTTGCCCCCCATCCTTTCCCATCTCTAAAGACCTCGCAGTTAGAGAGACGTTAAACAGATTAAAAAAAAAAAAAATTAAACACGTACATGATCGTCACTCTTTAGCATTAATTTTCCGCACACCTTTTAATCTTGACAATTTAACAGTCATTAAAATTGTGGAAATTGAGATAGTTCAAGCGAGGGGTTGGGGGGAGGGAGGGGCAGTGTGGCTAGTTCGCTAAACAAACTTGTTGAAGTTCTGAGTGGGAATACTGAATATAAAATGATTTGTAAAATTAATGACATTTTACATGGTTCTGAATCTGTTTTAACTGAAGACGACCCAATCTGCAATAATTTCATTCTGTGTAACTAGTAAGTACGCTCCCGTGGTATCTAGCGATGTGGAACGAATCTTCTCACAGTACAAGACAGTTTTAAGTTACAGCAAAAGAAAATTCCTCTTCGAGAACTTGAAGATCCATGTGGTGATTGATATACTGCAAATCAAATAATAATAAACAATTATTTGTACAGTAATCCACAAGAAATTTCTAATAAACTTTCATTTTTAAACGTAAAAAGCTATTCTTTTACAGGGACATGAACATAATTTTCGGGAAAAAGTAATTTCCCAATGTGCAGTGAGTGCACGGAAGAAAATTATGCAGTATATGTTAAAGCGACATTGCTAGATGAAAGATATGATGTATCATTTAGCTTGTTTTGATGTGTGATGTTTGGTCATAGTTTGTCATTTTTTATCAATTTTAAGGTCATATTTGCATAAAGATCTGAACCTTAATAATCAGCACAGAACAATTTCTGATCTCTAGCATCTACATTGATTAATGTATTAAAATTCAGGTTTAGTAGTTTTTATAGTCCCTTTAAAACCTTTTTAACCAATGTAATCATTAGAACTGATTAAAACATTTCCCACTTTCTTCTTCTTCTCATGATAGCATGCCAGATTCCCTGCGTAGGTGATTATCATCGAGGATGCACCCCTCCTTGGGAACTTTAATTGGGGTGGTTACCAGCTATCGTCTCCAGTGTGTGTTGTACGAGACGAGAGATGGAAAAAGTTGACAGTGAAACCCCGTGCCGGCCCTTTCACGCATGCTCTTCGGAAAGACAACGGAGGGGACGGTCAGGCTTAAAGTTGACATTGGACAGACAAATCACCATCGTCAGAGTCGTAAGCTCTACGGAAAGGTTTGGGATTTAACTCAGGACATTGGTCCACAAGATGGTGGTTAGGAATCGTGCAACACCACATCATTTACTACCAAATACTGATGATGAAAATTCTTCTACCACCAGTAATCGAACCAGGTAACGCCGCGGTAACACCATCACGCTGCCACAACCAAGTGTAAGCCAACTGGAGGGGCGTTCCCACTGTGTTTTCAGTTATAAGTCATTAAAAACACAAAAGACTATAATGCGTCAAGTAAACTACCTATTTGGCAGTGGTAGATGAAATTCATATCCATTGAATGTTCACTTTCAATAATGCTTATAACTACAATATTTATCGTCCTTAAGAAATTGATAACTATTGGTAAGGATTGCCTTGCCTGTGAGAAAAATTAAATATCGGTGGTTAATGATAGCTACAGCTGTTTTTCAACGTATTTAAACTATAACACACAAAGTAATTCCTCCGTGCATTCGTCAACATGGAATTTATTCATAAACATTCCTACAAAACATTCATTTAGACAATTAGAACAGACACTTATTTTCAAGCAAATCTTGCAGATAATTATTAACAGCCAAATTAAACGGATACTGTAGTGCCAACTAGAAAATGATTTTGATCTATAGAACCGTGTTTTCCTTTATAAAACTAAGTGTCATATAACTGGTCTGAAAATCTCAATGCGCAGTTTATTGATAGCCATATACATAATTTGCTGAAACGCAGTCAAACGTAGTCGTAGCTGTGCTTAAATGAAGTTTCTATTGTTTTCGATACCGCATATGAATGCGAACTTGAAATATCGCAGCCTTGTCGTTATAAATCACACTTAACGCAAACTCAAGTCCATTAATCATGACTGTTATTTGGCTGAGGTTTCATGGTCATAAATATTTGCATTTTCGGTCATGTGGTTCAACGAGGATTTCACAAATTCGGAACCAAATCAGAAGTGATCCCCGTTCATAAAGAAACATTGAAATCATACGAACATCACATCGATCCACAAACACGTTTACATTTGTTTGTATTACAGTCATAGTTTGCCATTTTTTATAAATGTGATTTTTAGAAGTCTAATTTTTACTAATATCTATTATGGTATTTACTAACAGATTGATTTAAGAATAATAAATGTTATACAGTATTTGTAGACCCACTTAAGACATATGTTTACAAGCTACTGGCGGATTTATGCGGCAACAAGTAGAGAAATTCGTACGTAGCTCTCTCTTCTTAAAACTTTTCCGTTCTTGGTACAGTCTTTTCTGTGCACCAATCTCCATTCCTGGCAGCCATTTATCTCTTCGGCTTCATCTGAGCCGTTGGCATTCTGTCTTCAATTTTTCAACATTTCTTGGTATTCTATGTCGTCATATTTCCATGCCATTTCATCCTCACTTTCTCTATTTTCAAGTGCAAGGATTCTTGCTTCACTATATCCTCATTCTTATAATTACTTATCCTGTCCATATTTGTTATTTGTGTTCTGCTCCCGAAAATTTCATTTCATTTGTCCGAATCTTGCTAACATCCCTATTCTTCACTAACCGGATTTTACCATCATAAGCAACGATGGGAACATAATAAATCCCTTCAATTATTCTCTTATTTTTTTGTGGAACATATTTGCTCCAAATAACGCTTTTATTTTTTTTAGTTTTATCTGTGTTTCATTTATTCCTACACAACACTTTGCAGGTAATTAACTTTATTTACCTTCTTCAGCTTTATTCTATCATCATTATTCCCTTGATTGTCTCTCATTCTTTCTAGTTGTGATAATAATTAACTTTTTCACATTAAGTTTCATGTCTTATTATCCTGCATCTGCCCATACATCTATTGTTAACTGGGCTTCTTCTCCCCTTTTTCGTAGACCATCAGTGATAAAAAATTAATTAATTTAATATCTTCCTCTCCATTTCTTCCCGCCGCATACTCGATCAAAAACTCAGCCACAATTATTAAGAGGGGGCAAAGATGCTTCCTTGCTCTAAACGATTAGTTTACTTCACCGAAACTGTTCTTTCGCCCCGTAGTTTCAAATATTTCACACACGCTTAATACTTTTTAGTAATTATTTTTATTGTGTACCGCAGGAGTCAATTTTTTCTCATAATATTAAAAATATCCTGCATCTGCCACACAGCATATGTAAGCTTCAATGTTGACCGCTCTCATCTAAACCAATGATGCTTTTCTCTAAACTCTCTTTCAGTCAGGCAACTTGTTTTTTCTCTCTCTCTATGACGTGCTCAAAATATTACACAGTGACACCTCTGTTATTCTTACCCTTATTATGGTTTCTTTACATTTTTTAATTACAATTTTCATTCTTTCGTAGATGGAAACCCCTCCGATACATTCCTTAGCATCAAATAGACAGTATATTTCACATACAAATTTCAATACATTTATTATATTAACGACGTGGTTTAATTTTATTTCTCGTTATTTTGTTGATGGCTATTAAACTTGTATCTCTTACGCTTGTGAGACAGGGACTTATGACTCCTTGACTGTTCAGGCTGCCTACCTCCTAACATAGTTTCTTCCGATTTTTAATTTCATTGCTATTCAAGCTAAAACGACGCCGAGATGGATTTAGATGGTTCATATGTAGTTGCTGAGGTTATTTCAAGGGGAAAAAATCATGATGCAGTTTCAAGAGGAATGATTTGAAGGGTACTAAGATTACAGTTATCTTATATTGGCTATTTTTCCAATAAAAGAATTTTACTAAGCTTCTAATAATTTTAACATCACTTAAATTTATTTAAAGACTGTTTTTAGTAGTATCTATAATTGCTAGATTGTTTATGATTATTTAAGACTGTTGTTTTGTTTCGTGTATTGTTATTTCTATTTCTATCTCTCTAACTTGTCGTGGCTTGTTTGATCTAGTTAGAATTGGCGTGCTTGCAGGTGGTATATGTCAGGTAGATGGGAGAGATAGTAAATCTGGCAGTAGGAAGTAGTTATTCAGAACATTATTGAAATAAAACCTCAATATGTAATACACTGAAGAGCCAAAGAGCGTAGGGCTTCCGCGAGCACGCAGAAGTGCCGCAACACGTCGCTAATTTCTGAAATAGTGCTGGAGGGAATTGACACCATGCATGCTGCAGGGTTGTCCTTAAATCAGCTAAAAAACGAGGGGATGGAAATCTCTTCTGAACGACACGTTGCAAGGCATCCCAGGTATGCTCAATAATGTTCATGTCTGGGGAGTTTGGTGACCAGCGGAGATGTTTAAATTCAGAAGAGTGTTCCTGGAGCAACTCTGTAGCAATTCTGGATGTGTGGGGTGTCGCATTGTCCTGCTGGAATTACCGAAGTCCATCGAAATGCGCAATGGACATGAATGGATTAATGTGATCAGCCAGGATGCGTACGTACGTGTCACCTGTCGGAGTCGTTTCTAGACGTGTCAGGGGTCCCATGTCACTCCAACTGCACACGCCCCACACCATTGCAGAGCCTCCACCAGCTTGAACAGTCCCCTGCTGATATGCACGTTCCATGAATTCATGAGGTTGTCACCATATCAGTACACGTTCATCCGTTCGATACAATTGGAAAAAAGACTCGTCAGACCATGCAACATGTTTCCATTCATCAACAGTCCAATGTCGGCGTTGACAGGCCCAGGCGAGGCGTAAAGCTTTGTGCCGTGTACTCAGCAAGGGTACGCGAGTGGGCCTTTGGCTCCGAAAGCCCATATCGATAATGTTTCGTTGAATGATTAGCACGCTGACACTTGTTGATGGCCCAGGATTGAAATCCGTAGCAATTTGCGGAAGGGTTGCACTTCTGTCACGTTGAACTATTCTCTTCAGTCGTCGTTGGTCCCGGTCTTGCAAGATCTGCTTCCGGCCTCAGCGACGTCGGAGATTTGATCTTATACTGGATTCCCAATATTCACGGTGCACTCGTGAAATGGTCGTACCGGAGAATCTCCGCCTCATCGCTACCTGGGAGATTCTGTGTTCCATCTCTCGTGCGACGATTATAACACCACGTTGAAACTCAATTAAATAGTGATAACCTGCAATTGTAGCAGCCGTAACTGATTTAACACCTGCACCAGACACCTGTGTTCTTATATAGGCGTTGCCGAACGCAGCGCCGTACCCTGAGTGTTTACATATATCTGTGTTTGCATACGCATGCATATACCAGTTTCTTTGACTCTTCAGTGTATAAACTGCATCAATTAACTGTATTTTAGGCCTGCTGTTAATTGACAACAAAGCAATAAGAATTGTGATACGCGTGCGCAAATAAAAATTATTTAGTAGAAGGAGAAGGAGAAACCTATTTTATCCAATGCGTCGTTAATTGTTCTGCAGTAACCTGTTAAATTACTGAAATGCAAGAAGTAACAAGTTATTGTTAGATTGTTGCAACTAACTTCAGCATTCGACAATGAAACAATACGATTGATTTGTCGTGCCAAAAATGATTTTGCTACGCACCCTCATAAGACCGTGACATAAACTAGTCACGTTAGATGAGTATTGGGTGAGATAATAGAGCGCAGTATAAGACGAATCACAGATCCCCAAAAGCGGTAATTTTCATAGAGATGTATTGGGTATTCTGCAAAATTGCGCTGTCTGTAATGTAGCCACGCGATATTAGGTGCACCCTCTAAAATATGGCTGACATCCATCAGTGGACAGGAGATAAGCCTCTGCGTCCTCCGGGAATTCCCAGAGAGAGAAGGGTGCCATTTTCTTGCGGCAGTTATGAAAAATGGCATCACTTTGAGAGTTAAGCCTAAGATAGAATACATTATCTCGAATTTGTTCCCCCCGTTACATCACAGTTGTTGGTCACGCGACGTTGCCTATGTCCTTCAGCCTTGGTCTGAAACCCTGTATACACCGTTATAAAATAGTTGTAATATCATGTTGCTCCACTAAAACATGGAATGAGTACTATGTTACCCAAGGTTGTTCTTCGAAAAGTTTTTGTCTCTTCAGTATGTCAGATCACTAGAATGATAGCTTTACATTCATCTCGCACCAAAAAATAAATAAAAAAAATCAACCCTCCAATGAATGATGCCGATATACGAAGAAATGATCTCAATGAATCAGTGGTTGTAATTTAAATATTAAGATAATTAATTTCATTTTTATTCAAATTACAACCACTAGTATTAAAAAAAATTTGGAATGGATCAAGCCAAAAGAGGATCTACCATCTGGGTCTGAACAACCATACTCCATATGGAAGTCGTTAAACAGGCTTCGAGTTGGATTTGGCAGTTGCAAAGATACTTTTGCCACTTGTGAATACCTGGGAGAACAGCCAGATACCACATGTTTTTGCGGGGAAAGGGAAACCATGGTACATCTGCTGTCTTGTCCAAAAATTGGAATTTTACCTTCAATCAGCTACTGACAAAGCCATCATATTGGCCGAAAATCACCCACATATCTGATGCTGTCATTGATACGAGAAGAAGAATATAATAAAACTAGAAATTATTCAGTCCTTTCAGGCAAGGTAAACCAAGGAATTTTTTTAAAAAGTATATCCGTATGTGATAAATTTAATTTTCTTTGTGTCCTCTTGTAAATGTGTTGATAACGTGTATATTCTTCTTGCTATATATTTCTTTCTTTGTAGCATCAAATTAAAATGGATAAATACACATGTGTTTTCAAAATTGATTGCTAAATAATTTGTAGCTCAAAATTAATTAAAAAGTGTACTTCTCCCGTGTTATTTCTTCTTTCTTTATGGTATGGTGACTGAAGCAAAATTAATTTAAATTGAAACAAAATAAGTTTTTGGGAGAAACTCTGTACTGATTATTTAGTTATGTTTACCAGTGTACAAAAGCTGTTGCCGGTAGTACAACTACCGTGTAATTTCAATATATGAATTAACGATCACTGACACGTCTTTTGGAAACTACTTTTGGGTATAGTTTTTGATACAGGAACTAATCAACTAATGAGTTTCTGTTGTAGAAAGCTCGCATATGGAGTGTTTTCTACGCCTCTCTATGATTTCTAATTTCAATTCAGCCCAACATATCCTTCTTTATAATTGCGATTATGCCTATTGTAAGAATTGCATTATGTTTGTTGAGTTGTATATAATATATATAACTACTTGCGTATTTTTATTAAATAATACGCATGTAAACACTTCATTTATCTTTTTAAATATCTTACTAGATGACTTCCAATATAATCTTCATTAACCTTGAAACATTGGAAAATGTTATAAGATACACGAACATAACATGGAGACAGAGAAACAGGCACCGATCAGTTTTCACAGGAAAAAACCTTTTTCAAAAATACAAATTGAAATTAATGTACGAAGAAGCAGAGAAAAAATAATATGTTGACACATGGAGAGAGTTTTATTTACCATGGACTGAAAAATTTCAACGTAGGTTGATATTTGTTTATAGAGGACTTATTTCAATAATAAAAAAATAACTTCTAATAACCTGTTTCAATGTTCCTCATTGACTGCGTAATCCGCCTTAGTCCTACCCCGTACTGCTAATCCTATCGGGTATAGAACTACGAAAACGTTATGACGTACTTCACCTACAAAAGAGGAGCTTTTCCAAATGTAAAGGACAATTTTTCGGCCTTCTCGGCCGATTATCAGATTTGAACCGGAGAATTTTAGATACCCAGTTGGAAGCCTTAACCAATGAGCCACCAGACCGCTTGCTTATGTAATTAAAGGGAAATAAAATCCTCCATGTTAGCCATAATTAACTATTTTAAAGCTCAGTTACACAAACATAGTTTTCTGTGATCTCATTACTGCACATTTGTTCACTGTCTCTGGCCATGGAGCAATACCTTTTTTTTTGTATGACTTTGATTTGTGTATTACTTTGCTGGTGAGGCTGAAAAGTAATGTTAACATTTTTTTCTTCGATGGAATATGCGGGTCGTTTACCTCGCGTATTGGACGAGCAGCCAATCTGTTAATATTTGATAAGCTTACTCCTCATCGGAAATTCGTGGGGTTTACGGAACATCTTTAATTTATTGTCATGTCGCGAAGCAGAAACCACTGAATTTTTTACACGAAATTAGAAGTTTGTTGCAGATGCGTCACTATTGACATCTTCAGTATTCATGGACCTGCCGTTCATGCATTATTAATTTGTATTAGCTTGGATAACATGCCGGTGGGTAGTAGAGAGTGATGTTAACCTGTGTGTACTTTCCTCAGAGTGTAAATATTGATGAGACATCAAACACCCACAAGAGAATTTTTAAGTTGTTGGAAAACAGTCTTACATATATACAGCCCTGCGTAAATGCAGCTATTGCAATCACATATATGCACATATGGATTCCAAAGCTTAGTTCTGTTATATGTAAGTAAGTTGACGCAGTTAACGTTGAGATTTGGTCAACAAGTTGTAAGTGACTACCAAAACAAAACAAAAATATTTGTTTTCTGTTGGGTTTGACTAGATACTCAGGACAACCGTTGTTAAAAAAAGTACCAAAATTACTGTAATATTGCCAAAGCAGAAGTGTTTCCAAATCATAGCAGTAACAGGCACTACGTTTGTGCGTTAGAAATGTATGCTAAGTTGACATAATCAAACGAAAATATCTAAAGCACTTGTAATAACTATGAGTTTGGAAAAAATTACTTTAAATATCAAACTAACAACCTGCTTTAACACTGTTAAATTCAGAACGATAATGTTATGTTTATAGCGCTGAATTATATTGTTTGCACTCAGTAGTTATTATGTTTCGATTTAGAGGACTTAAAACGAATTTTATAAAATTGTTATAAGCTGAGTGTAAGATACTACTAATCATTTTTTAATTTCTTCAGTACTGCTATTGAAAATTTGTTGAGAGAAAAAACAAGTAAAAGAACTTAAAATTCAGTGTAATAAGATATTAACATTACCACTATTCGCTTTAACTAGAAGTTGCTTACGTTAAAATATCATGTCTTTAACCGCCTCGTTCAGAAAATCAAGAAAACCAAACTCACTGCCAAAACTACTAGTTGAAAACGAATTAATTTGTATTGCTGGTGAAATTACATAATTGTAGTAAGTAAAAAAGAAAATGTTTGGAGTTGATTTATTTATTTAGTGTAAAAGACTTTACCTGATGCGTTGATGTCAGAATAATGAATGATCCGAATTCTGACTAACCTTACTTCGTTCCAAGTTTGTATCAACCATCTGTCGTATATTCGAGAGAACGAATCCAGTAAGATCGCATGCTTTTTCCAACTGATGTTTCTCTGAGACAACACATAATAATTCTTCAGGTTTCATTTAGTACCAAACAAGAAAGGCATATTCTGCAGCTAAATAGATATTATTGCAAGGGGAGAGGAGGGGCACTTTTTTTTTTTTTGTGTTCAAGCAGTGCCTTTTGTAAGTAAGTAAGCAATCCAGTATGCCTCCTAGGTATTATGTATTAAAACAGTAATCTAGTTATACACTCTCAAATTAGAATTTTATGTGGTTTCAGCTGAATGCGTTAGCAGTAATTTGTGTGTGAATGTAGACCACGGTTTAGGCGTGCCTGCACTGATCCAAAATGTTTTAATTCCATTGCTACCACTAAATCATTCGTATAGATAAAGATTTCTCTTAGCTCTGAATACTGAATAAAGTCGGTTCCAGGATATTAGTAGCACCGAATATTCCATTCACATGACAATTTTTTCTTGGTGGATAACCCGAGCTGTTTGAAAGTGCTCTAGCTAACAGTGTGGTTCGCCGGACTATTGGACGGTAATTACCAATTAGCGAGCTACGCGAAGGTTTAAATCGCCGGCTAATTGAGCTCACTGGCCGCTCTTGTCATCAAAGAGATGTCCAGCGCAGACCGTCCCAGCTGAACCTAGGCGACAGCCACGTATCACAGGTTGACTGACAGCCAGGGGCTCTGTGCAGCGGGCGGCCGGATTACAGCGAACACGAGAGGGCTCTGTTCGCATTTAAATTTTCATATTTGTGTCGTTGCCACTAATGCTGGCACGCGCAAATTTCCCTGCATCATCGACGTTCTCTGATGCTTTGACTGATCTATTAGTCCACTACTGTACAGCCTTATATAAATGTCTAATATTCGAATGTGTTACACCATAGAGATTCGTCGAAAGTCATATTTTTATTTTTTGATGATTACGTCTAAAAACTGATGTTTTAAATATTTGGAGAAGCAGGGTTTCGGAAGTTTGTGACAAAAATCAAATGGTAAAGAGCAAGTAACTGTATAATAATGCAAGCATGTTAATATAATTCTCTCTTATTGAAAATCATAATTTTCCGGTTCAATCATCAGGTACGACGTTGAATGAAACACATTCAATTCCATACACTTATTTTACATAATCTGTAAACAATAAAGTTCATACCACTTTATATCCAAAATATTTGGCACCCGTAAATGATTTTACAAGAAATTTTGTTTCCAAAAAATCGAAAAGATTTTATAGTAAAATCAAACCAATCATTATGAGTAATTCAGTTGCTACTCGCCATCCAACAAAAGTATATTACGTTTTAAAATTATTCAAGCTACCAAATTTCCTCTCGTCACTAAATTCAATCATTTTAGAAGTTACAAAGGCTTAATTTTTTGTTACATCCATAAAAAGATAAAACTATTTTTTTTATCTTGTAAAATATTGCAGACATAAAACTATTCTCGGAAACACGTTTCTCCAGAGATAATATTTGTTTTTCATAATTAAATACAAATGAATACAGACATAGAATGTACTATGTATCATTCGTATAAAATAGTTTTATTTTAATTTGCCTAAGAGACGGAAAAATAATATTTTCATTTATTTAATGGTAGTCTCAGAAACTGATAATGCAGCTGCAAATAATTTGTTCTAGGTCTGTTATAAGCGTAAAATTAAACCAAAGATAATGTGTTCCATACTTTACACTTCGTTATACTGTGTTTAATCGATGAACATTCCTCTACATTACAGCAGTAACCTTCGTATACGTGCCAATATGGAACATAATTTGTTCCTGTTCTGACTCGAGAACCAAACAAGTGAATAATTGGCTGATATACTTTTCTTTTTTGTGTGACACATAATTGTATATTGTATATTACAAAGTGAATGACGACAAAAATATATCAGCTAATACAATGCAATTAGAAGTACTCCACATTAAATTTTCAGACGTGTTTCCATGAAGGACGGTTACAAATTCCCGGGCCATAGATATATATTCCACGAACAGATTAATACGAAGTTCGGAGAACATAACTTACACTGCTAATTATGCAAAAAAGTACGGACTGTAAATAGCTCGGAAAACGTTATGGAGTTAATGATGCTGCTAATGAAACGATATCGTAAACACTTGCGCCTTTAAGGAGGCATTGGCGTAGCAACGAATCATATTCATGAGGAACTTAAGGGCATTTGTTTTCGACCCTCCTTTGTTTTGTTGCTAGAGCAGCAGATGTTCGCTCAGGCGTATGTTTATGCGCGATAAAGCTAGAGGATACACATGAAATTAAATTCTTAAGCCGTATTACCGTCGGAGAACTATGCATGGATTATTATAGGCAATGAAGTTAAGGTAGAATGGTACATGAGGACATTGATTCAACAGTGATTCGATTTTTGTCAACTAGGCTAGTATCAACTCACCATAAACTGGTAAAATGCCGGAAATCGTTTTATGAATGTTACGTAATTCAACGAAGTTTTCTCCCATAACCCTGTAACGTCGCTGGTCGATTCGTGTTGATGTTGGTAGATTCACTGGTTGCGTTGGGAAAGTCTCAAACAGATAGATTAAATGAACTCATAAAGTTTTTTTAATTCATGTTGGTAGATGCACCGGTTTCATTAACTAATATTATCCCGAACAATTTTTGTGTTTTGTTTAAGTTACTTACGGCGCCCAATCGAATGTTGGTAGTTATTTGTTTTCTTTTTTAATGTTTTTAATAATCTCAAGGTCGAATGTTATTTGCCTCAGTTAAAATTAATTTATTAGAATGTTATTATCCTTAGCACTATCCCAATTGCAATCAATATTTAACAAAAGCTATTCAATAATTGTTCACCACACACTTCATTAGATTTCAGCGTTTTGAGAATAAAGTGTGCGAAATAAAATTAGGATCTTTGTGAACTAGAAGCACAATATTTTCATTTCGTTGTAAGTTTTTTGCTGTTGAAAATGAATTGAGGGAGGCATGTATTTCTTTCACCGCCATTTTCCCAGCAAGTAGCGATGTTATGTTTTTTGTAAGGTGATGGATATTGGCAGCTCTCTGACGCCAGATCGTACCAGACATCCCCCTCCCTCATCATCCCCGCATCGTGTTAGAACTGGTTCCGCCTGCCTGCTACCAGATACGTATAGATCTCTGCTGTCTGACACGCTTCTTATTTTTCTCCTGGAGATCAGTAAAACGAAAAACAGGGAACTGAGGCAGCAACAACGACCAGCAAGCGTGGCACATCAACCGTGTTTTTCATTTCAGTTCTCACAATATTTGATTGTACTATCGAGTAAATAGTTCAGTGGCTATAGAAATGATATATTTGTTTGTAGGTTTCCGGTGCCCAGATGAATTGAAGTTGCAACAGAGAAATTAGATGTAAATCAAGTGTTATCTAACACATGTTTTAATAGTGCACCAAGAAATATTCATTAATTCAAAAAATTTCTATACATTAAAATTAGAAACAATGCGAACGTATGTTCTGAAATAACTGCACACAATATGTATTTTACTGCACTTAATTTGTAGGGATACGTTTTAAACATATTACCACAGTGTGCAGACGTACGATGAGGTGGTGTAACCATCCATCTGCAGCGGGTACATTAACCAGAAATATCCCTGAGGTTTGGTATCGAAGAGTTGTCAGTAGTAACAAAATTGACGCAACGTTAACACCTCAAATTGAGTGAAATTTTACGTAAAGCCCGCAAAAAGCGTCATATCTTATATAAGTTAGTTTTATCGTACTTTGAAACACACGGACATCTGTCTGATGCAAAATTACGCATTTCAATCATTACCAACGGGTTGGGGATAATTTTTACTGTAGTATACGTTTATTTTATTATTTTAAATTAAAACTCTTGGTAAGATATTGAATTATAAGTGTAACATTTTAAAGATATTATTAAAACTGTCAGTGAAGACTATATAATACCTATAATTTTTATAGCTCTAGTCTCGTTAAAGACAAATCAGAATCTAATGGTACATTTGATAAAAACAAAATTTTGGGAATATTGAAGTGTTTCTATGAAATTGATCATCAAAACCAGACGCTACACATAATAACTAACTGTCAACAAGTTTAAATTTATTATCTTGGTTCTTCGGGTGAAGCCACGTCGATTTGGTGAAACCTAACGTTTCTGCCATCTTGCTGTGGCCGAAACGTTAAGTTTTGACTTGGCTCCACCCGGAGGACGAAAACAATACGTACGACGACCGCGGAAGCATGCACAATTATTTGAAGTTTACTTTTTTTCGGCTGATATAAAAGACACTGCTTTTCCGTATTCTAAATGAAATCACTGAATCAAATTGCTCAACTGAATTTTAGCAATTTTTTAAACTGAATTTAAACTACATACAAATCAGAATACTAATAACTGAGCTAACGTCTTCACAATCATTTAACAAATATACCAAGAGATATCTGTTGTAAACCAGTAGTAAATACCCTTAAATTTTAACTATCTAAATTGAAACCCATCGCTATTACTCCATCTTGCTTTCTACCGTAGATCATATACATGAACATCTTTTGAAATAGCTGGTAAGGAATACTTTTACGTTAGTGAAGCTGCAGCTAACGGTCACCGATTTACAGTGCCATTTACATACTGATTATGTGATATAAAATTATTAAAATTAACGGACATATCATTCAATGTTCCTGCCTTTCACCAGATAAATATTAAACCAGGTAGGTAACCTTAATCTTACAAAAATAGGATCGTTTTCATGCGGAAAATGTGTGATATGAAAACGCAGGTCTAAAATTGTTAAATCTATGAAACCCTCATTTCATAGCAACATAAAAATTGTCGTCATTTCTAAGGTGCTTCGAATATTACCTATTTTATACAGTTCAATATTTCTATCAAAACATAACAGAAATTACATTAAATATGGTGTCTGAAAAATGGTATTAAATCATTCATTCATCATATCTCACATATATAAAAATCTCGCGTCACTATGTTTGTCCAAGATAAACTCCGAAACTACTTAACCGATTTTAACGAAATTTTGCTTACTGTGTGTAATTTGGTCCAACTTAAAAGATAGGATTATTTTTTATATCGATTATTGACCTCAATATTTATTGTTGCCAATTAAATCTTCATTAAATGTTTACCATAGGACAATGGTTTATAATTATTTGTAAGTTCTGCGTAGCATACTTTTTTCTGTATAGATAACATTGTCATCTAATTTTAAAGAATTACCGAAACTACGATAGACAGACACTTGGGATGTGTAAGACTATATTATGGACTGGTGGCTCAGTGGTTAACGCGCTTGCTTACAAAGGTTCGGACCGCGGTCTCCGGTTCAAAACCCGATGGAGGTAAAGATTTTTTTTTTTTTTTTTTGGATCGTAAGAGCCACGCCTGGACGGTAATTTTTTCGGATTCCATGTTATACTTTAGACACTACAAATTTAAGGGGGGCAATGCTTGACAAATCGTACGCAGTCTAACAGTGCTGTAGGTGAACAATTTTTTACGCTATATTGATCACTCAGCCGTTGTTTCTCTCGAAGTCAGTTTGTGTGTGAAATTAACTAAAAATATTGTATGTGCGAAAGTAGGTCTCGGTCTCTTGTTCCGTTTTAAGTACTAAATGGCTATACCGATATTTATGGAATTTGACAAGGAAATACTTACTATCTGTAGAAAGGGCACAGGACATTTTTTTTTTGGTATGAATAACAGTTGTAATCACGAAATTTTGAGAACTTATCGAATGGTAACAGAGAGACGGAAGTGCGTGTCAGTCTGTAATGTTACGTCGGTTGCACAAGCTGTGCTTCTCGCGCATTATGTTAGTGTATGATTTGTTAATAAATTTCGTTTAGAGACAGAACGTGGTATTTAGTGTAGATGTCGATTTTCTCTGTACTACTACTTTATGTCTGCTTACATATTTTTGGCACCAGTTTATTTTGCCTTCTTTTTTGTCATGCCTTGCGGGTGCTGGTCTAAGGTATAGCTCTAGCAGAGCACGAGCAGCTAAAATTATTAGAACCCAAGAATCAGATGCTGGCCCCTGCCCCCACATCCCCGCACATTCGTTTGTTTTTCTGTTTTGAAATATGTTGAAAATTGATTCTCTTCATAAGACAGGTTCGACGCTAGAACAAAATGATGGCTTTGCTGTCATATTATGCCGACTCTGTGTTATTTGGGACCAATCCTAAGATACCAACAGCTTTCTATATTCAATTCTAGCAACGAAATTCTTAATTCACGTGTATATATATATTTGAAAAATCAAACGTTTAACTGAATCAAGGAACTGTTATACGTACAGCATTTATAAATTTGTATAACGTATGTACATTTGTTTATGAAAATTACCAAAAATCACGATCAATGATAAACATGATGGAGGAAATGGCTTGGGAGTGGTTAGTATTATACAGAAGGTGCGGAAAAGATTTCTGGAAGTGTTTAAGACGTGTTTATCATGAGGCTTGGATGGGTGTTGGAAGAAGAAATAGCAGTGGTAAATGAAAACGAAGCGATAACTATTATCATAGATTGGCATTTAATTTCGGACTTAAGATAGTGGAAAAAATTCCATATGGAAGTAAAATAAATTACACACAGATTTAATTGTCAAATAATCTAAACTATGAAAAGAATTTAATGTGGGAATTGGTTTAGTACAAAAGTAGGTGTGTAATAAAATTGAAAGTTGTTCATGTGCTCAATTAAGAATAATACTTTCTTGTTTTGTCATGTGGCACATTTTAATCAATTAGGCTGAAATATGTGTGTTATTTTGTTTCTTTGTTTTTTTATTATTTTTTTTTTAAATCACAGTGAACTTTAAGGAAATTCATTAGGAAATCCAAGTACATATAGAGCAGCACATAAATAGTCTTAGAACGGAGAACGTCTCGTATTACGCATGAGACTGAATACAATTTTAATCTGATCTTTCCTCAGTAAAATAGCAATGATTTTAGCTCCATTTGTAAAAGGATTTTGTTTGAAAGAAGTAAAGTAAATATACTTTTCAGTCAGTGAACATTGTTTAAAAGGTTTCCTGTTGAGGAAATAAACATTTCTGAAAAAAAAAAAAAAAAAAATATGCCACCACTCGAAGATATACATTTTGAGTAATTGGGAAAACCGTATATAACAAATATCAATATACAGTTGCTCTAGTGACCGAATTTGAAAATGTGCTGCTAGTGTTAAGAAATATCTCCTCCGATGGCTGTGTATGATACTCTACGAAACAAAAACAAAGAGAATTTAAAGTCTAGAACAAACCAGCCAAATACATTCAAAATCTAGTTGCTCAGTCCTAAACTGCAAAGATTCAGTTATGACTTCACTTTGCTCGTATTACTTTCGTAAGACGGTTGTTTGAAGAGAACAGTATAGGCATAAGAGCAAACTAGGGTTGAACAGTTTGACCATGTGCTTCGATCAGCTTTTCTCAACATTTTTCAATAACGGGACAAATTAATTGACAAAAATAACGCTACGAAACATAACTTATGTGGACCTAATTTTTTAATTATTAACATCTCGTACATGTTGTACAGTACCATTATGACCAAATAAATCTAAAAGAATGTTTTGAATGCTTACGAAAACCCAGTTAGGAAACTAGAAGTAAGGAATTAAAGTTGATTATTCTGTATATTTACAAGAGTCTTAATATTTGATAGTAAAATTAATAATAATTTTACTGTAGGGTGGGTGTTACACTACACCACTCAACTACATGCGCAAAGTATAATAAAGGTAACAACGCTTAACGACTATTTTTGTATCATGAAAATGCCATATTATTGCCAGGTTGTAAGGTTTTTGGTTTTATGAAATAATTACTCGAAGAATCACTTTTCACTTTGTTTATTTTACTTTCAAGACATCGACTCCATACAAAGATATTGTGTTCAAACGTAACAAATGTTCCAGCGATTAAGCTAACACACTACCCAGAACAACTGACTGAAAACTAGCTCTGCTCGTTCTCTCTACGCGCGTAAATAACATTTTAGATACATTCAGAATTGTTCAAAAAGTTCCGACCGACGTGTTTCGAATTCTAACAATGCTTTAACAATTAAATCCATGCAAACACAATCAGAATTAATACAAAATCATTCACAATCGTCCTGAAATACACGGAAATGAAAATTAAAGA
The DNA here is from genome assembly GCA_031002005.1 of Vandiemenella viatica. Classification (NCBI taxonomy): domain Eukaryota; kingdom Metazoa; phylum Arthropoda; class Insecta; order Orthoptera; family Morabidae; genus Vandiemenella; species Vandiemenella viatica. The sequence goes on from JARYHS010009186.1 coordinate 203,247,205, forward strand.
CATTTTACAAGTATTTACACACAAAAGTATGTAGATAAACCATACCAAACCATCACAAATTGTCCTCCAAAGATCATGTCACACATCAACACTTAGAATTACAAACGTTTAATCAATGTTTCATGCATAATATTGTCCTTGAACATGTTAAATAGTATTTAGATAGTTTCTCTCCATAAAACAATGCTCATTTACTCAAATTCGCAATTAATTACAGGAAAAATATACAAAACCATAGTTAATCAACTCCACAATTCTTAAAATATCATTTCATAAAATCGGTTAGGTCTGAGGGCTGTTATAAGGTCGTTTAAAAAGTTGTGTTTATAACTTATATTCGCTTTTAGCCTTATACAGTATGAATAAGATATCCATATTTTTAACAGTCTGCCTGTGGACCATCTGTACTATCTTTAAGGATCGTTTGAGAAATCCTGGCTTACCTATAAATGACTCGAGGTGCAGTTTCTTCAAACTGCCATTGGTTCCAACCCATTAATAAACTTCTCATTCCTATTAAATTTAGAACAGGGTGGCAATGGAATCAATGGGTATGAGAGATGTTATGTCTTTCCTGAAAACGGCGACATAAAATTTTTTTTCCTCCTGTAACATGAAATTTTCTGTTCAAGGTGCTTATTATAAACGCAATGTAGGGTTCGTGTAGCCGGCATGTGAGCCTTTTATATACTGAAAATGACATGAAGAGCTGATAACAACCTCGGCCCAGCAATGAAACGAGCGGCACGCCTTTGTCGGCGCGCTTGCATCGCAACGGAACAATGCGCGAGCCGCTCTCAATGCGAACGGGCGCCTCGAGAGGAAACAGGTTGGCGGGCAGTGGGCTCATTGTGTGTCCGCGTGCTGCTGAATGATCGCGCAGACGCGTCCGGCCTGGCACCGCCGCCATTGTCCCTCCGGCACTGTTAGCATAACGCGGACGAACACGGCCACAATGAGGCAACCACCGCCGCCTCCAAAACTGATTTGCCACTCCACTAACGGGATATGCGGCGACGCAGCTTCCAAAACAGCCGAGCCTTCACACTAGCAGACTCGGAATCGATACTCGCATACTAATGCTTCATTAGCAGCTCTCTGCCGTGCAAACACATTGCAGGTTCACGAAGGGACTTATCCTCCAAAACGGTTGGAAATACATTACTTAGCTATCATTAAGCCGTGGAAAGTATTTCACTAACATAAATTTCTTGTGAATTTTTGTAATGGAGAGAAGTTGAAACGTCAGGAGCACATCCGTATTGTTCAACAAACAATCATCTATGATCCTGTCTACCTGTAGCGTAAATTTTTAAGTAAATTTAGTGAAAAATTAAAATGTAAATTTTAAACAAACGTATCGTAGACACGTATATAGTTGATCGGGTAAAGTGTCGTGACATGATCTTTAGAGACAGACTGCCCTATCTAAGGTGTGGCTCAGCACAAAACATAAATCATGTAAAATAACTGACTGAAGACATATATTGAATTTTGGGGCCATACTGTGTGTGAGGAACTAATAATACGTTTCAAATTCTTAAAACGAGGAAGCATCTTTCGGTAAATTTCGTATCATTTGTTACTTCGTTTCCTGTATAACTTGAGCAAAATAGTTTACATCCAGTAAATATAAAGACGTCTGTAATGATGTTCCATGTCCGATCTTTCTCTGGAGTGAAAATGATAATAAGCTAAAAACATTGAGAATTTTGTTATACACTAATTGTTACCCATGACTTTGTTCGCTCAAAATTGTTTTACAGTAAAAGAATTTTGGTTAGGTACGACCAGGAGACAAAGTTTTACTTTTGTGTTTAAAGTATGGTTAACTGCTTTCTCAGCTTTTACTCTCCAAGGAAAAGTGTACCTCAAACCCGGGAAATAGGTAATAAAGGTGAAATTCGCGTCGAAGAATACGGTTACGCACATTACTGACTTAGTTGAAATAGACGTCTAGAGCCGATTCTGTCGTCGTTACATTCAGTATGCGGCACGGATGTCACCCTCTTAACTCAAAGTCCACTACATACTACGGCGTATTAGTTGTCGTTATGGTCCAGGCTGCATTTCAGTCTAACCACAACCTTCGCTAAAACAGCCCCTTGAACCCCAGCACGTGTATGGCATGCGGAAGAGCACATTCACGATAATGATGGCAGCTACAGTTTGGCTAATACCGCACTAACCCAGCGATTTGCATTTTGTTACTTCTCTCTTACCTGCTTTACTGGCTTTCCCTTAAATATTACTGCCTATAAAATGTGTTAACAATTTCTTCATCCCAAAAGAACAAGGATGTATCTTTACTACTTTTACAAGCAAATCTCTATTTCAAAGAAGAATATATATATATATATATATTGTTTTGTTGATAAATCGCTTCTATCAATTTATTCTTCTTTGAAATAGAGATTTGCATGTGAAAGTAGTTATTGATAGTTTCTTCATTGCGATGTTTGATAATATTATTGTAGATTTCTTTTAGTTTCTCAATTTGTCAAACCAAATGCTAGGGTGGGTTTGATTTATTAAAACGTATTCAAATACTTTCAATGATTTCGATGAGGAGTGATCTTCAGTGTATTAAAATCCTCAAAACAATAAAAGAAATGAAAGAAGTGACATAACTATCGTTTAGTTGAAAACAACAAGCAATTTCTATTTAAATTTCTGGTTTTTTTTCATAATTTTAGTACCACAATTTGTCAACAGATGGCATTTCGTTTTTTTTTTTTTTTTTTTTTTTTAATTTAAAGTGTTGAAGAATATAATATTCTATTTTCGTCTCCAGAATTTGCTAACAGGATTGTATGTCAACGCGCAATTTACCGGATGATAGGAACGTAAGACTTAAAAAAATTTTAGGGTTAGGAAATGATTTATATTTCCCTCTCCGGAAATATTAGTTTATCAGGTACTCCCATTTTCGCAGTTTTATACTGAACACGCTACTGAATACGTCATAACGTTTTGTGCTATCATTACTAAAAAACATTGTTTCAGATTTACATAAGAAACAAAGAGTACGAAGTAGGAAACTCTTTGGTATTGGCGAAATACGAATTGATAATGACGATATCCATAGGAACTATTCATTTTTGAGGAAGAAAAACTATCCTATGTCACTCCGTACTGACTCGTAGCCAAATTACATTTAAATCAGTTAAACAATTAAGGCGTGATTGAGGCAAATAGTCTAAACATCCAGATATACATCCATCCAAACTTTATTATTATTACTAAGATAACATTATGATTATGAGAAACATTCATTATAAGATTTTGATTAAAATTTTTAGAGTTTACATATTGTATCATTTTATTTTTTCTTTGAGCAATCATGTTTAATACCACACCAATGTGAGAAAAATTATTTGATACTATTATGATATGTCCGAAAGAGAATACGGAGAAATAGATTCATTGATAACTTGGTACACTTTGCTTTGGCTGACAGTATGTTGGGGAAAGAAATCCATTTAATGGCTCATATTGTCGGTGATTAACTTCTGCATGTGTGAGAACAATCGCATGACGAAATTGTGTAGTAATAAGGATCTCTAGCGTTAATCATTTGAGTGCTTGAATGTTGAAAAGGGGGATTACTATTAGCGTAATGCTATTACAATGAGTTTTTGGAGGCCGTGTTAGCAGCTAATGGCATTGTTAGATAGGCGTACTATGGACCAGTATGAATTTGGTAATTACCTACCTCCCACCATGTTATTCAATTCATGCTTATTCTGGCGCTCTTCAATTGCTTTAAATACAACAAATGCGGTTTAATCCTTACAGATTGCTCTTAGCTCAGTTTGATAATGATCTCCCCGTGCAATAACGACAGCGATAGTATTTGGACGTGTAGACTGTAAATGCAGTTCACACAGTTTCACAAACATTTGTGTGGCAGAGATATAATAACAAGCGCTTCCTTTAATGGGTTTACTCGTATATTACCGCCTTTTGCCCCAGTTTTCGAAATGAATTTATTTGAGATGGAGTGCATTCTCCAGTGCTTCTTTACATCCCTTACTTAATTTTTATAATTATCTGCTATATAATTTCCTAAGCTCACTCATTCACTCACCTCGATAGCTATTGGCTGGAGAACGGTGTCATGTGTCAGCCTTCGCTCGCAAAACAGCGATCAGAGATACAATTAGAAGAAATTCGTTGTTATGTCCACAATTTAATAGCTAAGAAACTGCAACCAAATGAATTGCCATAATATATTCATTAAGTTTTCTTTTAGTAGCGTTTCATGGTTAAAAAATATCGATAAACTTTACGTTTGAAAAAACGTGGATCTGCTTTTCAGTAACATATTGCTAATAAAAGAAACTTTAAAAACTTTTAAAAATTAAATTACTCATGGTCTCTGCTGTAACCAGCAATGCCAATTGTCATTCCGGCTTAGGACAAATTTCAAATTAATTAAAACTTTCACTAATGTTGTTGCTTGACCAAAGTTTATGCATTATAATTTATTTGATTTTAGGTATTTTACTGACAACTTTCGTTAATGGTCTTTATTCATGTTCGCTGCACGTCACTTATTAGGTTATTTTAAGTGGACATCAGACCACATATGTTATCGAATCAACTATTCTGGCAATTCATTTCTTCGGAGTTGCTCAACTGTTTAATAATATAGAGTATGTATTAAGTTCTCTGGCCGTTACAGATACTATGGCCAATGATTACGAGTGTTTGCCCATTCTCAATAAACAAAAATGTGATGCTTTCGAAGCAAACGGGAATTTCTTAAGATTCAAATACAAGTTTGTATTTAAGCAATGATACTATTGCGCTATCGTCTCTGTTCGTGTATAATACCTACTTGTGTTAATGCTTCTGAGTTCTTCAAGCTCAGAGATTTTATTCACACTGAATCACAGGTCAGGTTTATACTTGGTCAAATCGGATCAACCTGTTATAATGTTTAATCCTAAAAATTGGAACTATTCTAGAGCCGTGACGATAAGCAAAAAACGGTCACAGGCTTACACTCGTGTTATAAAATTACAGTGTTACGTTCCACCTACTTTTGCCAGTTATGAACGTTAATTTTAAATTCCATCAGCATTTTTGGTAAATGATTCATCAGTTTGCTTGGTAATTTACTCCAACATCTCGCAGCCTTACTCACAAAATAAAATTTTCCCACTCCGTTATGCACGAAATCGAGAGGCAGCTTGTGCCCATGGTCATGTTTTCCTATCCATGCACTACTCCTAGTTCTTCGACCAATATCCTTTCCAGCCCCGCTTCCAACCTACACTCTTTACACTCTCTTCACCCTCCTCTTGTCTTCCAATGATTCCAAATCAAATTCCTTTGTTGTATTAGTACTGACTTAGTCCTGCAACAATATCCACAAACAAATTTAGCTTCTCTTTTTTTCACGTCTTCAAGCCCCTGTATTTGATACCCAAAATGCGGGCCCCAAATTGCACCACCATATTCAAGGAATGGTCTGATCAAAGATTTATAACCCAATTCTCTTACTTCCAATTCCCTGATACATTCTCTCATCACACTCTCCAGTAAATGAAGGCCAAGTGCATTCTTCTTTCATTCAAAATGTACGGGCTCTAAAATTATCAACTGTTTCACGTTGTTGATACCGGGTGATGAGGTAGCAACAGCCAGTGTAGTGTAAGCATATTCTACGCGCTAATCGAGTAACAAACAATTCATTATATAGATTGTATCTCTCACATGATTAGAATAAATCACAAGGTGTTCGTTTTCTTACATGTTTGTCAATACTGAAACTTTAGTGGGGCATTCCTGTTAGGACTGTATTGCTGTTGTTTGGCATAAAAAAGGGTCTTCCCACTGTTTCACTTGTCACAAAGCCAGCATGAATGCCTAAGTTATAGATCTGAATTATTTTCACTAACGTGTAGTCATAATGAAGTCTAAGCAATATGTTGGGAACCATTCATGAAAGTATTGTATTTTTACCCTGTTTTCGGAATTTTAGAATTTCTACGAATATAATTCTTCTGATACTTCTAGAGAATGTCAGGTGGTTGGTAATTTAATGTTGTGCAGTCCGAAAATATGAAGTAGAGGTTTGGTGGTTTAAAACTGCAGAAACTGAATGAGAAAAGTGCAAACGAATACGGCTCTTTCTACGTAACCGGGAGCTGTTCGTTTCACTTCCGACGTAGAAATGGCGCAGCTGTTAAATAATGTCTGGCCCACATCCTTCCTGTTACTCCTTTTTCACTCCATAAATTGTGCAGCGGTGGAACACTTTGTGGAGAGGGGTGCATTTCAAAGGAAAGCCGCGTTAGTTATGAAACTGACTGCCATTTTGCTTTTTACTGACATAAATTCTTGAATGAGATTAAGTTTTATGAGCACTGTAGATTAAATACAGGAGAAAATGAGATATAATGTCTTTCATAAAACACTCAGTGTTTGCTCTCATTTTATACTTTAAGATGAATTTGGGGAATAATAGGTAAGATATTAAATTGACTTACACATTTTAATAACAATGTTGCTCCGAAATGTGTTCAGATTGCTAAAAATTGATAACTGGTATACTCAAAAATATATTAGTTGCGAAAGTTCACTTCTCCAAGAAAGATGATGGCCAATGTAAAAAGTAACCGTAAACTTCAATCGGTTTCCATCCATCAGATACCTCAGTTGCTATTGGTAAACAACATTGTTTACTCAGTTATGTCCTCTGAATTTCATTTGGGATTGACAGGCCCATTGGCTTAGTTGGTTGCGTCACTGTGATTGTGTACGGCGTCTGTCACGGAGCTAGCTGGTTCTAGTCGTAGTGGTAGACTTATCCGACAGAATAGGAGAGGTGTTCTTGCACAATTCCTAATCAACAGATTGTGCACCAGGGTTGTGGGTTAAATCTCAAATCTTACCGCAGTGCGGATGGTTTGATGGCATACGATACTGTTGATGGAGATTGATCCCTTGGATGTACGGAACGATATGCGATATCGATTTGCATGTAAACTAAGGTAAGTCAGTAAGAACCCTTTGCTGCATGGGGACTCGAACTAGCAATCTTGAATACTGCAACAAAATGCCTTTTCCACTGAGGCAACTGATTATTCAAGATGGAATGCTGTATTGACATTTGAATAACCATCAATATTTTAGGGGGGTAGGGGTAGCGGAACCGAAACCTGGATGGACTGAACTGGATACAAATCCGCGTACACATTAATAAATGAGTCATACAAGTTTTAATTATTACCATGAATAGATGAATTGCTGTACTGTTTTGTTTAGCAAATACTCCGCAAGATAAAATCAGTCAATAATTCACCAACTTCGTTGGTGCGTAGTCTAACATCAAGATCTTAATTCAGGAATTTAAAGGAATTTCGTTTTGCTTGATAGTTCTTTTCACTTGTCACTATGCGCGCTACTGTGATATAACACAGTTCGTATCATCATACTTGAGCAAGGATATGGGCACACCAATGGTCATCCACCTTTCTAGCAAAAGCTCTATGGAACCTTTATGAATTTTTTCTGCAGTAGAGCTTTGTTTTCTCGGCAGCGTGGTATTTTTTACTCTGTTATAGTAACGTATGAAAATAATATTTACACTATCGCATTTCTTTCGTATGGTTACTTATTATCTCGTTGATGGTACATGAAATATTTTGTTTATTTTACAGGCATAACTATATTTAATGCTTTATACGACTGTCATTAAACCACTCCTTGTCTGCTGGCGTTTCTACGTGCAAGCCTTTTCACTTGTATGTCATTGCTTTTTCCCCAGGTAGTTGCATGGAATTACGGCGAAGCCCTTTCTAATCTGAAGTTCAGGAGTCTTCGCTTCGTTACTGGTCAGTGCTTCTAGGTGATATTTTGTCGTGTTGATTGTAACAAAAGAAACGAAGTTGTTGTTCCAGCTATTGAGTGCGTTAACAGCTCGATCATCATCTCCCTAGGAAGAAGGAAGGGGGATACAATGGTTGTTGTTCTGGAATCTAATTAATCTGTTTGTAAGATATGTAATATTCATTCAAAACTTCAGCAACGTCCAAGAATTAGCATGGGCGGTTATGTTAAACCAAAAAAAAAAAAACCTTTACCGCTGAACGGCCGGAAGCTACCAATCGTCAACGTTTTTTTTTTTTTAATTGGCTTTCAGTCATTTCAGCCATCCAGCCAGCTGCAACTGTGTTTTGTTGTTTCTGCTAGTTCATATGTACTTTATCAGTCATTATCGTTTTACCTCTCAGTATGGACAACACAGGATGGACACAACACTTAACTAAAACCAACCACATCTTCGGCCGGACTAGAACCGGTGACCCTAGCAACGTAAGGCCAGCTCGCTACAAGGGCCGGCAATCGGCAAAGTTGTAGCAAGCAGGTGTCATGGGTTAGCACTGTCGGCAAACTCGCTTTCTGTGCAGAAATTTTGTCGTTATTGGAGAGCCCATAAGACAACAACATATTAACATCGTACACAACGCAGCTCAAATTATACATAGACACGTAGCATCATGTACGTTTCGCTGTTAGCGGATAAGAAACAAGGCAAAGTAAACGAGGAAATGCTCTGGGTATTGACTCCACAAGAAACGACTATGGAAAATACTTTCCAATCAGGAGGCAAACCTAAGATAAATCCTATATGCACAGAAAAATAAAAGATACAAAAAAATAATAAAAACGGAAAAAATAACCGTCAACATTAAACAAAAATGAAAATAACACAAACATATAAGCCAAAAATGTAGCGAAAAATATGCGTTAAAGGTTGCTTTAAGAATAGATTTAGCGAAATACATATCACAAATCAAGCTGGTTTATCCCCAATCTGTGCTCAGCCAACATGTATTTCATTTAGCTTTTAAACCTGGAAGCAGATTAATTAACCTTTACAGACTTCGGGTTTCTTTAACAATGCTCTCCTGCTTGCCACTGAACGCAGACGTGACGTTCACCTACTTGATGCAACCTGACGTTGTACTCCTGAAGAGACCACCGAGAGGTTGCCCTGGGAGATACGTTTGTTCCTTCCCCCCGTGACCTGCACCGCCCGTATGTGCTGGTGTTGATTCATGGAAGTGCCTGCATGCAAAGCCGCAGTGCCTTTGCCGAGATGCGCCAGATTGTGTAGGTCCGCAGCCACAGGTCCAAACGCTGTCGCATTAGCTGATTGGCCGCTCGTGGTGTGGTGTCCGACAGCGTGAGGACTGCTCCTGTTTGCCTGTATGGCTAACGCTGGCCGTTTTTGAAGTCCACAACGTTCTGTGTGTGTTCACTATACTGTGGTTTCGACCGCACGCTGCCAACTATGGAGTAACAGCGGAAACAAATATACTGATGTTAAAAACATAGGTACATCCAAACATTGCCGTGTTTTAATGATGAGGACCAAAACATTAATTATAATTTTTACAGATATGATGCCAAACTGTGATTGTGTATGATTTGGAGCTGTTCACTCGCCTGTATTAAAACGTGACCTCGCTTTCCACCTCTTTTTTTCTGAGTCTTTTTTCATCATTCATTATTTTCAGAAGACGATAATTTCGCACTTAATAGGTCAATCTATTTTTCAACGTCGTTTTATAACATCGTATTAATTATTTCTTTTTTAATTTTGCTTCTTTCCGGCATTTACTTTATCCGAGATTAATTTTTTAACTGCTGCTCTCTAAGCACACAAGTCAAAGCTTAATTTTAAACAAAAAGATACCTCTTTTTGAAGAAGACTGACTTTATTGTTGGTATTATGCTTTTGATATCGTTCTTCCTTCGGAAACCCTCTGTAATTTTGTATCCTAAATATTGAAATTATCCTGCTTTTACCCATGTAATCCATATTGGATTTTAGTTTGCTTTTAATGTTATCATTTCTGCTGCATAAATTCTTTCTAGCTTTAATTTAAATTTGGTTAAAAATTTCCCCCGTTTTTGTTAACCTTTTTGAGTAATTTTTCAATATTTTTTCCCTTCACCTTCAACATGACAATGTCATTTCCAAACCCGAAAATTTTGATCTATTCTGTTTGGAACAACATTAAAACTTTTATTTCCCTTTCTGCACTATTTCCTTTAAGTTGAATAATAGTGAGGATACGCCACAACCCTTTTCTAACTGAGGCTTGTTTCTCACTGTTCCCTACTTTTATTATAGCTTATTAAATATTATATATTTCATCCCGATATTTTAGTCTCTACGTCTATAAAGTGAGCGTTCCTTGTCTTGTGGTTTTGTCATTTTGCTGTAGATTCAAAATGAATTCAAGAATTTATTTTCATTTACATTTCAGAAACAACAAGTCAGATTAGTAAGACGTCTAAGAGAAATGGATGTCACTATCATACTATAAACTTTGTCTCCACAAGTAAACAGCAGAACAAAATTGCGGAAGGTACCGTTGACGTACCACTGGAGGCAAAAACGAACTGAAAAAAATTACGATGGAGTAGAACGGAATGGAAATTGCATTTAGAGTTTAACCATTTAATATCAGAAAACTTCAGTTCAATATTTCAGACAAAGCAGCATAGAAAATCACTAAAGGTTTCCACGGGAAAACTTTGGCTCTTAAAATTTTTTCCGTCAATCAGTTTGTGTATAACTTACACATGATCTTCCTGACCATAATCTAGCAACCATTAATATTATTAGATCTCTTTCTAAAACACAACATAGAACATTTATAATTCAATGTAATAGATGTGAGTATCATTGAAAAAATTTGTGTGTGACACCCTGGAGCCTCATTATTTACTTTTAATAGTAGGATAAATACGATTAATACGACGTGGTTTTTATTAAAAAAAAAAACAAAACAAAAAACACACGGAGCCCTTACTGTGTGTTCGTTGCTGAGAATTATAACACTGCAAACAATTTTTACATATCAGTTCTGGAGACATCAAATAAACTGTAACAATTTGTACATATATCACGTACTGGCAAAATATCATAGCTCAGTTTAGAATTTCATTTTTTTTATGTTTCATTCCCCTGGCGGGCCGTTGGAGAGCGTTTAGCTCTGTTCAGCCATACGGGTAACCATTTATTTATTTATAAGTTTTATTTGACACGTATGTTACATTATTTTGTATTTGGGGATTTAAACGTCAGCACCATCAGAGCTTTATTACTTAGGAGTAATGTAGGTCCTGCTTTGACCATTGTGATCATAGTTGGCATCGATTAACAAGTTACGTATATATTTTTGCTAATTAACTTTGAACAATATTAACGTGGTTCCAATTTCACACGAAACTTGAAACGATTTAAAAATGATTTGTGGCAATAACAGATTAACATTTGTTGTGTAACTCTATTTTCATCTGACTAGCTTTTAAATTTATGCTTATATCTTTCGCCAGAATGAGGCCACCAGTAATATCGTGGCAGTTTAGGTTTAGGCAAGAACTGAGTAAATAATTTTACGTGATCATTGACAATCTAAAACAATCTAATCTGTAATAGGTTCCTACTTCTGAAATATATTACCACGTTTTGTATCGTTGCGCCAGTATAACAGAAAACAGAATTTTACAAAAAATCGATAGGAATTGAGAAGTTTCAGCTTTCATATTTATTGTCTCCTATTATTTTCATATGCACTTCACTGAAAGCCTAAATTGAACTGCCTCCAGCATAACTCGACACATCCAATTCTTACTACCCGAGACTTTTGCATATTCCATCCACATATCACCGTCTTACGTTTTACTGAAAAAGTATTTTATTTGAAAATTTTCTGTATTTGTTTCCATGGCACCCTGTCTTCTGCTAAGGTAAGTGATTGCCTTTCTCTATATTAAAATTGTTATTGCAGGATGTATTTCATTCCACAAATGTAACACATTTTATGAAAAGTCAGATGCTTCTTCATAAAACACAAAAGTATGTCTGAAAGATGCCTATATTTATAAATAGTTTGGTTAGTGAACGCTCATAACAGCTATCCTGAAACAGCGAGGTGACAATTCACATAGTTGAAATTGGTTCTACATCTGTACATTTGGTCGATCTTTCCAGATCACCTCTTCATAAGAAAATGACAGACACTGATAAAAGCTTTCATGGAAAGCCTAAGAAGGAGATGGATTGTAAATCCATACAGAACATGGCATTAACATATTACAGTCTAGCTGGTTGTTTGTTTCGTAATTTATAAACTAGCTGTATCCATGTGTCATTTATATTTGATTTTACTGAAATCAGTTAGGTGTCTGATACACCCGCCCATTTTTTTGCCGAACAGGTAAGTGGTAATAGTTGTGTTCAAAGTGCTGTATCAACACATTTTGTTAATGTGTTGGCAGAAGGGTCTGTTTGGAGACTCGTCAGCAATGTTGTACAGCAGATAATGATGTGTGCCGATTCTATTTTGTTTACTTACACGTAGGGTTAATTACGTTACTGCACTCACCTAGTAACAACTAATTTTATTGCGCATATAGACGATAACTGATTTACTGCAAAATTAGTACCATTGGTTGAAAACTCGTGTCTTTGATATTGGTATATAGGAACCGGAACACTGGGTTGAGGCTATATTACGTACAGAGAATGAGATATAATTTCTTCTCCATTTTGCGTTGCTTTTTGTTTTTTTACTGTGTGATTTTTTGTATTTCTTTTTTCTTTTCTATTTTTTAATACATTCTACTGCTCTCATGTGAAGCAAAAAACATTAACGATAGACGATCAAATCTTCTTAAATGAAATATAATAAATAACCGCCAGTTATAGCAATACGAATTGAAAAAACGATGGGCTCCTTCCTGTTTAAATTATTCTTCTTAGTCGTTGGAAAAGTCATGAGTTCGGAAGTAGCAACGAACAAACGTGTTAACATTCTGAAGTAAATTTGGGATGCTCATGTGAGGACTGTACAAAAAATGTTGCACTCTTGGTTAGCATGTCATCTAATCTTTACCTTACATGACGTGTATGGAACCGAATCACTCTCAAACTGTATCCTTCCTCTCAGCACTCCCGTCAATAATGTAACAATTCAAGAAGGTCTATTTCTAAATCAAATCTATCTGTGATGTTGTGTTTTATAATGATTCGAATCGAATGACTTCAGGAGGCTTTATCGGTTCAAGGAACTGCCTAAGGTGGAAAGTATTGTATCTGGAGAGCAGTGAACTAGAAAAATCGAAGAAAACGTTTTCATAAAAAGGTTTAATCAGGTGAAAAATAAGCGGCTAAGGTTATTCAGTGATGAGTAAAAACGCAATCTGTTTCAAATGCAGTAGTTGGCATACATACTGACAGAGTTGTAGCGAAAGCTTAACAGACAGCCTAACAAGAGGAAGCGAAGGGAATGTTTTCGAACTGTATGAGATTTGCAATTATCTTGTTATTGCGATTATTTTGTTATTCTGTTAACGAAACTTGTGTTTCTGAGACTTAAATTACCGAGCATAATAATATTGCCCATATAACTGCGGATAATCAAATAACAATTATATCAGGATGGCCGGTATACATTGTTTGAATTTGGAGTCGCTGTCCGCCCAAGTACACTCGGTTCATTAATTGTCGGTGTTAATTACTAAGATCAACATCTCCAGGAGATAAATTCACGTATTACAGTTCATTTCCAAACCAGATGTTCAGTAATTCCTAGAGGAATAAACATGTATCCATACCTATTTCGTAATTTTTTCCAAACAATATGAATTAATATAAATTATAAAATTGTCATTAAATCAGTCTTTCATATCTGACACTGTACAGTCATAACTACGATCAAACAATTATATTTAAGAATTTCAAATATTTATGTGACAAGTTTTGCTTAGAAGTTTCCTTCCTTATTATATGTATTTTTACAGTTATAAATATTTAGTTAGATACGTTGTAGCTGAAAGTCATCCTTTCAATTTGTAGAAAAAAATTATAAAATTTTGATTTTAGTATTACCTTATATTTTAAAACGTTACTAAAAAATTTAAAAAATAGAAGTTAAGATGGTGACTACATACTGCTGTTTGTTTTAAACAAACAAAAATAATAAAATTGCCAGAACATTACATTTAAGCTGAACATTGTCATCTGTTGTGAAACTATCCAATCGGTTTCAAGTGCACTAATAAATAACTTCAGAACAACTAAACAGATTATTTTTACGTATTATGTCCTTTATTTAAAATATTGAAATCAATTACTCAATAGTTTCGGAGAATATATGCATATACATATTTGTTGCCTATTTGAATTATTGAGCATTGGTACTATAAAAAAAAGTGTAATTTATTCATAATAGTTTATTGGTTTCATTATATCCACAAAAGGATTTTTTTCTAAACCGATTAAAACTAAAACATTATATACTAAAACAGCACAATTTTTATAAAACATCCTATTGTTTTCTTTCTTGTAGCTCACACTTTTAGCCTAAAATACATAAGAAACGGTGCGTGGTCACAATAAATAATAGCTTCAGTTAAAAAGTGTTTCTTATTGAGGCATTTAGCATTTCTGGTTAAGACCAAGTAATTAGCTACTATTTTCATTCTACTGATATTTTCACTGTCTTTGATTTAACTCACTATCAAAATAATTTTAAAATAATTTTTACAATCAGTTCCTTCCTTTCCAGTAAAACATTTGAATTTTATTTTCAATCGTTTCACTATTTATAAAACAGCCACAAGTATGTCATTCATTCTTAATGTTTGCTTCAATCCTTTTGACTTGTTTAACACAAGGGAAAAATAATTATATTGAATGATAGAAACAATTTTGAAAGCTTTAGTTCTTGATTAGAATACTAATACAGAAAGGAACTACACTGCTTTGTTATTGACATGCACTGAAAAGTGACATGACCAACCTAAGTTTGAAATAGCGCTTTGTGTAGTGAAGTAACAGTAACTAACTCATTACTAAAGCCCCGGCGCACAAAATGAATTACAACTCCAACATAAACATTTGCTGAGTTGCATAGACTATTGCGACTACAATGTCCTAATTATAGATGAGATTAACCAGTTATAAGATATACAAATTTACCTCACCGGCATGTTACATAAAAAAAAGTGACTGAGTACCTTGTTTATTAAATGGATGAGATAGGAATTCTTTATACAGAAACTTTTCTGAAAACTTCTTCAGCTTCAAGGAACATTCATAATTATTTCAAATACCAATATTCGCCAAGCTGAATTGATACAAAAATTAATAGAAAGACAGAGAGGATGTAAAAAGAACAGATCTTGATTCAGGAGCCAACCAGCCAGTACATAATGGACAGTGATTTTCCGAAACTTTATCCAAGAATCACTACTCATTCTCGACGACCAAGCATCAGTATCCGCAAACAATACAGTACGTGTACGAGACAGTGGTTTGAATGAAGGAGTATTCTTACAAGGCCATCGCACCTGCAGTGATTCCCGCCCGGCATTCCAGAGTTGGGTATTCCATGGTTTCCCCAAATCACTCCATGCGAATGCCTGGATCGTTCCTTTTAAAGGCCATGGCCGAATTCCGTTCCGTTACTTCGTGCCAATCCTTTCCTGCCTCTAATGACCCTGGCGCACAGTGGTTCAGGATTAGAATGTAGTGGACATTCGAACTAAATCATATTATCGATCAAAAAAAAAAAAATTGTTTTTGATAGCCTTTTCTTTGCTGATCAAAAATTATTATATTCAATTTTTGATAAAAAAAATAAGTCCTTCACATTTAAAAAAAAGTTTAGATAGCATTTGCTGTGGCGATCAAAAATTGTTATTTTCAATTTATGATAAAAATGATTCCTACAGTTAAAAAAAGAAACATAAAAACATTTTATGGGAGAAAATCTGTTTTATTTTTTAAGGTTTGTAGGACTCATTTTTATCAAAAATTGAAGGAAAAAATTTTTGATCAGCACAGCAAATGCTATCTAAAGCATTTTGTTTGGATCGATATTACGACTTTAGTTCGAATGTCCACTATATTGTAATCCTGAACCACTGTGCCGATAAAGCTTAAAGCCATAACCCATAACTGCAGCAGTGCAACAGGTGTGGAATTCTCTGCAGCCACAACCTGATGCATTTGCAGTAGAGTAAATTCATTTCAATCAACTTGTAATTCCCACAGTATATCGAATGATAGCTTATTTAAAAATAATGATCTCGTTTACTACGAAATTAAGAGAATTTTAACAACGAACAGCAAATAAAGACGATGCAGTGGACCAATTGTAAATTGTTGTTCAGCGAAGTCATCGCAGCGTTACAACAGGACAACGGACATATGTTGCCAAGAATAATTACGTTTCCTTACCAGCTCAATAAGTACGGATACTTCCGTGAACTTCAAGTTCGACAGCTATATCTTCTATTTCACTGTTCTGTTGTCATTTGCCCCTTGAATTCTGACAGCAGTCAGAACAAACGAAGCATGAAATCACTGGTAATAAGTTTCACAGTAAAACGTTGAAAGTCCTCTATTCTGCACCAACGGCTCTTTCTGCATAGGTATATCTGAGGATTCAAAAAGTAACATCTTTACTCTGGTTACGACTGTTCCTCTCAGACATTAATCAATTATTTAACGTCATAGCAACACTTTTAATAATCTACGTTCTTCCGTGGTGTTATTACTTTCAAAAATAATATTTCAGATTCGTCACGTAAAATTTTTTTACCATACGTGTCTTCGCAACAAGAGTATCAACAGTTATAGATTACAGTACAATAATCTTTCTTTCGTACTATCTTGCTCTGAAAAATCATAAGTAACACAAATATTCTGCTGATACACCGCTACAATATATCTCAAACGGTTTGTTCAACTTAATGCAAACATACACGATAATAATTTCTCAATTGCTCTGGGCCCATAATAGACAATTTTGAGGTAACTGAGTGGCACCCAAAAAATCTAAAGAGATTGTTTTATTCTTCAATGAGATGGGAACATTTTTTTTAACTGCTTAACGTCTCTTAACAGCGAGGTCTTTAGAGACGGGAAAGGATGGGGGGGGGGCAAGGAATGGGAAGGAATTCGGCCATGACCATTTGAAGGAAGCATCCCGGCATTTGCCTGGGGTGATTTGGGAAACCATGGAAAACACAAATCTGGATGCCCGGATGGGGATTCGAACCGCCGTCTTCCCGAATGCGAGGCGAGAACGCTAACCGTTACACCACCAAGCTAGGTAAAAAAAATTTTTTATCCTGTTAGGAAATGTAGTAACAGATATCATGACATACTGATTTTGTTTCAAGAAGTCCCACGTTATCTTGAATTAACTAACCATCTTTTCTCTGTGTTGTTTTTTAGTCGTGTACGTACGCTATACCACAAATGTCAAGAATTTAGATTTTAATCAAGCCATTTTATACTGAATGAATGTTGAGTTGTGAAACGTATTACTTCGGTCATGTAAGAACGCAAATTTATTTGTTCTTCATTGTTTGCTACTGATACGACTAAAGAAAGAAAAATCAAAATTAGTCTGTGGTGGGACGATGTTGCATTTTCCGTAATTTCTTAACCTGATATTACTAAAAAAATAAACTCGTGTGGTCGTAACGACCTGGTGACACAGTTTCTTATCGGCTGCGCAATCCGCCCCTATCACGGCTGCCTAGCTTAACCCAGTAATCCTACCGGGTATGGGCGACCTACGGTTTAACTTGGAGTGCAAACCACGCAAACGTTCTGAAGTATTTCACATTACATAGCAAGCTGTGCCAGAGGTGAAGGACGGTTATCCTTTTATTTATTTATTTATTTTAAAGTTTAAATAACATTCGGCAACTGAGGCTATACAGTTAGCTCAATGTGATTATCATAGCTTCCAGTGAATCAGTCACTCAGCTTCTAAATAAGGACACCACAGGACGTACAGGACATTCATACAGACACACAACACTTAAACACCCATGCCCTTGGCCGGACTCGAACCGGTGACCTGTACTCTGGCCCCTATGCTACCTAGGCCAAGGACGGGTTGAGGGCCAATGAAAATCCCCGCCGAGGCTGGGATTCCATCCGGGTACCTTTCGATCTCCAGTCAGACGTCTTAACCACTGAGCCACCAGTGCGTTAATAAACAAGGTCGATCTACTCACTTGAAGAAGTAGGTGTCGTTGTGGAAGCCGAAGAAGGGCACGGTGTAGGTGAGCATCCAGATGTTCCCTCCCCCGCAGTCGTAGTAGGGCTTACTCCACTTGCCGTCCTCGTACGTGACGCTGAGGATCTCGTCCGGCTCACGGGGTGTGTGGGCCGTCTCGTTGTATGTGTACGTGTTGTAACCTGCGACAACATCAAACAAAGAACCCTTACATTCCCCTGGGATAACAGGACAAAGTACACACAAACAAACGAGGCCGTAGGCTCAGATGAGGGAAACAAAAACTTGGTTTGTATTGCGTGTAAAACACACAATTTTGTAAACATATCTAACAACAGTGCAGTCAGAAGTTACACATTCGAAATCATTTACTACATCTGATTTGATTTGATTTTATTTTTTAACATTGCTATCAATTAATTTAAGTGAAGCAAGATTTAAGCAACAGTTCATATTTTGTATTAGTACCTCATTATATGATCAATCTTTCGACCGCATGCGCAGAACATAAATAATGGGTCTAAGAAAACTAACTGGGATTGATTTTTATTTATTTCAAGCTAGGATAAAATCTTTTCAAGCTATATAAATGCCGGTAATGTAAAATATTTTCAGTTTTTTTCTGCATTTGTATTCTGCCCTTCAAGTCTATTGAAAGGAAACTGTTGAAGACTGTTGTAGTGCATAAACCTCATTTTCCGTTATCTTTTAGCAACCTTGCACTATCAAATTACCCCAGGTAAGCTGTAAATTCGCAGATGAGTTTAATTATAAGGGGAGGTCATTAAATGAGTGTCGAATTCGTTAGTCACCCATCATTTTCAACAACTTCGTGGACACTGTCCATGGGAGACGAAAAAATAACTGCGACTGTCTAGCGTTATTTAATTTCGCTTGTTGTGGAAGGTCATTATTCCATTACAGAGCCTCGGCATTAATTAATTCTATAATTAGTCATGAAATGGATGCAAGAACTCCAGTTGTGAGGATAAATTTATCTTTGCGACAGATGACATGAAATACTCATTGATTGTGGGTATGTCAGTATTTCCTCCACTCCTATAAACTTTATATTGAAACATATTTGTTACTATGAGCGCTTCTTAAAATATTTATTTTTAAATTACTTTCTTTTAGAAGGTTTCAAAGTTTAGAGGTGACTCAACATACACCTCTACACAATTTTCTGATCGTATATGTTTCTCCAAATAGCGTGCGTTGCCTGACTGTGAGGGGGAGAATGGTTAGAACAGTAAACAAAAAAAATTTGTGAATCTAGATAAATTTGCAACAAGGGAAGGAAAGTATTAACAGGACAACCAATACCGTATGTCGATAAGTCAAGATGTAGTCAAGATAATACTGACATGTAGCCCCTTGCATCAGCAAGGAAAGAAAAGTTTTATGTTGAAGAGGTTTCAGGATGCGAGTGGTCATCATGAACATAAACATTCTGTCAAAGACAGTTAATATATCTATCGAGACGAATAAATAACAAATCATAAAGAAGCAAAAAAGAAAACCATTGTGGTAGAAAATTTGAATTTGGGATTGCAAGAGTAAGAAGATTTTATGCAATATTCATGAAAAGACCGGTTACGTTAATCCCTGGGGCAGATTTCCAGTAATACATTAAGGTATTTATATTTATCAGTGAACAGGGTACTCGCAAAATGCTTGAAGCGTATATATTGAAAGACGGGTGACAGCGCTTATTCGCGTTGCTATTTAAAAACCGTCTAAAACTGGAGAGACCTTTGTTCATATCAGAAGTCTGACAAGGGATTAAACTAGGCAGATACGAGACACGCACAAGCGTTCAAAGGCTATCGACACATCACTCGCAAATTACTCCTTTCCCATTACCTGTGTGTGAAAGACACGTCCCCTGAACGACATGACAGCCAATAGGTGTCAGCGTTCCTGATTTTTCCGTATCCGGGCAGCCTGCGAATAAATATGAGAATAAATCGCCTATCTAAAGGTTACAAAGTATCTAATGCAGAGCAGTAGAGCAATAGCCAGTAGTACAATGTTGGAAGTTGTAAGTCGTGCAGTACAGCGTACCGTACCCACTTCAGTGTGATTGAAAATCTTTCGTCCCGATTACCAAAGTTTTTATTCTATGCGTTTTCGTCGTTGTTGAAAATCTTTTATCTTATTGGCCGAAACAATTCCCTTGGTCTCTTTAATTCTGTGAGCTTCCATTATTGTTGAAAGCTTTTTGTCCTATTGGCCTAAACATTTGTTTTAACACTTTTTTTTTTTAAATTCTATGTGTTTTCGTTATAGCTTCTACTGATTGCGTCGAATGATTTCCATTGGTTTTAAGAGCACGATGTCCCATCTTCCCTATTAATCTACCCTCGGTTTAACGGACTTCTTTCATTTTTGCAATTTGAAATCCAACAATAGTGGATTTCTGCAGTATGAAAAATGAAGCATGCACGACTAATTCGTTTCATCGCAGGGTTTTTGTACTAGATGTGCGGATCTCGAGGATTCGCTTGGAGGCTAGAGCTCAATAAAGTTCTGAGTGAGTGAATAAAGGAACTGTTTAGGTAGCGTACTTCCTTTATGAAGAGACGTCGCGCCTTCAAATAGAACAATTTTGCAGAGTTACTGTCTTACCGCTTATCTTCAGACGTCTCTAATGAATTTAGTTTTATTCATTTTGTTTTATCTGTTTCTATCGTAGAATGTTGTTACTTGAGATTTACCTCGACTTCTCATTTCAGCTGGTTTTATGATGAACACTATCGAGAAAAGATGCTGAGGACAGTTGAAAATGTATCAAGCAGATAACGTTTTTCGTATATTCTGAAACTAAAAGTAAATATGAAAACAGTGATGGAAATACTATTTTAGATAATTTTCATTGCCTGCGTACTGAACTTACATCTGGAACTGTCCATCCAAATTTTATACAGTATTACATTTATTCCAATACTGGACGAGGTAATTTCCGAAATACCCAATTAACAAGGGACTTTTGTTTGTTTGTTTTCATTTCCTTTGTGAAAATCAAATAAAGAACTATTTGTTATGGAATACAAAGCTCAATAAAACAATCGTACGGAATCCTGTGTACAGAAGCTTTGGTGTAGCACGTAGGAACAACAAATAACGGAACACACAAACAATATTATTAAGAATGGTCTGGCGCAAATTGAGCATCGAATTTAAAGATACAAGGAGTTTCCACAGAACGATGGTGGGCACAGTATTTTACTATTTTCTACTGCTGTAATAGTAGGCCAATTTGACGGAAGTTGCAGTGAACAATTCACAAATCAATATAATACAGTACAATATACAGAATTGGAAAATCTTAGCTACAGGAGCTAAAAGTCGGTAATGTAGCTATGATATATAATTTTACAAGTTTCTGCACTCTACTCTATCTATGAAATCTATGTAAGCTAAAAATTAAACGAAAGTAATCACTAAACATTATCTGGATTGAAATACACCAATGTCCTCCAATACTGGCCACATATTTGCGTCCTCTAGTAGAATCAAACACATGTTTATGATACTGACAGTATATCCAGAATACCTTCCACCACAGTAACTATGAAAAATATTCGCTAACATTAACCCTTTGGATAAAATAATAAAATACAGAAGCTATTACCATGAATACAATTTTGCAACCATTTAATTACGAAAATCGGTACTCTAACAAAGTGAATAAATTCTTATACAGAACTGGAAGATATAGTAGAATCAACTACTATGGAACAATCTTGTTTGTAGCCTATTTACAAAACTTACAAATATTCGTATTTTTAATGTCTGATTTACCCTCGGCAAACATTAAACCTTAAATTACCTCTGATTAATGAGAAACACTAAAGTATTAGGAGTTGGTTGCTGTATGATCTATTTGTTCCTACATTTATTAAACTAGGTATAGGAAACATTTCCGTATATGTCAATGGGGAATCCACCCCAGCGAAAAATATACAGGCCATTCAATGTACAGAAACATACAGAAACTGAAGTAATAAATGGCAGAGTTTGTATGTATGAAAATTTGTATTAAGAAGATACCGTGTTCAAATAATCTTACTAAAAAAAATGTTAGTGACTTTAACAGAAAATAGACTCGGTTTTAACTCAAGTAACACTGAAAGTGACTAAGGGAAAAATGATTCGGCTCTTTAGCTTATTATTGCGTTCATATTTATACAAACAGAGACAAAGAATATCTTTTATCATAAAACTATACAGATGTTCTTTTCTTAACTTACAACGAATATAGGTCTGGAAACTGATAGGTATCCACTGTCTCCACGATTGTATTTTCCTTTATTTCAACGTTGGACTCAATTTATTTTGCGTTTATTCAGCCATTTTAGGGTAATTAAAGCGCGTGGCAGTGGAAATATCTGATTTTATTTCATCGTAACAAAACATACAGGAAGTTTGTAAAGGAGACACGTATTATTATGAGCTACCGTGCAAAATGCTTAGGCATTTGTCTGAAACAATAAAATTATTTTAAATTAAAATTCGCGGAAGATAGGTGTGTAGCGAAATTTTTGGGAAATTGCCCTCTGGGCTTGTAACCCATCAAAATTAAATTAATTAATTTTACACTGTAGTAGCTCTGCTTTATGTGAATAATTCGAGAAGAATTAATAACAATGTACAATTTTCGAATATTATCACCTTTTTTCACAAGTTAAATAATATTTTGTTGTATATTAAAATAAATGAAATATTTTGGAAGTATCAGAGAAGAAAGGTAGAATTTAATTTAAGTGGGTACTATTTACTGCTGACATAAATAAAATACACGATTTCTTTGTGCTACCTTCTTAGATGCAAAACGGTTCATTAAATTAAGACGTAGGTAATATGAAATAAAGTTTTACTACGAAATGAAACGAAATGACCTGACATAAAATAAAGTAACTTTTTTTTTAGTAGTACCGACTGAACTTTGAGTCGTAAAACAATCATGAAAATTTTACTGTTTGTTTAAGAGCAAATGAAATTTCTCTTGCGGAAAGAAAAGCGACCTCTGGCTTTTAAACAATAGCTTTAAACCCTGAAACGGGCGTAAACATGTTTTATATACTTTTCTTGTAACTGGTGACTACATCGTTTCAACATCTTCAAGTTTTGTTAAAATGATATATGAATATTTCAAATTCAATCAAATTTTATCCACAACGTATAAAAAATATTGATTTCCAAATCAATATTTTGGTATAAGTGACCAAGTCGGTGAAGTAAAATTAAATGTGTATATTATTATTCATCGGGAGAATGTGATAGAATGCTTGACCGTACGGTTGACAGTGTTTCAAATCTGTTTCTTTCATTGCCACTTGGCAGAACCCACTAATCGTGACGGGGACCTACAGGTTAACTTGGAATACAAAACAGTGAAGAAAATAAAGGTTTCTCAGATGTGAAGATAAGTTTGGTGATTGTAGATCTGAGCGCTAAACTGGAACCTGCTCGCCTTGGATCAGCCACTCATCTATCACACCGTTGTATAATACGGATAATTTTTACATTATATTGTGTATCCGCAAAACCTATAAATTACTCTCTACAATTTGCGAAGTTTTTGTGTCTTATTCTGCGCTGAGGAACCTGCTGATCTAGCAGAGTTACCAACTCCAATAATGATGATAATAAGTTAAATTTTGTATTTTTTCTGAGTTCGAGGTTACAAAACACTACAAATAACGTGCGAAATTTTACTCAAAATTTACTACTAGGTTTAAAACTAAACTGTAATAAGATCGGAAGCAATGAGATTTGGAAATCTAAAATTTAATTCTCAACGGTTTAGAATAGACTATGAAAGCTCGTTTTTGGTACATTCCACTTCCCGATAAGAAAGATTCAAATTAGCTCCATTTAAGTTTTTAAACAATTTGCCCTGAAAGACACGGTATTTCAAGACTGCGCAAATCAAAACCTGAACAGATCGTCACTTATATGAACGCAAAAGTGAAAAATTAACCAACTTGATATGTGGCTAATAGGCAAACAAATGTAGGTTTTCGCAAAGCCTTCACTAACTTCAAATATATTTTTCACATAAATACTTGTATCATAAAATGTTTTAACTCAAACAGGAAGCTGATTAAATTCTTCTACAGGAAGCTAACTCGGCCGTTTTCAGTGTGTGCCTGATTGTGTATGAACAACTGTGAACGGTGATTGTTCGTGTATTGATTTATATCTGAACACCAAAACGCCTCCAGGATTAACGTGCTCATTACCCCAGCCGTATTTGCTAACATAATAAACATTGTGGACAGATTTGGTTGCATCCAGGAATTTCGTCCACATTTTCTACTTCCCGCCTTCGCAGTGAAAATTCCTCCCCTTTTCAATTTTTGTCACTGCTAACATTATCCCGAGCGCGAAGCATAGAACGGCACTTTACATGCATACTGATTATTATGATATTTATAAGCATAGTAGTATTTGAGGGCAGCAAACCATCTATATCAATAGAATGTTGACGCGCGCAATTATAATAACTTCCATATAACATTCTAATCTACAGAAACTAATACCATCAGAGAGAATGTACTTTTAAGTGTTTTCGCAGAATGAATCATATGCTTATTAAAATAGAAAATGGAAAGCGGAAGATGGTGTGGGGTAGAATATTCTGTCTAAGAAGAACTTAAGACAAATAGTTAAACTTGTAGTAAGTAGGGATTCGGTGGGGAGGGGATGATTATTTTAATTTATGATTAATTGTGTTGACAAGAATCTCAAAAGCTGCAAGATTACAAGAAAACTGACAATTAATAATTATTCTGTTGGTAATTACACTGCCAGGCATATTTATTATTACCTTTATCACAAAATCAATGCAAGACATCGAACACAATGCCTAGACCTTACAATTAGCCTATTAACTAACGCAAACAATGACTGAATTTAACGTTGCTATGATTCAGGAATTGTTAAATGAAATTAAATATTAAAGTTAACAAAATATGCAAGATATGTCGTGATAACAAAGATCAGCAATTAGACAATATGCACATGAACATGAAAATTAATCTCGGGCGCCGTTAATACAAGAAAACACTACGGAACTCGTGATAAGCAAGGGGCCTCCACGACACTTAATGTTCTGCCAAATATGCCGACTAGCTCAGAATGATTCTGTCACAGCCTCAGGAGCCAAACGAAGCATGACCTGGCGTGATCACATTACCATCTCGCAGACTGCGTCGATGGTGATTGCCGCACAGCCTATCACTGTGCAATATCGATCCTGCGATCACCGGGTACGATCGTCCTGCCTGGACGACAAAGATCACCAGCTAGCGGTGATAGTACGGTCACTGTACCACACCTTCCAGGGTCGAACCGTCTATCCCAGACCGCGTACCAGACCAGAATGTCTCCTCCACCAAAGGAAAAAGATGGCTTTCTCTTCTCCTCCCCGAAGAACATGCGGGGCAGAAAAATAAGCGTTGCTTTAACTCAAGAGAACCCCAACGTTATACTTCATTGGCGGGACAAGCTATGCTGAAATCACATGGTGTCACAGCTCGGTGCATTTTGCGAGCGTCGCGCTCCAGATGCGGGGGAAGCCGTGTGTCCTTCAAAGTTTGTGACCCCACCCCTAGGTGCAATGTCCCTGTCCTCTGAGCGGCCGTAACGGTACAAGGCACCTACCCTATTGTTCGGCGACGCACAGGCGGGAAGTTTTGCGGCAGGCAACCGGCGTTTGCCTCGCGGCCTCCGAACTCTGGATCTAACCAGCACTGTATCCAAGGGCATATCCAGGATCAGAACTAGAGGGGGGCAGGATTTGAACTAGGGGGGGGGCAACTCATTTTGGTTTCGAGGAAGTGGGGTGGGAGACTGAAACATGGCATTACAAATTCAAACTCAAACCCATTCAGGAAACTATTTTTAACATTGATTAATATAGTAACCAAACTACTTAATCTAAGGACCTACTATGTAGTTAATTAAGATCGTAAGTCAGTTAGTTTTTTATTTAAACATTAATTGTCTCGGATTTTCAATTTCAATAATTTTGTTTGGCAATATCTCATGGTGTTCTTTCACGAAATTTCGATGCACACTCATCAGACATAATCCAGTCAATCTTTCTCTCCCAAAGTGCTCCTCTGAACTAGTTCTTCACTCGTCGAAGCGTACTGAAGGCAACTTAATTTTTCTTCTAGGGGTTGGGGCAGCAGCCCCCCTCTGCCCCTCGCTGGATATGCCCATGACTGTATCACTTGAATATTTGCATCGGCTCCACTCCATATAAGTACCCTTGCATGTTAATAAAACACTTGGCTGCCCGATATCGGTAAAACTAATCTAATCTAGGACCTGAATAAATTAATGTAACAAAATACTCTGAATAATATAAAAAATGGAGAGTAACTAAAAGCGTCATACTAAAAACTACGCTAATTACTCTATAAATTATACTGTCGTGTTATCCTTCTAATGAACAGATTAGAAACAATTTATTACTTCTTAACTTCAAATATTTTGTAGTCAGTAAGATTTCGTTTTAATCTTTTTCGTTTATTTCCTAGTTTTAGCTTGTATAATTGTTGGATTCATGGGAACGTTTCTATTACGAAAGGAAATGGTAAAGAATCCTGACATTATTTTAAAGAGCTTAGATGTTTTTGAATTCAACAGTCCTCACTAGGTTCTTCTTAACGAATTTACAGAAATGAGTATTAATCCTTAAACAGTACATACAGTTTCTTGGTCCTTTATACTTTGTTGCGTTTTCTTTTGACCACTGCATATTATTAGTGGCGGATCGGATGTTGAAAATGATAAGGGTAATTAATAAGAAGAATGACTTGCTGATTGTAGGTGAAATTCTCCTTTTAATGTTTCCCCAAACACTTATTTAAAATCCTTCGAAAGAGACATAGAACTTATTTCGTAGAATGATAAATTTGCTGGACTAGTCGCCACTATTGACTGTGCAGAATTTACCCCTTCGCCTCGACCTACTTGCTACTGTTCCATGGTATATCCGTAGATGACAAGCGGCTCGAATGTTGTAAGCTAGAGATCTTTCGAATAAAACTTATCTGGCTCTTTACCATACTCCGCTGTCTCAAAGGAATGTATTACTTCATTTCTACGCTGAACATCTGCGTTTGGTGAACAATATAACCGAGCGTGGTGGGTGAGTTGTAACGCTCGGGTCTCGCCTTCAACACGGCGCCGGTTCGAATTCCAGTCAGGTCATTGAGATTTCCAGAAATCACTCCAGGTGAATGACGGAATGGTTACTTCAAAAAGCCATGGCCGAATTCCTTTTTGTTCCTGTCTCAAATCCTTTCCCATCCTCCAATGTTCTCGCTGTCGACAAGGCGTAAAGCCACGAGCGAAATAAACAAATAAATAAATATGTAATTCCCTTGCCTTCGTGCCGGCCTAGTGAAAAACTAGCTCGTTATTTAAAAGCTGCTTAAATTAAATTGCTGAGTAACTAATAGAAGTTACCATGACTCCGCAAAATGATAACGAAAAACGATAATAGGCAAGAGGAATTTATTTTCGCCCGTTGAGGGTTCCGTATGCACATAGTGAACAGGTATTTAACTCAAAAAGGAAAATAATTGAATAAAATAACACGTGATTTTCAAATACAGCTAATTATTAGTTTGGAGAAATTGTCTTTCAAATTTTGTTTGTAAATAAAACGAGAAAAATTCCAGTTGAATAAAATTATAGTTGATCTTAGCATAAGTTTTATCCATTTAAAAAAATAATTTTCGTCATATTCATCATCGGATTTATGAAATTCTGTATTGTCAGATACATACGATATTTTATTTAAAAAAATATTTGCTGAAGTATTAAATACCTTAAAGTTACACGTATAGTTTATTAGCAAAAACTGTTAACCCCAGAAAGATCTCTGAAGGTTGAAAATTTTTTTGGATCAGTAGTTTCGGAGTTAAATAAAGGGGGGAGGGGAAAGCATGGTATTTCTTAATGGTTTCTCACCAATAACATGCACATATAATGGAATAAAAATGAAAATTTCAACCGCTTTAAGAGTCTGGGATTTGCAGCCTTCATTTGATGTACATGAAGAATGTCTGATGAAATTTTTTCGTTCAGTCCCCTACTATAATCATTTTCAAGCTATACGATTTCTCCAAATTTTATGTCAAGGTTAGTAAAATCTTAGTTGTGCGCAGTAAAAACAAACGGAAAGACAAACTGACAAATGAAAGCATAAATACGGATTTCCTCTACCAATTAGGATGCCGAAGTAAGACTCTGGTTGCTTAATGCCAATCAAAGCTAAATTTATGCAAGAGTATGTCCATCTCGTTGACTTAGCATCAAAAGTCTCCTCCTTCTTATCGACGTTTCGACCAAAGCTCCGGTATTCTTCAGGGGAGTACTCTCCAGCTGAGTCTCAAGAAGACCATAGGCTTTAATTGAATCGTCGGGAAGAATTAGGTTGTTCGGAAGTAGCGAAGTTATTTACAACATCATAACGGTTGCGAAAACCGTAAAATCTTTTATAACTTTCCATCTAGTTTCCTCGCTTAGTTATGCAGTTTTTTCTTAATCATTCGAACAATATGCTCTGCTATTGGAACTATAGGGTATAGTTGATAACATCTAATAAATATTAAAGTAGATAATATCGTTCATAGCCTGCATAGTCATCTTTTGAAAAGATATTGTAATTTAAAGTTTTGAAATTTTTTAAATATGGAAAATAACATTACCTACTGTGTTTAGCTCGTTTTCTGTTTCCTGCCTAGTAAGACTATTCTGGTTGGTGCATCACCTTAGATAAAGCTTTAACGACAGCACCACGGTGGACTTTAAAGTATTACCAATTTCGCAGTCTCTACACTGTCATCTCAGGTTTTTGTGGATTACCTATACTGGTTTCGGCTTGAAAAACAAATATTTATATAGCAGAATGCCAAAACTCACAGTTTTGAAACAGCTTACGTGATTGCCCAACGTACCTAGTTTCCTTCCAGTGGCCCAGATCTTCCATGGTAACTTCAGTTTTAAACAGAACATTAAAAAATTATCTTTTAATCCCATTCACTCTAGAATTATTTCTTTAAAGGAAGTATTTCTAGAAGGGTTTCATCGGTTTGATTGTCAGGACCCCGTTGATGGCAAAATTAAATCAGTTTCTTCTGAGACGTAACTTGCTTACACTTAAAGATAAAACTGAGAGATTTTTATGTGAAGTTTATAACAAATGAAAGGCACGCCTACTAATAAACTATTTTTGTAACAGGTGACGTTCAGGCTCAAATCAACTTGCGTCTTGAAGTGTCCCCGGCGCTTACAACAGTGGGGTTCAGTTGGTTAAGGGGCGTGAGTGGTTGTTGAGAGCTCTCAGGCAAAGTTTTGCTTTGTTATTAATGTTCAGATGCCATTACATTCCCTGGTTCTGGTTCCACGTTAAGCTGTAGGATGGGCAAGGTAGGTTACGTGACTACGACAGTTTTGGATTACGCAGATGAAATGAAATCGCACGAAATTACGAGTATTATTACGGTCATACAATATAGCCAAGGACTGGAGCCCCTTCCATTAGTTGCCTTGAAGATATTATTAGAAAGTTTCATTACATGTGACTATAACGTGTGCGTGGGATTGATATTTCTTGTGAGATGTGCGCAATATCTGCCAGAAATAGTACACACTGCAGCGAAAGATTGGTCCGTGCTATGCAAAACACAGAGCCGTGCACCAATTGAATACGGAGAGCGGGCGCATTGCTATGCATGAGCGTGACTCGGAGATGATACCGCGATACCGGAGAGCGAACCGCGAAGAGGAAAGAGACCAGCTTCACTCAATATTATTCTCTTTTCACGACGTTTTTTATCTGTTGAATTGGTAGCAGCAAGGAATCATATCTCATGCCGTTTGATGTGCATCCAACCCGGTAAATTGCATCGCCACTGCTCAGTGTTAAAGGGTAAACGAGCTGAACATGACGTTCCGTTATTTCATTTAGGCTTTTGTAGAATAATTTTTACTATGTACCACATGAAATTTGCGTATATGGCTTTTCAAAGATATCATAAAAGGTGATAAGTGAAATATAAAAACTATAGTCGCTAGAAATTTTTTTAAGTGTAAGTTTGATCCAAATAAATACTTTCTATTTCGCGCCTGGGTCGTGCGGTCTTACGTAAACAAATTCGGATGATCTCACACATATTAAACGACAAAACACAATATATTAGCATTCGTACCGCCAAAACCTTTCGTAGCAAGTAAAGGATATTATTCACGAGTAACCTGTGAACAATACTCAATGAATTTGGTCAGTCAGGATATCGACAGTTGGCCACGCGATGTAAAACATACTGACTCAAGTGTTCGTGACTCCACAATCACATTTTTTTCACAAATTAAAACAAAGAATCTGGAACACATGGGCTCCAGATTCATGTTTCCCAAATTAAGGTACACAGGATGCCGCATAAATAGTGGTACTGAATTTAAGAAGGAGGTGAAGACTGCGTAGGCATCTATAATCTCAAATGTCATGATGAAGTAGTAGTAGAGATACAAGAAATGGATGGAAACGTGGCAGAGATTGAAAGGAAATCATTTATTCCATTTCATAAGGAATTGTTTTCGATGAATAATGATACACCACTGGATTGCAGAACATGGTCGAAAGCTCCAAGATTTTATTGTATATCAACAGCAGCGCAGACGATTGTTGTGACCAGATCCACTTCAGTTGTTTCCTACACAACAGATTTAAGTTCTCTTAAAATGATAATAACAAAACAAAAACAAAAAATCCAGGCCACTTAAATATGGAGAGTATAAGAGCCCACCACCACGAACATGCGCCCTTGTGAACTGCGTCGCTTAGTGACGAACGGTGGATTCCTACGCAATTTTGACGCTCTACACCTCCCCTTCAGTATTTGTTGGATTATCCCTGGTCCTTTCGCTGACAACGTAGCTATTAGGGTTTTCCTCTGCATTATCCACAAAACTCCTCGGTTCAAGACATCTATTTCGTTAATATTTCGAGACGACTTCATCGATTACTAACATTCTTCTCTAGTTAACGTCAACACACTGTGACTGGAACAACAGGTGGGAGGAGCTGTTAATATGGGTCCTACTGTATCGTATCACCGGTCGCCTACGCCTTTTATTGACTTCAATGTTGCGAGCTACGAAGATTCAAGAGAATACCTCCACCGCATTCAAACTATAGGCAACAAATGTAATCGTAGGCTTCCGCGGCCAGAGTCAGTTGATTCTTGGCTGTCCGGGTGGCGCCGCGTCATGTTTCTTGAAACCGACGTTTCGACCCTCATTCTGGGGTCTTCTTCCAGGGCAGAACTGGAAGAAGACCCCAGAATGAGGGTCGAAACGTCGGTTTCAAGAAACATGACGCGGCGCCACTCGGACAGCCAAGAATCAACTATAGGCAACAAATTTTGGCCTTTCGGCTTGTACCGCACAAACGTATCATTACGTAACGGACAACAAAGCTAATTGTGGAAACCATTGTAAGTAAAGGTGAGGTAAACGTCATGTAGCACCATTACGATGCTCCAGAAAACTGTTCGGTGGATATTTTTGCGGCGATGTTCATTTTACTAAGAGAATCCTGTATTATTACAAAAAGATTAAAATAAAATTAATGCAAACTGAGGGAAAAGATAATTAATGATTATGTAAGTATGTTTTGTTTTTGATTACGGATTTAAGGCTTGTAGAATTTATTAGAACCGGAAAGGATGGGAACAAGGAATGGGAACTGACTCTGCCATGAAAGAATCATATCAGTGGAGAGGAAACAATGGAAAATCGGTATCTCATAGGACGGACAGAGGATTGAAGTCGCATCCTCCAAGAATGTCAAGTAGGAACGTTAACCGCTTACCCACCAGATCGTAACTTTTAATGAGTTTCTCTGATCCTGAAACATTCAGCAGTTGAATAATAATACTAAGTATTTCATTATATAAATTTTTGAACTCTTCTTCGAAAGCTGTTAAGAATTTATATAAAACCCGTGGGAAACTATGCAAACTAATTATGTTGTTATTTTTATTTACGACATGCGTTCTAGCAACGAATCTGTGTGATAAACTATTCTGCCGATAATAAATGCAACGAAATTTAATCTTGTAATATTTTCGTTTAATGGTCCTGGTTTAAAACTAATTTATGCATCATTCAATTTAGCATTTAATGGTCATAAGTGAAATGAATGGCTGTGTTAATTACTTTTTAGTCGATGACCTTTCAAATTTGTCGTTGAATGAGCCATTTTACATAACGAGCGTAGGTGTAGCAGGTATTGTCACATTAGTTTGACAGGCTCTGGCCTGTTCATAATTCTTGTCACGCGCCGGCGTCTTAATTTTTTTGGTCCATCTCTCTCTTTCTCGGTTCATTGAGCTGAGCTCATTATTCAGTCAACAGTCACCTTTCACCTTATTCATTTATTAATGGCATCGGTATTCTTAAAAAAAAAAAAAAAAAAAAAAAAAAAAAAAAAAAAAAAAAAAAAAAAAAAAAAAAAAAAAAAAAACAGGATCAAACTCTTAGTTTTACATTGTAAGTCCATTATTCAGAGCAGAAGGAAGCTCTTTTACCGTTGTATCTATCTTGAGCTTAATAAACTGGTGGCCTACAAAGACCATATTACTGAATGTTCAATACAAAATACCAATAATACGTGAGTATACACACTCTTATTGGTAGCAGCTTCACAAGGTTTCCCATAACCTACGTATTATCGTTTGTGGTTTGAGGCTTGAAACTAAAATTATTAAATCACGGACTAGGGAGTTAATATTATTTGTAATGTGATTTGGTTAAGGGAAAGCATAGTTTATGGACCCAATGACAAAAAATGGGAAGATGATTGTACAGGAATATTATGGATTTTACAGCGGCCTGGAGAGAAGTCTGTTAGAATATGGCAGACCTACGCCATCGGAACGGCGCCTACCCTTCAACATATTTGCCAAACCACACACAAGGATACAGCACTGTGCCCAGAAAAATAGTTCCACTATTGCCACAATACTAAGCCACCAATGGAGAAATCCCACAATCATCGTAAAGTGACTGGCTGTAATAATTTTACAACGAAAATGCTGGAGAAAATCGGAGAGAGATGACACGACCATGATGGTTGATACAGTACAAAGCAAAGTGAATAGTTTGCCTGGAAAGTATCCAGAGAAATGTTTTGGTGCCGGTCTTCGTTATCAAGCTTAGATAAAGCTGTACTTTGATAGGGAAATAAGTTGTAGTTTTTCCCAATATTAAATACATGGCTGTGGATAAATCAACACGAGGAGACGCTGCGTTATACTTTCCGTACGCGCATAGCACGTATAACTAAAGAGTACATTTGGGAGGAGCAGACCGAACTGAGAATCAGAACAGACAGGACAGAACAGTACAGGATGAGGGGAGATGAATGGAAGATAAGGTCTCCGACACATACTTGTGACGGGATTCCATCTGGCCCCTGTCGCAGACAAAAGTAAATCACATCAAGATTACTGAACAATAGGTCAGTCTATAGTTTTAACCATTGCGCCATCATATCACAGTACCATATCACACCCGCAAGATTAATTGCCATAATGCTGAAATGATAAATCCCTGACGTAAGGGATGTATAACTGCATTTCGGAGTTTTAGCCCCGATAATATGGGTTAGATTATTTGCCGGTATAAATATCTTTATAAGGCCGGAGTGAATGCATAAATTCGATAATGTATTTATTTTAATTATTATGACGTAACTCAAAATTGGTTTCATGACTTTGTTTAACTATAAGGAGCCACACAATAGTTAATTTTAATGTAAAAATTGGGACGAAGTAAATAATCTTACTAAGGAATTGGACAAACCAACGGTGTAATAATGTCAAATGTGAAGACCAAACAAAGGTAATTTAAATATTATATTGTTTGAAAGCATACATTTAATATTTAAATAAAGGTTAAATTCATTTTATAAAGTTAGTTTTAAAGTTATTCGTTTCAAAATCCCTTTTCACGAGTTATTAATATTTGATTAATTTTTTAATCATTATTAAAATTATTTATTTAATTAATTAATAATTGCTGTAGACCTCTAATTCAAAAAAGCAATAAACCAGAGAGATCATTACAGGCTCTAACCAATGTTCATAACTGTTTTATAGTTTATTCCTGCTGAGAATGGTGCCTGTCTAATTTGATTGTTGAAAATGTTTCATTTTATGGGTTTAATGATAAAATAGTATTAACATAAAAATATTATCCTCAAAGTACCTTTTCAGAATCTGAAGGTTTATTTAGAGTAGACACGAGAGAAATTAATAATTGGTTGTTCCCGACATTTCACACAGCTACGGTTCTTTGTCAGAGAAAAACAAGGTACCTATCCCACATTTCTAGCAGACGGAATTTTCCAGATTGGTGTTGAAATTTCCTATCTATTTCGCATTTACAAGTTGTTCATCTCCACGATGAACGTTCAGTTTACCGAACAATTGTCAGAAAGAGATGGAATGGTACACAGCTGATAACAGTTTCATTACTAACGAAGCTGATAGTAGTGTCCGTACTTCTATCTTAAAAAAGAAAAGTGAACTTTATTGCGAATCGGATAATTAGAATTATTTTGGTCGAATTAGTTACGATACAGGTAATGCTATGAGTTATTTAACTGTACGTAGAACGATACAAACTATACACATTCCGTATAGTAATGACTAGTGATAATCTCATACAGCGATGTGAGACTATAAATCAGCGAATAATACATAGGACTAACCAATTGTTGGTAACATAATAGAAGTGGTAATGTTTTAACCAACGTTTCTCCTTGTTCTTATTTGCCGAAACTCACTATGTTCGGATGAAATTAATATCAACCAATTGTGCTCATTAATTCGGTCGGTGACCAGAAGTTACTATGTGTTAGAAGTGGGTAAGAAATTTACCGATGTGGGCGAGCGGTAGCGTATTGACCTCACATTCCGGAGGACGAAGGTTCGAATCCCTGTCCGGGCAGCCAGACATGGTTTTTCTATTGTTTCCCCAAATCTTTCCAGATGAATGCTGGGAGGTATCCTTCAAAAAGGCAATGGCCGAATTTCTTCGCGTTCCTTGTCCCCAGGCTTTTCCCGCCTCTAATGACCTCGATGTCGACGAGGCGTAAAGTCACAAGTAAAAAAAATATAAAAATTTACGCTTAGTGAACTTTGAATAATTAGAATTGCCACCATATTTTCCTTGTAAACTCACCAACTCTAGGTCTATTATAAGGATATTTAATGTAAATATATTCTATTGCTATCTGAAGTCCGATAGCTTAATATGATCATCTGAATAATACCAAGAAGCCCTAAAAACTATAATTGTAAATTCAGTATATCGTCGATACAGAACAGTATTGAAGTGAACTGATGAGCTGTGTCCAGAATATTGCCCGTGTCAACGTACGTTGCATTATAATCTGTGAACAACTTGACTGGCTCTATATTTCAGGTTTTTATGTGAGCTCACACAAACGGACCACTTAGTCTTAGAAGACAACAGGTGGCGGCAATCTTGAGAGGCAGTTTGCTGAGTCTGCGGTCCCACAGAGAGGCTCGTTGGCAATAACAACATTAAACTACCTCCCGCAGGCGCCAGGGCAAAGTTACCACAAACGACGTTACCGACAAACTGCGTCCTTACCGCACGCCCACCAGAGGTAACGCGCTCAAGACGGTACACCTCCAACAGGAAACTCAGCTCGTATTAAAATTTATAGTCAGGAGTTTAGGCTTTCATCAACGTTCCGGTCTGTATGCCAAGTGAAACATTCGTACTTGCTATTTCTAGCATGATAATATCGAATTAAAGTTTTTATTTAAACTGTATTAAGGTGTACAGACGATATGAAAAACTTATAGTATTTCTTCTCTGACCTACAGTTATTCAGGTACTTAAGGTATTGACGTAAACAATTATTCGTATATTCATTTACGATTCGAGCACAAAACTGAAAATCTTTTGAAAAAGCATTAAAAACACATGTCTGTCTTTGCACATCAGATATAGTTAAAGTAGAATTAATGGCCATTTCGATGTCGCAAAACGATTTATTCTGTATCAGATGAAGTGAGGAACTATTTTCATCTTTAATACAAAAGTAACTTGCAAAGGAACATTCAAGAGTTGAGAGAGAGCATCCAAATGGATTCACTTTATGACGACACACTGGAGTTCGTGTTAAGGCACGAATATACTTATCGCTGAGGCACAGCACAGGAAAAACTGATTACAGTGCCGTCGGTTTGGCATGCTGCAGTCGCTAGGGCTGTGAGAGCCTCGTTCGCAATGCACAAAGGACTGGTCAACTTTCCACTTCCACCACGTCACTCACAGACTGGAGTGGCTGTTTACTCTAAGTGTGCTGAGAGCTTATGTAGTCTGCTGTATCCTTTTGACGTGAATATGTCTTGCCCGATAGGAACGTTGTAGCATCCAAAAAATATCGGCGATATGAAAACTATCCAGTTAGAAACGACAAGTACTAAAAAACAGTGCATCTGAGGGCAGAAGGGTAAATGGCACGCGACCGAGGAAGCTTCAAATAAACAGGAATATTATCTAACTGTAACTGCCCTCAGACCCAACCGATTTTATGAACTGATATCTGTATAATTTTCGTGTAATTAATTGTGAATTTGTGTAAGTAACATTGTTTTATTGAGAGAAACTATTTAAATGCTTTTAATATTATCAATGACAGTATTATTTTGATTAAAAGTTTGTAATTCTAAGTGCTGATGTGAGCAACACTGTTTGGAGGACAATTCTCAATGATTTTGAATGGCTTATGTTGATAATTTTGTTTGTAAATACCTCTAAATATCTTCAATTTTCATTTCAGTGTGTTTCATGATGATTGTGAATGATTTTGTATGGTTTCTGATTGTTTTAATGAGATTTTAATTGTTAACGTATTGTTAGCGTTCGAGAAAGGTCAGTCGGAAATCTTTGAATAATTCTGGATGTTTCTAAAGTGTCTGTTTAAGTAGTTCGCGGTAGTGTGTGAGTTAAATCGCTGGAACATTCGTTTATGTTTTTACTTGGAAAATGATTCTTCGTAGTAGTTATTTCAAGCAACTAAATACTTATCACATTTCTCTCGTCTGTACAATGCGGGTAAGGGATGCCATTGATAGGGTAACGAGACGGCGTACCCTGCTTGTTATCACTTGCCTTGAGCCAAAATAATATTGTTTCATATAAATTATCTTATTGAAGACTATTTGGGATCGTTATCAGCCTGGTAAAAATAAATTAAAAAAACTGTCATACTTTGAGACATACCATGGAAAATCTATATCTGGATGGCCGGGTGGGGATTTGAACCAACGTCCTACTGAATGCAAAGCCTGAATGTCACCTCTAATCCAATATACCTCATAGTTCATAGTTGAATATAGGAGTATAGAACCCTCCTACTATCATATTAATGCTTAGGATGGCAATGAACAGCAGTTTTACAGTGTCTGATACTTGGAAAATTCTGGAAAATAATGTTTGTTATCCATTCTAAATCAGACTCCGAGAATCAAATTCATAGCCGTGTGTTAGAGCAATTACAAACTGGTTACATTGCAATAGCTACACAACATCGTCTACTTAAAACTGGTATTACTGTAGTCTGAAAAAAAAATACCCCTTCAACAAAGCGAAATCATATTTCTCTCTATAATTCCACTGCGAATGTTGATAAGAACAGTGGTTATACACGCACGTGTAGTCTACGGTATCTTCAATCACTTCCTTCAATAATCCACGAAGAATGAACTTAAATCACGATTTTATAACAAGTGAAACATTTCCGTTACAAACAGACATATTAGCATAATTAGAATAAAAGTGGAAGTAATTTGTAATTGTAATATACACTGATTGCCAAAATAATCATCGCATCTTGAAGGAGACATTGAAATGACTT
The DNA here is from genome assembly GCA_031002005.1 of Vandiemenella viatica. Classification (NCBI taxonomy): domain Eukaryota; kingdom Metazoa; phylum Arthropoda; class Insecta; order Orthoptera; family Morabidae; genus Vandiemenella; species Vandiemenella viatica. The sequence continues at coordinate 203,285,278 of JARYHS010009186.1, forward strand.
CGAATTAAGCGGAGATTCGCAAACAGTTATAAAAATGAATAACTATTGTAAAACAAATGAACTTTACAGGCATCAGAAGTGGCATGTTGTGTACGATAATCCCGTAGTTGGTCCAACGGCTGCTCCAGTTCCTACAGAGCCGCTGATGGATAAAGCCACCGTCCTGGCTGATTCCATACATTTCCTATAAACAACAATTTTATAAACAAAGCGGTCGAAGACAAGATGTTGACAGCAGAAAGATGGGAACGAGTGGTTTCCAAGTCCTGTACTATTAGAAATGCTGACGAAGGGATGCACGAGGAAGGATTGGTATACAAAATCTTGTAAATATCCGTTGTGGGGTGGCAAGGAATCGACGTAGTAGGTGCCGGTTATGGAGGGCGTGCAAAGGAGATCTTGTCTGAAGAAATTACCGCTGAACACTTTCAGCAATTGATAGTATACAGCAGTGGGGTTCTGTGTTGTTTGTAGACGGAAGTTGGTTGGAAAGAGTATTCGGAGTGCATAGGAAATACGTTGTTGATCAGATGAACGTGGATACTGGGAGAGTGTGGGAGAGCGATTAGGAAATTCATTCTGAACTGCTTGATAAAACAATAATTACAGTTTAGCAAAAACTTTATTGCATCTGTTCCTGTGATTTTGTTCACTGGGACGCGATTCGAGCTCAAGTCGAGGTATCTTTAGCGGTCCAATAATTTCTTTATATTTCTGCTCTGATCACCGGAGCCTTCAACAAATATTCGACATTTCCGTTCCCGTGTGTCACATCAGTAACTGACTGTTTTGTGAGATAACTACCACAGACAAATCCAGATGCCCTCTGTTGCAGTCCCTCCATCTCCAGCATTTGAAATGCACAATAACCATCAAATAACCGGATGGAAGATTTGTAGCGCAGCTTATTTACTTCCCAGATATATCTCTTCTCTTAAAGGTAAATGATTTCGAACTTTTTATTCACTACCCTGACCACATGCACTGTCTATCTAGCTTAACATTAATTAGTATACCCAAACGTTTATACTTTCTGCCTTTTGGTTTCAATTTACACTCCAATATGAAATCATGAACTTATATGAAGTATAAAGCCCTGGTCTTCTCGGCTGTGAACATAACAAGCTTTCCATTTTCGGCATTTATCGCCTTTGGTTGCTGACCTGTCCAATCTACAGCCTTTACAAATCCCTCTGTAGCTATTCAAAATCTCTTTACATAATCCTATTACACAGTGTTATGCCATCTGCGAACAGCCTAACGTCTGATTGTCCATTAAAATAATGACTGAACTTGCCGCTAGCAGTAGGCCTATTAATTGCGGCAAAGCGGATTCAAATCTGACTGGTGCTATGTATTCAGGAAGTCCTTAATCTGAGTGATTTGATCAATCTATATTTAGGAACTGTTTCCCACTATGACGTTTTAGAGATTAGTCCAAAATTCTTTCCCATCTTACTGTGAGCTTACTCAACCATCAACTGTTTGTTGTTTGCACATGTATAAGAATAATCTATAAAATTAGTTTGAAAATCTTCCTCTTCATAAAAGTTAAAAAAGAACGCTTAATTTTTTCAATTTCTTCAGTCTTCACGTCTTCTAGTAAACCTTCATCATTTTTAACTGCATATTTGAAATAGAGTTTTACAATTGGCATTGAATTGTACTAATTAATAACGGCTACTGAGATTTAAATGCTATATTCTGAACATTCACTGTTTCCAAAATTCAAACCAGCATTCTTCCATATTATGTTCTCTAATTGTTCACCATAATCTTTTCAAATCACGGTCCACATTTCATCTTTCTTTCTCCTTCTACGAGGTTTAAAATTACATTTCCTCTATATTTTTTTCGTTTATAATTTTTTTCATCTTACGTGGTACCCACTTCTATTAACAATTTTTTCTAATGTGTAAGATTATTTAATACATTTTTTAATCTTTATTAATTTTTAATTAAAAACATTGAAAACCAGTTTCAGAAAATATTTAGTCAGCTTATTTTAATAAAAAAATCTCAGCCGATATGAATTGTTATACTCACCACTTGAAATGGGAAGTCTGAATGACGGAACTCTTATTTTTCCACATATACACAAAAACAGAAAGGAATAGGTTTATCGACGGTGGAATCATTAGAGCCGATATTGGATGTATGACAGTGAACCGGAAGGAATTCCACGATTGCATTTATTGTAGAGGTTTCCAATCTGGGGTCACGGACATTAAGTAGACGTGGTCAAACAGTGCGTTGTAAATTGCGGAAGTTAATGCCGAAAAGAGTGTATTCACTGCACATCTTGACACCGAAAGCGGAGAGTGTTGAATTCACTAACAATTATAGAAATGGAACGTTCCTTACGTGTAGCTCCAAATACCAGTCTGAGTTTAGAGTCTGTTGATACGGTCATAATCAAGTCAGAAAACCTTTCATACGACTCGCGATTGTACAAATGAAAGACCCGACACTGCACTGTATATTGATACGTTTATTCCGAGTTGCTACTGCCATCTGGAAATTTGCATCATCCTATCCGATGAAACTTGGCACTTCGGTCTATGTCTTACAGTTGATTGTATTTATTGAATAAGGATATCACGATTTTAATGACTATGGACATATTTACATTTATATAAATCAATACGCTTAAGAGTTTTGTGCCATAACCACTAACCAGTTTCAACGGTGTAATGATTTTTCGACCTACTTTTAGTTATATTTAGTAGTAATTAGTGGGGTGTCAGCAAAATGTTAGTGTAATTTACTAAAAATGCTTACAAAAATTTTCGAATATTAAAATCATTTACGAAGTGATTCATTAATTTTTATAATTCTTGGAATATTTTTAAGCAAATTATCAAGTTTTTTTTGGTTTATCCTTCATTCATTGACAAGCTTCACGATTCCTTGGTTTAAAGCTATATTCCTATAGGCTGTGGCTCTCGTTTTTTTAATTTATTTATTTTTAAATTTGTTACTATTAGTGAATTTGTTGTGAGATTGTTTTGGTGCTTCTCGAGAGGCAGAAAAAATCTGATGCAATTAAATTTCTTTCAAATATATTTCTTTCTAAACTTCTTCGAAAGAATACCCATTTTCTTAACTTTCAAAAGATCCTAATTTAATTTAGGAATAAATATTAGAAGTATATCAAAAACCTTTTTTGTGGAGGCTTATAATGTTTCGACGAATGCTGGTGGTAGTTTTAAAAGTTTCTCCCAGAAATTAAGTTGTGAATCTGATTCGTTATTGGTGTCTCGTCCCCGCAATATCACTGAAAGCGGAGAACCGTGTTTCCGCTACAAAAGCTGCTGCTGGAATTGCATTCCGGCTTTGAAAGCAAACCTACGTAAACAGAGCAGAGCGAATAAGTTTCATGACGACAGTTTCCCGTGCGGGCTAATGTGCTACAAAGCAGACGCAACTCGTGTCTATAATTTCATGAGCAGTTGTATTACTTTACTTTGAACCAGTGTCCAGTGAATATTCATACCGTTCTTGAGCGGTGCGTGTTAATGTCAGGGCGTGTGAGTCGCCCTGACGGAAGACTTCAATTCGTATGGAAACGCGGAAACTCCATTACTGCCGGCCTTTGTTCTACGCTCTTTATGCATAACGAGCCGCTGGAGAAGAGACACTGAAAAAGTTGCTAATTCACTGCATAAACACCGGGTTGTTTAAATTAGAATGTCCCTGCGCAAACAGAAAAGACTCGCTAGAAGTTCTCTCCAGCAGGACTGACTGCAAGCGGATGGGTTGAACTCGAGCCGGTTGGTGCTCCCATTTTCATTTTACCCGTAGGAAAGCGCGTAAGTGAATAAATACAGAAAGACCTTAGTAGTATATTAGCGAATAGGAGTGAGGGTCCCTGCAAACAGCGTGGGAGAGCTCGTCCAACACAAGTTTTTAGTTGTGCCTTCTGACAGTATCAACAAAATGTAATCCACGACAAGTTCTTATCTGACTCTCCCTTGCTTTTAAAACAGTTTAAATGATTCTTCAGGAATATCTGTGAATAATTATTAAAGAGGTTTGTTACCACAGCTGGGCTATTAATTGCATTAAATTAAATTAAATTAAATTTCAATGGAGCGAATGCTCCGGTGGCAATTTCCCGAAACACACATCTTCCCCCTTTTCTGTATCCACCTACATTTACCCTTTACAAATTTTAGCTTTAAATTCTTTCAACGTTTTTGGCAAATTAATCATTTCTCTTGGAAACTTATTCCAATCCCTGACACTAACCTAAAAAAGAAAATCTTCCTACATCCTTCTGCCTGAAATGGAGTGTCAGCTTGTGGTCATGGTCATCTTTTCCCTTCCATGCATTACTTTCAATTCTTACACCAATATTTTTCGATGCCGCATCACCAATATACGCCTTGTACTCTCCCATGATCCTCTTCACCCTCCTTCTGTCTTAAAATGAGTACCATTCCAGCTGTTATCTGTTATCTGTTACTGATTGCGTTCTGCGATAATTTCCAGAAACAAATCTAGCAGCCCTTCTTTGCAACTTCTCTAAGTCCCGTATTTGACACACAAAATGTGGGTCCCATACTACACTACCATATTCAATCAAAGGTCTGACCAAAGTTATGTAACCCAGTTCCTTTACTTCTCTCGTACATCCCCTCATTATTCGTTATTATATACATGCCTTTGATTGTGAAAACTTTTAACATAACTAAAATAAAATGTTTGAACGTTCTTCTGAGGGCATGTTTGCATATACGAGTATATATATATACATATATATATATATCACTTTGTTTGCCCCGCATATAAAAATGTGTAAATAAATTACATAATTCCGCTATATACATGCCCTATAATCATTTGCCAATATAAAAGAATGATGTTTTCCTTCCACATTAAAGATGTAAACACCTGATTATTATGCTGCGATGCAATTTGAAGTTTTTCTTGCTTTATACGGGAGTCTAGAAATAACACTCACTGGTAGTGTGAAATCGCTACTTTCTAAATTATAGCAGAGTGTACTGGTCAATAGTTATTTAAGTCTGTTTTTATGTATCGTTTATTTAATGTTTTCTTTTAAAGTAGTAACTTGACTAACAACTCTACTTTCAGATGAAATATTGCATTTAGAATTTTTTGTTCGTGCTTTAATCTCTCGTTTATGACGTGTGTGATTGATGTTACTATCATTTCTATTGCAATCTGAATACATTAAATGAGATTCATTTGCTATCTTAATCCGTTCTCTTTCTATCATTTGGTTTTTACTCCTTTATTGTAACATTCACATCTAATTTTACTATTATAAGTTAATTAAAAGAACATTAGTTGCCTTTTGTTAGAAGAACTTTTACTAAGTATTCTGTTCAGTTATGTGAGATTAGTATGAGTTTTTTCTTCCGTAACAGATTACTGTGAAGCAATATTCTATTTTTTTTTTCTACGAATACCGAAAAATAAAATAAAACAAGTTAGTGGATTAATTGTTCAAAATGATGTACCACACTGTAATGCTGTAAATTGTAATTCAAACATAAATTTTGCAACTTTAAAATAATGTTTCTTTGATTTCTTCCATGTCTTTGTTGTAATATGCTACGTAGGTATTTATATAAGCAGATTATAAGCCAAATATTCACATCTGGTCTTCCACATTGAGCTAATGGGTTAGAACAGATATTTAAACCAAATTCTTCAGCTGCTAAACAAAAAATGCTTTAGTGAAAGAGCTTTAATGTAGACAAATTACTGGACTGGAGATCGTTTGAAACGTAAAAATGTTCTGGATTAATTTCCCGTCTAATAAATTGCCACCAATATCGTGCACGTGTTCGGTAACCGAAGATTTAGTACCAATTATGTATGTCATCTGGTAATGTCTGTAGAAATGTAGCTCGGGTATTGACAAAACTGATTAAAATCTGCAGAAATAATTGCGCTTCCTGATTAATACTTAGCTGCAAGTTTTCAAGTCCTTTTAAAGGCAATAAAAATACTTCAATTAGTCTTGTATAAGAAAACAAAAAAGCTCCTCATTTAGACCCTATTGTTGTATGGATCCCATTATCTGTCTTAAGATACATATTTTCTCCGTCTTTTTATAAAAAAAATGGTTCTTTCTAATCAACATCTTATTCTCACTCTTGGAGTATTGGAAAAATCTGTGAGTAAAAATGGCACAATGCTTTCATCCTCAGCTCTGACGCATTTTCTGTAAAGAAAGTACGAAATAATTAAAAGGCTACAAATATCGAGGTGTGAATATTTAGAAAACAATGATATTATTAAATGTTTAAAGACATCGTACAGTGACATTGTATCATTTCAGAAATTGTATTTAAATTCTTATTTTTTTTTTTACTTATGGCTTTACGCCTCCTCGTCGACATAGAGGTCATTTGAGGCGGGATGGGAGTGGGGACAAGGGAAGGAATTTGGCCATGACCTTTTGAAGGAAGCATCCCGTCAATCGTCTGGTGTGATTTGGGGACACCATGGAAAAACCAAAACTAGATGCCCGGACGGTGATTCGAACCGGTATCCTCCCGAATGCGAGGCCAGAACGTTAATTGCTTACACATCACGCTCCGTTTAAATTCTTAAGGACTTCTCAATATCATTAAGGATTTGCCCGTTTGGGGCCGTGTCGGCATCTGCTCAGGTTAGAAACTCTTGTGCGGAGGACAGCCAATGAGACGGCTTCGTCACTAGCTTTTTGAAGGTCTGATTGGGACACGTTGATTACGAGTTGCAGACATTACAAAAAATAAACTATTGTTTGGATCTCGCCACAAGAACATGTGGTATCTTGTTGTTCCGCATGAAGTGAGTGATAGTCTCTCTTATTCTACTCTCAACCTTGCTATCTCGGTAACTACGTCCCGCCGTGTATCTCCACCTTTGCGTCAGTCAACGGTCTGAGGCTACCTTTTTTTTTTTTTTTTTGTAACTGCTTTACGTCTCTTTTTAACATCGAGGTCTTTAGAGATGGGAAAGGATGGGGGGCAAGGATGGGGGCAAGGAATGGGAAGGAATTCGACCATGGCCTTTTGAAGGAAGCATCCTGGCATTTTGCCTGGAGTGATTTGGGGAAACCATGGAAAACCCAAATCTGGATGCCCGGACGGGGATTCGAACCGCCGTCCTCCCGAATGCGAGGCGAGAACGCTAGCCGTTACACCGTCCCACTCGGTGAGGCTACCTGTGATGAGTCGGCATGTGCGCTGTCTTATCTTGATTTTTGCCACTCAGTACAGCATACTCTGCAGCGAATTTGCATTTTGCAACGGTAGACGTGCGGGTGACACTTGGATTAGCTCCCCAGCTTCTCGATCAACTTTCTTAAGCTATCGTTGCGTGATTGTACATTCATCTTGACGTAGCAGCAATGATTTTTAAAAGTGCTACATGTGTCAAGAGTTACGCCTAATTATTTTGCATTATCGTTGTGTTGCAAAATCACTCCATTCGAGATCACATACAGCTTTCGCTTAACATGTTTGTCACGCATGTGATTTTTTAGTTCAAATTAAATTAAAGACATCATAACGAATTGATTTTCCGAAAAAGCTTTTGATACTGTTAGCTGGGACAAAATGTTCAAAATTTTAAAGAATTGAGGTCTAAAATCTCGAGACAGAAGAATATAAATTATGTAAGGTTCAAGTTGTTATAATAAAAGTAGATAATCATGAGACACATGCAACAGTTAGAAGGTGTTTAATACAAGGTTGTAGTCTATCCCCATAAATATTCAACATGTATACAGAGCAAGCAATGAAGGATATGAAAAAAAAAAAAATGGATGTGGCACAAATGTTCAAGGAGAAAAAAATCAATATGATACAATTTGCTGACGACATTGTCTTGATAACAGAAATGGCTGAGGATATTGAGAAACAGAATGGCGTGAACAAAATACTGAAAGAAGAGTTGGGACTAAATATAATACAAAACAAAACAAAAGTGATGAAATGTTGCAGAAGTGATACCAATAATAGTTGATTAAACATAAACATAGGATCAGATGCGACTGGAGAAGTAAGTGAAATCAGCTACTTGATGTTGAAAGCAAAATAGCAATACAAAAATAGCCTTCATGAAAAATAGGAATCTTTCAGTTTCAAATGTTGACCTAGGAATTAGAAAGAACTTTCTAAAACTCCGTGTGTGAAGTACAAAATTTTATAGTAGCGAAACACGGAATTTAGGAATACCAGAACAAGGAAAATTGAACCATGGTGCTATATAAGGATGCTGAAAACTAGGTTGACACATAAAGAACGAAATTAACGAGTTTTGTAAATGATGGGTAAGAAAAAAAGATTTGAAGAGGTTTACAGAAGGAAGAGACAATATGGTAGGTCATATTTTGAGGCATGCTGGATTGGTTAATTTGTTAGTGGAAGGAACAGTCGAAGGTAAAAGCAGTATAGGAAGACAGCGATTAGAATATATGAAGCAGAAAATTGAGAACGTAAGGTGTAAGGTGTACGTATGTTGAGATGAAGATGATAGTGCGCGATAGGAATGGATGGAGGATTACATCAAACCAGACGAATGATTGACGACAGTAAAAAACATTAACAGTGTGTAATAACATAATGTCATTGGTCTTACTTTACCGTACTTTACTCTCTGCCTTTTTATGTTCATAACATCGTTAATAAATAATGGTTAGTGAATACTAAGGGTGTTTTTAAACCTTCAGTTACAATTCCATAACACCGTTTCCGCAAGAATTCAAAGCATACTTTTAAATTTATTATGTTATAATGGTAAAATACAATACTTCCAAAATGTTTGCAATGTACTCATAATTCAAAATAAATTGTGGCCCACGGTATAATTTTTTACATTTTACTGGGTGATTGAGATGCGCTGGTCTTGACCAACATGGGCGGCACCGCTCATTGATGTGCGTTGAAGAGATCACAGGAGGGGCATCCGTCTCAAGGAAATTTCCTGTAATATATCCGCTTTTAAGGGCTTCATCAAAGAAAGTTTTTAATTGCATTCCTATGATCGTATATTGCCAAGAGGGGATTTAACGTAGTCAGCAATTTATTAGCTAAGAATAGAAATAGATTGCAAATAATGGAAGGCGGTGATTTAAGATTGCTGATGACTAATATGGCACCAAGTATTAAAAAGTAGTATCACTACCTCGATCTCTGCCCTCTAATTAATTTTTTTTCATAATACGTATTCGCTAATCAAACTCTGATCAACACACCAATATTTCTAATGTATTCTTCTAAGAGGGGTGCCTTCAAATCACTGTTTCAAAAAGTTGGTTACGAGTTAAAAAAGTTGGTTCACTATGGGTTTACAATACTTATTATAAGAAGGAAAGAGGATTCTTTTTTAAATAAAAGGAGGAGGTAAGAAATTCTTTTTCGGATAGGGTGCGGTGAGTAATTTTATTTAGCTTCCCGGAAAGTGGCAAGAAATGAAAATAATGCTGTTTCTTCTGAGGTACAAAAGAGGAACAAAAATAATACAAATTTTTAGTATTAATAATTTATGAAGTTTACTCGCTTGTAAGTAAACAAGAATACAGCTTCCGAAAACAAATTTTAAGTTGATGAAAATATTTTTTATTGGATATAGATGTTATTGAAATGATTTTCACTGTCTAAGTCTTTTTAAACCTGTTTGCTTTGTTATATAGACAATATATAATTAACTTCAACACATTCAAACCAAGATTTAGAAACCTCAAATTAAGATAAAACCACACATAATACAGGAACTTGGTAGAATTACGTTAAATCGGGTTTAAGATTTGCGGGCGAGCCAGAATGGTAGTTCAGCCGTTTGATTGGCTCTCTCTTGGACCTACAGTTTAGCGTGGAATCCAAACCACGTGGTTTGTCTCATATGAATAAAGCAAAATTCCTGAAAACTCCTTCACGTACTTGTATTTATATTGAGAATGTGGGGTTGAATCAGAAGTTAGAAGGCAGTTTCAAGAAAGCGCATATTATTAAATAATTCTAAATAAAAACAAGTCTATTAGCAACTGGTTTTATTGATGTAAGCTCAGACGCGTTTCGCCCTTGGGAATGGGGCATCGTCAGTGACTGTGGATGTATATACATGTTGGTTTAACAAAATTACAATATTAATATACAAAACTAACTAATAATAAACTACATTCTACTTACGACTTATGGTTGAGGCAGTTACATGGTGGTCGGGAATAGCTCCATGTAACTGCCTAACCATAAGTCGTATGTAGAATGTAGTTTATTATTAGTTAGTTTTGTATATTAATATTGTAATTTTGTTAACACCAACATGTATATACATCCACAGTCACTGACGATGCCCCATTCCACAAGGTCGAAACGCGTCTGAGCTTACATCAATAAAACCAGTTGCTAATAGACGGTGTTTTTATTACAATTGTGTAATAAGCAACTGCGGAAGGATGGCCAATATACCATATATTATTAAATAATTTGTTGAAAGAACTGAAGCAGCTGATGGGCGTCATAAATGAGTCTTCTGTACAGATGAGTAATTAAAACTAATTCGTTTAAACAACTCTGAGCTTAATAGCAATTAATTCAATTTGCTAAGGAGGATATTACTACGCATAAATAAATAAGGTGAAATATATCTTAGTGGAGAAACATGATCGATTAATTTAATTTCTGAATGGATTTATATTCTCTGTGAATATTATATAATATCTACCATATAACATAAATATATAAATAAATTAAGTTTAACTTTGTCAACAAACTTTCTCCGGCATAACGTATTGCACCTCTTTGAATCATGTTTTCTGCATTTTTAACTCAATAAATTCTGAAACGTTTAGGATCAGTGTTACATAGCTCTAGTGTTGGTTGCCTTTTCATTAATACATCCTGACTGTAATATCATACGGGGAAAAACTTGTCACTTCGTATTAAAATTCTTACTTATTGAAGTATCACTACAGCTATTTTGTTTAAAAAATATGTTTGATCCTATGTGTGTATTAATCAGTTCATTCAGCTATTTACATATGGCATCAAGATATAAGATACTTCACTATTTTAATGCCACTTGGCTTAAATTTTTCCTTTCCAAACAATTACGTGTCGCATTCTGCCAATTAAATCATTATGGTCTAGAAGACTTTTGAGAGAAAGTTCTGTAGGAGCCGCCACTATGAATTACCCGTCTCCACACGAGTAGGGAGGGGATAAGAGTTCTGTATAGAAACCGGGAAAACCCATGAGTCACGAGGTGGTGGGGGGGGCACCTCCCTCCCCTCCCTCTCCGGCGGGCTTTTGAATAAGCCAATCAGCGGACCGTTAGTTCATTTGGTGGCCGCTAGGGGGGCAGCACCGGCCGCGTTTGCGCAAACGATAGTTCCTTGACCGCCCGCCCAGATGGAAGCACAAACCTCAATCTGCGCAGACATTCCATGGCTCGCGTAACCTGAATCTGAGTATTCTGTGGAGCTTAGTCGGGCGCACACCCCGCAGGCGACAACGGTTGTTTCTATTCCCAGCGCGCCACAGATGACGCGTCGGGTCCCGTTATACGCTATTCCTGGAGTGCATAGTTTCCTAGCGCAGCGCTATTTCCGGGTGACGCGTTGGTTCCCGTTCGGGGAAGCAAAAACACCCGCCAGGTGGCAGCACTAACTGATGGCGCTAGTGTCACCCATGTGACGTCACTAGTTCACCTCCCCGGCGCGTCGCCACCTGTCAACCGCACAGCTTGTCATCACCGCTGACCTCAATTTGCACGACTATTTCCGGGATGTACCGCTAACCTATGACGCGACAGCAAGGACACTCAATCTGAGTATTTCTGACACAACGCTCCCGCAGGCGAACAGTGGAAGTATCACACGCCATTTTATTTTCAGCGCACAATTAGCGACGTCACAGGACACCGCTATCAAGAATAACATTAGGAAATCCGCTTGCTTGCTGTTAACGTTCGTTATGAAATTTCTTCCTAGTATTTTGTCATGTGTTATTGATATATTGAAGTATTTTAATTCTTTGATTGTTAAATTACCATAAATTAACTTCAAAAATTATTTATTTTCATAGTTTTTGGGCAAAACTTATTGTTTCCTTCTGCAAATACTATTATTTGGCACCAATAAGTCCTTACTTGAAAATCCCCCCCCCCTCATCTCTTTCATATACCTCATACACATTTTGTAAGGTCATTTTCTTCTATGGATCTAACCGCCATTTTTTTGCCACTCCAATTGTCTTATTGCTCTTAACATCACATTTAATGGAATTTTCGGTGATATTTATTGGCTATTTATTTCATCCCAACATCCTCATTACCAATGTGTTACTTATACACTCACAGAGATCTATTTCATCTGCTTCATGTCTTTCAATGATACCCAACGCGACTCTTGTGATATGGCACTTATAAACTATGTTATCTCTCCATTTCAAGTATTTCATACTCGTGATAAGGGTACAAAACTATCCCATCTTACTCAAGGAATATACTAAATTGCGCGGTAGGGGTTTAGTTAAATAAAAAAAAAAATCGTGTTTAAATTTTTTGTAGTTTATACTTTCATTTACAAATATTAGCCTGCGTTACGTAATTTTTTTTGCATGTACATAGTATCTTAAATTGAGCAGAAAATAGAGTTCGTCCAAGAAAATATTCACGTCCATGACTGCTGATCAATATGCGTTGTAACTTTCGAAATCTGTGTTATATTGATGATACCCAAAACCACAAGTGGAAAAAAGAGTATAGAATTTTTTTCAGAAACAGTTAAATCGACGTTATTCAGTTAACAGCTGTGAAAAAATGACAACTGATTGAGAATAATTGTTTAATTGTTTTGAAAATAATTTTAAAATTTCATTGATGAACTATAAATTATTTTTATTATTATTTTTTTTTTATTATTTTTATTTTTTGATACGGCTTAATCGTAACATGTAGGAGACGATAGTCATTCCCTGCGCTTCAATTCTGTAAAGTTGTCACCGTTAATTGAACGGCTGATATTAAGATATTCGTCTTTGTAGACTCATTAATGGTAAATGAATAATTAAGCCGAAATATTCTTATGCCAGATGCGAGAAATTTAAATGTATTAACCTACTGAGAAATTTTATGACTTTTATTAGTAAAATATATTTTAAAATCCTACTAAATTTTAAGAAATTCCTTAGAATGGCCTTCTTGAAGGAGAGATCCATGGCCGAGAATGGAAGACACATACGATACCGAATAACTGTTGAAGAGGGGGTGACATCAAGCTGTATTTTAGAACTACGAGTAATATTCCATGCACTGACAAGTGAGTCAAAAAACAGAGCAATTATCACGACAAGCGATCAAAGTTCTTCCAAGATGATTGGAAAATCGTTTAGGTAATTGTGTCGTTTATCAACTTAGGCAGATGTTCAAAAATAAATATTAAGAGAGTGGTCAACGTATAATTCACTTTTAATAGTTTTATCTTCATAACTGTGTTTCTGTAGTAATTCGAAACATTAATTTTATTATACAATATGTCTCAAATGTTAATAATAGACACACAGGAAAAAAATAGGCCTATATAGGATGGAGGTTGATACAATTATTTTTCACATTTTACTAGTCCTCCGGCTGAAGAATTTTGAGAAAGTCTGATTTATGTTCCCTGCTTTTCTTCATATTCTATATCAATTACTGTACAAAATTGTTTTGAATTCATCAGTTTGAAAACTCTAATATTTGCATTTGTTTCCTTGCGAACTCTCTTGATAATACGCCACACCGCTTGTATAAGAACTACTATTCTCTGTCTGTTTTTATGTAAGTTTGCTCCACAAATTCGTCACTGATCAATGTATATTGGAACCTTACAATAAATTAAAATTGAGTGGAACAGTACATTTTAAATCAGTTTTTCTTTGCATTAAAGTCAATACAGTAGCTTCTCATCCATGAAGTGTTGAACTCCGTTCATACAGATCAACATTGACGTCATAAATTCCGTTTCTAAATCGAAACAAACCTAAAAAGCCTTAGGGTATATGATATCAGCGACTTTCACTATCTCAGTTGCGTCGTGTCAATAATTTTGCAAGAACGTTTGCTGGTAACGACAGAAGGCATTTTGAGGTGTAAACCATTTTCCGCAAACTTTTTTTAAGAGGTTCCTCACGCCATATTACAGCGTCATCCCCTATGCAAACTTCATTCCCCGCTATCGGATTACGAAAATCATAAGCTTGCCGCGCGGGGTGTATCAAGATGAACGCGTTTAACTAGGAAGGCAGTTATAACCTAATTAACGGCAACTTGCAATTTGATTAACTGCAGTAAAGCGCCTGCAGCGTAGTTCATGACTCAGCAACACACCTTAACGTAATTAGAAATGTAATAACGTTATTTATTCAGAACCAACTTTGAAGTGACTAAACGACGTAACATTAGACGCCTCACGTTTGTACATGATCCAACATGAATTCTAGCTACAAACGTTTTTAGCTTTTATTCTCTTTCCAAGTTACAGCAGGGCAGTTAGATTTCAGGCTGGCATTTTTTTTTATCAACGTTATCAGAATGGAGCTGATTACTATGTTTCAGCAAAGTGTTAATTATTTATTTCTTCAATATCTGGTCTGTAATTCGATATTGATGCATTAATAGAAATAAGAAAATAAGTACTATTAAAACACTTATCCTCAAAAATATAAATTTCAATAAGTAATCATTTCTTTTTTTTTATTTTAAAATTATTACAGACTGTTGAGATTGAGATTTATAAACAAATTTTGAGATACAGGTCCTTTAAAAAAATAAATTAATTTAATTAATCAATATTTTCGTAACAGACAGTAGTATTTAATTTAACCTAGTCACATGTATTTGAGTGAAATAGAAGTTTCTCCTACAAGTGTTAAATATGACCACCAACCGCAGCACGGACGACGTCCAGTGTGGGGGTATTGGCGGAACACAGGCATATATCTCCCCAGAGGAAGAAGTCGCAACGACTGATGTCTGGGGAACTTGGATATCATGTGAAGAGAGCAAGGTTATGAGAGCTTTTGTGACCAATCTGCTGCTGAGGAATCGTTTATTCAAAAACTGATAAACCCTAGTTGGGTAATGCTCCATCTTGCTGGAAATCGAACTCACATGAGTGCGATTGCAAAAGAGCCAGGTTCTTAACATTTCCAGATAACTTTGTCCTGTGACTGTTGTCTGGAAGAAGAGAAGATCATAAACTCTCATGTTACTAACCTTACAGAAAACACTTTTCGGGAATTTCGTTCATGCTCTTTTGTTTCACGTGGTCCTGGTTCCCCATATCCGAGATTGTGACGATTGACATACACTTTCATGTGGAAGGTGCTTCGTCATTAAAAATGACACGTGAAACGCTGTCATCACCACTTTCCACGTCCAGCATTCGCGCACAGAATTCCATGCGTTTTCTCTTGTCACCATGTTTCAGTGCCTGAAGCAGCTACAATTTGTACGGTTTTAAATCACGCCAGATAGTGGTTAGCTTTAGGGCTCTGCTGAAACGCCTCTTTGATTCTCACACGTTTTCGTCTCAAGTTCGCAGTCTGCCAGATCCGTGAACTGTTGGAACCACCGTAGGATGTCTTGGGAGAGGGTCTGTACTGCACGTTGCATTGCGATCCTTGCGAACTCTAGAAAACAAAACGATTTTTTCTGAGGTGTTGCCCTTATTACCTTAAGGCCGTTACTGCATTGCATTACTCCACTGAAAGCAGCAGGTTTGGATGGGTAACAAGGGGGCACGACAGAGCGCTCTATCGGCAACTATTCAAAACTTGAAAATATGCTCATTACAATGGCATGTAACTCGTTCCGCTTTGTTGCCTGCGTACTACAGTCTGTCTTAATGTTGATATGCCTGTTATAATAACCTGACATATATCAGTGACTAGAAAATACTAAATGAGCTTTTTTTTTTTAAATTCGTAATATCTTTTGTAAACCCCATATACTGATGGTATGTTGGTTCTATGGTTATGCATACCATCTACTTGCGAGGATTTTACGATTTTTCTATTAGTGCAAAAATACAAGTTATGGAACATTTTATAAATTATTAGGCGTTCCACATTCTACCTTTTATGTATACAATAGTGGAATCAGTTTTTCAGAAGTTCTAGACGTCTAAAACACCACGCAAATATTCTTGAAGTAGAATATTCGAAAACTCGGGAATCATTAGGTGCTACATAACAATTTTTAGCTAATATGTTGATTGTAGCATAATCATTTAAAACATTGTGAATTATAACCTACGATCTGGAACATTTCGTCAATTAAGCATGAATGTACTTAGAAACTTAGAGGTAATGTTATCTTTACCTAATCCTACATCATAAGTACATAAGTGTTGTAGTCTCAACAATTGTCCTACATCATCTACTAATGCAAACTATTACACGTGTTTATTTGCATGTGCTGTATCTGCCAACATTTAGCAAGGCCCGAGGGAACAGTTAAACGGGTAGAGAGGGAACAAAAGAATGGCTACATCTGGAAAGTATCGCTTATTATTTATTTATGTACTTTAGTGCATCCCAGTTCTCGAAAATTGGAACCAGGACTTAACAGGATAGGAATGAAATGATCTCCGTGAATGGATTTCAGATTGCATGCACTAACTGTGATTTGTGTCTTCAGTGAGGATCATGCCGCAGAGCCGCGTGGAAGCTCCGATGTGTCAGATGAATACATGGTTATGGTGTCCAGAAGGGACTCTCACGGACCAGCTTAGATTAAGTAAAAGTTAGTTGATAGATCTTTAAAGTAGTTCTCAGAAGACATGGACCCGTCAGAGAGCAGCTTTCAACACCTGTTCTTCGACCTCTGGCTGAGTGGCAACTCTCAACCGTTGCGCTTTGAGTTCTGGACAGCTTCTCTGTTCTCAAAGTTTTTTCTATACTTGGTTTGACTTGTGCTCTTGCTGCAGTCTAGTATCGATTCTACCTATGAAAGTGGGAGCACCGGCTCGCACCTACCTGAGCGACTACAACGGTCGTGGCTGTTATACATCAGCGTGCCTCACTTATGCAACAGGTTCCTTTGCTGCCACAACTCAACAGTCACGATGTCGACTTGGGTAACTCTAAACCGCACATTTTTCTTTGCCTGTAATGTTTTCACTCTTTGATAAACTTTTGATTCAGTTTTTTTACTCCTTTGCATTAACCGGAACGATTAGAGGTCGGTTATTAATTTACAACTTATTTCAGTAAGTGTAAGTCAATGCCAATTAAAAAAATATACATGAACATATTATAAATTTTGCATATTGCGTAACACTATACTCGTCTTTTGGCGGTCGGAATGTGGGATAGTATACTTTTACAATCAGATTTTAAGAACTGATAACGCAGAGTAACTGTCAAAATGTTGAACGATACACTATACGTTCTACACCGACGATCACCTCTCCAAAAGAAGACATTAAAAATGCGTGTGAAAGACATACAAAGTTGGTAACGGTTATTTATTGTGATTTCTAAAGAAATCGCTCGCCCTCAAATTTCATCGCGAACTTCCCACATCAGCATACGACTAGCGATGCGGCTTTTTATTTTTATTTTTTCTGTTGATACATGTGTTAGGTGTCTAGCTGTTGCAGGGTATTAGCACTCGCGAGTATTAAAAAGCCATCACACAGAACGAGACCACATGTTTAAATAGGCAAGCTGTCGATTGGTCTAGTAACTCAATAGTTACGGCACTTCCATTCGAAAGCAACGAACATAGGTTGGAATTCGGCCACTCCCTCGTTTGTATTCAACGTTAAACCGTAATTTCAGTCACGAAAGGAGCGAAATATGCTGCAAATAGAGATTCTGTCACTTAGATGGCAAGATTACCATCCTCCCCCCCTCCCCCTCCTTTCTGTTAAGCCTTCATGGGCTCCCAGGCAATAATTCTGCTACATATATTCATGCATTTACATCCTTCTATCTAACTGTTACATTCCATTAGCTACTGCGAAAGATTGATCAATTTCGTTAATCAATTTCAAGAACTAAAGTGTTTTAATGTTTGCTAAGAAGAATCATATATTGCGCATGACCTTTGCTTATTAACTAATGCGGCTATCAAATGTGTCATATAGAAAAACTTGGGAAACCAAAATTTAAACGGTTGAGATGAAACTGAATAACTTATAGTATCGACTGACTGAGGATAAACTTAATATCATTTTTTCGAAAGTTGGCGTATAATGGCAAATGCAAGGCGTCACGTAAAAAAGTTGTTCTGTTCACTTACTACTATAGTAGATAGTTACTTCACAACTAACAGAGGGTATATGAGAAACTGAGAAACGATTGAGAGGGATTTTTATATTTTATCCGGGGTTTTACTTCCTGTTGATTGATGTCTTTGGGTTATTCAGTTCGATATTACCTACGAAAACGTGGTGAGTGTTTCCATGTATCTTCCTACAATTTCGATATTATGGATCCACGCCAGTATAGTGCCTTTCTTTATACAGAATTGAGTTTCGTACCTGCTGGGTTAGATGAAATTAATGTCTTCTAGTTTTTCAATGAAAATATATTTCGGGTTTGTCATGCATCGAGAAACTTTATTTGAAACTGTAAGAGTATAAATCTTAAGATTATCGGCGTAGGTTGCCACCAAGGACGCTGCACCCTCCATGGGAACTCTCTTGGCAAAATGAACTGGAGTAGTTTCCTGTTGCCTTCCCCAGTGAGTGTTTATATGTGTTACTAGCTGATACCCGCTACTTCGTACGAGTGGATTAAGAATTTCTTTGCCAGAATTGAATATAGAAAGTTGTTGGTAACGAAGGATTGGTCCCAAACAACACCGAGTCGGCATAATATGACAGGAAACCTATCACTATATCATTCTACCATCGAACCTGTCTCTTGAAGGTAATCAATTTCCAACATATTTCTGTCACCATTCCACAAGTTCTCAAAATTTCGTGACTACAACTGTTAATCATAACAGAAAAAAAAATGCCCTGTGCCTTTCCTATAGATTTTCTTGTCAAATTCCATTAATATCGATATAGCCATTTAGTCGTCAAAACCTAACAAAAAGACAGAGATTTATAGTATTATTACTGTAGATTACACACACACACAGTGACTGCGAACAACCTCTGAGGGATCATTATAACGTAAAAAAGTGTAAATCAACAGCATTGCAAGACTACCTACGATTTGCCTCGCATTGAACTCCTAAATTTGTGATATCTACAGTTTAACATTCAATCGACGGTCCAGGAGTGACTCTTACGATCAAAAATCATTTTTTTAAAAAAATATTTGCCTGCACGGAGATTTGAACCGGAGACCTCGATCCAATCAGTAATAAGCAATTGCTTTAAGCACTGAGTAACCAGACCGCTATATGGAAAGACAGTACAGAGACCTACACATCCTACGCGTCTGTCTATCACCATTCAGTAATTTTTCGAAATTATAAGACAACATGTATTATTTCTACATAAAATTTTTCAACCAAATGTAGACTACTTCTCTCCTTGTTTCAAAGGATAAATGTGCAAAGTTTCATCAAGATCGGATGAATACTGTAGATTTGAATAAAGAACAGACAAACCAACAAACAAACATACATACATTCATCTTTATATATATATAGGCATAGATTATAGCGTGTAGGTGCTTAGTATGGAGTGTTGTTTGTATTGTATGAAATGAGAGATGAAGATACCACGTGTAGACCCGTTTAGGCCTACTTACGCAAACTTAACGTCCGCGTCAGACGTACGAATAACCACACATTCCTGCCGAGAAATTTGAGATTTTACCCACAACTTTGGCTCACAATCTGGTGATTAGCAATGATGTACTACCACCTCTCCTACTCCACCCCTCCCTGCCAAATCCACCCTCAGGACTGGAATCAACTACCCCCCCGCAGCGCCGGACACCATCACGGTGCCGCAGCGAGCTGAGCCAGCGAGGCGGTATACAAGTGAATTTTAATCCAGATCGATTGTGTTAAGAAATCCAGTGCAGTGGGAACGAGTATTATTAATCTCCTACTGGCATAACTCTACCAGACGCACAGTTTTATTGTTTTGCTCGCCGAAGTAGTGAGGGGAGCGTTGTCTGTAAGATGACGTCCCGTGAGTGATCCGTAGTCGAGAGAGGGAGCGGCGCTGATGAGCTAGGCCACACGAACGAGCTCTAATCGAATTACTCAGTTTATACCGGCTGACACGAGAAAAGGACAAATTGCGGGAGTTTAGAAGTTGGCTAATCTAATTTGCATTTGTCGCTGGGTGTGAAATGGTGGGCTGCGCCGGAAAACGGAATTTCCTGTGGGCGTGAAGGATGCGCGCTCCTCGTGGGCTGCGGTTCTCACCATTAGCATTCGGGGCCCGCCTCGGCTGAGCGAGAGCTGTGATTGGAGCTCACTTACCACAGCTTCCTTAATGACTCGTTTTCGCTGACATTCCATTTATTACCTAGTGGTCCGGAGCCAACAGGATAAGAAAAGTGCTTTCTAACGACGTGCCCTGCATTCAACAGCATATGCCGACGATTCACAGGAATGTGATGTTTCCTCAAGTTTACAATAAATCCTAAAAAAAAAAAAAAAAAACCCTAATCTCAGAAAACAGATATCTATATATATATAAAGATGAATGTATGTATGTTTGTTTGTTTGTTCTTCATACAAATCCACAGTTTTCATCCGATCTAGATGAAACTTTGCACACATATCCTTTGTAACAAGGAGAAAAATACTGTCTACATTTGAATGAAAAATTATCTGTGTAAATTATACATTTTGTCTTACAATTTCGAAAAAATAATGAACGGTGATAGACAGACGCGTTGGATGTCTAGGTCTCTGTACTGCCTTTGGATAAAGCGGTCAGGTAGCTCAGTGGTTAAAGCGCTTGCTTGCCCCCCACATCCCCTCACCTTCGTTTGTTTTTCTGTTTTTAAACATGTTGTAAATTGATTCTCTTCAAGAGACAGTTTCGACGGTAGAATGATATAGTGATGGCTTTCCTGTCATATTATGCCGACTCGGTGTTGTTTGAGACCAATCCTTCGTTACCAAAAACTTCCTGTAGTCAATTCTGGTAAAGAAATTTTTAATCCACGCGTACGATGTCGCGGGTGTCAGCTAGTAATTATATATTACCATTAATTAGTGAATGTTGAAAAATTATTCCAGTTCATAACATAGCAACAATAAATGGAAATCCCACAAGAAAAATATTAAAATTTTCGAGGAAAAATGCAATACCGGGATAATTGGTCAGGTAGCGGAATATTCATTAACTTCTCCCTGAATGTAGAAATTCTTGAAAGAAAACAACAAAATTAAAGGACAGAAGAAATCCGTTTTGGAAATCTGCATTTACTGCTGATGTGCAATTTATTTCACACAGATAATGTACAGATATTCGTTGCGCTGGTGTTGATAGTTTGATTTGCCAGGAATATGGATATATGCACACGATACAATATTCCTAGAAATTCTGTAATATTCCCATTGCCTGTTATGGTCTTCTGTTCTCGTTAAGGCACCAAATCATAAAAGATATGACGAAATCTTGAGTCAGTTTTTGTAATTTCCTGTCAGGACGGTAAATTATGATAACCTTAAACATCGTTTTGCGTTTCGATGAGTATGTGGAGACGTTTCCAAGGCATTTTCGTCTGTAAAATGCAATAAATCCATTTAGTATTTATCTACTTAGAATTTAATTAGTAAAATTCTTTCTATATTGTTTTGATTGATATCTTTTCAAAATTTGTACACACATGCATCATTATTATCGCACAGGTGTGTCTCACAAAGTTAACAAAATCTGGATAACAGATTCAATGTTTTAATGAACGAGATAATTTTGCTATTAATGATCAAACTATGACTGACAATTTGATGCTAATCTGAGATTGATTTTAATTATTGGATCTTAATTATTAATGGGTCTAATACCTCTAGCCGACGTGAAACTATTAGCGAAAATCTATTAATGAAATTAAGTATGCTGAACATGGTAGAGGTAAGGATGATAAAAGGAAAGCTGTTATTTGCTAACTGCTAAGTGAAGAATTTAGAAGTGGCTGAGCAATATTCTGAAGTTGTGCGATGTTACTTCTCCAGATTTAACTTCCTTTCATTCATAGGATACTTTTACATTAGCTGCTTTCAGCAGTCGATTTAGCGGAGTGTCTCTCATGAGGAAAACGGGTTTAAGTAATGCGACACAGTGTAAGTCACTTCACATTTTTAGTTTGGTTAGTTGCTTCATGTGGTATGTGTAACTAAAGTATTTGTTGGTGGTACATTTCGATTTAGTATTTTAACTTACCTTCTTACCTTGAATTCCCTTCCACTCTGCTCCAATTTATTTTCATAAGGTATGTTTGTTAATTACAATATTCTGTCAACACTTTCGCGGAAACATATATATTTATTTGATTTTAATCCGATTAATTTCTTAGCTTTCTTATGAGTATTTCACATTTTATGACTTTGTTCATAATTTTCAATAAACAGATTCTGAAAAGCTGAAACAACGGTTAACAGGTTTAAAAATAGTTAGTGATTTAATAAACAAACGTGGCGGATAGAAGTTATGGCAACATAACACGTATATTTACAGTAAAAACCAAAGCGTATAGAGAAATTAAGTACAACATATTTGTACCATCACTATCCTTTATGAAATTATCTCCCCGATTTTTTAAATATTAATTGTAAACGTATGGAAAGGTATTGCAGCCAATTCCATTAAAGCTTTAATCTGGTACCAATTATGCCTCTACATAATGATGGGCCGGATTGCTGTTTATTCCCATATAAACATCTACACACGTGCGAAAACTAATATGCTTGTATCGTTCATAATGAATCTGTAGCTTAATTAGGAATTCTAATGAATTTCCACATCCACAATTGTGAAATGAAACAAAAATTTAAATGCATTTTTTCTCAAAGTTGTTATTGAGATAATTAAACATCTGAAACAACGTGGTATTTACGAAATAGCCTGATATTACCAGTATTTTAGAAAAATGATTCAAATTAAGAAATATTCATCCTAAATTTGGTATTATTTGTAATTTTTATGACTAGTAAATTGTAATGAAAAACGAAAATCATAAAACCATGAGTTTCATTTATAGAGCTAAGCTCTTGTTATCGTTTTCTCAATCAGCATATTTTCCTATACTGTATTATAAGTCGTAAGTTATAAATTTTATAACATTAAGAAAGTTAGAAAGAATATTTCATAAGCAAAAAAATTGCTAGATGAAACATTAAACTATATGATGACTTAATTTTGTTCTTGACTTTGAAGTTTTGACGTCTGTAGTCCGTTAAATTCTGTTTAATGATAACATATGTTGGGTTCAAAATTTACGTGTAAAGCAGAGTGATTTATTAGCTTGTTAGCTTCACATACACTACCATAAGGTATGATAAACCTTTATTCTATATTCTATTAGTTGCCAGCCTGAGAATAGTTGCAACACAATTTCGTCATTTGTACTGTATGTCAGAAAAATAGACGAATCTGAGTATTAAGTGTTCCTTCATTGAGATGATCAATGAGAACAAGAAATCATCCACGTATTATAGCAGTGTTGTCAGGTAATATTCAGTCTAAAGCTCTTCGGATCTTGTTCTCGTCAGAAAACCACCGCGAACCACGAATCCATTTTTCATGCTGGAATTAAAAGACTCAGAGGATCCATTGTGTGGGGAAAGTCATATAATGGCCAATTTCAGCTGTGTCAATATTTCATATTTGTAATTACAAATGTGTCCCTGACGGATCTGTATGAAATTTGTTTTCATCACATTTCACATTCCACAAATTATTCATTCTCCCGCTTTTTAAATTGTGTGATGAATGTTTATTCATTGTTAGTAAAAATTTTTTTTACAAACTTTGTACAAAAAATGTAATCTTGCCGCCAAAACATTTTGCTTTATGTCGTAGACACTGGTGGAAAAACGTTTCATAAATTTTAATAAAATATGAAGAAGAAGTAATATGTAGACTATTATGATGAACCAAAAGGTAAAGAAGAGTATTGGTACTTCCGTATTACAGAATGAGAAATTTTTACTTCGTTAAACAGTGTTTTGCAGGTCTCTGAAATATTTAAACAGAAACACGGCAGGGAAGTGGTTGAATTTTCTTGGAAATATATTTCTCGTATGAGGCAAGAGTTTATTGTTTCAATTGAAACAATGCAGAAATTACAGCAAAGATAAAATATCAAATCTAAAACGCTCTTCCGTCAGACACCGTACGTAGTTTTTACATTAGTAAAACTGTGATGAAAAATACAAAAAAGAAGTTTTTTTTTGGTAACTAAATGCAATGTTTATTTACTGATCTCTTAATCTAATAAAAACAATAAATCTTTTAGATTTTTTTTTTTTGAAAATATTATATCGCTAAAATAGGAGCATGTTACTTATATATACAAAAGATATTGAATCGAAGTCTTCACAGTTCCTACGTTTATCGGACGGATCTGATAACTAATTTCCTATTTCACTTGTGGTTACACCCTGCAGTATTATCCTTTTCAGTCAGTGGTTTTGGTTGTAAAAATTTGTGTAAAATATCGCGTGTGATCCTACCTTGGCTTTTTGTTGAAACGTACCAGCATGCTCAAAGTAAAAAACATTTTAGATAATGCAATTATGTAACGTTTACATGTTTGCGCCCTGACCGCGGATATATACATACATATATATATATACATATATACATATATATATGTTCGTGTGTTTCCTGTTAATTATTTATGAAGTTTTGTTAGTAGTTTAACAAACAACCAATCTCAGGTTTCACAACTGCTTTCACACTGTATTATTTTCTCTAGTCTCAGATTTTCTCCGATATTTTGATTTTTCTGTGAAATTTTATGACCTTAGAAAGGACATAAAAAAGTGACTGATTCTACTTTTTAAAATTTATGTATGCTTGATGAAGTGGAATGTTCCTGCTTCTGCTTTCTGCTCTGTGTTAATCAATGCTGAACGAGTGTTCGGGAGTTTCACCTGGCACTTTAAAATCCACCCTGTCCTCTGGTTATATATCATCAGTAACACTCCATCCCCAGAGGTAAGACGTCTTTATGCAACGGCAGAAAAATACATCATCCTAACTATCCACAGAAGCGCCCTTTCCACGAGATCCTTAATAACCTACCCCCACCCCCTCCCCTCTCAAGCATCTGGACATGACATATGACATGGCGTATCTGACTTCAATGTGAAACGAAAATGGCGACAAAGCTGGAACTCTGCACCTGTGAAACTTTAAGATGTTGAAGATCCTACAAATGGAATTCTGTGATTCCATGTGGAGAGAGACCGTCGGGTAAGCCGCCTAAGAACTTGCCACGCAAAATTCAACTCAATGCTCTTTAAGTGGGACTTCGGGATTCTCCTATCTGTGATTGCGGAGCTCCTTCCCAAACTGTGGAGTACATTATTATGGAGTATTCCTGAAGGTAAATAAATTGGATCATCTCAAGATGCGATCAGTGATACAATGTCGTTCTTAGCATGGCTGCAACAACTGGATATAGATTTGCGAATGCCACCAATGTTCTTGTTCTTGCGAATATATTTGTATGTATCGCATCAGTTGCTTAACCAAAAGATAGAAAATTGGATAATACTTGTTAATCTGGAAAGATCGCATTTGTATAAATAAGGTTCAGATTTTTTACTTGTTTCAAATTTTGAGAGGAATGTTGCAAGATCTGCAGGAAGTTAAGTACATCAGTAGCAACAGTTTCTGGCAGCGGAAGAGTTTTGGTAGTTGTGTAACTGGTAATAAATCTGAGGAGAGAGTCCAGTATTTCCGGATTGTTTTTAATTGCACAAAAACACAAGTAATTTGTTTGGATGCACTAACGCTATTGTCAGTGCTAAGATAATGTCTTATCGTATTTGACGAATTTTTTGTACGGCCCTTTAAACAAAATTGTGAAACAAATGGTTTTAACTCGAGGTTTTTAGAAAAACGTTTTGGTGATGTTGCTCGATTTAATATATCTCGGGAGTGGTCTACCTTAGCCTAATTGAAAGAACAGCTCGGAGGGAGATCTACATAGGGAGGTGCGTAATTAAATGAAAGAGAGTTGCGCGGAGCCAGCGGCGATGGTAAATTGTGTTGCGCGCGGAGCTTGAAAGAGGAGACAACGCAGACCTCCCCTCCGAGCCCCCACCGCCTATTGTTCTCTCCAACCAGACTGAACTAGTTCAACATTTCTCATTATTACAAAACTCCCTGACGGACGAGTGAAATAAAGTGTAAAATATGAACAGACGAAATTTCTAACAACCAACATGCATCCCAGTAAAACCATTCATCATAATTTAGCCCAGATTTCTGGAAGTGAAACAACTACGAAACTTCGAAACTTTCTGCGCTTGCGTAATATTTTCACATAAAAGTTTTTAGATTATTTGGTCCCAAAAGTGTATATTAACTTGGTACATTTCTGATATATTTTTATCGATGCTATCGGGTAAATTAGTGATCATTACTTTATAACGTCTTTTTCACGGGTTGAAACATTACAGGACCTTAAGTTAAAGTTAGAATCCAATCGATCTCAATAATTTGATCAGATCATTGTCTATTGATAATATTTTCTCAAATATCAGACTGTGTTGTAATGATAAATAATTGATAAAAGCGTGGGAAGAAGTTAACATTTGTTTATACAAAGATACGATAGCATTTTCTTAAGTTTCGGTGTTTCAGTAGCTTCCTGATCTACAAATAATACATAGAAACTCTCATATTATCATAGTATTTAGCCTTAGCATCATATACTTGCATCATATTCGATGCTATACCCGTGTTAGGCAAGACAATCGTAATTTTAAAGTTCACTGTGTATGGATGAAATATATTGACTATGGCTGTGGGACTACATCAAAAATGGTCCTGTGAAATTTCAGTGTTCAGTGTTCTGTTTAACCATCATAAAGGAAGAATGCATCTCTTAATGACAGAGCATAGTGTCACCACAAGAAGTGGTGTCAAAAGCTTTAAGGTCTTAAGTCACACCAGGACTTTTACTTCTATGCCACCACGTTTCCTGCTGTATCAAATGGTGATTTACATAATTACACTGATGATAGTATAGTGCATTTTCTTTTTGTTGTTATTTTTTACAGTTTTATTTTAATGCCAGATTAAGCAGATAAATAACAGACCATTGTTTATTTAATATTACAATTCAACACGTAAGTTACCGACCCACAAGAAATACTTCAATTACAATTGTGTTTGTTGCATGTCATATTTATGCCTGGATTATCACAAATTCCAGTTTAGTGACACGTGCATGGCGTTCTTATAGGTGGAGGCCTGTCCGCCATCTGTGATGTTCTAGGTCGATGCGGAGGCGCGATTGCGGTAGCGCGCCATGAATTGCTCGGCTTACCTACCAAGCTGGTAATCCAGATGGCTGATAAGGCACGTCCTCCCGAACCAACTTCCATATCCGCTCCCTTCCGATCAACCTGCGATCTTCGATATTACTTCACCTGCAGAAACGGGGATGTAGGCTTGACAAACGATAATGTGACATAACTCAAGAAATCTCCTCGCAGATAATATTTCCTGTAGCTAAATGTTGGCCACCTCCTTTATTGTCATCTAGCATTAGCTAGCAGCTTGTGATTCTAGTACAAAATATTAACGTGGATGATCCAAAAATGTAAACGTCATCTAAAAACTTTCCTTTCTTTTAGTTAATACTATCGATTCCGTTTTAATACTGATGTCCGAAAGTTCTTTTTTATTCCCTTCTATTTTAACACACTATACTATATGCAATTAAAGGTATGTGAACAATTATCCATAACTTCCATATCCTTCACTTTGGTCACAGCGAACAGACCGTAACAGTTAATTAAAACATCACATTTTTAAATGCTGATATGGAATAAAACCGTAAAATACTGTCAGTTTTAGTATCAATATTAAGTACAAAGATGTTAAAAGTAACAAATTACAATTTCGTTATGCTTGTGGAAGTGTTAATCAATGATATTATGGTTTGATTAACTACAAGAAGCTATCACGTTCTAATGTAGATAGCAGGAACAAAGATGATTACTGTAAATTGTATTGGTTTTATTAAAATATCCCGTTAATTTTAATTTACTTCTTTTCAGTAAACTGAAGAGGTAAATAATCAAAGTTGGAAAATAATATAAACACAATTCAAAGAGTAGTAGTCATCTTAGGTAAGTATGTTTTGAAGCACTTAAGAAGTTTACGGTAAATTAAATATTACCTATGCGTATTACGTTTGATTTACGAATTCCGTTCATCATAATGTACTGTACATTTCAGAAAACTGAAGGAATAGATAATCTCAGTAAAAAAAAAAAAAGTACAAATCAATCTGTGGCGGAGATTTAATCCACTCGAAATTAGTATAATTTCTTGCTCCTTCCTTCGGTCATATAAAGTCATAAGATATCTCGCAAATTTTAAGCCAGACCGTTAGCTCTCAAAATCTTAAAATATCTTCCAACTTGCTGACCGAGTGTGGTGGGTTTTCCATGGTTTCCCCAAATCACTCAAGGCGAATGCCGGGATGATTGCTTCAAAAAGGTCATGGCCGAATTCCTTGCCGTTCCTTATCCCCAGTCCCATCCCGCCTCTAATGACCTTAGCCGTCGACGAGGAGTAAAAAAAAAATGTTCTGGTAGTTTTTGCATAATATCATTTCAAATTTATATTATCATAGTTTTATATCATTTCACTGACCACAATGATGTTCTCTAATCATAATAGTGGTGTTGAAAGGTTTACTTTCGATTTGATAGTAATTTATTTCAAGGTATCCCGTTTCTTTCGTGACAACTCGACAGTTGATAGATTGTGATTAAATTATATCACAATGGGGCATTATCAGGGGTGAGTAGCGGATATTCTTTTGCCTTAAAGAATATTCATTATTCCCAGAATTATCAATATTTAGCTGTTTCACATTGACAGAATATTCCAATTGGCTGACTTTATAGAAACTTTGGAGATTCTTTGATAGTGAATGTATGCTAACGATATGAAGTTAGGGAGATTAATTTTCCGCATGCACACTGCATTGTATTTGAATATTACTATTCGTAGAATTAATTGCTTTTATACCTCCCCGATTTTGAAATGTATGAATTAACAATCAAATAAGTGATGACCTACGAACATGAATTATAATTAAAGAAATGACATTTAAGTTTGTAATATTGTGAATTATTTAATAAATTTTCCTCAAAATAAGAAATAATTATAAGTTTATTATTTTTTCTCTGTTTCTAAAGACTATAGGAATAGTAAATCTTCTTCAAGGTTTTTTTTTTTTATTCCCTGTATACAATGGACAAATGGTTTATGCACGTAAACAAATTTGTTTCGTTATTCAAACTAACACCTGCGGTGAATAGAAAGAAATTTGTTGGACTGAGAGAAGATACATGATGGTTCGTAGTGCTTCAAGACATGTGTGACTGGTTTGATGGTGGAGGGCTGAAGGAAGAACCTGCAGAAGAAGTTAAAGACTGGAATATATGAAGCAGACAATTGAGGACGTAGATTGTAAGGAGAATGATGAGATGAAGAGGACAGGCTAAAATAGGAACAGCTGGATGACTGCTTCAGAGCATAAGGTTTTGAATTGCTAAATAATTGTGGCACATAATATCTTTCTACAAAGTTTTATGAAATATTATAGCTGCGAGCTTATGCCACTCCTGCCAGTCTCATTATTAAGACGTTTTAGTGATGCTGTTTTATGTAGACATCATCATTATCATAGGTTTTCTGCTATTCATCATGGTCCATTCACAGCGACGGTCTTCCATTCCTCCCTTTGTTCCACAAATTTCTTTGTCTCCATATATTTCCCATTTATCAAAATGTCATCGAGCATTTTCTTTCTTCGTCGACATCTTCTTTTCCCTCCATTTACGATGGCGTACAGGGTGGTTTTAAGCAGGCACTCGTTCCTCAACACATAGCCAATCTACTTCACTTTTCTGTTTATATAGTTTTTATAAGACACCTTTGTTCTCCTTATCATTCCGGCACCTCATCATTCCTTACTTTATCTGTCTAACTTATTCTCTCCATCCTCCTCCATATTCACATTTCAAAAGCTTCCAACCCGTTTACATCTTCTTTGTATAGCGTCCATGTTTCCGCCCCATAGAGTCTTATACTCTATACAAAACATTTATGTCTGGGACCTACAATTTAACTTAGAATCAGAACCACAGAATTCCCCATCGTAATAAAAATGATCAAATACAAAACTTAAAAATTATTGCCCCCACCACAGTAAAATCCTAATAAAATCGTATGCGCTGTAGTGGACTGGCGATCTTTTTGTTTACGCTCTGCCACTTCCCAAGAGGAACATCAAATTGGGCGGTAAGACTCTATGTCACGTGAATGGTAGTACACATTTACATTTTATATATACCAGTTTTATATACATAATACATCCTGCATATATTACTTGCCCCTTTAATTATGTAAGTCATCTAATACTTGATTCTACTGCTTGAAATCCCAAATATGATTCCATAATGGTTTCATTCCACCTGTTGGAATTAATGTTGATGGCGTATGCTCCTCGCTGCGTCCATCGTTACTACTGCTGGTGCCAACGTTTGTCGCCCATCTCTAAGACCTTCTCATTGTCTTGAAACAAGCCCTTGAGCCTAGCTTGACTTTGCTGGCTAGCTCCCTCTCTGCTCCGAGCACCTGGGTTTCGATCCCCGGCCTCCCACGATCCGACAAGTGGTAGGGAGGATTCTCGACCAATCGCGGCTGCTGCTCCTCTCCCATCCTCTAGCCAATGACGTCGTGCTTCAGCCTATCCTTGCTGACTCCTGACCTGCTTTCGTGGGCATTGGCATCTGCATAGCCACGTTCCGACGCCTACAATTGTTTTCCTTTGCTGTTGCAACTGACCTGCTTTGGCTATCGCTGTATGAAGTCGTAGCTACTGCCATGCTATAATAAAAAATCCCATGGGTCGCTACACCTCCCTGCCCATCGAGACAGTCTGTTCCACTCTTTTATCTGCCTTCCGTTATTCACATCTAATTTTCTCCTTATATTTAAATAGTTTTTTTCTCTTTATTTCCCCTACAATTAAGTATATGAAGCTACTGGTATTTCTCCGCTGTTTCCTCGTCCACCCCCCGCGTGCGTTGTGCTTGCCTCAGCTGTCGGTCGTGCGTGACGTAGGCGACACGTCCCCGTCCTTCAAGGTCGCTTGTGACATACTGCTCACTCATATCGCTGGTGCTTATTAACTGCTCCCACCGGGATTTGAACCCAGGATCTTAGCCAGAATTTGTTTAGAGCAAGCGCAGTAACCAGTGTTTTCCCCACTAATTACCTTTGAGCTGCCAGAGCGCTTCATATTTGTTAAACATTCAATATATTTTTTTCCTACTTATATCAAAACTGCACTCGGTTAAAAAACATCGTGAATAATAGTTTAAAATTTTATTTTAATGGTAGCGTTTCATGAATAGAAACCTACTTAGGTCGAATTTCGTTAGGATTTTCTTGACTTGAGTCTTCATTGGGCGAGTAACTTGGTTGAGACGATGTTTTTGTTTGTGTAATCTTGTATTTTCTCAAGGATGCTAAACGGTTTCCTAGGCATTTTGAAGTGCACATTTCTTTGCTCGATTCAAAGAGTAACTTAAATAACAGCCGTAGGTATTACTTGAAACTTCTACGACAGCCGTTTCCGAGATAAACATGCTGCTATTATGTTAAATGTTGTTTTCAAAGAAGTTTTGTAGGGTAAAGGAGTTTGGAAAAATAGCATCTGAGAAAGCCAGTATCTATTTTTTAAATATCTGCTTTTTAAATATTTTACAATTAAACTGGTTGTATTTAATGATAACAACTTTAATATTGATGTTTGTGTTAAAGGCACATACGGTCAAAAAGTGAACGATGATTGCATTATAACTTCTAATATTATTTTCAAAGAAGTTTTGTAAAATAAAGTATTACTTCTGACAAAGCCAATATGTATTTTCTAAATATTTACCAGGGATCGGCTAGTTTACAAGAACTGTTCGTTTACATACATAAGAGTTCCTTGTTGAAACCAAATAGAAATTATTAGTAGGCTTTCTGCTACCTAAATCATCTCCGAGATGGCTTTAGAGCCGTTTTAGAGATACCAAGTACAAAAATTGTTCGTAATTTGTAAAAGTGCGTCTTTGCAGGGAAGACAACTACGTATTTAGGTAATCTTAAAAAACAAAATGTTATCTAAATACGAAATTTCATCAAAATCGTTAGAGTCGTTTCCGAGATTGTAAATATATACAAGCATTGCTCGTTTAAAGATATGATTTAAAAATACACAATTTTAGTGTAAATTATTGAAAAAACTTATCGAATAATTTAATTCTAAAGTCGGTTTCGTAACAGTGCTGTTTTTAGTGTAATTCGTGAGTAGTTTTCAATAGGTAGTCTCCAGTTTATTACTATTGTTCGATGATAACGATAATCTAATGATGGACATTCAATGCGTAATCTGTTTGAAACATCATATAGATCGTCACGTCTCAACAGATCTTGTTCTTGACTTTGATCTTTTGTTATTTTATTCATCATTGCAAGCTCTAATCTCGTATAAACCTAATTTTGTAATTAATGCAGATGAATGGTGAGCTCCAAAATCGCCTGCCCGTGCGCCTCAGTGCGTTGAGGCCCCGAACACTAGATCTGTAGATCTGGCGCGAGCACAGGCCGCCCCGCACCGGCCAGTCTGACTGCTTTCTTACGCGGATTCTTTGCAGCCATCAAGGTGAATGCCGGGACATTTCCCAATCTCCGCTTCATAAACTGCACGTTTCACAAACAAAAAATTCACTCATCACACGCTGAACATAGTTACACGCTTCACAGAGAGATGGCAACATTTCACTTTCGGCATTAGTATTTATAGTACGACATGGCAGTATGTGTAAAATACTTGGCCTGAGTAAGGGCATGCAGCCGTAAAACCATAGAGCCAAATACGATCATGCCAACGGTGGGTAATACTCATGGAAGGCAGCGGATCAAAAATAGGTGGAAAAATTTGTTGAAGAAGAAGAATAAAAACGGCGATGACAAAATTTTCATGATATCTCATCATTTCCATGCAAAAAAGTAAAATACAGACGTTTTTCTGTTTCTTGTTACTATAGGGGTGAAAGAGGGTAGCATTAATGACAACCATTTGGCAGATTTTGCATATTTTCATAAAACCAAAATACGAATATCATTTAACGCCGCCAACGAATCCTTTGGCAGAAAAGTTAATATCACGATTTCGACGAATTCTCTGGATTTAGGAAATAACGATATTATATCCTTATAATTCTTGAACTGTGACATAATGCTTTTACACCCTTTAAATGCGAGAAATTATTTCTACCTTTTAGAAAATTATTGATTTTGTTTACCGCTTTAAGACGTAAATGCGACTGTTTGCTGCATTCCATCACTTAGCTTGTCACATTGTCACATTATTTCAAACTACATGCTTTATTTTTGTGTACTCATAGCTCTTTCCCCTTTAAAATTACTTTTAAGTACTGTGCCGTAATGTCAAAGCTAAGTGTACGAGATTGTTGTAAGGATGTTTGATTTCGTATTATATATCGATATTAAGTCAATCCTTACAGTATTCAATTTGTAAAATCAGAATTATTATTTTCAGTGTAAATTTCTTTTATAAAATACCTCTTATTATAAAAAAAATATAAATTTTATCTTTCAAGTAAATTAGTGATTCCTAGAAATAGGTGAAGTAATATAGATGAGAGTTGTGTACATTTTCCGAAGTTATATAACAATTACGCGTGTGTTCTGACAAATACTGCATACATATTAAGAAAATACGTGATTTATTTATATTCACGCGATCTAGAATAAGCGTTCTTGGCGTCCGTTGTATCTGAGAACAGCCTGAAGCAGTTCCCACTCTCGTATCTTTTCACTTCTTATTGCCGGTAAATCATAAGTCAAGCGCAGAACTCTGAACACTTCCTAGCCAGGCGCTTTAACATAAAAGCCGGGAGATCAGTGTCTAGCGACTGGAAGAGGTAGAGATATAAACTGAAGAAGAAAAAAATAAAGCATTCTGAATCAGGCGTGCATGCGAGCTCTCAAGGAGGACATATATATTCCTAGCCGGAGACCCATCAGAATGGTCCGGAAGCTATTCGCACGGTGCTTTTTTGACAGGCGACATTATACACAGGTATACTATTTTGAACTAGTGACAAGGACAGTTATCCTGCTGGAAGATACCTTCACCATCATAAAAGACGGAACATTATGGGGTGCAGATGACTAGCAATAGTTTTCACGTAGTCCACAGATACCACCTTCCATCACAACTACTTGCTATGGGAGCCCAGGATAGTTGTTCCCCATAGCATCATATTGTCCAGATTGGCCTGTGTCTGTGGCGTGGTATGTATTTCGAGCAGCCATACACCTTACATAGTCACTTTCTCAGTCCGTCCGTGACACGCTGTGAATATCTCAGTCACCGCACCGAGAGTGGTGGATTAGTGGTTAGCGCTCTGGCTTTGCATTCGGTAGGACGCCGGTTCGAATCCCCGTCTAGGCATTCTTATTTGGATTTTCCATGGTTTCCCCAAATCACTCCACGCGAATGCCGGGATGCTTCCTTGTAAAGGCCATGTCCCCATTCTTTCCCGTTCCTTGTCCCCACTCCCAACTCGCCATGCGTAAAAAAAAAAAAAAAAAAAAAAAAAAAAAAAAAAAAAAAAAAAAAAACTACAAATTTATTCTCTTTTCACAAAAGTATTCAGTTTGTTCCGTTTTCTTCTTCAGCCTTCACTAACATTAGTTTATACCATTTACTTGCTGATTCACCGGTTAAACATCAATATTATTAAGATGTTAGGCAGTACTTTAGTTATTAACTTAATTTAAGAAAAATGTGAAATAAGTGTTATATATACTGCTAATTTTTATAGACAGCTATAACGATGTACGAGAGGGCTTGACATCCGTAATCTTGTAAGACTGGAGATTTTCTCGGCGTTGAACATGAATAAAACCCTCTCGGGTAATTAGCCGAGTGAATTCATCGATAAAAATAAGACGTTTCGGTGGTCATAAACTCTGCCACTATTGTCAGGTCACTTGACAATAGCGGCAGAGTTTATGAACACCGAAGCTTAGTGTTTAATCGATGGACACACTCGGCTAATTGCACGCGAGGATTTTATTCACCCCTAGTTTTGAGTGCCTAAATAAATGTTTAAAAAAAAAATAAATACAATGTGCATGCTGGCTACATGTACGGCTAGCCGTAAGCATACCTATTCTTACAAACCACCTGTTGCAGTTTTACCGTCAAAACCTAAACAACTTACAGAGCTCGTCGAACCTCTGAGTACTTTAAAAAATATAATAACATAGTTATTTGTTATAAACCAATATCATTAAAAATGCAAAAGTTTCGAAATAAGTTGCACTAGTTTTGTTTATGGAAATGTAAATTTAAGGTGTCAACTTTCGTTTGAAATCAAGAACACCGTTTTATTAGAAAAAGAAATAAGTTCCATCCAATTGCATTACATTTATTTGGACCACGGCGAACATAGCAACATGTCAAAATATCAAACTTCCATTTCAAATTTGGGTTTTCCAAAGCGTTCGAATTTAACATTAGATAAAACACGAATGTCTACCTGAAAGTTTCTTTCATTTTCAAAAGCTTTTCTCCTCTATCACTGACTCTAAATCAATGCAGGTATGCTTCACGCTGTTTTATCATATTCACGAATAACATAGTAAGGTTACATTACAAATACAGTATTTGCATGACATATCATTAGCTAACTACGGAGATCATGAGAATATTTGCTGAGCTAGCTATCATTAAATTTACCCGGCAATGTATAAGCCAGAAGACAGAATAAACTCAATACTTTTGTTCACCTGTAATTCTTACAGCATTCAAGATTCTGTTCACGAAATTAACCAAATTAGCAAATTAATATTATTATTCCTGATAAAAATTTCAACGTAATAGTATCCCCCCCCCTCTTCATACGGAGGTCCATTAAAACACAAAGATATACATATCCCGGAAATGTAAGATACACAACTTGCTGGTCCCTGGTTTTGACTACCCGATGGAGACACTGGACGTGTCTATTTGAAAATAATAATAATTCTTGAAATATCGATCTGGCAGCTAACTGATCGGACAGCCAGTATTCGACCCTAGCTATACATATGAGAAATGTGATCTGCGAGAATGTTAAGTGTCACGTTACCTCGCATGTATGCATCTCATTGCTCCACGACGTGAGTGAATTCCTACCTTGAAAGCGGCAATGCGCATATACCGCTTTTAATGTGGTATCCTTATTACAGATTCATCGCACATTCGCGTGCATGGACGTGGTAAAAGCGTAACTATGGTAGGATACTGGTATGCAGCACGACAGCCGTCAGCCGGCAGACGATCGGCCAGTCAGAGTTGAGGCCGCAGCTGGCCTCCGCAATATCTGACGTCACTGCTCGGATATTGGGGAACGCTTGGCTCGCCGCCGCGCCGGAGGAAGTCCGAAGGCGGCGACACCGACGGCTCGGCCTGAGGAGGCTGAACACAAGGGGATCAAACGCGGAGGATCCACCTTGAGCCTACTGCAGAGGATTAGTCGAATCTGTGTACACTGACGCTTAGAATGATCCGTCCTAATGAAGGGTACCGATATCCGCGGGACCGCTTACTGCCACATGTAGCGTTTACGTAACTGGTGACGCAATGTAGCCTAAAAAGAAGTGACAACAAACGAAAAATTTCAACTTTTTTGTAAAAAAAGTGATAAGATACGTCTATTTGATCAATAATATTAAAAGTGTGAAGCATTCCGCATTTCGGACGCTTCATTTTGCAAGCGAATATTCCTGCAAAGATGCTTCGTGCCGGACAGCACTGGGCCGTAACGGTACCTCAGGTAGCGCGGCTGGGAATGTGTTTACTGGACGAGGTTTAAAGAGACTGGTGTCGCGCCTGAAATTTTCCATTAGGCGAGAGAGAGGAACATGTCCCGTGACAAAGATGGACAAAAGTAGTGCCGAAGAGGGTGTGTGTTTGAGCCATTCACAGCCCCTGTGTGGTTTCACGCGGACTAATACGATTTCTCTGCTTTCCATACAACAGAGGCGAGGATTCTGCTCCGAGACACCGTCGCGTCGGGTGCTTGTGTGAAGGAGGGAGCTTCTGAGCGGGTTGACATAGGTTCGACACCCGCAGCGACTAAGACAGCCTTCCATTGCGTCGGGCTGACTACTAGTGTGCGGCGCATGCAAATTTGTGCCGCTCTGCTTTGTGTGTTGCCGAGAGTGCATCAGTGCGACCTCACACACACGTCAGTTACTAAGTAACGTACCTGGTGGTAACTACCATCCGGTAATTCGTGATCTGTTGTGAAGATCTCTTGTGGTGGTCTCCTTCAAGCCAAGGAATACCTCCGCGGTAATATTTTCAAGTACCTGCTACCGCAAATTTTTGTTTGAAACTGTCGAGACCCCAAAACTGTGTTACAAAGCCCAGTAACGGCCTTCGTCGAGATAAAGAGGTTCTCACTCTCTGAACTGAGCTAAATTATCATTTTAAATGGTCTGCTATCCCTCTGCTTCGTATCCAACTTGTATTTAATTTCATTTTTTTTCTTGTTTTGCATTGGTTCCATGTCATTATCATAACAATTTTGTGCATAAAGTAATTTTTCTTTGCACATAATAAAATATAATGTAATTAATGGTAGATTGCCGTTTTCATTATTTGAAATCTCTCATTTCCAATCCTTAATGGATATAATTAGCTACTTGCATTGTTATTATTAAAATAATTATTGCAGGGAAAACATTTATTAATTTCATGTGGAAGTAATTCCTGGCGCCCAGCTCTTATCACGAATGCAAGTTTTTTAGCGGACATTTACAGCTCTCACCAATAAATGGTGCAAGGTGTAGTGCGATAAGATGTGTCAATGGTACACTACAAGTGCAGCAGTTTCTTCTTTTTCCAAACATTTTGGAGTCGGCTGCCTTCTATGAGTTT
Organism: Vandiemenella viatica; assembly: GCA_031002005.1. Classification (NCBI taxonomy): domain Eukaryota; kingdom Metazoa; phylum Arthropoda; class Insecta; order Orthoptera; family Morabidae; genus Vandiemenella; species Vandiemenella viatica. Next base: position 203,323,437 of record JARYHS010009186.1, read on the forward strand.
TACTCAGCGTTGCCATGGTTAAATTTTGAGTTATGGCTTTACGGCCCATGCTCTTGCTGGCGTCAAGTATTTTATACCTACTGCCACGTCGTACTAAGTAACAATGGGGAAGTGGTGTGCTGACATCTGCTGTGAAACGTGTAAACTATGTTCATCGTGTGACAAGTGTATTTTTTGTTTGTGAAAAGTGTAGTTTATGAAGTGGACATTGAGGACCATCCCGGCATCCGCCTTGCGCAAAGGCGCGTAACAATCCCATTGAGGACGGCCGCTAAGCGAGGACTGAGCTCGTACCCAGGCCTTTTCTCCTCGCCGTCCAGTGTGCGGAACCTAAGCGCACAAACCCGTACTGGCGGGGGAAAATGTAACAATTTGGATATTAAAAACTGAACATTTACAGCACGTATAGCGTTTATACAGTGAAGTTACACACGCCATGTTTTTAACACAATTCCTTTGTGCGGAGTGTTTTTGGAAAGCCATGGAAAACCCAGATCTGGATGGCCGGATGGGAATTTGAACCTACGTCCTCCCGCTGGCGAAATCAGAACGTCGCCACTCACCTAACACTCGTTTATATTTCTCAATTACTCGGTACAGCCACTGCATGCCCACAGCTCCTGCTACTTGTCACATTTATTTTTCTCAACATATCAGATTGCGTTGTTTACGTCATCTTTTTTATTTCTGTTCCCAAGTCTTAAATGGCCATAATATTTACATTATTTAGCTCTTCATCTACTTTTCCATACAATTCCAGGATGGGAGCTGTTTTTATACTCTTCCCCCAAACTTGAATTAAACAGTACAAATTTGATTATTATTACTTAGAGAGAAGAAAAGGTTTTGTATGTGTAGGACTTCGTTCTTACATACGGGAAACTGAAGACAGTAATCAATAATAAATATCTCGATGAACAATTAAACAATAGTGCTACTGTAGCATGACGATTTAGTATTTTATTGCACTCTGTCCTATAGCCAGCGCAATGAATAAAGCGTTTCAAAGGAACAACGAAAGAATTCATAAATTGAGACAAGGGTGCAACAATAATTTTTTTTATTCGAAGCACTCAGGAAATCTAATAGAAGGGGCTGTATGTAAGTTACTATAGGCGCCCGCTTGTATGCTCTTTACTGCTAAAATAATTTAGTTTTAGTTTATATTGTAACTCCAGTAGTCTATGCTTTCTGTAAAACTAGAAGCGGAAAGGTAAAAATCTCTTCAAAAAACGGGAAATCGCTAAAACCCCGTTTTTTTCTTTTTATCAAGGAATTTTAGTATCGAGAGAACTTTACCACATTAATATTTATTTGTGAAGTATATGAGTTGTGAAAATTGCCCGGAAGAGATGTTTTTGAGAGGATAAATTTTGAAAAAATAAAATTCTTCAGTCTAGCTTTGTGATGTACGCGTGATGAAATTCAATGAAAAACAATATGAAGTTTGGAATTATAATTGTTCCAAGAATTTCCTCTGTTCTTAGGCTTTATATCCGTTTTAAGTAGCCTCGGATAATACACAGAAAAGTTTAGTTCTCAAAATGTGAGTGCATAACACGTAATGCAAGCCGATTTCTTCTACGAGAAACAACGCAGCCTGCATCGATTTCTACCGGTCAAACAGTGTCTGGCGTATCATACATCAGTCACCAGTCGAAGGAAGAATGACGGAAATTACATCCAGGTAATACCTCCCCCGCGCCTCTTCGCTGCAGCACCTGGCGGTGAAAGCGAGATTGCCGGGGATGAAATTATGACGCTCTGAGCGTGGAGTTACGGGCAAAAAAGAAGAGAAGTGGTTCACAGAGGCTACGCAAGGTGGAGCGCAATTTCCGGGTACAGCGCACCGGAACTACAGGTAACCCTGTGGCGTATGCAACCAGAGCAGCGTTCCACATAAAGCACACCGAAATCCAAAGTGCCAAACCTAATTTACTTCAAATTCTGGTAAGAGTTACTAATCCTGTTCTTTCTTGTTGCGTATCAAGATTCAACATGATCAATAATTTCTAAAACCTTAAAAATTCTAGCAAAATTTTCAGATTATGCATGTCACTAAAGCCATATATGCCATATATGAATATTTCTGCGTTGTATGTGTGTATTTCTTTTTGTTAACCAGCAATTAAATCATAGTAAATAGATGTCAACTTAACAAAGTTATTATAAATAATTTATTTATTTATTTCGTGCCAAAAGCGTTGTTTTTACAAATGTTGGAAACACAAATAATATTAACAATCTGGATATTGTGGGCCAATTCCTCAATTGCGATAGGATCAATTTTTTATGAATAATTTTCACGCCATTGCAAATGAATATGTTGTTTTTATTTTCCGTACACGTCTCACTTCACAACAAAACAGAAATATAGAAATAAAAGGATAACAATCAACACCAATTACAACACATACGTATTACAGATAATCAAAAGACGGCACCTTGTCACTGGAGTAAGGAAACCTCGTAGAGTGCAAGTCGCTGGCAATGACGATAAATTGGATGATCTGTTCTGCCCCACGTTCACACGTGGTATTACGATCTTCGATATAGCACTATCTTATTAAATTATCGTTTTTACTACCTACAACACTTCTGTCTGTCTTCCATGACACAATAGGAGTGCATTTAAAAATACTTCGTTCCGTCCTTTTCTCTACAATGTTCCAGTGAAAAATTGTTTGATATCTAACCAATGAATAAATACCTGAAATATATTACTGATCAACAATATGAAATATCTAAAAATGGTTTTATGCTGCTGGTTTTATTTTTCCTAAGTAAATACTTACTGATAATGAGCACTTATCTCAATTTAATTTGAAAGTTATGTTTTTAATATTTACCTCATTTTAAGCGCTGAGATAAATGATTATTTTATTACACTGTTAACAGACCTACTTATAGTATACTAATCTAATAGTTCTGTTAACACATATGTTTTTTTGCTGTCGTATACATAGATACTTCATTTTTCATCTGTTAGGATATTACTAATATGAAATAATTGGATACCGAATTTCAGCACTTGGGTTGCATGTAAACTTGTTTGTCACAAACAATAATATGACGATGAGCGTATATAACAAATTAGAATTCGGATAGTCAGCTTTACCTCTTAGAGTGACAAATATTTTTAAAATGTAATGAGAGTTATATTGAAGTTCTATGTGTTAGCTGTATTAACATACATGTTATATTTTTCGGAATGTACGGTAAGGTTTATTAGCTATGGTTCAAACAATCGTAATGTCTTGTCTCACCATGACACTGATTCTTCTGTCACTTTGTATGTATTTACATCAGAACAAACCTTTTGTATAACTGATTTGCATAACATTGTCTGCAGATCGGCAGTTTTAGGGGAAACAAAAAATATCAAATGATTATTATACGACATAGACAAAATATTGGAACTATCTTTAATGGGTTATGATGATGGCATAAATGTTTCAGTTCATGTCTGAAAATGGTCTATTTTCCTTTTCTCGCTAGCGAAATAGGAGGAATGTGAACCCCAGAAAAAATTATGCTTATTAAACACAAAACTGGATACAATATATGTACTGTATTTTTATTTTTTTTTACTGTATTGTGTAGCACATGTCTTTCAAATAGAGTAACACAAGAGTTCTAGTTTCATAGTTTCCATGCTCCGGGATGGTGCCACTTTCTAGGATTAGTTATTAATTTTACTACACTGTTCATGGGTATACATTTTGTTTTGCTTTAGAGCAGACGCGAGGGTATACTGAATTTCATTTGCTCTTCTTTTGAACTACAATTTCGTTTGGTAGAATATTAATAATGCAGGCAACCCGTGTTTATGATTAAATGAAATGGATAGTTTCTGTATGAAAAACTGTTATCATTATAAAGAGACTGCACTAATTTAATTTCGCGACCACATTAATATACTTAAATGAATCAGTAAGATAAATGACTTGATATATGTCAATATTGAAAGATTGTAGTTTTGTTTCTGGTGATCATTACATACGTTTTTAATGAAGTAACATATTTAGAAAAAATTTGGATAAAAATTTAAAAAAATATAACATTCTGAAAATTATTAGACTTTAAAAAGCAAATTAATAGGTAACATGATACTGTAATACCATCAGTGACATTGATTCATGGTGTGTTTTAAAAGCTTAAATTTCTATTAATAGCACTCAGTCGCCATTATACATCATAACGAAACTGGGCGAAGAGAACTCTCGGATTGATTTTTAACATTTTTAAACTTTTGTGTATAGGTTCGGCATATTAAGAGATATTACAACAATTGCATTTTGGTATTTAAAAATTGTTCTCTGCTCATTTTCGCTTACGAAAACATAAGAGTTTAGGGCAATAATTTATTCAGGTAATTACTTCTATGTTTAGAATACTCTTAGTTTAATTATTATTAAATGGCCTTAGCACGATCGAAATTTGAGCGTTGCACACAGATACAAACTAATTTTAATATCATTGTTTTGTATCAAATCCGTTTAAGTAGGAATTTGTAATTTACGATTTAGTTTATTGGTAATTTTTATTTGTCAGTTCATTTTGTTCCTGTATTACTTGCCTATAAACGATAGAAGCCGTGGAACTGGTGCGTGATGCCTCATGTGATATAACCAATATGTGGCGTTTCAGTTCGTGCGTTTGTAGAGAAATCTGTGATTCGTAATAATCGCGCAATTCATTAATACCTCGTTTTTTTTTTATTCACGATTTGGTGCACCGAAAGATTAAATTAATAACGGGATAAAACAAATTATAACAGGCGAATTCACAGAATGATTCGTCTGGGCAGCAATGTCACATCCGGCTAAAACAATTATTAATAATGCGTTCCTCATTAGTCGCACTGACTTCACAATACCAATAGTTAGGGACGTAATTTCCACTTTTTGTAGAAATATCAATGAGGCTTGCCGTAAGAAGCGGTAGTAATAAATTTGTATATGCAGTTATTACATAAATTGTCTTTTCATTTTTGCAATAAAAATGTTAGAAGAAAACAGTAAATACCAACGACATGGAATCCAATTGGAGTTTTATGAAATTTCTTTGGACATTTAGAAATACAAGAGAAAAAAATAAATGTATATTACATCTGCTAAGTTCGCACTTGACCAGTAATACAAAAGCGAGATCGTAATTTTTCACGGCGTTGAATATTAATATATTTTTCTCGGGCTTCCATCCGTGTTAAGAATGAAGACAGAGATGGACGCCTTCGAAACGTCCCGCAAATGTGACATCTTAACACGGCTGGAAGCCCGAGAAAAATATATTAATATAAAAGCGATTTGAAATTTGTCACATTTTGCTGTAGGCTTTCAACACTACCGTCAAAAGATTGGCTGTAAAGAGTAAGTGGCTGGCTAACGATGTAAATCATAAGTAAAAATACTAGAAAATTGTTAATGGAATTGGTGGATTCATTCCCAGTATGTTTTTAATGTATTTTTGTTTTTTGTTTTTAGAAACTTCTATCAGTAAAAGCATTATCCATGATAGATAAAACAGATCGATAGAAATAATCAAGGCCAACATCCAGCGCCAACAATCAACACCAACGATACCGCCACTATTTAACCGTTCCGCGTGATATATAAGCAACTCCATTACCCACAGGCAGCAGTCAATGGCGGCAGAGTTATAACCGCTGAAACATAATGTTATTCAAACGTTCTCTCTCGGCTAGTTTCCCGAGATAATTTCATCTATATACAACGCCGAGAAATTACCCACTCTCTTATTACCAATGATTCTAAATGAAGACATTTTAACAAAGAGATGCCTGCAGTACACAAGTTGTTCCAAAAGATTATATGTATATTTTCTGTCATCAATCTTTCGACTGGTTTGATGCAATCATCCATCTCTTCCTATCTTGTGCTAACCTCTTCAGGTTTACATATCCATTACAACCCACGTCCTCAATTACCTGCGTTATATATTCTAATCTCTGTCTTCCTTTACTGTTCTTACCTTCGACTATTCCCTCCACTAACAGATTAACCAATCCAGCATGTCTCAATATATGACCTACCAGCCTGCCTCTTCTTTCTGTAAGCTTCTTACACAAACTTCTTTTCTCACCCATCATTTCCAAAACTCGTTCATTTCGTACTTTGTCTGTCCACTTAATTTTCAGCATTCTTCTGTAGCACCACATTTCAAATTTATTTATTTATCGTATTCCTAAAGTCCATGTTTCGCTACCGTTAAGTACTGTGCTGCAGACATAGAGTTTTTAAAAGTTCTTTCTAATTCCTAGATCAATGTTTGAAACTAAAAGGTTTCTCTTTTTCATGAAGGCTCTTTTTGCAAGTCCTATTCGGCCATCGGTTGTAATTTTGCTTCCCAAATCCCAGAATTCATTTACTTCTCCTATTGCAGCTGATGCTATTTTTATATGTAATCAAGTATGATTGGTATCACTTCTGCTACATTTCATCCCTTTTGTCTTGCTTTGATTTATATTCAGTCCAAAATCTTCTTTCAGTATTTTTTTATGCCATTCAGTAACATCTCAATACCCTCAGCCCATTCTGCTAACATGCCAATGTATTCAGCAAATCGTAGCATACTGATTGTTTTCTCCCTGAACACTTAAGCACATGAAAATTTTTTCTTTTATTTCCTTTATTGCTTCTTCTACATACAAGTTGAATATTAACGGGGATAGACTAAAACCTTGTCTCATACCCTTTTTAACTTATGCATGTCTCTCATGGTTCTCTACTTTTATTATAGCCACTTGATACTTATACAGTTTATAAAGTATTCTTCTATTACGAAATTTTACACCTGACTTCTTTAAAATTTTGAACATCTTGTCCCACCTAACAGCATCAAAAGTTTTTCCATACCAACAAATGCCAAAAAAGTATCTTTGTTTTTCTCGATCCGAAATTTAGACATCTCTGTTCTTAATTTCTCCAAAATCCTGTTTGACCTATCTGTATGCAACATCTGCTTTACCCGTGATCACTTTCTTTTCTACTTGTTCACACTTTTCTTTGGCTTTTTACATGTTCTGTTTATTAGATTTCTAAATGCCTGTATTGATCCCTTCTTGCTTCATTCTGAGAATTTTTGCGTCTTCTTCTATGATACATCAGTTCCAAAATTACTTCTGTGATCCAAGGTTTTCGGGCAGCTTGTTCCTAAGCCTAATGTTTCTTTACCAGCTTTCATTATTTCGGGTTTTAATGCATTCAGTTCGCCCTCAGCTGAGCTACCTTCACAATTTCTTGTTAGACCCAAGTCTACCATTTCTGCAAATTTTTCTCTCGTGTTAGATTGTTTCAGTTTACTCACTTCCAGTCTGTTCTGCTTACATTGCTTCCTTATTCACTTGAATTTCAGCCTGCACTTCATTACTTTCAAAGTAAGGTCAGAATTTATGTCTGCTCCTGGGTACGCTTTACAGTCTAGAACTTGATTCCTGAATCTCTTTTTGACCATGATATAATCTAGCTAATATCTTCCTGTATCCCCAGGACGTTTCCAGGTGTATATTCTTCTTGCATGGTTCTTAAACAGTGTGTTCGCCACTACTAGCTTATATCTTTCACAAAATTCTAGCAACCTGCTTCCTCGCTCATTTCTTTCTCCTAGACCAAAACTTCCTACAGTATTGCCCCTCTTTTCCTTCTCTCACTACTGCATTCCAATCACCCAATGATTATAGATTTTCCTCCCCCTTCACATATTCGATTAGTTCTTCAATTTAGGCGTATATTTTCTCTATCTCCTGCACCATCCTCCTGTGTCGTTGGTATATACACTTGTACTAATGTGGTTGGGGCCAGCTTAGTTTCTAACTTCATCAAAATAATTCTAGTCAGTAACTGTTCACAATAACTTACACGTTTCCCTTCTCTCTTATTCATTACAAATCCTACACCAGTGACTCCATTGACAGCTTGCGTGCTAATTATCCCGTGCGTCCTTCCATTTAATCTCACTAATCCCAACAACACCTACCTTAAGTCGTTCCATCTCCCTTTTTTTAAGTTTTTTTAACCTACCATGCCCTATTCAGACTTCTAACTTTCCACGCTCCGACTCGTAGAATGTTTCTATCCATATTGATGACTTCTTCCTGAGCAGTCCCCACCCAGAGATCCGATTAGGGGGACTATTTTACCTCCGGAATATTTTACCCAGGAAGAAGCCATCATGATATATGTAATTTGAAAGGATTACATGTCCTCGGGATACCCTCTGGGTCTTTAATGCAGTGGTTTCCTATTACCTTCTGCATCCCCATGCCATTAATCATTTCTGATTCATCCGCTATTAGGGGCCGTTTCCAACCCCAAAGGCAAGAGGGAGTCCTGGACTGCTCCCCGCTCTTCCACCCTCCTTTCTGGGGCCGTTGACAAGCACTAGGGTGACTCCTTATACCAGGAAACATTCAATCGCCAGAGCCTCGTCCGTGCAAACTAGGGTGTACCACGTGAAGGAGAGATTGACTTTTGGTTACAAAAGGCTAATACAGTCTCTCCCAAACCCTTGCACCACATATTTATATCCAGTAAATAACTTAATTATAGTGATGATGGTGGTGACGATGTATGTAGTAACATGTATTGGTGACCAACTTTGAATATTGGGTTTATTGACTCTGCTTCCTAATTCCCATTTTTGTAAAAAAATTTTTTTTTGAGGAAACTGTTCTTTTACAGTTGAAAAACCTAGGAATTCAAAGACAACACAACATTTCTTTGTAAATAAATGTATGGAAACGATCGCATTACAGATAAAACACCTAAAAATCTAAAAAATTCCTTGCCAAATCGTTCCAGCCTAAGGTTTCATATGTTCGCGCAATGTTCCATCACCATGTGACGAAACGCTGGTCTTCCTTAGCCCATAAGTTTAGCTACTTTCACTTCATTTTTACCTCCAGCAAGACTAATGCAGATCATTCATATCATACGTTGACATTACCTTATCGGATGTATCTCATAGCTCTATTTCATCGTAATATAAAAAATGCCTTTAAAAATAATTAGTATTTATTAAATGAGTTTAGAGTTAAATCTTTTCAGAAGCCCTTTGAGGTTGATTTGTTTAAAGGATTAGGAAAAACGTATGTTATTGCTTTAAACCCAAAACTTGGTTTTGATTCTCTTGTAGGGGGCACATTAGGCATGGTCATAGAAGAAGGACGTACAGTTTCTTTGTTGATGACTCTTGTTAAATGTGTTGTGTTCTTTGTGAAAAAGAAGGATCGAAGAAGATCAAACCCGGTACAAGCCCATTATACTCTATGCTTCCGGAAGACACCTAGCGACCAAGTGCCAGGCACCCTACTGTCGGCTTAATCACCTTCAAAAGTGTCTTTGTCCTTCATTCTACGCGCATTGATGGGAGGTTCAATATTCAGTCTAGGATTTTGACTCTATAATAGTCTTATTTCTGTGTTTCTGTAATTACTTGATTATTAGTTAATTTTAATTTAATATCAGCAGTCTAATGAATTATTCAGGTAATTGAAATGGAAAAGGAGCTTGAATGAACATAAAAAATATTTAAAATCCAAAATTTCAAAACAACTATTTATTTTGACCGATATTATAATGCGGTTACAAGAAAATAACAATATTTATAAAATGAGCAAGAAAACTTAACGCACCGTTCACTTAATAAATTAATGGTTATTCATGGATCATGGCTTTAGCTCAAATTAAATTTCACGCAAGACAATGCTCAGTTAAATTTCGGCAAGTAGAGACTCTGATCAAGCAAATATCTTCGCCGAGGGCTTTATTTTGGTGTAAAAAATTAAGACTATAAGTGCAAATACTGCTTTTAGAAAACAGACAATGTCTTTACCCTATTTACGGCTCTTAAAGTGGTAAAAATACATGAACGTCATGAAGAAGAGTGGCTTAAAGTGTAGTACAGAAACACTGAAGAAGGAAATTTCTGCTGAATTGCAAATAACAGTGTCCATTAGGAGATTAGTAATAACGGCAGAGGAAATTGCTGACCATGATTGGTTCCGCCAATGGGTGAGTGATGATGACAGAGTGTGGCAGACAGAGGAGGTAGCAACTATCTGCTAACGTAAAATTTTGCATTTCTAATGTATTATCTTTCTTAAATAGCGAACTTATTGTTTCCCCATAAATAATATATTTCAATCTATTCATGGGACACAAATAAATTGGTAGCGACGGTTTCATATTTCCGTGATTTAAAGTACGTTTTGAGGTTTGTTTGGTATAGTAATTTCAAATGAAGATATTTAGTTGTAATAGCCACTTTGCTAGATTCAATTTTCATAATGCTTATTATAAGAAAAAGTATTTTAGAAGCCAAAAATAATTCTAGAAACAAAATAAATTTTCATGCAATATTATATAATTACAGAAGAAGGAAAAAAAACATAGTACTATATAACTACCACATTCAATGATAATTTCCACACTATATTAAAGTAACATCTTCATGTTAAATGGATGGCTCATTTTGTAAGTGAATAGATAGCTTGAATCAGGCGAACTAGATACATAGCCTTATGGTAATAAATTACCCTTGAACTTTTGTTTATAATCATGAATAATGAGCACATAAATAAGAGAACTGGGTTTTGTGTGCGACGGTGTCTAATGGTATTAACAACAAACTGTTATTGTCTGACTCTAAATGTTTCCAAACTTTGCATGCGCTGCGCGACTTCAAATTATATATCGCGTCTGAGTTTCTAAAGCCGTTCGTAAAGGCCGGAAATGTAGCTGCTTTTGTTTCCTCGAGCCTTAGAAGATATTTTAGGGGAGGATTAAAATTAGAGTAACGTCTACGTTGCTATAGCATTAACTTTGGTCCGGAGAAAGTGAACGGAGAAGAAACTGAATATTTAGTCCTTGCCATCCTGATTAACAATACTCGTATTTCAAAACTTTAAGGCTTATTGCCTCGTAATTGCCAGAGAAAATTTATTGAAGTGAAACGGAGTTATTTGTACAAGTGCCGCAATTACCTGAACTCTACAAATCAGCTGCAACGTGGCAGACAGCCTACGTGAAAACAGAGGGTCGCTGAAGTAGTGATTGGTAGCAGCAATATCGAAGCGGGAGTAGACCCTCAGTGCTAATAGCTGGCGATAAACTGAACAGCCCGGTACGCATTAACAGATAACGAACTGCACACAAGTGAGAACAGCTTTATCCGGCGAGCGGCCATTCGTGTCAGCGGAAGCCAACCCCGGCGATTATCTAAACGAAATACTTCCTGGTCTTCTGTAACTCTGGTGTTACGTGACAGGAAACCTAGCAAAATTAGAAAAATGAACAACACATGTAAGTCACCTATATGCCATCAAAACTATATGCAGAAATTTTAAGCGATGCATTTACATTAATGATAATTTATGTTTCAGTTGGTTAAATTATCTTCAACCTGAAAGAAGAAATTACTGACGTGTGTTAGGAATTTAGGATTCAAGTAATATTCAGGTATTATACCATTATCTTAACAACTGTGACCGAAACATTTGAAAACATCAATAAATCATTCTGCGTCAACATTATGCAGAAGGAATTACATAAATAACTTGAGAAATTGCAAATCTGGTTGAAGGCCATCTTCCGCAGTTGTTGGATAATAGATTATAAATCAAAATTCCGTCTGGAACAACTGTTGATGTCACTGTTTTCTTATTTCCAAACGCGTTTCGCCCTTATGGTGTGGGGCATCGTCACATATTACTGAATAAACACTGCCATTGTATCCATTGCAACAGTTTTTATAATTGTGAAATAGAAGATCTGTAAGATGCGTAAAGTGCTGTTCCAGATCGCCATGTAAAGACCATCACCCTAGCTCCACTGACGATGCCCCACGCCATAAAGGCGAAACGCGTTTGGAAATAAAGAAAAGTGACATCAACAGTTGTTCCAGACGGAATTTTGATTTATAATCAACTTGAGAAATGATTTGTGAATAACTTCGAACATTTCAAAGATCTGTTGTTGCTTCTTGCAATGGATCAAAAATGTTTTACTTTTTTGTTTACGGGTTTATAAAAGACTGCAATTAGAGATAATAGAACCATGCTATGTTATAAGTCATCGATGCCACATAATCAGCTGGGTTGTGTACACTAGATTCGTGTAGCCCTAAAAACAAAATAACAGATTTTCTAAGTTCCTATTAATTCCGGATTGTGCCACAGTCTAACACTGTTATGCTACCGGATGAAGTGACCCTACATGACAATGTGAAATCCGAAAGAGAAAAAAACGTGTGGAGAGAATGGGGAGGAGGGAATGGGGAAGGGGAGAAAATTAACTGCTTTTTGTCACGGTTTGAAATACTCAGTCTAATCCCATTTGTTCCTGAGATCTTCAATATGATAATAATTTTATCTTCGAATTTGATTTAATTTAACTAATTATTTAAAAACGTATTTAAGTGAGCCATTCCAAAAGAGAAAAATTTAAAAGAAGAGAGTTCTCCCATACTTTCGAATATAAGAATGAAGGGATATATTTAGGAAAATTCAATTTTTGCTATGGAAAAAACACACGAAAGTTGAAGTAATAACTAAGTGGCAAGATGAGATACCGCTGTTATGTGCCAGATGGGCGTAGATTTGATAATCAATCATTCAGACACTGTTCCACAGCTATTTCATGGAAGAATGTTAAGCGGGGAGATTCAAAGATGTAATTTTAAATGCTCACAGGTCGCAATTTATGTAAAAAATCAATTTGGCAGCAAAACTGTTCATTCAGAAAGAATAGTACATTACCATACATTGTGAAGAATCGCACAAAATATAAATAAACTTAATTCGCACAGCCAACAACCACAACGCTGAACGCCACACTCTGCAGCGCTCACACCACAATGTCTGCTCCTCCTTCTTGTCTTCATTCTCCCGGCGACCGCCCCCTCTTTCGTCGAAATGTAACAGAAGAGCATCGATAAAAGTCAAAGCGCGCGATAGTATTGGCGTCCTGGTTGGATTTTCACTCAAAGAATGTGTCTGGCAATTTGTATTTTCGCCCTAAAACCAGTAGTGCCTTCTTAACCTCGAAGAGTAAGCCACCCTCTTATGCCCACTATTTTCTGCAGGCGTTTTCCCTGACCATGGTCATCTACCTGATCCAAGGTCGTTAGTGGATTCAAACAATGCAAGCGTATTCACTTACGCAACGTTGCCTTTAATATTAGTATTCGTTTCAATAAAACATGTGGTGATGTATCACAATCTTAACGGTCGCTTCTCTGCTGTAAAATAAGGAACGTAAGGGAGGTGGAGATATTGTACGTATGGCTATCGTCCTTGAATAGTGGTAATTGTTTTGTAATCTTGTTTGTGAATTTTATAATATTCTAGTCGTAGTTTAAGCTTTCATCTCTCAGGGCGGCAGGTACGTTATGCCAGAAGTTTAAACTTCTGCACGTTGTACCTCCTTGTGTTAAGTGGGAGTACGCTTTTAACACCAATCGACTAACAGGAGATTTTTAGTAATATATCGATGGACTATAATAACACTATTCTTCATTTTGATCAGAAGTTTTAGCTGAAGAATTTATTAGACAGAAAATAAAGAAAGAAAGTATCATTTCACATGGACGCAAACTACATTATATAAACTGGAAATAAAAAGAGGTGAAAATAACATTACAAATGGAACAATTTTATAAGTTAAAATTGTAGGTCGTCTTTAGATTTGCATTACAAAGTGTCGGTAGAAATGATCTGCACCCTACACCATTCTCTCTGTCGTATGAAGTTAAAATAAAAGGTAAGCTTCTTATTCAATCCTACGGTTGGTTGGACCATCCAGAATGAGGTATACGTAGACTGGTATTGGAGGCAGGCTGGTCACTTCCTTTGCTCCTTACCTAACCTAATCTAACCACATAATCCTAGTGGCTAAGGGAACCTAAAGTTTCAGGTCGTCTGTATACTTCGTATTACACAGCAAGCTGTACCAGAGATAAAGGTCGGGTAAAGTGCCCATGAAAGTCCTGGTCGAGACAGGGACTCGAACCTGGGAACCTTCGATCTCCAGTCAGACGATATAACCACTGGGCCACCACGCTATCAGAGGATCAGTATTTTTTAATTCGTTAAGTGCTATTCATTCTGCTTTCAGCAAAATAGATTCAGTGCAACTATTCGAAAGAGCAGATAAAAAGAGTTTAAGCAACCAGAGCAAACGAAGTTGAATGATCGTAACTATAAAAACATTATCAATATAAGTAATTAAGGCTTTGAAATAACGATTGAACTCGCTTTATATCGCTGAAGTGTTTCCAGAAATTCATAAATTAATTGATTCACTATTTCAAAACAGATATGGGTAAGAGAGATGATAATTTACACTTTCGGCGTATTCCTGACATAAGGAAATCTTCTACAGACGCTAATACTTCTTACTTTTCTTATTTCAATTAATAAATATTCATATCCTATCATTGAACATTTGACGATGATTATAAATAATTTTACAACATTTCTCTTTACCTTGTCGTGCTCCTTGAGACTTTCCACCAGGAAACAAATACGTTTTTTCCCGTCTCTTTTTGCTGAGACGGATTTCAACGCTCGCCATTCCGGTTATACTTCATTATCTTTCTTCTTACAATCTGACATAACCCTTAATACTATACCTGAAATTCTTTTATGGTTTCTTTCATTAAATGAAGTCAACAACAATATGGAATCTTTCTGAAACACTTCATATGTTACTCCGCTCTCTTCATCTCTTTTCACAATACGAATAATTAACGTAACACAACACTTCAATATCATTAGTTTTCTTTTTGGCCGCAGGCGTACATATTTTTCATAAATCATATCCTTTCATATTCTGGCATCTCCCTACCTGTACCATTTCCAATTTCATGGCGTTCGCGTCTCCTCAATCCATTCTGCACATTCAATAATTCTTCATTCTTCCCTTCTTATTTTGTAATCTCTGTGACCAGCACTCATATTTTATTCTTGCTATCATAGATTCTTTAAAAACATGTGATTATTATTTTATATCACACCAATATATTTATTGTATATAAAATAAATACTTTTCAATCTTATTTTTTAACATTTTACCGTTACAACGTGTAACATGGTATGAGTAAATGGTTAACGTCGAATGATTCGTCGCTATAAACAATTGGTTGATTGGTAGTGCTGGTAAATAAATTTAGCAAACTCGTGGAATGTTTTTGTGTCAGTGGTTTACTACGGCGTACGGGCGCGGCACGCTGGAGTTGACACATTTAGAACCGCTGTGTCAGGCGTTCATTGTTAAGGCCGGCGCGGAGCCGCGAGGGGCCCTTAGCTTCACTCGAGACCGGGGACAAGGGACGAGACTAGTGATTTGGTCGAACAGCTTGGCATAACCTGTTTATCCTTCTATTATCAACACCTGCAGATCACTAAAGGATAAAAACAATCCCAGAAATAGTCAGTCACCTATTAAACTTTTGTTTCTTCCTCAAACGTCCAGCGGAATATACTGAAAGAAATCGTTCAAAGTTTTGTCTGTAACTATTGTCCTGAGAACAGATGAAAACAATCACTTTTCGTATGGCGGCACAGCTCTTATAGTAACCGTCTCGAGATTCAAACGTCGATGGTTAAAATTCCAGTCTAAGCCGGAAGTTTCACGTGCTACTTTTATGCTGAGTGGACTGGTGGTTCAGTAGTTAAGGCGTCTGACTGCAAATCGAAATATCCCTGGTCCGAAACGCAGTCGCATCTAGGATTTTTAGAGGCCCTTAACATTCTTCATCTGTGGCACAGCTTGCTATGTAATGTGAAGTTCGCCAGAACGCTTCCGTGGTTCGAATTCCACGTTAAACTGCAAGTCACCTTTACCCGGTAAGATTACCGGGTTAGGTATAGCGGCTACGATAGAGGCGGAATGCGCATCCAACAAAAATCCTATAACCTGGTAATTACGACCACATGAACATTTATTATAGTAAAGTTTAATGTCTTCACTTGAAAGTACCTATGACCATTCGTAAAATCTCGGATTAGATTACTCTGGACGCGAAATACTCCAAAAACTGTGTTAATAGTATGCTAAACTTGAGACGGGACTTAATACTCCCGACGTGCCTAAAATGTCAAGTTTCCTGAAATTCCTCGCAGAATTTAGTATATTCTTGTACTAAATTAACGTTCATTTTAAATTCCTACGGTCTAAATGGGCTATAGTTCATTTGCTTGAACAGTTTAAGCTACAATTTATCCGTAAATATTTCCTGAATCTCGAAATTTGGGAAAACTAGTGACCAGTTACGAGAAAGTTCAGTATTTTTTATATAATGTTCACTAATTCTGCTCAAACGATATTTAGAACTAACACGGGAGAGTTCCAGGCTTATAGACAATCCGATGGTGACACCAGTTAGAATTTAACTTACTCAACCAGAAATGTGTTCTCCCGACTTCTATTCCTAACCTGATGATCAAATACTAGTTTAACTAAACTTGGTGCGACTTGGAGCATGAGATTGGCAATCCAGATATCGGTTTTCATGCTGCCCATGAATCACTCCAGGCGTATACAGGAATCTTAATAAAGTCTATAACTGATATGATTAAAGTTCATTGACCACAATTCTCTCCTAGTCCTAATTACATTCTTCGACCAAAGAAATAGGTATGAATAGTTCTTTCTATAATCAAGGTGGGAGCTAGTAGACTTGATGGCGAAAGTCAGTGATGCCGAAATTTCTCAGAAATTTCTTAAGTATTACGATGTCGGTTCAAATTCTGACGAGTATGGGGTTTTTATTTTATTACGTAAGAGGAACAGTGGTATAAAATAATAGAATCATCTAATGTACGTCAGCAGTAATTTAAATAGGATGCGAACAGGTGGAAGGCTAAGTCAAACCTTGCGAAGGATTGGTTACAACATCAACAAAAAAATCAGTAACGACATTACTGTAGAAAAATATTTAATAAAACTTCCAGTTTTAATATACCAACAAAAAAGGAAATTCATGATTTTTATTTATGAATAAAAAATTAAATTAAAATATAGCGTTCATTTAATATAATATAATTTATTGATGACAAAAATTGAAGCAAATATAATATGTTTAATTTTGTTGCATTTTAATATATTTTGACTCACAGGTATATGATGAAGTGACTACCAGCAATTTTACGTTTCTAAACACAATCGTGAAATCCCTTTCTTCCCCAAAAACATGAAAAAATAAAAAAATAGGACTCGAAATCACAACAAGATTAGGAATAACTTTTACAGCCAGCAAATTATAGGAAAATTAACATTCACATATATCCCTCGAATCACAGAAAACATAACCTGGAAAGCATTACGAAGAAATAAAGTGGCTGATACGTTTGTAAGAAACCCCATACTTATAAATACATGACAACAAGACTGCTATAGATTTTAACAGGATTACTGAAATTAGTTGTAGATCTATTGATACATAAATTCCAACGTTAGCAGTGAAACTAAGATCCCTTGAAATTGATTAAAAGAAATATCACATCATGGAGAGTCCTGTATTCAATATATTCTACACATACAATAATACAGTATAAGTGTACTTACAGACTGTGAACTTCCTAATATTGGTATGTTGTGTTAATTGCAAATTGAATCAAAAACGTTTCAGATTTGAAAAGGAAGAAAATTTGATGAAACTAATACATTTACAGTATAAACTACTAGGAATAGTGATATCGATTGTTTTTATACAGTTGCTAGAAGTCATTAGTTATATTAAAAGATATTGGTGACAAGGAAAAATAAATATCTTGGAATGAAATTGCTTCGGCGTCCATCAGATTTGTGCTTCAGTGATTATTATTCAAAATGAACTCTGCGAGTGATTTTCTTCTTTTGTATGTACTGTGAAGGCAGTGAGTGACACTCTTCCAATTAGTTTTTAAATGTGCTCCAAATCTAAGTTCCTGTTGGATTAACCATGATTTTCAAACACTGCTGTGCTGTGCCATGATAACTTCGGCCATTCAGTATTAATGGAGGTGGAGTCCACGCTGGCTCTAATGTCCGCTGTGTTCGCGAGCACTAAACCGCATCCATAACGGCCACTCTCAGCGGGTCGGACATTCGACGTGAGCCTTGTAGCAGTAAGGTTCCAAGTTTATAACCAGTAATCAAGCACAAATGTTCTCTTCGTCTACTGTCGCATATACAATTTTGCCAATTACCGTAACGTCCACTGTAAAACTCTTATTTGATTCCGTATTTACTACGGCGCTGGAGGTAACACCATATATTCGTGTTCCCACTTTAAAGAATCGTTTTCGTTGCACTACGAGTGTTGTAGCAACTTAATCGTGAATGAGTCTCTCTACTACCTCAGAAATGTTTGACTATAATTTTGGACAAAACTAAGTGGTACTGGCATTACTGTTTTGAAAGAAGTACTGAAGGCTTAGAACAGCTAAGTAGTGAACAAAAATATCTTAAAGCTGCCAGCAAGGCACAGATCCTCAACTTTATGCCGTAATAAATTTTCACTTCGTTCATCTCAACGTATTCCACGAATTTTGGTTGCTCATGTAGCTCATTAACGTATTTACTAGTGATTTCCACGGCAATATAACGAAATTCCTTATTTGAATCATAAGATATGTTAGCCAAACCTGACAGAGGTTATTGTGCCTGCGTATATTTATTTACCTCTGTATTAGCAAAAAGCGCCGATCTGTATGTAATTTAGAATCTATCATTTGTTGTATAAAGATGTAGAAAAAAGGAAGATGGTTCATACTGATGAGATTCCACAATTTTTCTCGGTGTAGACTGATGATAAACTATAAACATTTTTTATTAATAATTTACGGCAGTGAACGATATTTTGATTATTTCATTCGCTGCATAATTGAACCAACTTAAAACAATTTGAACTAATGCTAATATGTAGCGTAATGTTAGTGGATAAACAATAATTTTGGTTTCCTGATTTGGAATATAGATATACTGAATTTATGGAGTGGGGCAAGCAACATTTTGGTTACCTTCCAAAATCTGATTTTTTGGGTGACGTTCCAAATAATTTCTAATACTTAATGTTTTGTGACAGATGAGGCGTCTAATATTAGTGTACAGGTGTGTGAGCATGATAAACCACATATAAGCAAAAGAAGAATGGAATGTCATACGCCTATAAACAAAAGTAGAATAGAAAATATTCTCCTTGCTCAAATACCTATGTATACCAATAGCGTCATCTAGAATAATAATAATAACAATAATTTGCTTTATGGGCATTTTTATATACGACTTTTAAAATGTTTATTTCCTGTTTCGGGACTACATTGTCATCAGGTGTATACATTTTCACCCTTCTAAACTGAAAACAAAATTCAATATGTCATAATGTTCTTTCTTTGATCTCTAAAAGCAGTATATGCGATTTACGTAAGAAGCAAAAAGTAAACTTGGCAGTATTGTCTACCAAGCAGGATATTCTTTAATATTAGCGACATGGGAACTGATAATGACAGATCTTAAAGGAACTATTCGTTTTTGTGGCGAGCAACAACAAAGTAAATAATATAAAAACCTTCTCTTTGAAAAAATACCTATATATGTGCCAATTTTCATTGTGATCGGTCAAATTGTGTCAAAATCTATTAATGTCAAACAAATATACGAACATCCATCTTTATATATATAGATAAATCGCTGGTCGTTTGACATAAATTTAAATTTTTACTTTCAATTGCAGTAGTTCAAAACATTCAGCTTGTAAAAAGGAATGGGGAAAAGTTTTTAGTAGCAAATGGTGGGACTTGTTCATTGTAATCCTCCTTGAAGTATGATGGTCATTTCAAAATTAATGAACCACTTTTTTATTTACAATTTTGGCTTTATCGAGGTAGAAAAATCTGAAACACCTCCTTAATCTACAGACTTCGCTTTAGTTTCGTACATAGTCACCATTTCTTGGCACACATGTTTCCCACCAATCTTCGAGCTTGATAATTCCCTTACGGTAGAACTCCCATATGACGCACCCTTCACAAAACCGGGCAGATGGTATTGCGGAGGAGCCTCTTGCCACTGTAGGAAAAACGGGGAGGAAATTCCCATCCATGCATTTACGAACCATGCATGTAACGTTATGATCTGGTCTCGCATTCGGGAAGACGAAAGTTAGTATCTCCGTCCGGCCATCAAAATTTTGGTTTTCCGTTGTTTCCCGAAATCTTCCCAGACGAATGCCGGAAAGAGTCTATCAGATACCGTCATGGCTCAATGCCTTCCCGTTTCATGCCCCCAGTCCTTTCCAGCCTCTAATGAACTCCATGTCGACAAGAGGCAAAGTCATAAGCAAAATAGAATCAAACCATCATGCTAACGCAAACTTTTCACTGACATAAGCTTTCTTTTATTTAATTCACTGGTCTGTGTGTTATGCAAGTTTTGATGCTATTTCATTCTAGGCGACGTGTTTGTCTTCTCCTATAATGTCACTAACCTCATCCATATTACATTCAATGGAGGAAATTCGAGGGCAAATAATACGAGTCTGATCTTGGATGCTCCTGTTTTCAGTTTTATTTCACCCAACTCTTAACACAATAGCGCAGATTTTCTTTTCAGCCAAAAACTCAAATATAGCACATTGAAGAAAAGAAACGTCATTGTCAGTCATTTTGTTTCCCATGCCTGCCGTCACGCGGTACAAGTTAATGATGTAACTACAAGTTACTCTGAGCTTGTTTTTTGTTTATTACTTTTTATTGATTGGATTTCCGTTTATATAAATACAAAACATTGGGGTTCAATACATGCAGCGTGATCCTCGTGTCTTTACCAGCAGATCTTCAGTTTTTTAGGCAAAGCTGAATTGGAATATAAATTAGTAATAATTATCTCAAAAAATGACTTTTCACCGCTTATACAAGGCGTTTTCAAGTTAAAGGAATTAGACCTGCTGTGGTGAGGTTGATTGTCCAAAATTCCAGTCGCTTCTCGTTCGTGGTTCAGAACTCTAGAGTTAAGAGAAACCTTTAGATTCCCGTGGTTTTCTCCCTTTTTTGCAGTTTGCTCATTTATATTTTAGTAGTACATTCTTAGATCATTTTGTAGCGTTAAAGTGACTCGACTAGAATTGTTTCAAAAATAACTGCAGACTGTAAAGCTTAGTGGAACTTAATACTAGAGGAACCTATGACATAACATAAAGCTGAAAATTGATTATATAGACAGTCACTTTGGTAAGCCACCAACACTGTATATTGCAGCTTTCAGCTAATTCATAAACGTTTCTACTTTTCTGATATCAGACACTTTTGTCAGTGTCGTATTTGAACCATAGGGACCTATTGCATAATAATTACAGATTTTAGTAAATGTAATATTCGATGCAGTTAGAGGCAACCAAGCCAGTCTTGTAAGCGCTACCTCAGCGAGGACGTGCTGTTCACAAACCTGCTGTTTCGCTGAGTCGATCTACTGCACCTATTTGAACTGGATAATGACGTCAATAGAGTCGACCTCCGAAATAAAGACATATTTCTTGCTCTCAGTCCGCGAGTAGCTTTCATCGAGTCATTATGGGTAACTAACAGCTAGGCCGACTCTCTTAAGCTTTAGTCTATATACCATGTAGGCCATCGTAACATCATGGGGCCGGGCACTCCATCTAGCCATTCAGTGACCATTCAACAACCATTAATTCTTCAGTCTATCTTCAATTAGATGCAGAAGCATCTTCCATAGTCGCAACCGGTCAGATCCTTGTAGGTCATATTATCAACTGTATTGTCTATAGTCTTCAATGATCATTAAAGGGAATTCTGTAAACTGTTTGCCGCCTGTTATTATTTATCAGGATGGATTCACAGCTAGCCACTTAATACGAGCTATTCTTCCTTATCCTGGGTTGCTGAACCTATTAATCAGCTGTTGTCAAACTACTCCTGACTAATATTGTATTTAGTAGCCCAATATAGTGGACAGTAGAGCCTTGTATAAAGATACAAGAGATTCCTTCAGCTACATAAACGCCACGAGTTAGTAAACTCTCCTCTAGATTCCCACCACATCACAGTCCACAAATCAACCCCTCGTCTACCCTTACAGTGCTATCACTTAGACAGAACTCTTACATTTTGTCTCATAAATATCGTATATTATTTCTGACGGATGTTGAAACTTATTATTGAATTTGTTGAGTATCACTGCCGGAACTTTTCTTAATTATATTGAAAGTTTTCCATGTAATTTCTAAGTATATTGAATTTAAAGAGAAAATATTGAGAAATTTACATGACGTAAGAGTATCAACACAAAGAAGTATTTTTTTACTGCACTCCTGGCATAGAATCGTTCCATTTAATTTTGAAATGAAACGGACCAACACTTAAGGGCATTTGCTACCAGAGCAGGTGTATTCGATCTTGGAGAAAGAATGCAACACAGAAAAGACCTGTTGATTTAAAAACTGGAGTTTCCAGATGGACTTTAAGCATTCTAGTATCACATATTTGCGATAATTGGAAGGAATCATAGTTACTAATACCGTATATTTTCAACTAATGGAAAGATTTCCTCGTGTGTTACCACACGAGTAAAAGTGATCATTAGCTTAAAATTTTAGTGGCTCAAGATATTTTAACAATATTCAGTTTGACAGGCAGGAGAAAGGAGACAAAATAACCGTGCATGTTGTGTACCAATAGTTTGTGTTAAATTCCAAATCTGACCTTAATTCGTTTGAAGTAAGGCGGTACGATATTATTGTGGGGTCGGCTGCCTACGTATCAGAAGATGAATTTTTAATACTTTGGCAGAAGTTACGACGATTGTAAGAAGGAAAAGGGTATTAGTGAAGTTACTGGTTCGATACGTGGTATGATTATTAAGATATTGGGTTTCCATGGCTCCCCGAAATCACTCGACGTAAATACCATCCCAAGAATTCCTTCTCCTTCCATGTCACAAACCTAATCCTGGCTCTAAGACCCTTGTATCACATAATACAAAAGCGGTTTTTTTATTCGTAATAAATTCCGAGATAAAAGTTGTGCCCTGGACTGTGCCAAACGACGCCATGTTTTATCCAGCTGTTGCCTCTGATTCTTATACAAGGACAAAAATATCCTTTATACAGATGGTATTTTATTGCATGTTATTAAGTAGGAAACATAAAAAATGTCGTTTAAACATACATACTATTTTTGTAGGGCTTGCATCCCGTGGGTTTTGCAAAGCTGCTGAATTAAACATATGTGTTGTGCTATGAATTAATCCCAATTCTTATAGCGTATTTAGCAATGAAATAATTCCCTGACCATTACTCCAGGTTGGGAGTCCATAAGAAGGTCAATAACAGGTGGCAACTGCTGGAGACGTTTCTCATTCTGCTAGCAACAGAAAACAAAAGGTGTGAAATTTTCTCACACGGTGAGTCAGTTGAAGAAGATTAACACACAATGCTATCACAACGACAGTAAGTATAAAACGATCTGAATCAAAGAAGAAGCAAAGCAAACAGCAGAAGTTGGCCCTGCTGTCCATGAGTTACATTCCAGCTAAATGTTTTTGAGTGTCACTCCCTAAATGAGAGTTTACTCCGTAAACAGCACAATTTTCAATTGCATCACTAAAATGATTGAAGAACTGTTAGCCGCCTCCTAGCTGTGGAAAAGATTGGAAATATGAATTATGTTGCGTGTCTGAATCAACTATAGCCACGGAAGAATGTGAATATGTGGCCCACCAACATCCTGTAGGCACATCAGTCACCAGGAATTGGATCGTTAGGCCCGTTTCAGTCAAGCAGCTCTGCTTGCAAGCAGATGGTAATTTAGGTCCCTCGTTTGGCTCAGTCATGCATAGTGGTAGAATTCCAGGCACTAACAGTGGAACGACGTGCTCAAGCGCCAACCAATTTATATAAAGCACCGATATGGCTTCCATGCGACGCGGTGTTGCCGACATTAAGGCGCCAGGTAAAGAGTTGCCACTACCGATAAGAACCACTGCGAGAACTCCTGCTCTGCATGAAACGCAACTAAAAACTCATTGATGTCAACAACATAGTCATGTTACCTCGCAATCAGTGCTTAGGAATGATGAACCGAAACTTTTTTTTTTTTTTTTTTTTTTTTTTAAAGAAGTAAAAATTGTTTGCAAACACATGGATTAATAAAAAAATTGAATCATGGTTATACCATTTTTCCATCTCGCCTTGTATAGGTACTGTTAGTAACAAAAGCATTCAAATTTATGTCTACATCCACCACGTACTGACCCTGAAATATTTAGGCATGCCCACACTATCTTTGAGCATCCAATAACATCAGAGTAAAAGTGATATATTAAAGAGTTGCTGAAACATACTTTTTTAAATAAAAAATGTGTTTCCCTGTCTTAGAAATAAGTTATTAGCTGAAGTATATCTAAGGATATTAATCGTTAGGTTCTCCCTAATAATCTGCCTTTTAAAAATCACAATATAGTATTTCAGCCATTAAATTCGACACAGTCGCAAAATGACTCCAGCAATCACTAAGAAAGGAAACATATTTTTTAATTTTTCTTGGATTTCTAGGTGTAATTGGTCTATTTTATTGGTAAAGTGGTGTACGTTACTTCGTATGTTTCTTCAAAATTTGTTCTGTTTCAGGATTTACGTTTTGGGCCTAGTTTAAATTCTTTCGCATCTTTACACTCAAGTATTTTACAAGTTTACTCCTATAACTGAGACAAATACTTGATATTCGGGAGTTAGTGCTAATTTTTATTTTACTTTCTTTGCAATAATAACTTCATTTGATCTTTAAGATATTAATTTGCAATAGCATCATTTTTACGTTCCAAGTTAATAGATTATGGGCTCATAAAATATCGCTTTTGTGTATAAACTGCCCACAAGAAAGTACACACAAATATTTAAAAATAATCCGCTCTGTAACGTAGCCGGTAGATTCCGTGTCGTAGGGCTAGGTGCAACGACATACAGCAATCATCTACTTAGAGACTCACCTGTTAAATTTGTTGCAGCATTGTATACGTTCATACCATGGAAGACTTTCGTAGAACTCGAACGAATATTTTTAAAAAAAAAAATTAGAGCTGTTTTTACTAATTCCATGCTGATTACAAGAAAGTAGCCCTCATGTCTTAGAATTTTAATATACACGAACATTGCAAACATTGTGGATTCTCTGAATGTCAAAGAGCTTTATTTACCGCCTGCAGCGTGCTCAATTTTCAAGTAACCGATTCTGTGATAAATACCATTGCGATAATTTTCTGAGAAAGCTGTGACTGGAATTCCAGTCGTTCATCGTGCTGTTCCCCGTATCATTAGGAAAGTTCCTTTTTGCACCTCTTCAAACTCTACGTTTAATGCCTACACCACAACCAGAATACACAAAAGAAAAATTTCACAGAAACGCTGCTTTTTCAGGAAAGATAAAGGATATGTAGAGTCGTAAAATGATCTCGCTCACAATCAATTTAATATCTGACGTAACTGTAAGCGACAGTTTTTATTAGTTGATTTTCCCCATATACGGCTAAGTGGAATTGCACTTCTAGCCTCAAATTAACAAATGATATGTTATTAATCGTTTTCCTTTTGAAATAGTTTATTGTAACCCTAAATATTTTGATGCAGATGCCAAAGTTACAAAAGGTACGAACTAAACAGATGGCCAAAAGCTTGTAAACAGTCACTTCAACATCATTTCTTCCGTAAAGGCAGTTACGGGCATTCGCGAGAGTTATCAATCTCATTAAATAGTTTCACGTAATATTCTTGTAGGTCAATAAACAATATCTTACTGCTCCTAAATCATCTATTGAAACTCAAATTACCACGCCATGTCATAAGCTATCAGATCTGTGAAGAAAAACCTTTTATAAATTTCAGTGGACCTTTATTGTGAGGGCGTGGCACAGTTTTGTAATAAGGTTTGTCTGGGTATTTGTGCAAACATTCTTTTGTGCTAATTGAAATAACAGATCTTACTGCAGCCATGCAGCCATCCGTGATAAATTATTAAGTAAATTCATCCTGGCCAGAGCCTGGAGGCAATAGTTGTCCAAACATGGGAGAAAGCGTCCGTGTTCCAAACACTATCGGAGCAACCAGATTTCGGTGCTTCATGATTTCCAGAAATCACTCTAAGCGAATGCCTGGATTATTCTTTCAAAAAACCATGGAAGAATTGTTTCCGGTTTCATGTTCTCGACGAACATTCACCGTATTGTGTTTTAAATTATTATTTTTGTTCCATGAAGAACTACACAAGTCGCGGGAAGCAAATCCTATCCACCAAGATCAGATTTGCAGAGGAATGACGTCAAGAACTTTAAATGCCCATTTAAACGGAATTAGCTGCTTTATACTTCAGAGGATAAAAGTGTGGTAAATAATTTACACGTTGTGAACCTCACTAACGGCGGGCAGTAGTGAACTAAATTATTTAGGATAGCATCAGGTCAAGACTAACTGAAAACTAAAAGTTGAGTTCAACATGCCATCACTCATATTTGTGCAAAAATGTTGTATCGACCATTGCAATTAATAATCGAGAATTATATCTTAAGTGATAATAAGTTAACATATCGGTTGTGTTGGAAGTCTCAAGTTGTCAGAGAAGTCGATACTTCTTTGTTTAACGATAGACTTCTTTCGTTTTGAAGGTATTTGTATCTAACAAGTAAATTGAAAATAATCTTTTGTAAATCTGATGCTAAAACTACGTTTATAATACTTCTACCCGTGTCCACGCAATATCGCGTCAATTTTTGGCCAATCCACAATTTTCCTAAAAATGCATTAGCGATAGTCGGTATGTCTGAAGGCAGATTTGATACCCGATATGCTTTCACTAGTTTCAAAATATTACAAATCAGTCAGCAATCGGCAGGCATGAATAATCTATGCATACCTTCGTGTTTATCTATACCAAAACTCATTGCTCATTCATACCGTAATAAACATTTTATTTTTACATCCATTTGAACAGGCATAATACATTTATGTAGCAGAAAATTTCTTGTTTCAGGTTTCTTTGGATCTCACGAAGGTGGGAATTCATCTTAAAGTTCCCACTGATCTTCAACAACGGTATCTACTAATATTATTAATTGTACTTGAAACACTGTGCCATGGTTCATTGTACAAGATTTTTTTTGTTTTAATCGTAGTTTTCTGTTGATAATATAGTCACAAAAAAATCTCTCAGCGTTAGCTCAGATGGTTGCGACACCCTGATGGTGTACGGATGCTGACACGGTGATAGTTGGTTCGATTCCTGGTCGTGGAAGAAATTGTTATCATCAAGACTTGGCCGGAATGGTAAGAAAGATGAACAATTCTTAAACACCAGATTGTGCACCAAATTCCGGGGTTAAATTCCAAACCTTTCTGCAGTGCGCATGTAGTGATGGCATAAGATATTGTTGAGCCATCGCTCTGATGGGGACGTTAAGCCTTCCGGCCAGCAGGTGTTTATTGAAAGAGTAGGCATGAATGGATCGCAACGGGTTTCACCGTCTCCCTTATTTCATCTCCCGTCCACAACAGTCTACTGTGAAGGACACTACCACACTCACAGACACTGTCACGCTAGGGAAGGCAAAGGGAAGTCATCCCAGTTCATCTTCCCAGGCGCTGCCATGGAAAGGTAAATATCCCCCATAGTAACCACCTAGGCTCTACTCCCGAAAGCCGTTCATAACAAGAAGGAAATTATTAAAATAATTTGAAGCAATGTAAATCGGAATACAGAATTGGCAAGAAAGATGTTAAAAATATATGTCACGGTGATGAAGTTTTCTCTGATTTCTTTTAGAATTACCGCGAAGTAAGTTAAAAATTCGACCTACAAATATCAATAGCTTAAATAATACAATCAATATACGAATACAACTAAATCGCAAATTAGAATTTAATGGGAAAATTATCGAAAAATAAATAAATTTCGGATGAAATTGATGAGGAAACGAAGATTTCAAATTACTTAAATGACACCATATGGTTCAAAAAATTAAAAAGTTATGCTTTCCGTGAGAACAGATATAACACGAAACAACATCCAATTTTCGGAGATGACGGACATATAAAGTCTATGAAAAACGTTTTAATAAAATACAAAATTAACAGCGTAATGGAGACATATGTAAATGTCTTGACATAGAAGGTACACGAAACATGATATTACAAAGGCGGAAGGAATGGTGTGGTCACATCGGAAGAATGAGATAAATTTGGGTGCCAAATAATACGAGATAATAGTGATGAAGCAAGGTGGATGAGCGGTAACTCTCTGGCGTCACATTCGGGAGGACGCGGCTTCGAATTCCTATCCGGAAATCCAGATTTGGGTTTTCCATGGCCTCCACAAATCACTCCAGACGAATGCTTACATTAAAAGACCACGGCCGCAATTATTCCCGTTCCTTGCCACCTATGCTTTCCGGACTTTGACGACTTCTACGTCGACGAAGATTAAAGCCACAAACAACACAAGAGATAATAGTTGAACTGCAACAAAATCCTCTCTTGTGTCCAGCCGGATGGGGTTGTAGAAAAACGACGTTTCGACAGCTGACTTCCCTGTCTTCATCAGGTATCTTGTAGCTGTCGATACGCCGGGAAAGTCTCCACTGACACAATAGTTGAATTGGCTAAAGGACCAAGGAAAAACTGGAGAAACGAAGTCGAGAATTGTAGAAATAAACAAGCAATAACCTACTGAAAGAGAAAAATTATTGAGTCCCTCCTTAATTATTAAATATAAAATTTATAATAACATATAGGAAGTAGGAGTAAAAATTAAAATATCTTTGCTTAAAACCTAATGTTCGCTTACATAATACCCCTTTTTAAGTGCCGATAGTATGATGCTTCCGACACTTGTTAACGGCCCCGTAAATAAAGATTCTGAAGTGGTCCAGAGCATCAATCGGTGCTTAGGTTTGCAAACAGTCCTAAAAGTAAATGATTCAGAAGTGACCAAGGACATGGTACGTAATGCCAAATAGCTACGTCATTCACCAAAGCCCTCTTACATTACTTTGATATAAATTGCCACTGGGTGAAGCATTTTCGAAATGAAATAGTCTTTCAGTTGGATGTTCAACTACGGAACAGTTAAGAATGTGTCGTCGGAAAATAAACTTTCGGCGTAAAAGTATTGAGTTAGGAACAGAAACAATAGCATTAAATAAATACATTATTTAAAAGCACAGTCGAAAACTGTTTTAATTGGGTTATTGTTGGCGATGTTTATTTTACGAGAAGACACATTTCGGCTTTGTTATCGTGTTGATAATCAAATTAATGTTTTTGTTTAATTATAATACAATTAATAATCACTATATTCACATGAAATAAAATTTATATTTTTGTTACAGATGCATCCGAAAGCCCGAAAATGTTTATCACTTATGCTAATCGTAGATTCTAAAGGATTTTTTAATTTAAAATATAATTCCTCAATGCACTGATACGTAGGAAAGCGCCGCGAATGTAATTTCGTTCTTTGATCGTTACGTAAACAAGGTTTGAGTCTGGTACTTCAAATTGAATTTAATTCAGAATAAATTTTGATGTTATGAAAGTGAATGCTTAGAACAAAGGTATCTGATTTTTGTATTACGAATTTGTTATTTATATAACGTTTTACACCAAGGAGCGAAAATTTCAACAATATTTTTAAAAAAGAGCGTCTTTATTTGTGCTTAAAGTTTTTATCACTTTACGTAAGAATTCTGAATGTTGTGTCTTCTGTATGTTTTGATATAAGAATTCAGAAAATCTGTTCATGGTTCCTGATGACAATTTTGCAAAGTACGAAATTTTGGAACTAAAAGAGCTACCTCACAAAACAAATAATAGTAGTTCTGATGTAATATTGATCAACCAGTTAAACGTGATATCCCTTCTCAGTTAAGTCATCACAGTACAATTTGCCGCCAAATAGACGCGCATAATCAGATTCGTGTTTAATCACCCAATCCATCATATTGTACTCTGTATTCAGCGATACAATGGCCGCCACAATCAATACCCGAAAATTACTGAAGCATCATGGATCATCAACAAGCAGTAACAAACACCACCTGAAGAGAATAACTACTACCTGGAATCTATTCAGGAAGGTAGCGAATCGCCAACTGAAATTTGTGTGAGGTAAAATGTTGTATTGATATGAGACGATATATCTGATCAATTCAGTTAAAGAGGGCAAAGATATAGCTGATACTTAAAGAGACAGAAAAGAGTAACTGTTTGGACTGCATTCAGCAAGAGTAGAGAAAAGAAGACCTGTAACACTTCGGAACGTCCTATATCGCTAATGGTGAAATCATAAGAGCCAGCAGCCTCGAGGAAAGTAAATAAAATCAAATAAACAATCGACTGCTAAAAAAGATGTTGCAGCCATATACGTATATTAATGCAACGATATATCCATCAGTATTTCTACTCACTTAAACTAAAAATTAGGTTGACGCCGGTAACATTAGACAAATTACTAAGAAATTGTAAGCAATTTTTTAGGATTATAATGCATCAATTCACAAAACGCATATAGGTAACTGAATGTTATTAATATGTAAAATAATATTTACGAAGGTATAAGAAAATCGCAGTTCTGACTTCTTTATACCATTTCTAAATAGTGTTACAACCTGAGGCAAACAAAACACAGTCAGTAGATTTTTTTTTTTTTAACTGCTTAACGTCTCCTATAACAACTAGGTCTTTAGAGACGGGAAAGGATGGAGTCAAGGAATGGGAAGGAATTCGGCCATGGCCTTTTGAAGGAAGCATCCCGGCATTCACCTGGAGTGATTTGGGGAAACCATGGAAAACCCAAATCTGGGTGCCCGGACGGGGATTCGAACCACCGTCCTCCCGAATGCGAGGCCAGAATGCTAGCCGTTACACCACAGTACAGCACAGTCAAACCTCGGTACAGTCAGTAGACTATCAACATATTAAGCAATGGATTTTCATAACTTTTACAAAGATACTAATACCTAAAGCGAGTTTCTAATTTTTATGTTATAAAAAATTGTTAAGAGGTAAAAGGTGATTCTAAATAGCTGTTATGTAGGAAGAAAAACAGTCCGTAACACGAAACAACATATTTCCTACGAAACATTTTTATACTTTTTTAGTTTTCTGGAAGCTTTCTCCATTAGTTGCAACGGGGTTATTGGCTTCTAGCCCTAGTGTAGGAAGGAAGCTACTTGAATTGGTGGTGCACAATTCGTAATGGTTGGATTGCATACAAAATCCAGAAACCTTTCTGTATTTTATAAAGAATCTGGGAATATTAGACACTGTTGACAGTGATTCGACCGTCAGATAGAGGCAGTTAAGTTGCGGCCCTGTCTCCAAAAGTAGCACTTAATAGTCTGGAACTTTCACCCTCTATTTCCTTCATAGTCAAAAGATAGACAACTCAAAAAACACAGAACACTTAATAAAAGTCATTTAGAGCTCGTTAAGGAACCGCCCGATCTATCTCTCTAATCAGGCCTTGTGTGCGTCCTTTTTTACCACAGGGCTAGTCATTAGTAATGGGAGAGGATTTTGTGGAAGAACAGGAAGGAATTCGAACAATGCATTTTTAATTAATCGTCCCGGCATTCGTCTGGAGGGGTTTCGGGAAAATATGGAAAACTGAAATGTGAATGGGCGAAAAATAATTTGTACTCACGACCTCCCGGTTTGGAGTGTGCCTTCTCCAGGAGGATCAGACAAACGCCAAAACTCAAGAACTTAAAAAGTGTAATGTCCCTTGGTGACGGGAAATTTATGCGTTTGAATTCCACGTTTCTTTGGCATCTGCGAGAGCCAGGTGACTCATACCTGCGCTGAAAGACCGAACGATTTATGGCAGGCCGTAAAGTTAAAAGCTTTGCGCATTCAATGAAATTCAAAGGACAGTATAGGGACTGTGCCGATATGAGGATTTCCTGGTACAGTAGAAAGTTGAAACTAGAGAAACGATGCTTCGGAGAAAAAATCAGGTTACGGAACACCTCTGTTGGGAACCAGCGAATCAAACTGTGTTACGAACTTTTAGAAACCATAAGTTTTTTATGTTGCATGAGGAGCGCCAATGGAGATGGTGGATGACCCGCCAAACGCTGCGACTCACTGAAATTTCCCGCCTCTGCTAAAACTGGGGAGCCTGCAAGTTTTCAACGGAGCGAACACGCGGGAGTGACGACATTCTGTTTCTGGCCAGCGAACAATCCACACCGGCGCACCACGGGAGATTGCCGGAGAGGTGACTACCTGCGGGGAGCTACCTCGCCAAGTGACCTTCGCCCAGCTGATCAACAGGGTCTATGAGACTCTGTTTTATCTGCACGTCACCTGCTACGGTAAAGAACGCCGACGATGTATAGACACTCTTGCGTCATTCAACCCTAGCCAACGCTCTGAGATGAGAATCATGCTCTAAATTGTTCAAAAGAAACTTTTAATATTCAGTTCTATTCAATAAACCAATCAATTTTATATTCAAAGAAAATAATAGGTGTTGTAAACCCTGCTTTCAATAACCTCCTTTCCAATGTATCAGTATATCACTTGAATAGATGACGATTTGTGTTTTTTAATGGTATCTTAAAAGTACAATTGCTCTGATTAAAAGTATTTCAGAATTGGAATGTCGCTTCTCTCGGATAGAGAACACTTCAATTCTTGGCACCTACCCGGGATTAATTTTGCAAATTAATTTATAAATTAATGCATCTCATTATTTTATTCTAATTTTAATAACGTCATTAAACTAGACGTTACAATAGTTACTGTTTTTTTAATTTCTTAGCGAATAGTTTTCCCACTGCCTGTATTCGAGCTGTAAATATTCAATTTTTTTAAAAAATAGTTAAGACTCTTATACATATTGCGTGTGAAATAATGTGTTTGAGTTCACACTTCGGTGTATACGCAACAAAAAATGAAGCACACGTCTAATTAAAATCGCTAATATGAACTGTGGCTGAAGTACGATATCGGATCGAGTTTCAAGAGCTGGCTGGGTATCTTTTTGCGGACTTATTCGGAGCGTTGCTTCCTGCTCTCTCTGTGCCGCTTGCCTGGCTCTAATCCGCAGACAACGGATGGGTATTTGTTGCGCACCGCTGACAAAGGATAAACGAAAAAACTCCAGAGGCTTTATTCTGTATTTACAGTACACTCCAGAGTTGACAGAGCGAGATCAAACGAAGCGAGTACGACAAGACGATTGAAGAATCGTTCTGCCTAGCTCCCAGTGGAAATACAGTCGCTTTGTAATTCTTTAATTCCGGTACAAAGTTGAATCTAAAACGACCCTACGCTATTACTTAGCACCAATAAATATGTAATTCACTGCTAACACAGCTTTACACAAGGATAAAACATATTTGCTGCATAATGACGCAAAATGAAAGAAATACTGATTATGACATTGGTATTTACTTCCAAGATTCGTCGGTATTACACGCGTTTACTTTTGAGCCTAAACGCAATTTTGAATTACATTTAATAACTGTAAATATAAGGAAGTAATAAAAAAAATATACGATATTACATATACAAAGCCAACTATTTCAGGGTTAAGTAACTTTTCCAGTGAAAAATAGAACCTTTATCGATTCGCTAATTTGTCTACCTTTCTGTCAGTTCATCACACCATTTAACTTAGTAATTTGTAATTAGGACAATTATGTTAGTTCTTACTAATCTTAATTTGATTATGAATAAAATTTTCCAAATTCGTGGAGAATGAAAATCATTGTAGGGAGGCTTACTGGGGAGCTGAAGGAAAATTTTCCTTTACAAGGAATTTATTGATATCAAATTAAAAATTTCAAACAAACTGACAAAATGTTTGGATTTTCTTTTTTGTTTGAAGATTTTTATAATAGTTTCCGAAAAATATTAAATATCACATAACCCTATTTTAATTCATGAATCAATCAAGCAAACCTCTTTCAAAGTTTATATTGATAGGATTCTCCTCAAGATTACGGAAAAACTGAGACTAACTTACTGGAGTTTACGACTTCCGGAAAACTATTAATTAAGAACCTTTAAATATTTCTATAGAACAGCAGATACATTTTTTTAAGCGAAGTCGTATGAATCGTTCATTGGAGACATTCATGAATTGGGTTGTAAATATCACGAATATATTCTAAACACCACTACCAATTTTTTCAACTGATTTCTTTCTCTCATTTATATTACCATTTAAAAGCCAATGGCTTTAAACTTACAATAAACTCTAAAAAAAAAAAAAAAAAAAAAAAAAAAACAATTTAGAAAATAAAATTTCTAAATTAAGTTGAATACATAATCTGTGTACGGAAATCACTGCGCGCTTGATTTCTGGTACTTGAAGAATTTCTATTATTTCGTAAACATCGTTCCTCCATTCACTCCCCAATTTACACTGGACAAGGTGAAATGCAAAGCTCTTACACTACAATTGATCTTCCCATAATACTGAATATATCTTCAGTTGTTCCCATGTTCATTGCTTAGTGACAATTATTAAATTTATTTGTTTTCAATTTTCCGTCTTTTTGTTAATTATGTTCCACCATGTCGCACCTGAAGGAAAGGAAAGCAAATGTCGCACAGAAGTCGTCCCAAAGAGACATTTTGTCAGAAAATAAGAACGCGTTGAGAGAGGCGTTTTTTTTTTTTTTTTTTTTTTTTTTTTTTTTCTCGGCTTGGAGAATTTCATTTCCCATGCGCACGGAGGAGGGAAGGTACACATATTCGCCGCATCTCACCCCATCGATCAGGTGGCAGCTCCGATCCGTTTCCCGGGAAACGTCAACCACATCACTGGCTCGGCTCCACCCAGGCTAAAAGAATATTAACTACGTTTGCTCTTCTCAGAAGCTCGTTTTGACTGCGGCAGAATAATATCCCAGGTCAACCATACGGTTCCGTTTTTATTAACAAATGGAGTTCTTAAGGATTCAACGAGATGTAGCTATGAGTTTGCTCCAACGGTGATTGTGTTAGCATTTATTCATAACCTAAGATTGCGGAGCATATTACAGTATCGCCAAATTAAAAGTCTTAATTAAAACAAATCTCTCCCTATGATGGGTTGGAATAAGCGATACTCGGAATATGTCACCAGATTGCTACTAAACCATCCCGGGCGGTAGATCCTAATATTTAAAAGTACCATATTCTAAACAGTGCCTCCCTCCGAAACTAAAATTACCGGCCATAGCGTGACATATTTTAAAATTATCTTGCCTTTCACAAGTGAAGCAGCAGCAGATACATGGTATCTTAATAAATTGTAGCTTCAAAGAGGATCATAGGAAATTATTATTTTATAGTGACGACTGTTCTCCATATTACGATCACTCTGTCTTTGTATGCACAGAAAATGTTATTGAATAACGCGGTTAAGTATCGAATACTGTATTTTGGCTACATTTGATAAAGTCTAACAAACTGCAATTAATTTTACCAGCATTAAACATCTGATAGTAGCTAGTTGTAGTAATGTTTTCTAAAAATTAGAAGACTTGAGGTAAACAATATTACAGTATTTGGTTCGGGTAGTAATAATAATTTATTTGGAATGCCGAAATTGCAATTTTTTCCATTAAATCCTTTGTTTTCTTTTTTTCCTAGTTAATTATGTTTAACTTTCATATAAAAATAAAGTTGCTTTCATTATTTAAAAGAAAAGAACCACTGATTTCATGTTAGAAACGACGGAACTGAATATAGAGCATAATAAGTTTAAAGACTTAAGACAAAACAAAATAAACTACTATGAAAAAGGTTTTACATACCGTTTTCATGACACTTTGATAGGTGGAGTTGGTATACGTCGTTATTTGTCTGCCTTTTAGATTTTAAATGCACTTCTGAGACCCAGAAAGATGACATGGCTTTCTAAATAGCGCACCTGTCGGACGGAGAAGGCAGAGCGAGGCCGAGTTGGTGCCGGAAATGCGAGAAGGCTGCGACGGCACAAAAGCAACATGAGAGAGGCTCTCTGGAGCAGCAGGAAGCCAGCTCTGCTCGTGGCAGCGGTGATTGGAGCAGAATAGAGAGGAAGCACCGCTGCGTGCGTTTGAAAAAGGCCTCGGGTTGCGGCCACTAACAAAGTCTCGCACCGCACTGCAACCCACCACAGATTCCATTATTTGTTGCTTATTACATTACCTCCTTCGCCAGGATTCAATTGGCAGTGCTGCGCGCGTCGTTCCGTCTTTGATCTAGTCTAGTAAGCTCTGGACGGCGTTGGAGGCTTGGTATGCTGTGTCTCTACTTGCTGGCGCTATGCTGAGAAACGTCATTTCTACGAGAAGACTGTCCAGTTTTCCGAAAGTTAACTAAAATGTACCCTTTACCTGTTCAGGTTGTTACTAAAACAGCTTGAGTTGTACACCCAGCGGGGTGGGTGAACGGTTAACGTTCTGGCCTTGCATTCGGGACGACGTAGGTTCGAATCCCCGTCCGGTCATCCAGATTTGGGTTTTCCATGGTTTCCCCAAATCACTCCAGGCGAATGCCGGGATGCTTCCTTCAAAATGGCCATGGCCGAATTCCTTCCCGTTCCTTTCCCCCAGTACCATCCCGCCTCTAATGACCTTAGCCGTTGACCAGGCGTAAAAAAAAAAATTGAGTTGTGCTCCTTTGATCAGTCACTCAACTCGTCAACATTGTGATTCGCCTTAGTTCTGAGAAGGTTAAGTGATACAATGTTTATTCCAATCGAGAATGGCTCTAAAGATAAGATCTTCTTCATCCTGCTTCTCTAATATCGCCCTTAGAAACAAAATTACCATAAGGGATGAGTAACACTCTCTCTGTGTAATGTTTGTATCCTCTGGGACATGTGCAACGACGTATTAGTGTGTGAAACATTTTAAATAATTAATATCATTCATGAATTAAAACTATGCAATCAGAATTCAGAACCAGTAACAATTTTTATATCATGCACTCTTTTGCTCTATATTTGCCTTGCTTCATCTCGTATTAAGCCCCCAAGAGAGTTCAGAATACCGTATCTCAGCTGTACTCTTATCGGATCTACGATAATTTCTCCCTGGTCAAATTTCCAAGACAAATCTTGAAATGCTTCTTCTGTCTGACATGAAGTATGCTTCTCAACTGCGGTACTTATAATCTCACCGGTAATTTACAATGCAATGACTCTGAAAGTCTACAGTTACTGACGGAAGTCTACACAGTTACGTGGGGGAATGATTTAGGAAAACCACGGAAAACAGAAATTTGGATGAGTGGGTTGGAATTTGAACACACGTCCTTCAGAATGCCGTTCTCGAGAGTTAGTGTTCATCCTTTGGTAAAGATGACATTTAAAGCAATCACAGAGAATATTAATAACAGTGCGAAAAATATCATGAGCACATAGAGAGAGTGGTGCCGTCCTGCTTCTAGATGGACAGCCCCTAACGAGTGGCAGGCAGGCAGTAATGCTCCCGTCTGTCCTGCTATCCCGCTAACTTGACGCATCCTTTGTGGTCTTTTCGTTGTAATGGATACGTATGTTGATGCCACGCATCCTTCAACAGTTCTACACCATCAGTCATTGATTAGATGGATAGAACTACCCAGCCATAAGCCAAACACTGATTATTTAACGTCTTATGGTTTAACTTCGACTATTCAACGAAACAACCCCCCTTTTCTACGATGCACTCATTCCGCATGATCGCAGTACTACAGAAAACTATTGTTTTAGACTACAATGACGTTGTTTGTATTTTTAAAATCTATAATTATTAAAATATGTGTTGGTATATCCAAGATTAATAGATTTCTACACAGTTTCACCGATCACCATGAAAGTTTGCATATAAATGAATTTTTTCATGGAGAAGATTTCTGACAAAAAAATCCAAAAACCCCGTTCTTGCCCTTCACACTCCTTAATTTTTATACAAACGCACGGGTTTTATACAATTTAGACAGAGCTTTGCACACGTATACCGTAAGAGAGATAAAAATACGTTCCACATTTAGTTTACAGAAACCAAACCTCTCTCCCTCTTTCAACCTCCTTAATTTTTGTCAATGTTCTTACACAAAGGTATAGTTTCTATACGATTTGGAAGGAACTTTTTACACGTATTCTTTAAAACAAATATTGTCTACAATTGATTTAAAAAACCTACTCCCTTTCCCACCTTCACCACCATAAGGAAAATTTACACGAGCGATGGTTTAGTTTTTTTTTTTTTTTAACAAATATCTCGAAAACCGTAGGGAAATTGGTCAAAGTTGATGGTGATGAAGAATATTTAAGACAATCCGATCAAACGGGATAAAATATCAGAGCTTTCATATCCATCCGCCATGAAATGCTGGGTTCTCTGCTAGTACAATCTATTTCTTACTAGAGAAGGTTTCTTCAGGTTTATCGATAACCTGTGCTTCTTCTTCTTTCAGTTTTGTCTTACTTTGGACCACGGGAAACACTTGGTTTATAGGTTCCCCTTTTCTTCACCTCCAAGAATTTTTTCATTCTTTTACTGAGGCTCCTGCTTGTTTCTTCAGATCATGTGATCTTGTCCTTTCTACATTGTCCCAGGAACCCGTTGAATTTATAAATTTTTGGTTTGAAACAATCTTCGATTCTCGATCTCATCTGGATGGATCGGAACTATTTCTACATCTATTCTCGCCTCGTCAACCCATTTTGTTGTCGCCTTTAATTTAGTGATGTGGTGAAAATTCTTTTTGTCTTCCTACTTTCAGTCATTCTCATAAGGTGTACATAAAAATTCAGCCATTTCTTTCGAATTGTGTCTGTAGTTTCCTCATCATAGCTATATAGATCTTCCTTTTTTTTTCTTTTCCACCAGGTACGGTATTTTACCATTATTGGTCTTGGAAGATTAATCTTTTTTTCTAACTATTCAATCTCCACTTTATTATTCAATACCAAGTATTCTGAGATGAACAATACCACTGTCTTGACAGCTGTAGTATAGTGTCTAATCTTGCCTTTGTAGGAGATCGCTTTCTTGTTACGTTAACATATATGCTAGCTTCATCTTTCTAGCTCTTGATTTATTCGATAACATATTATTCCTGCATATACATATATATATATATATGAAGTTACAACAACGTTAGTTAAATAGTTCTTTGATTTGATATTGTGCATGGATGTTGACTTTCTTTTCGAAAGAACTGTGATGAACCTATATATAATCTTGCAAATAAAAAATGGACCATTAAAAATGAACAAAAAACTCAGTCACCAATTGCTGCAAGGTTGAAATGGTTTTTTTTTAACTACGTTATGCCTTATTCAATCTGATTAATGGGATCTTTTATAGGAGCAGCACTCAATTAAATCCACTAATGAGGAAGGGGTATTCGACATATCGATTCGTGTACTATGAAGTCAGCCGATGTTCAGTACATTATTTAAATCGTACAGAGCCATCCCACACACTGTTTGGGTCTGTGGAAAACATCCGCGGTTGTCGAATCCTTTCAAAATACTGTTTTGCGCGTTATTGCCCTCAATGTTGCCAGTTCGTTGTTATATTGTTCTCTGCTGCTTTCTTTCAAACAGCATTCATAGAAGATATTTTATTTACATTGCTGTTATAGTTTGCGCAGCTACATCCATACTCAATTTTTTATAATTCCATTCTGCTTTTTTGCATTGGAAATTGTCAGTACTGTATTGTAGTCGTTTAACAAATCAGCCATTACACATAGATGAAGGTTCGTCTGTGACACTATTTTTCTCCTATGAATTTCCTATTATTTTTTTAGGATACTTGTGTGTTTGCAGTAATGTCACTGGATTTGGTGAAGAACGTTGATTAATTCGACGTGTTCATTTTTGTGGAGCAAATAGTACACTCGTAAATACAGAACATAAAAGTTATCAAAATGAGCTCGCGAATTTTGTAATACCCGTTGTCTGCTTCTCTCTTTCATGATTTTAAAACTTATACGTTGGTAATGACGCTGTTAACTGTTTACGAAATACCAAAATAACTGTAAGTGTTTCCATAGATTTAAATAAATCGATTTTGCCCTATTTTGAGAATAAAGAAAACAATGTACTAATGACTATACACTAAGACATGTCTTAAGTAAACGTCAAATCACAAACATCTGCACCAATTCTCGTTTACTACCGACTGAGGAACATTTTATTTTCACACAAACTTTTCGTGTGTTCCATCCAGGAGAAATGCACTTCGTTTTTACTATAACTGACAGTCAT
Organism: Vandiemenella viatica; assembly: GCA_031002005.1. Lineage (NCBI taxonomy): Eukaryota > Metazoa > Arthropoda > Insecta > Orthoptera > Morabidae > Vandiemenella > Vandiemenella viatica. The sequence continues at coordinate 203,363,692 of JARYHS010009186.1, forward strand.
GAAGGTGAGATCCTTTCGCATAATACTGAGTATGTACCTAAACATCAAGAACTGATTTTGTCAGCTTCTTAAATTTCAAGGGATTAAATTTCACTGATCTAAGTCTGTTTTTGCAAATATCCAACTTTACAATTTATTAAAAGCATTTAGTTGGTTGTTGGTATCCTCCTCCCATTATTTGAGGTAATATGTACAGTATGTAATGAAGTTACTAGTTCATTCATTTGGTTTTTTTTTAAAAATTACAAGAATATTATTCCAATCCGACGACGGGACTTTACTTACGCGATATAATTTTAGTAAACGAAAGTGAAAGAATTGCATCATGTCCTTTATGTCAGAAACATACCGGCGTTCTCCTGAAGTGTTTTCAAGAAAACAAATAAAATTTAAAAAGATTAGCTGAACCGCACAATGAAACCGCACCCTATAGAATTCCACGTTCGAAGATTGTAGCTTACTCACTAATACATATACGTTTCTTATACAAAAGTGAAAACTACTAACAATAAAATTACAAAACTAAATTTTGAATATTGAAATACGTTGATATCAAACAGTACATGAAAATAAAAGAATGATTATAGCAGGGAACTGATATTGATGCGACAGCAATTTGGGTTAACAGTGACATTCAGTGATTGACAGTTAATTACACGAACAGTTGTTAATTAATACATGTTACACGCCAAGGACTATTTTAGAGAAAATTCCAGAGATGCTCTTGAACGACCCTTATGGAAATTACATTTTTCTGCAGGTATTTACCTGAAAGTAAAAGTGAAGCAAATTTAATATTTTATGCAGAATGTACTCCGGCCAGCATTAATACCTTAATATATTACTGTTTGCAGAATTCCAACACACAGGTGAAATGGTCTCAGTCACTACAAAATCGGATGATGTGTAGAATAGAGGAATCAGTGATTAAGGTTGCAGAGAGACGGCGTGCACATAGGCCTAGCAGCACTTTCTCGTGTGTGATCGGACATTACATCTCTTGGATAGATTGCTTAACTTTCCGTAATGGTCTCTGCGGCTTATGACTGCCCCGTGTGGAGGAAATTTTCATCAGAACGAGCCACCGTCCTTACACCGGTAATATTATCGAGCAGAGAGGATCTGGAGATAAAGTGCAATCCAAGACCGGAGGTTTCACTAAACATTTAAAACATATCAATCTCAAAGAGATATAAAGAGAAAACATTTCTGAAAAGATCATGACTTCCTATAACGAATTAAACCATTAACTCCGCCGCTCATGCTGTGTATTGAATATACACAGTGCGTATCTGCAGGAAGATTTTGTGTGAGTAGTTAAGGCTTGATTCTGACGTTTAGGAGGAAAGTTGTTAGATCCCTGATCCGCCCATCTAAATTTCGGTTTTACAAGGTTTTCCAAGATTTCTCCAGGCAAGTACGGGGTTAGTTCCCCCCCTCCCCCCATCCAAAAAAAAATGGCCGGATCCAAACAAATCAAAGGTTTGCTCCGAATTTGCACTTGACTCGTGGTCAGCGTGCCATGAAAACAGTGTTACTAAGCATATCCTATGCGCCCCACCAAAATCAACATTCAGCCTCCGCCCCTGCAGGGAGAAGAGGTGGCAACCAGTCTTGCAGCCAACTGAAATACGCCAAGGACAACGCTAGTAGAGATTTGGGTGGAGTTTTCGAGGCACTCCATCGTGTCCGACAGGGTTTCCACTCGCGATCTCTTATATAGTGAAGTACGCTATTTCGCGTAGGTGTACTCCATAATTCACGAAAGTAATAGAGCGCGCTGAAATACTTTTCTACATCTGATTCTTATTCTAACCTAGTTGTTTGACCTTTCGCGCAGATGCAGTATCCGAATGCAGCCTTAAGAGACCACCATTAAAAAACTTTCACATGCTTTAAAACGCTGTGGAATTGTTTCGGAAGAACAAGCATTCTCTGGATGTGCCCAAATGCAATGAAAAATGTGTGGTCAAATATAAAAAAATAAAACTAATCTTTTCTGTAAAATGTACATTATTTTTGCAAAAACATAAATATGCTTTCATTGCAAAAAAAAAAGTACCATTACATTTAGTTATATAGACGCCTTTAATAAGAAAAAAAAAAATCACAGCAATACCATTTATTCGAAAAAGTTGCTTTCAAACACCCGTATTGGTTTCAACTTTAAAAAAAAAAAAAAATGGGATTCGGTCTAATAGGCATTCGGCCAATAACTTAAAAAAAAATTACTGTTGAATTAAACTGTATTTTTGAGTTATGGCATATTTGTTTGTGCCACAAATTCATTTATTCCCATCGATTACTATCGCAAAAATCACATTATTTAAGGCGTATCATGCTTATAGTCACAAGATTTAATAAAAATATTAATTTAACATTCTGTATTGAGGATAATATAAGTACACACTGTATTTTATGTTCTTTGTGGAAGGAGGATTTCATAAAGAAACGAATATTGTTGTGCGCGGCGGGGAAAAGGAAATGAGTTTGCCGCTTGAAAACAATGTTCACTGAGAAGAGAAAGAATCTTAGCAGAACCGGTAGCAATGATTCTTAAGGCTCTAACGTTCCAAGGAATTACGGGACTGCTGAAAGAAGTGGTAGCCGCACAGATTTTACCAAAGGTCGTGAAACTCTAACATTTTCCCGAATAACCATCCCAAGGATAGAAAAATAAATTCTACAAAAACACTTACGACGATGTTCAAGTGAAAATTTTGAAAATTTTCTAACAATCCTATCAATTTGATGGTACTCTGTAAAGTTATCGGATTTTTGTGTTTCGTATCTTATTATATGTTGTAATGAAAATAAATTGACACACTGTCATAAAAATCAAGAAAATAAATTAATGGTGTAATAAACATCAAATTATAGTAAAATCTCGTGTTTCGTGTAATTACATGTCAAGAAAAGTGTACTTTTCATACCGCCCGTATGGTTACGCTTTATAAAATGCAATTTGAAACAAAGACTCAACACAGAAATTCCATATTTGTACAGGTAAAATGATTTGATAACAGAATCAATTCACCTGGTTACAACAACTATATGATTCTTGTTTGGTGCTTAGGGCGCGTAAACACGAGTTCATTAGCATCCAAACAATAATATCAAGTTTAAAAATAAAAAAGTGTAAATGAAGGAGCGATAAACAAACTGAAAATTTGAGTTCTATAATACCACAGATTCTTTTTATGTTTTAACTTAAAATAATTACAAACATACACCCTAAAAACATAACAGATTTATTTTCAAAGAAATATTAGTAGTTCACAAGCTACAGGAAGTTTTAATTTAAAATGTGTATAATTACTGTAAATAGCCAAGAATTAAAAATTAAACCACATTAAATATAGAAGTAATAGTAAATGTTTCTTACAATTCTCTAATCAGTAATTCTTCAACAATTCATTTAACAAACAGTTTATTTAAAAGTTAATTTGCTTAGGCACATCTTACTCTTAAAAATATTAGGGATGTGCATAACATGATTATGAGATCTCAAATATTATGTTGTTCTATGAAGTTGCATCCTTGTTTTTTAGTATATAATGTGTTTACTCTAGGAAGAGTCTACAACAAATGAGATAAAATTCACATCATTTCAAATCTAATGATCTAAAAAAAACAATAAAGCTTCCTAGAAAGGCATTAAAATTATTCATGGAGTATAATGTTGTCATTAACTTTTAATTTTGAAAACATTGTACTTGAACAAATTAATAAATTTATGCATTTCCTTAATATCATGAACAAGTTTTACTTTTAAGATTTTCAAACGGTATATTCAAGGAAAGGAATTTTTTTTTTTTTTTTTTGTAAATTTATCGTTAATTAAATTAGAGAAAATAAGATTCAATTTATGGAAATAACTCTGCACAGATACTACTCCCACTCTAACAGTATAAGAGATTAATGTGACAGAGTTAGTTTATTCTCTGGTTTCAAATCGCTAAAAATAAGATAAAAGTTTGTAAAACTTGTAAAGAGTAAAACAGAAAACCGCCTAATAGCCCATACTTCACAGTACTCGCGTAGTAAGCGTATCATTACCATTCCTTTGAATGTTTTCGAAAACAAAATTTATTTATGGATATTGCTGTACATTTCATAATATCAAAACATAAGACTTCAGTTCATTTATTATTATTGTGTTACAGTTTCTCGCTGTAGTATTAATTGATGATTCTAGTTTAAGTTTACTACGGTTTCTCAAAATTACTCGATATAAATGCTAAAATTGTTCTATCCAATTCTTCGCATCGTCATTCCCCATTTTAACGATAATCAGTAAAATTCTAAAGAGAAAAAAAGTGACGCATTGTAAAGAAGGTGAATTAATTGTTATAATCGAAAGAGATGACATTGTAAAAATGCTCGTCATGTTAATGAGTTGTTAAAATTTGGTTATGAGCGCGAAGAAAACATCCGAGCATTTGCATAAATCCATACAGAAAAATCATAAAAATGATGTCCAGGTAGGTTAAAATCTCGAACCTTTCATGATCACAAAACGTGTTCTGAACATTCATGAATTAATTTTTGTTCTTCACCTCCCTTTCGCAACTTTAAGGTCGCCTGCCTTTAATGAGTTTTTACTCATCTTTGGCATGCTCAAATTTCGAGCTTTGATTTTACTTCCGCATGCACTGGTTGACACCAAGCATTTTATACCATCTACCAGATCATACTCGGTGCAAATGGAGGTGCTGAAGTGCTGCCATCTGTCTGCGAAATGTGCAACTATGTTCAGCGTGTGATAGGTGTATTTTTGGTTTATGAAACGTGTAAGTTTAAATACTGTGGTAATTCTGGTTTGCTGGTAGTTAGTGTTTAGCATTTACCACTTAACTATAGATTACTTCTAATATTAATAATTTACTAATTTTTAATTTATTTATAAGATTAACACTGAAGGACTCCAGACGTAGGTGTATTTACAATTATTTTTCATACACAATTAGTCAATGGTTCGACAAAAATCTACACCGAAACTTCCAATGTGAGCCATAAAACGTTAATATTAAACAAACAACAGTGAATTATTTACGTGAAAATTTAATCACGATGTCATGGTTAAATCTAGCTCACGGATGTTAACACGATCAGAACGATTGTCGGCGAGTGAAACTCTGCTCAGAGGTGTTGACGGGTCGAGGAACGCGCAACATTGAGTTCTTTTCACTGGCAGAATGTATTTACTGTTCTTGTAGCGGCAACGGCGTTGTGTCTGCACGTAAGGAAACGCCCGCTTTCTCCAGACAGCAACAAGGATACTGTAGGAAATATTTTTGGTACTCTCTTAGGTATTATTGTTAGTACCTGGTTGACCGATCTTGGCTCAGCATCTTCCGATTTCTGTTCAATGAGCAAGATTTCATCCAGATCCTTAGAGAACTTTGAGAGAATTGAATTTTATCTATTTACAAGAGTTTCTAATAAAATAGTATTAGATTTGATAGATTAAATATATAGATAGTCTAAAAACCTAACCTTAAGGTTGGTTGGATCCTCCAGAAGGAGGCATATTAAGTCATTGTATCAGAGTTAGGACGGCCAGTTCCTTTCCTCTGGGACCTACAATTTAACGTTGAATACGAACCACAGAACGCCCCAGCGTAGTTCATAAGTTCAAATACAAATCTTAAACATTCTTGCCACTTGCCTACCGGGATTTGAACCCGGGATCAAAGCCAGAATTTTTGGACAGCTGGTGTAGCAACCCACTAATTACATTTTAAATGCCAGACCGATCAATATTTATTATACATTCATTGTATTTCTTTCCTACTTCCATAAGAACTGCAATCAGTTAGATAAAAATAGTGAATAATAACTCATCCTTTTATTTTAATGGCAGCGTTTCATGAATAGAAGCCTGCTTAGGTCGAATTTCGTCAGGATTTTCTTGAATCGAGTCTTCAGTGAGCGAAGTTCGAGTAACCTGGTTCAGACGATTTTCTTTTAGGTTTCCTTGAGATGAGTCTTGACTGCGTGAAGTTTGATTGAAGTTAAAAAAAATTCTTAAAGGCTTCCTATGCATTTCGAAGCTCACAGTTGCTTACTACAACCGAAGAAGAAACAGTAGGCTCACTGTTGAATCAAAATTCTATGATATTGTGTGACGTTACAAATTTTTTGTGTAAACTTGTATTTTTTCTTGGATGATTTTTTCTTGGATGATTTTTTTTTTTTTGAGATAGTTAAAAGTTATTGTTGTAGGCTTTCTAGGCTTTTTGAAGTATACATTTCTTGGCTCCAATCAAAGAGAAACTTAAATATCTGTAGGAATTATCTAAAACTTCTACGACAGCCGTTTCCGAAAAAAAATGCTGCTTTTATGTTAATATTTTTTTTCAAAAAAGGTTTATGAAGAAGTTTGAAAAAATGGCATTTGAAAAAGTCAGTATCTATTCTTTACATATCTGTTTTTAAAATGTTTTACATTTAAACTGGTAGTATTTAATGATAACCAATTTTTACAATTCCGTAATTTTGATGTTTGTGTTAAACACATATACGGTCAAAAAGTAAACGATGATTACATAATAACTGCTAATATTATTTTCAAAGCAAATATCTATTTTTTAAATATCTTATTTTTAAATGTTTTACGAGTAAACATGTAGTGCTAGTATTCCCACGGGTCAGGTAGTATACAAGAACTGTTCGTTAAAATATATTATGAGTTCCTTGTTGAAATCAAAGAGAAACTATTGGTTTGCTTTCTGGTACGCGAATCGACTACGAGATGGTGTTAGATCCGTTTTCGAGATACTGGATACAAAAATTGTTTGCGTTTTTGCAGGGAAGATAACTATTTAGGTTAAAAGAACGAAACGTTATCGAAATACGAAATTTTATCAGACTCATCAGAACCTTTTCTGAGACTGCAAATATATAGAAGAATTGCTGGTTAAAACAGAAGATTTCTGCAACAGTGAACGTGACAACAAGCTGACATTTTCTTTCCTTCGATTTGCGATGGGAAAGAGAAATAAATCTCTGACATTAAAAGAGTTGCATGTCGTTTGGAATATGAAATGCACTTTTTTTCTGATTTTTTTCTTTTAACGGTACAACTATCGTCCTCAATTTTTATAATAGCAACTTTTTTTATCAGTTTGCAAATAAGTCAATCATATAAAAAGTTACACTCAATGCTCTGTCTGATTTAATACATCAGATATAAATGGTACCGTGATTATGAAATTTTCGTTTTTTGATTGTGTGTACTGTTTCCTGTGGTTCAGGTTGCGGCCCTAGACACTCTTGTCCCCTTTGCCCCCTGGACTGTTTAACCCAGCCAACACCGCCCACCAAACTTGCGCCCTTGTTTTTCTTTGCCGGCAGCCTTTTAGCTGAGGGGCTCGCTTTACAACACGCATCCCGAGTATACCTGCTAAGCCGCCATTGTTCGTGTGCCGTTACGCTAGCTGAAGCATGCCAGCCCGCCCGCCTCACGTCGTTAAGATTCTTTTTCAGCGGCGTTGTCGTTTGTTGGGTCTTCGTTTTTGAAGGCAACCTTTGGAAACGCGCAACGCTGGCGGAATATCTCTGATGCGAGCGACGCATCGGCACGTTCGCAGCCTTTCCGCTTAACTATAGTCTACACGTTCCATTTCATTCCGTCACACTGCAGAAGAGAGTTATCTTTTCTGTATGTGCGACATTTTAAAGCTGACACAACTCTGATAAAAATTTCTGAATATATTCATGTAACGTTTCTACCTCCTGGTAAGGGGAAAACGTTTATTTGACTGATTCTAAGATTGCGGAAAACGTTTTCGCCAGGAAATTTACACTTTCGCCAAGGTTTTAACACAATTACATTCAAAGCCTTCAAATTACATCTGAGAATCCACTACAAATGAGAACTAGTTTAACTTAAATAAATTACAGTCGAGGAAACTAGCACCTAACACTTCGTCTCCAAATAAATTCCAAGCCACAACAATTCAAAGTTTACTTGAAATTCGTATCTATGGGGCGAGGTGAATTGATGGATAAATCATGCAAGCAAACGAAAGTATATTTTTGCTGTTGAAAAATGAAAATTTCTGAAGAACAAAATAATAATTTGCAACATTTCAAAAATACCTCTCCAATCGATCAAGTTTAAACCATCCGGGTTTCATTACAACAATCTAAATATTGTAAGTATCCATTGAAACTTAATTTAAACGTAGCAAATATTTAAAACAGTATTAGTTTCTTTTTAACATTATATAGTTTCTTTAAGAATTGATTAAATAGAAGAAATATGATTGAGGTGTCAAAATATCGTAATTAAATATAATGTATCAAAATGAATTACCTTGCGTTATAAACAGTTATAATAGTATTCTCCATTTCAAGTAAATTTTTGTTAAGCTAACACATCTATTTGATAATGAGGGATTTTTATTTCAATGTAAAAAAAAATAACTGCATCTATTAACCGGTGATTACTGATATTATTGTATGCTGTTGCTTCTCTTTTCCTGTATCTCATGTTTGACTGAGTTACATTCAGGAATTTCCTGGTCAGTTAAAAGTTTCTCTGTTACCATTTTCATTTTCCGCATAATTTGAAGAGTCATACTTTCAGTGCTTCAAAAGATTAACCCGTTCCATGTCCCCTTGAAACTGCTTCAATAAGTTTAAAGTAAACTCCACTGTTCTGTCACATGCCCCATGAAATCTTTTGTTTATGTATTGTTTATACTGTGTATCCTGTATAGCCTTTCATAATAAATTGAGATACTATCCCAATTGTCAGCAGATTTAATGTCTTTCTTACCTTTTATAAGGCTGGTGATCGAAGTTTAGTTAGAAAAAAAAATCCCCCAATCGACTACACTACAATCGATAGTTTGTATCCTACATAGTATTGAAATGCGCTGCTTGTTACAAAATATTTTTCCAGTACGGAGAATTTGAATTCAAAATCCAGTTGTAAGATCAAAATGTTTGATTCTCTGTGATCTACATTTTTTGGTTTATTATTCGGTTAGCGAAATTTATCAGCTGATATACCAAGAACTATCTTACAAGTGTCACTTTACATACATCTATTTTAGGTAACTAACTAGTAAAGTGATACGCAACTTCCGTAGATAATCCAGACACTCTATCAAACTTTGCTGACGTGGAATCTTTATTGTACAATTTCACTTTATCTGTCTAAAATTTAAAGTTGAATTGTAAGGTGAATTTACCTGATTTAGAAACCATTCTACTCAAATATATGATGTATTGTTAATGCTGATAAACTGTATTTTAAGCTATGTAATAGTATACTATAATTTCAGTTTACACAATAAAACTTACTAGTGATCGCCCAGCGATCGAAATTCGACCGTAATTCATTAAGTTGTTTAGTTTCTTTTATGAAAGAGTAATAATCCAGTAATTCTCTGCATTACCCATAAAATTAAAACGATACACTCCACGCGTGACTGTATACTAAATTTTAGCTTCTAATCTAACCATAGCAAATGATGAAATGTATTTATCGATGGTTCATTTAGGCCGGAAAACTGCTTTAGCTTTATGAAACATGCGCATTTAAATATATCTATCAAAATAATTTCGTCATTTTGTGTGTTCACTATTTAAATTTGGTCTATTGTCATTTTGAATTTCACGCAAATAAGTATTCCTTATTTCTTGTCTCTCTGTCTCTCTCTTATGAAATTAAAAAATTAAGACACTTAACCAATGATTAATATTTTAAATAATCAAATGACCATATAGTATCTTGCAGAATCGCTACATTCCTTTTCAAAGTATTTCTTTCATCACTTCAAATATTAATCTCTACTTTATCCGAGTCTTTCGTTTTTACCAAAGACCACAGAGTGTCTCAATGCGGGGAATTCACGTAAGAACGTTGGCTCCGATCCTGTTTCACGCGCACACACAAGTTCGCAAATTAATTTTTTATTTTAATAATCTATTTGTAATATGTATTAACTATGATTATTATATTTTTGGGTGGGGTGGGACATTCTCCACCAGTGAAAAACTGTTACTGACCTGTTGAAATGTGGATTAACTGTTTCCTTATAATGCCCTCTTCACGTTTAGCACTCTCCTTTTCCGGAAAAGTCGCCACAAATTAAATTAAAAATGCCGAAAATGGGATGATCCGCAACCGCGAAATGTTAGGAGCACTGTAAAAATGATACAAAAATTATCGGTACAGGGATCATATCAACCTAAATAGGTTCGTGGTTAGGTTCAAATTCGGCCTGGACCAAGAGTAAAAAGTTTACGGGAAATTCGTTCTGCGCAGCCCATGTCGCAGACCAGAGACAAACTACGCATTTGTTTACAACTGAAGCAATCGATTATCTCTGACTGCTTATATCGATTCCAAGGTTTGTAAAATATATTATATATAATTTTAGTTTCTAGTATTTCTTTAAGTTCCTCCGTTCACCCAATATTCTGGCCGCTAGCTGGGCTATCTACCAGCCCCCGAAATGTTGCTTCTTGCTTCTATATAAGTTCAGAGATTAATTTCGACTGTTTTGTTTCACCAAAGAAGACAAAGTAAGGCCGCTAGCAGCGCCATCTACCAGCCATCTGAGCGAACTACGTAGGCGAGCGAGCGTTTTATTTTACTTAATTTAATGTATTTGTAACGCATATTATATATAGATTTTAGCTTCCTTCACTTATTCTCCATATAATCTTTAACTATGCCAAGTCTCACACTTCTCAGTGCGCGAAATATTCTTTTAAAAATGTAACATAAGTTTTCGCTTAGCGTATTAATATATAGATTTTCATTTCTTTAAAAAATTATTATTGGGATCAACTGATAAAACATATTTAATAACAGTAATGGCAGAGGTGACAATTCTGCCTCTTCAGATCAGTTGTAAGCTGTTTTTAGTCATTGACGAGATTACTCAATACTGAAGCGGGAAGCTTCGCAACATTGTGACACCAGACTATCGAGTTAGCGACCTACACCTGTTCATGCTTGCAGCGGTAGGCAATTTCCATTACGAGTTTTAGCAACATTAGTTTAAGTTGGTTCATCAATCGCATCACATTAATATGCCTTCCCTTCTACACAGAAACATTAGAAAAAATTACTCTTCTTATTATAAAAAGGGAACCGTAATTGTTGATAGTAATAATAAAAAGTATTAAGTAATGCATATGGAATTTCTCCACACCCTGGCTCCAGTACTTATTGCTCTTCTTCCTACACAGGAAAATAATTTAAACTAAAATTTTAACCATAGAATGAAACGTTGATGCCGTGCTCTATCTGCACTTACGATCAGCTTTCATCCTAATAAATTTTCCCACCACATTGGTTGGATAGTTGATGAAACCTTGCTCTTTATACAGTATTTTTCCACAAAGAAGATCATTATATACATTTTGTGCTCCTCTCTGAAGTTTGGCTTTCTTTTTTAGAGTTAAATCGCGTAATGTTAAATCAGCCTTGGATCGAAACTGAATCCCAAAACGCTCTTCTTAAAAGCTTCTAAGAACACAAGGAACTTTGTCTACAAAATCAGAAGAGTCCAGTTGCGCAGTTTATCGGAAGTAAACAGTATTTTTCAGACTGAACGTTTTTTGAATGGATCCTGTGATTTATAATTTCTGAAGATAATTAATAAGTGATTGTGCTGAAAAATGAACGAGACTTTACCTCCCGGGAGGTGTTTTTAATGAATATTCTGTTGGCGCCGTTAATCATGTAGGAGCTCACTCATGCAACCTCCTTTCACAACCACTACACAAAGAGCAACAGAACAGAGTTTACCAGCAGCAAGATTCTCATATCTTGTTTAGAATAGGTGGATTGAGAGAAATAAGAGATGAAAACTCAAGGTAGATGGGGTTAATGGTATGGATTAAAAACTAATACCAATTGTTTAAATATTTCATTTATTGCTGCGTAATTTTTTTTTTACTTGGTACACAGGGGATCAGAATAGAAGATACTGGACCAGCATCCGAATTCAATTTCTCACCGAATCCTCGGTTCTATTAGTTATACGTTTTAAATACTCAGCTTATTTTTATAGTGATCCTCCATAGGCAATAGAAGACGGACTTACCTCCTGCTCTGTATGGTATTTCAGAGTCGAGTTAACAAATGGGATATGCGAGGGACATTATTATTATTATTATTAATTTTTAATTACATTGGATCTAATACTCTGGTGGAAATTTCCTTACTCATTTAATTACCCCTTTTTTATTTTTTAAAATTATCTTTCATAATTGGAGCGTTAAATTTCTTCCCCAGTGTCTTTTCCGATTAATTTTAAACTCCTTAGGCACTTTTGGTAAATAATTCATCACTTCAACTGGTAATTTGTTTCAATCCCTGACACCCTTACCAGCAAAAGAAAATTTTCTCACTACCTTGTATGCATGAAATCGAGCGCCAGCTTGTGGTCATGGTAGCCTTTCCCCTTCCATGCACTATTTCTAATTCTTTGACCAGTATCGCTCCAAGACGTATCATCAACATCGCCCTGTACATTCCAAGCACTCTCCTACCCTCCTTTCCTCCGATGACTCTCCATCCAGATCCTTTATCTTATAATTTACTTACTGGATACTGCGATAATTTGCACTAATTTGCACAACCAAATCTAGCTGCTCTTCTTTCCACACCATCCAACTCCTGCATTTGATAACCAAAATTTGGTTCCCAAACTATTACACCATATTCAAACAATGGTGTGACAACAGTTTTATAACACAATTCCCTGACTTCTCTGGTATATCAGCTGATCATCCTCTCTAGTAAATAAAAATTTTGTAACCTTTTCCTACCTCTTGCCTAATTTTCTATGCCAAATTGAGTTTATTATCAAACGTTATGCCCAGTTATTTGTTCTTCAAGCTTTCAAAAAGCTGTTATAACTCGCCCTATGATCATAATCAACCTTTAGGTTTTATACCTGTGTACCTAATCAGCTGACTCTATTTGACATTTATCTTCATGCCATGATGACCTCCCCATTTACGATATATTCCATCCAGGTCACCCTGCAGCTGTTCACAGTCTTCACCTGTTTTGACCCTACCGTATACCACTACGTCATATCCAAACAACCTAAATTCTGACTGTAACCCCTCAACACAATTATTCATTAGAATAATGAACAGCAAAGGTCCAAATACACTACCATGTCGCACTCACATATCTACTTCCACCTCTTACCCACACCAAACCCTTGCCCTGAGCGAGCGACCTTGCTGGCCTGCGTGCGATAGGACGGGATATTGGAAACCACGCTCGGAGATTTAAGTTGACAGGGACCAAACTTGACTTCCCTCTAAAGGTACTATTGCGGTGAGGGTGCTATATCATCTTGATTCAGTCTATCATTATTGTTGGAAGTCTGATTTCAGTAATACAAATACTCCAAAATCACGGTTGGGAACTTCAGTCTTTAACTCCGAGACTACTCCTGTCTTTGATGTTCAGCGAATAAGACATTTCACCAGTCAGCGATCCTCAAGACGTCTTAGCGGGAAATTGCTGAGCTTGTGAACTAACACTTTCCTATTGTTCTCACGCTACATTTACTCAATGATGCTTAGATACTGGTAGCATGCTGTAAGAACTAATTACTTCATACTAATCACTTTTCACCGTTTACACAATTATACTTGGAGCATTTAAACTTTTAATTTGTTTCGTTAAACAAGTTTCCATCTAACCAAGATTAATAGTAATCATTTTTTTGTTTCATTGTAATAACAAATCATAATTAAAATTAATAATCAGTGAGCTATTTGTGTTAACTGCGATTTACATAAGGTGCTGCTAGACGTTTGCCGTTCTGCCTCAGAAATGAAGTAAGTACACCAGAGTCTACAACATGGACAAGTGTGATGTTTCAATATTTATATTATATTATATGCAATCAGATTGTAGGGTTGAGAAAAGAAATACAGGAGTTGGAGAGGGTGCTGCTAGATTTATTTCTGGAAATTATCGCAGAATGCAATCAGTAACATATATGATAAAAGAGCTGGAATGGGATTCATTGCAAGGCAGGAGGAGGGTGAAGAGGGCCATGGGAGTGTACGGGGCTTATACTGGCGATGAGGCATGGAAAGATATTTTTTTAACTGCTTTACGTCTCTTAACAGCGAGGTCTTTAGAGACGGGAAAGGATGGGGGGCAAGGAATGGGAAGGAATTCGGCCATGGCCTTTTGAAGGAATCATCCCGGCATTTGCCTGGAGTGATTTGGGAAACCATGGAAAACCCAACCTAAACTTAATTGCCCTAATCTGGATGCCCGGACGGGGATTCGAACCACCGTCCTCCCGAATGCTAGGCGAGAACGCTAATCGTTACACCGCCCCGCTCGGTGGAAAGATATTGGTGTAACAATTAAGAGTAATGCATGGAAGGGAAAAGATGACCATCACCGCAATCAGGCACCCGATTTCAGGCACAAGAATGTAGGAAGATTCTCTTTTTTAGGTCAGGGTGTCAGGGATTGGAATAAGTTACTAAGGGAAATGATGAATAATTTACCAAAAACGTTGAAAGATTTTAAAATTAAAACTTGTTGAGGGCAAATTTAGGTGGGTCCGGAAAGGAGGAAGATGGATGTGTACGGAAATTGACACTGGAGCTTGTGCTCCATTGCAGTTTAATTTAATTTAATTTAATTTTTTATTTATTTCTTTACAAGTGCAGGGTACGAACCCAATTTGCGTGTTGGCTTTAACAGATTAGGGTGAACGTAAACCACTGGATGTGTGATAGCTAGAAACTCTGCACGCAGGTCGCCACTAATGAGAAATTGTTATTATACGGAGTTAACTGTTAATCTAGTGTCTTTAACTACGCCGCTAATTAAATTTAGCTCCAACTAAGCAGTGCATAAATCCTGCAGCGCTTAGCGTTATTTGTTGCATAATTGGATTTATTCATAATGTATTAGGCCACCAAATATTCAGTCCTTCTGGTTTGCTTTCATAAGATGTGTTGTTCATTGATTCCGACAGAGAAAACACTAAATGCTAGTTACTAATCGTATTTGTATCGATATCTTTAGGAAAGGTGCGTGCATCAGGTAGCAGGATCTTTGGAACAATTCAAATATGATAGTCTACGTTTCCTTCCGATCCTATTTGTATTTCGTGTTTATTAACAAAATAATGATTTTTTTTTGGCTTTTCCTTATTATAAAACATTACAAACGTACCGCCGAGATATTACCAATTTACCTGAAGTATAACGCATTAGGAACTCAATCAAAAAAGAGTCGAATTTTAGAAATAAGTCACAAACATCGTCATAGCCTTTTTTTATTTTGCTGAAAGATTAAATATATGGAATCGATGTCGGTATCCAGCATCACTGAAAATGTTATTACATTAGTAAAACACGCTTAGTGAGATCACAGTTACCATTTTCTGTATGAAATAAAAAGGTACATTTTCTTATGTGTTCTTCTTTCTATAACAAAAAAAAAGGATACAATGTAATATAAGTTATTTATATTGGAGATACAGAATATAAAAACATGGGTGATTACCCTGAAAGACCTTTAACTGAGGAAATAGTAAACAAAGTAATAGATTTCGACTGACACATTAAATTCACGTCCAATTTGGTTCATAATACGAGAGGAAGTGAGCACAAACCTAGTGAGACTATTGCTATTTTCTATGACATACAGGGGATTTAATCCTTTTGGAGACACATGATGCCTCATACAATCGACGATACTACGCGCAATACTAAACCAACATAAAACTTATTCTTTCTCAAACTGCAAAACGTGGTCCATTCTCCGTGCACCATTCATTGGTTTTTAGGTAGAACTACATTCCATGGCCAAGAAAAACACACAGTAGGAGAGACAGAAACGTAATGTAACCTCTCTGGTTGAGAGGAAATGGGATGTTGTCTTAGTGATTTCAAATTCGAGTCAAATTTATTAAGAAGTTGGCAGTAAGAGCTCAGTTTTTTCGTTTTCTCCTCTTCTGGCTGCATCTTTTTTTGTCACGTAGTGTAATTAGGCGCAATACCAGCAAAAGTAATTGAATACCAAATTATACTGTCCACCCTCTGACTATATCTTCCCTTCGACAAAGGCAGTTCAGAGCAGCACAGCTGAAGATGAATGATGAATGAAACGACGGGCTTCGTAACCGGGTGGCAAAGTTTCAGCACGCGTGGATGCATCTCACCGTGAACTGCAATGTTTGAGGCTCGGCAAACAGCGGCCTAATTCAACTTTCAGCTTTCGGTAGGGGGCCACGTCTGCTTCACTGGGCAAACAACACGAGACGCGGGTAGCAGTTTCTACGTGCTACATCGTCCCAGCTGGCGAGTCAAAATGACATTCAAAATCCTCGTGCTGTATGGAAACAATTAATGTTGAAATTATCTTCAGATAGAATCTATAGCAGCCCTGTTGATTATTCAAATTTTGTTCGATTTATAAAATACCACATCATGTCCAATTTCTTGTGTTTGCTTTTTAATTGATAGCCTTGAAATCGAATGTATTAAAATGAATTAATAATACAGAATACAAGTAATAGTGTGTTATTAAATCTTAAATTAATATTTCGACATTGTAATTTCAAATGACTAATTTTTAAAGATATATCAGACAATATTATTTAAAATTAAAAAATCAATTATTGCTTCACAAAAATAGAAACATTACTAGCTCTGCACGGAGCTTAGATTAACTCCACGCTTGCGATTAATTTTCAGTTAATTTATACAGCACACTGGTTTTCCTTCCAGTAGTTTTTTGGTGAGAATTATGCTACGTGCTATGAAAACTGTCATTGTTTATATCCGCGCATTGTAAACCACAGTGACTGCATTATAATGTATCATTCATGGGCGTCAAGAATACTTGTACATTATAGTAATAAATCGAAACGAATATAAGTCGGATGACTAATTTCCTTTATTTTATTAACAATAATAATAAACATATTAAAACGAAAAAACAATTAAGTTACGGAGGAAGAAACGAAATGTTCAGTACTTGTTGTAATTAGTATATTGAGAGTTGAAAAACTCCGTGGCAATGAGAATAATTTGAAACTAAAGTATTCTATATTTCAGTCCATAAACGCCGTGGCTTCAAAGGAATCACAACATGAACGAAGTTATTTAGTTTTGTGCAGAAGGTGAGAGACAACTGAGTATCAATTGGTTTGTTAGCGTTTATTCTTCTTCCTCCAAGTTGAATGGTGGATTGGGATACGTATGAAGTCAGCTCAAATGAAGTAACAGGATTAAGAGAAGCGTTAAATAAATCATGACCTAACTTCTTCGTTCTCGTGTATTTGTTTGCTTGTTTGCTCAATTCTCTTTCAGGAAGTTATACATGGAAAACTTTTGAATCTTTTTCTGAGTCAGTGAATAAAAGAAGATAATATTTTATTAGTAGTGAGAAATGTATTTATGATTATTCTCCATTCTAAATTTTAATTTGGAAGTATTGCTGCATCATACGAGGAACACGTTTGGCTCCCCGATGAAAAATCAGGTTTTTTTTATATCGGTTTTAAAAGTAGACGATTTCGGTAATGAAAGAAATCTCAAAAGAAATATCAAATGTTAATACTTTCCGGTTATACTTATAAAAAAATATTAAATGTAGTAGTTAAATTTTCAAGCATGTTTTAAGGCTTTTAACTGCAGCATCTAGGACCAATAATTAGATTCAAGAACATAATTTCACATTTTGCAGCCATATCACGCGTTGTTAACAATCATTGGTGCAAAATTATGATCGGCTATTGTCCAAGCTCAATGAATATATTTTTGAATAAGTTTAGAAATTTTTTCCACCACAATATCAGATATTATCAAGAAAATTGTACGTTGCCAGGGAATACAAAAATCTTTAATTTTATCATAAAAAAAGTAACTAAACAGTTATGATCCAGCTCCATGTTTTCAACGTCGGCTTCTTGTTCATTGTTTTCTCTATGGAATAGTATTTTTGCTTCTTCATTTTATAGATAAGTCTAACGATTTATGGCAAAGACTACGACGATCTATGCGTCGGATTACCAATTGTTCTACAAATCACCAGGATGTTACAAAATGTTAAGAACGTATTGTAGTAAAGTTTTAAATTTAACTGAATCAAAACAAAATTATTTTTAGGGAATGGTGGCCTCTCTACGGTAAAACTGTGTTGTTGGAAACTATAATATGTCATATTCATTTCTACGGGAATAACCGTACCTCATTCAGCATTGTAAAATTATCAAATTTTGCACTCAAAGTAATTATAACAAGCTTATAACGGATATGTTGTTGTGTATGGTTTTTTTTTTTTCGGTAGCAATACAAGTGAGCACAAAGACTGAACCATATTCAAAGTTATTCAAATTATAAAATTATTAACATAATTTACTGTTATAAATGAATGTAATCTTTCTCGGCGTTGTTTATTTATAAATGATTCTCGGGAAAAAACCGAGTGATGTTGTTATTAATGCACAAGGCCGCTTGCCCTTTTTGGACATTCTGATTATAAAGAAATCTGATGGAACTTTGGGACACACGGTGTATAGGAAGCCAACGCATACAGACCTTTACCTAAACGCGCACAGTTATCATCACCCTGCACAGCGCAATACAGTACTAACTACTCTTGTCCACACAGCGCGGGCAATATGTGATAAAGACAGCCTTCCTAGTGAGTTAAAACATCTCCGTAATACCTTCAGAAAGAATGGATACAACGAACATCAGATACAGTTGGCATTCCGGGAAATGAATCGTAGGCCTAATAAACACGATAATGGTCCACACGATAAATTAGCCTTCTTGCCGTACTCTGGCGCCACAACATTTAGGGTCGGAAGAGTCCTGGCAAGAAATGGCATTAAGACCATTTTTCTGCCACCACCAAAATTGAGAAACATTTTGCGCTCTCCAAAAGATGACCTTGCCCTGCGTACACCCGGAGTTTACTGCATCCCGTGTGAATGTGGAAAGAAATACATCGGTCAGACCATACGGTGCGTACAACAACGTTGTTTGGAACACGCCCGACATGTTCGCCTGGGGCAAAAAGATAAATCAGCAGTGGCGGAACATAGTTTGACAGAAGGACATGGTTTCGATTTCGAAGCGACTAAGGTGTTGACACATGCGAGAGGCTTCTGGGACAGCGTAATTAAAGAAGCATTTGAAATTCGCCTCGCGTCTGATTTGGTAAACAGGGATTGTGGATTCCAGATAAGTGATGCATGGATTCCTGTAATTGAGGCTGCTCATCACCAACGCTCTGCTTTTTGTGTTCCGCGGGCGTCTAATGACATCTGAGATGCTGCTAGGCAACATAACAACATCTGTCGTTGCCATGCCAGTTTACAAACAACACGCTCAAGGCTGACTTCAAGGCAGACTTCAAGACTTGCAACTGCACCTGAAGATGGCGACGGAGATTAAAGTCGCCGAAATATTGTGCATTAATAACAACATCACTCGGTTTTTTTTCCCGAGAAACATTTATAAATAATTTACTGTTGTCACCACACAACTGCTTTTTCTTAAATCATCAAAATTAATGGAATTAGCATGTGTAAGTATTGCAAATTAAAAAAGTCATATTGCAAGACTAATATGTCTAGAGACTGCTTACTGTGTTGCAGTGTAAACTGTACTGTATCATTGGACTGTATATCAGTGTAATGTTTCACTGCAGTTAAATACACTTTTTGAGCAGTATAAAACTTCAAATTGCTATCAAAAACTAATTCTAATTTAGAAACTGCCAGTACAGGTTTTTATTTCAAATTGGAAATAAGGCAATGATGAAAAGTCTAAAACAACGTAGAGAATTTATCGAGCTATTAACACAACAAATGTAAACCTCTTATTAACCAAATATGTAAAATGTAAAAACCATTCTTTATTCACAGAAATTTTTCTTGAGATTGGTATGATCATGATACAATTACCAAGCTGAAATAAAGTCTGAATAATAAAAAAAAAGATGTACGTCAAAGAACCGATTTTTAACGCAATTTTTCCTATTACATCTGAGTATGGTCGTTTGTGATGAAATAAAATTTACGCTTAAATTGTTTACTAGTTTTTTCATAATTTTTATTGTATTCTATTAGTTTCTTAAGTGATTTTTGACACTGTTACGGACTCCATCATGTTGTAACATTCATCGTTGGGTGACTGTAGCAACCATGATTTAAATCTGGTGAAATGGTAAGTCGCCTACAAGTTTCAAAGTAATTTCTGTTCTTTCAGACCTCATATTTACCTGTAATGTATATGGCGCTGCTGATATTGTATTTCGATGGAATCCAACATTCGTACGGTCTTCAGCATTCTTTGGCTTAATTTCTTTCAAATTTAATTCTTCCGTATTTGAAAGTAGCCATCCCATGCACCGTAATTCTGAATGTATCGTATCAAGGCTGAATGTCATTACCGTCTTAGCTTTTCTATTTAGTAACGGGACTCCTTTTACACTGCTCATACCTTTATTGCCATCGACGGTGCATCACTCTTAAACAAATATGTCACATTACCTTTACGTAAATAATATTCCTCTCTTCCTTCACAACATACATCATTTATTCAACATTTCCGTTTGCACAGTTTAATATCACTTAACTAATTTTGATACAACATCTGTTCCCAAAATCCACTAAATATTTCATCATTTCACTGCTCTGCTCCGGTATCCATTCTGCTCATCCTTGCTCTCCTCCACGTCTTCTCTTTGTTCCTATTTATAGCATCTCTTTCACGCTTTTCTTTGTTGCCAATTAACTCAGAATGATAACGTTATTACAAGTGTTCATAAAAAACATACATTTACTTAAACAATACTTTAGTAACTGTCTATTTGTTCTCATTTACTTGACGTATGTCTGTTACAATGTCTAGGCAGTATTTTACTTTCCATGTGTGGTAAAAATTCAATTTGTCCAGGAAACATCGCTGGATGAAATTAATCAAATACAACCATCTTTGGAGTAGAACTGATAAAACTCATAAAACTTACAGGTAATAATTTTCTGATAGGGAATTGGGAAAAATATAATTAAATAATAAATTTAACGAAGTGGAGCCAAAATTTTACCAATTCTAGTGAATTTTTTTTTTTATCGCAACAGATAACTTTTACTCAAAGTATTAAAAATTTTAATGTAAGATTTGCAGAAAATGTAAGAGAAAAACAAATGGTGTTAGAAGAATCTAAAGAAGTTGTATTAATTTGATAAAAACTTCTGACGTATACACAGAAATAGAAAGACAATTCGCGTACATCTACTACAATTCATCATTTTGAAAAGGTTGCTGTCTGTTTATGACCTTCACTTTTTACTGTGTGGTCTTGGCTCTAATTATAGTGCCGTCGGCATTTAACTGTAAACAAGCAAGGCGGAAATATCATTTTGAAGCACCAGCTTGGAATTTAATCAGATGGAGCATTCCCTAATAGCTGTTAATGTTCACACTTAATTGAGTTGGCTGCCGCCTACATTTACAGGAAGCAGCACTGAATAATATTCACCAGCCACTCACCTGGGACAAGGAAGTACGGCTCAATTACCTCTCGCTTTTGTGCCTCTACCGAACCACTGGCTCCCTTACTGTAGCTAATTGCCACCTCCACGGATTCAAATGAGCAGCTAGAAAACTTTGAGGTTATTATCCTCCATCTTTCGTGTCCTTACTATAAAAAAAGAAGAAGATAACAAAGGTGTTGAAGTAAGAAAGTGAAATGTCGTTAGTTGGAACAAAAAAGTAAGAGGGAATGAAAATAAGAAAAGGGAAAAATTAGGAATTAAGACATTTACTTGGAAGGAAATGTGGACGACTGAAATTAAAGCCAAATGAAATATAACGACACAAGAAAGAACTACTTTTCTCTCGGAGTTTTACAGCTTGTCGGGGTAGTGTTAATTAAACGAATGTCTACATTACTGGAGAGAACCGAGTGTCGCCATTTGTGAGTTAAAGCAACTGTTATTTTTTAAACTCCTAGCCACGTATTATCGTGTAACTTGAGTCAGGATTGAAAACTTCATCATAAACAGACAGCATTGCGAAACTGCGATAAATATGAATTAAGTCAACATTCATTTCCATATTCATTGGGTACCGCATTAAAGTAATGAGAACCGGAGGGTGTTATTTAGTATGTGCTCAGGCAGCCAATACACTCACCATTCTTTACCCTTACGTCGGAGTGTTCATACCTAATAATATCATTTAAAATACATAAGGCTCGTTCAAAGCTCTGGTATTCTGTTTCAACAAAGGCCTCAGAAAACAAAAATTATTTATTATTTTTTTACTAAGTTAACTGTATGAATATGTTTCAGTAATTCTATCTACTCTGTGAGTGGCGTATTTACATTTATTTTCCTAAGTTTTCCGCATGTGGAAAGATCGTAAAGGAGGTATAATAGCTATATTTGATATCTATAATTCTCTGATTGTTTTACAGATAGAAATTCAAAAGTAGAAAGTAATGTTTAACTGAACTTTAATAGACCAGCGTTGAACTATCTCCCAGAAATTAGAAAATGTTGTAATTCTGGGAGCGTTTGAAGACTGTTGGAAGCAAAAACAAATAAATCTTAGTTAATGAAACAAAATCGATAAAATTCTTGTTTTTGTTTCTGGAAAATAATATGAAAATTACTATGAAATTATTTAACTTCCCTTTTAGCCCATAAAGGAATACATATACATAAAACCACCATATGAAGCTACAGATGAAAAAAATAAATAACTCAAATTGTTTGTTGAGTGGCTTAAAGACACTTGTAGCTACGGTTAACCGATACAAGCAAAATCTCTCCTACCGGACGTAACATTTTCGGACGTCTGCTAACATACGGTGCCGATTGAGTCAGATAGGAAGGACTTCACGAAAACTAATAGCAGGTTGGAGGAGGAGAAAGTAAGTCTACGGCGACAGCATCCGATCGTGTGACCTTAAGAGCCGGACATCTCCTCCGGGAAACTCAATTACAGCTGTCTTCTCTCAGCATGAAGTCATGGTAGAGGAGAGGAGACGCCTTCTCAGCCAGTATTAAGGACCAAGGGCGCCATTCGGCCGTCTTGTCTGTGCCCACTGACGACATCATTACAGATCTCTCCAGAAACTTGGCTGTATTGAACCTCTCAAATAGCTCTTCGACTCTTCCTGCAGAGTCCTCAGAGACGGCAGCGATGTTCGTGGTGTGTTCGAGACACAGACTACTAATCGCTGAACGAGAAATTTTGGTCGCTATAAACATTACTTTTCAAAGAATATATGCATTTCTATAAATATAATTAATAAATAGTAGATTGCTAACTGTAGACCTATTCTCCAAACGATAAATTTAGCATTAATAGAGAGAATTAATTTTGAAGGAGCTTAGGTGCTAATATACTGAGGAAAAATGATGTGCCATTCATTTACTTTGTAATTAAATGAGTTCATCAGTGATTTGATTCGTGCGTGATTAAATAATCTATATAGGATTACCAGCTGTTTGTATCCAATGATCTTATTTTTGGCGAAATTTCATGTTCAATCCAATGATATAGATTTTCTAAATAAGAAATTACAGGAAAACAAGCTGTTTCGCAAAATATCAAAAGAAATTACGGAGAGAATTAGAAATACATGGGAAACAGAAAACTGGATGGCCGGACGGGGATTCGAACCCGCTTTCCTACGAGTTCCAGACTCAAGCGTTACTGCTTCTCCATTGACCTCGGTCCCATGCATCGCTCGAAAAGCGATACACATACATGTGTTCGTCGGGGAAACTTCTTTTTCTTTCTCAATATCGGTTTGGGATCAATATTTATCTCGAGAATTGTTTAAATTTTATTCTTACTTTGTTCTAACACTGCCTCAAATACTCTGAGTTGTAACCATATAGGTCAGAAAATGGAGCTAGTAGATTTCATTTTGTAATTTGAAGGGGGAGATGGGCATTCGACAGATCTGAAGGAGAATTTCATAAAGCCATTCAATAATTGTTTACTCCAAATAGATTCTGTGACTTAAAAGGAAATTACATTTTCACAGTCCAATAAATATTACGTACTGTTATATAAATACTGAGACGATGATATTTCTGGTGAAACTATAATTAAAAGATCTCTATAAAAATAAATGGTAACTAATTTTATTTCTCTTAACAAACACACATTACAAATGGAGCATCTTATTGACAAAACGTTTCTAATCTATATTTCTTGCTTGTATGCAATAACTCATATTACAATGATGTTCTAGAGAACCACAAACTGTAATTATTTCGATTTTTGCAGAGCTAATTAAATGCGTTAGATAACTGATGCAATTTTCATTGCATTTCTTTTGAGAATCTTAAGCAAATCGCAACAATAGGTAGGATACATTCTCATGCCTTGGTGCTGAAACGCTTCTTTTAAATCAGCTGCCTTATTAACATTTCGAAGTAATTCTATAAATTTCACTCAGCACCTAGTCCAGTGTTAGTCGTTTCTGTTTTAGACATTCAGTGGAGAAATTACAAATGCTTATAAGAACCATCAAGATTACCCCATGCTAACCTTTGATTACATGTTTATAAAAATGTTAGTTGTTCGATATTGTAAGAGTAATTTGATTCTTAATATTGTTTACACCATTCCAGTGACATTTAGGAACGTAAGAGAATGATTGTTTTATTTTCAATATAAAAGTCACAAATTTGTAACGATCTGGCCTCCCATTCAGGTGGACGCCGCTTCGAATCCTCGTCCGAGCATGGGTTTTCCGTGGATTCATCGAGTCACTCAAGGTAAATCAGGTGAATGCCGGAATGCTTCCTTCAAAAGGCCATCGCCTAATTCCTAGTATTGCCTTTAAACGAAAGCATTAGATTCTTTTTCGTAATTTTTAAAAGGCTGCACAAACCATGGTGAATGTTTACTGGTGTAATAAAACGCTGCAACATTATATAAGTAGTTTATTGTGCAAGCAAATCCTATATAGATTGGGACATGCTCATTATAGTACTACCAGCATTCAAAAACTCTGATGAAGATATTAAAAGTCTAATTTCTTTTATTGCTCCAGCCTACAGATCTCGGAATAATTCATTTTTGGCAATGCCTATGTCCTTTGTCAAGAGAGCACTTGAGAGAAGCGCTTTGACGTCACAGCTCCGTGACGCAGATTTTGCAGCGTGCTCGAGGGGAGCTGGATGCTGTCTTTTTGCTTTCCTGACGTCACAGCTGTCGTTCGACGATGTGCATATTACTACAGTCACCGACATAAAAATCAGCGTTATCGAAAAAATAGTACTTTTACCTAGTCAGTATTATAAAAGTCCGCTCAAAAATAATCCAGTTCATTGTTTATCATTTAAACTGTCGTACCTTAAATCTGCCACAATTCCTTCAGATGAAAGAACAGTGTAATTTCCTTTACTATTGCTAATATTTACTGACCGTTATAATGTACGTAATAACCCTAATAGCAAAATTGGTAGAGCCGAAGAATGTTTGTGTTATTATAGGTTTTCGGTACTTAAGTTACTGAACACTAGGAAGATAATGAATGATTCAGTATGTTAAACAAGCTCTTTATGAAAAGGAGTGGAGAGTTAATAACCAAATACGTCACTAAACTATCCTGAAATGCATTCTGCGTATCAGTTCCTCGTTATGTCAATATAAAGACATTTTTCTTTCACTATCCAACGTAGCATACTCTTAAAGTAAAGGAAAGACGCAAGATTATGGGTTTAATAAATAATCCTGAACCATTTCTGTGTTATTCTAGATTGAAATTGTTTATTCCGGATAAGAAAGATGTAACAAGATTGATAAATAAAAAAATAATAATAATCAGGTACAAATTCAAAACTGTATTCGTCACAATAATCCAAAACGTATTTGCTCTGTATTGGTTTCAAAGATCGAAAACAACTGTGGGAACTATTTCTTGGCTCTCAGATTAATAAAGAAGTAGTAAAATTGCTATTAAGTAGAAAAAGGGAGAATAACATGAGGAAATATATTTTTGTTTCTTACCTTCCTTATCGTTAAAACAGTTGCGTCTTATTTTACTCATAGTTCTGGCGGGATAGTAATAAAAAGCACAACAATAAAGTCGTCTTTACCTATGGGGCGAATTTTTGCGTTCACTTAGTCAGCCATTTGATTGAATCCAGACTCTCTGAAAAACGCAGTGAATAAATTTTTTATTCAGTACAGATATCGAACTTCGGCAGCGTTCGTACCCCGTCAGCTGCTCCGTTATTAGACAAGCTTGACGTTAGACTTATTAATTTTATTGGACCTTCTTCTCTCAGATTTATCTTTTCATCATATTGCTACCTGTGTCTTGGAGCCATAAATATCTGGTTCGCAACAAGTGTCTTGTTTTTATAAACATATTAATACTCAGTAAATATAATTAGGAAGGTCATACATACTAATTAACGCCAGAAAACACATAAAATTTGATATCCAATTTTTTCGAGAATTAATGACTGTAAAATTTCTAGATTTTCACATTCATTAAGATTAATGTAGGAGAGCATATGTATGTGACTTGCTAAAGAGACACATCTTCAGTTTATACAAATCCAGCAACATATGAATAATGTCATTATAGAGGAGAAACGTATTGGTGTATCTAATAATTTTCTATGGAAAGAAGAGTTATAGTAATAAAGCGTTTACTGCTGAGAAATATCTAATAAAAATTATGTATTGGATTAGCTGAGTTACAGACAGCGTTTCACAAAATTATTAATTTTAGTATTCATGTCACTGTATACGCACCTACTATTGTGTTTTATAATCTAACATTGTTTTGAAATGTTTTGTTGATTACCTAGTTTAGGTACTAGAACTAATAATAATATTTATGCAGACCATAGGAAAATGGCTATGAATATCATCACCACAAGGAAAATATGGCTTTAATATATGTTCGTAAGGTAAACGACATTTTCGATTTAAAAAAAACTATTTGCGATGGTTTGTTTTATTTAAATATTTGAACAGTTGTTCTAGCCATTAGTCTAAAATTCTCTGAACGATGTGGTTTAATTTCGTTATGAATAAGACAAGTGTTCGCGCGTGTGTTAATAACACGGTTGAAATTGCATTTGCAGATGACAGAAAACTCAAGCGATTCCTTTAGCATACGTCTGCCGCCTGACTTTTATACCTGCTATATCGGAAATTCCTGGCGCCTCAGCCGCAGGCGGGAACAAGGTTATAATAAAAACGCAGCGCCCAGACGGCCGGGCAGCTGCGGCACATTCCCGCACCTGAGGTCGCAAGCCAGACCAGGCCTTATTGCTGGCATTCCACGGTCCACAACTCCGAGCCTCGACCCGCAAATCCTACGCACGGACTTGGCTTCAACTCAGCAGTTCGTATTATTATTAAAATAAATTTTTATATTTTTTTTCTCTGCGTATTGTGATTCTAGGAACCCCACAGCTCACACTAAACCATGAATGCAAATAAGATAAAAAATAAAATACATGAATTACTGTCGTTTATTATAGGCTTAAAGCATTTCTTCGAAAATCGACAGTGCTTTATGAAAATGAGTAAAATTTCAGGCAACAATCAGCTACCTTTAGTTTATAATTGAAACTTTCTAAACTACAGTTCTTTATTTGTACTCTTTGGTGTATGTTAGAAACTATGTTCCTTCATCACCAAACGATAGATAGTAATAGAATTGCTAGGCAATATTAGTTCTCATAAATACATTCTTATACACACATCGCAGACTCGCTATCCTATAAGCATTTTTTGCAATCAGTTGCTATTCGATAGCTGAGCTACTACGAACGGGATGCGGCAAAATTTCTCGCTTTCCTCGAATGGCATACCGAGTGACGTCTTTCTTCAGGTTGTACTAGGGAACTGGGTCATTTTCTTGATCAATTTACTTCCGTAACGCTTAATTTTAAACATACTTATATCAAATCTACCTTTGGTCTACATTATTACGTGAATCATTTCGAGAACTCCAAAGGCATCAGTTTCATTTTACCTGGTCATTTTCATGTAATACGACCATTTGAAGTACTATAATAGCAATTTATTATTCATTGTATACACACATAACATATTCAAGTATGCGAAAATCTTTTCTTTCCGGCAGCTTACATCCATCGGTCTGCTATCAAACAGCACCAGAAGCAATTTCGCAGTTATGTCGATGCTGTGTCGTCGCAGTTGCAGGCAGCTTCGATATGACATCTCACCTGATGAAGGCAGTGGAGTTTGCTGCCGAAACGTTGTGGAAAGAAGAAATTAGCCGACAGAATACCCGTGAAGAATTCTTGTATTGCTAACTTAGTTTTTATCCCCGATCAAATATTCCGATTTATTTTGAGAATGTCATTTATACACCACGCTTTGAATTCATTAATGTGTGGAGTTTCGCAGTAACTAATTCAGCTTGATTAAATTTTTCTAATGTGTATATCCTACTACCGAGTGCAACTCAGTAGCGTTTCATTAAATTTTATTTACTGAAAAATGTATTTCCTCTTTTTAGAGAAGATTTTAACTCTGTGATGTATCTCGTAAATAGTAGTTGGTAAGTTGATTCTTAGGTGTAACAAACGACCTAGTCATAAAAACAATTCAATTTCCTTAGGAAATCGTCCGTCATACTCACTGCGTCGGTTTCATGGTACTCGTATCTTTAAAAAAAAATCCGATTTGCTAGAGGTGGTTTGCATCAAAAACTTAACATAAAATAAACGCCTATGGTAACCAAAGCAGTGTATTTTGCTTCAGGTATTGTAGATTTCGACCCCACATTAACATTAAAATGATAGTTGAATTCTGGTAAGCACGTTTGATGACGTAGATTTGTAACCCCGGCTACGAACATCCTACTGTCGTAGAAACAAGTTATTAGAATAGTTCTGTGCTCACGGCAAAACCATGTTTAGCATATTTATTCCGTAACATAATGTTTTTCTTCAGGCAAGATTCCATATCCGTGGTCAGTTGTTTATCATTTTCAAAACACCTAGATAAAAAATAGCAGCACGCATAAGTTGAAAACTGAAACATTGTGAATCAAAAAGCTTAACTAAATCACTGTTAATTTATTGCGGTGTTCCGTTAGCCTTGTAAGTCAACTTCGAACTGATTAGATGCTCATTTAGCCCTCCTTAAAATTGCTTTTGTACTCGTCTTCTACTCATTTTCCTTTCTGCTACAACTAGAGGCGTTTTCCTCATTCGAAGTGTCTCTTTAAATAATTGTTCCTATTCTTATTTACAAATTATAGTAACTTTATATCTCACCATATTCCCCAATCAGTGGTTGGCAAGCACGTATTTTGTTCGTAGCTTAAAACGTTTTTAAGATTTCTTTTCTTACACACATAGAATATGTTACTAAAATAGATCATAGATTCTTTTTTATTTTCCTAAAGCTTACGATTAATACTTGTAGCATTTTCTCCTTCTGTTCTGAATAAGTTTCTGTTTGACAGTAAAAGAGGAGTATCTTAACTTGACAAATTTTAGGAAACCACAGAATCTGATCTTATTGAAGAAAATCAAACTTAAAATGTCAATCTCTTGGTTTGTAATTTTAGATATCAGAATAACTTACTTACTGAATTCATTAACGTTACGGCAGCTAAATGTTGTTGCACTATCGTATCAAAAGAAGTGGATATTATTTTAACTTAGTTCTTCCGGGTTAGCCAATGATGCAGTTCTCAAACGCAGAGTAGGACAGGTTACAAATAGCCGATTTAAATCGACCTCGGAATTTATGATTTTATAAAAGAATCCATCTCATCGGTCACTCATAATGTGTCCGAAAATCAAACATAACTGAACTATGAATGACCGGATTAAAGTTTTTGAGAATATCTTTTCGATAGCGATACTATTTTGAAATTGAACAATGTTGAATTTTAGAGATTAAACCTCACGTCCAGGCATTTTATGTTGTATGCATACTAATATCCGTCTATCATCCAATTTTCATAAAAAGAGCAAACACTGCACCAATTTGTAATTTTTTTCAATGATTGTTCTCGTAGTACTGCTAGGTCGGCTGGCAAAACAAGTAACATCACCTTAGGAGCGCCGCAGCATTAGGCAACCAGTACGACGATTCGCACACACTTTATTGCACAACACTGTGTTGTCTCACACGTTGTGACGTTTTCACAGCACAGTTATTAAACACCACCTGTCTGCCAAAACCAACAACAAAGGGATTACTGCGCTGATGTGGTGAGAAGGATTATCTAGGTTTTTCTTTTCCCTGAAATAAGCTTTTACAGAGTTTGGTGCCGATAATAATGACAGTATCAATTTGCGGAAAATAAAACAACAATTTCAATTGCATTGGCATTACAATTATTCATAAAATTGGTCCAATCGCAATTGAGGAAATGGCCCACAATATCCAGATGAGAATATTACTTTGACCTATTTTTCGCTCATATACTACCACCCTGCGTTAGAGCAGGATAACAGAATACAAATTCAGACTGTGGATTTTATGCCTGTAAATATAAATAAATATATTGTGGCAGTAACTACTTAGACGTAGAGTTTAGAAATATTACACTTTCTTGTCCTTCGAGATTTAATTTGATCTGCAGTTTAGATTGGTCTCGAAACCAGAGAGCGTCGTAATGTACTCCACATGAACTAAGTAAATCCTTAACAGAGGTTATTTAAAGATTGAGCAATAAAATCACTTCTTGCACTACTTGTATGTAAACAATAATGATTCCCGTATGCCCTCTGCCCACATAACCAGCTAAAACATTCTTCAATTAACTAGAAGCTTTTTAATTTTAATTATACAAGTTTCAATTTAATAAATTCCAGGACGTCCTCAAAAATCAGATTGTAAATATAATTTATATTTGCTCACTGCTCCATGAATTCATTACTAACGTTAACGTTACGTTAATTAAAGTGGAGCATTTGCTTATTATATTGGCTTCGGCAGCTTTGTGTAAATAGTATGAGCCAACAAACATGTTTCTGCATTTCGGAACCTAACACACGATCACGCATCGTGTTCCATAAATATAATGCAGGGAATGATCAATTACAACGAAATTTTGTCCGAGATCCCACGTATTATAAAATACGTGATTTTAACCGTATTTCAAGTGTGACTAGCAAGTATAACTGATTACAGTCTTTAATAATAAAATATTCATTAGCAGTTTATTCATTTACATAAATATAGGTTTTTATTTCTTTCGTTTTTTTCTGCAGCTTGTAATGGATAGTGTTACATTTGAATTCAACCAGTACTGGTCATTTTGGAATAACATTTTCACGAATGTATTTCCCAACAGGCTACCAAAATGTTTAACTGAAATGATTCTGAGGAATTTAAATTAAGTTTAAGCACAAATTCGATATAACTTCACCAGTTCTCTTTTCTTTTCTAATAGTTTTAATTTTTGTAACATGGATTAAATTTTAGTGGATCTTATGTGTGGAAGTATCGCCAAAGAGTTGACATTACTTAAATATATGCCAGTTTTAATCGTTCTCAGATAGAAATGTTTGGCACTGGGTGTAAATTAAAGTTGTGAACCAATAGTTATGTCACCTTTTATTCAAAGAGAGATATAGCCTACTTGAATTTAAAATTTATAAATCGCAAAAGTAGATTGGGGAAGGAATTTACAAAAATAAATTTCTTCTGAAACTTAAAAATATTTTATTGGCAGGACCACTTTACTAAAAAAAAAATGTCATATTTAAAACGCCCACAATAATTATTGCAGAACCTCATGTCTTATGCCTGATAATCTCTTAGATACCGCACGATATTTTGGCCGAAAATCGTATAGCCATTTCCTAGTTTCTCTGAAGGATGGTGAGGTATGATGCTCTGGGAAAAACTTCGATCACACAGATTAAATAACAATATTTAAATCGCATCATATTTTTTATTATTACTTTGTTGTTGAATGAGAAATTTTAAAATTAGTAGTGGATTAATGGTTATCACAGCAATGTTTCACAGCAAACGCGCAGAGATATATATGTAGCACTGAAAGTGGTGGAAACGGCTCCAGGAGACATTGAAAACATTATAAAACCAGACTGTAAAGCATTAGCAATACTCTCTGTGTATAATGGTACAGCAAAATGGGAAAACATAGCCCGAAAACTGTAGTATTTCTAAAGAGTGTAAAGCCGTTTAATAAACGCAGAAATCGTAAAGTGGATTTCGGTAATTCAGTTATGGAATTTAGGAGATGGGTTTTGCGTAAAAATGAGGATAAATGAAAAGAGTTGCGCGAAACAATTTTCCAACGGCGTCGTCACGTTTACGGTTTGCACTGTGCACTTTTTTTTGTCTTTTTTTTTTTTTTTATCGCAGACCAATGTTTGCGGGATCCACTGCAATGACAGCGCATAACCGCGCGTTAATCACTCTGCCGGCGGGATAGCAACGCATCTGGTCGAGGTTGATTGGATTTTTGCGGGTGTCCTGATTCGCCCCGTGTAGTCACCTCACAGCAATTACTGGCGAATAACCTCAAAATTACGTCAACGTTACTC
The DNA here is from genome assembly GCA_031002005.1 of Vandiemenella viatica. Taxonomy (NCBI): domain Eukaryota; kingdom Metazoa; phylum Arthropoda; class Insecta; order Orthoptera; family Morabidae; genus Vandiemenella; species Vandiemenella viatica. Next base: position 203,396,244 of record JARYHS010009186.1, read on the forward strand.
TCGCCAAAATTAGTTTGGCAGCAAACCGCACTAGCTAATACAGACGGTTTGTTACCTTCCATGAAAACAAACTGGTTGTTAACTACGTAATTGTTTAGAATGTTGAAGAGTAACTTTCATTTAAATTGCAAGTATTTGTTCACCTTTGATACCAGACCTCATTTAGAGAACGTTGTAAATAGTTCTATCCATATAATGATGCTACAATTTAGTTAATTCCGACTGCACGTTGAAACGAATGTCCATTTGTATTGATAAAACTTTAAATCATTGATATGTTCAGAAATTAAATAAACACTGCTTTTTTTCTTGCTAATGGCTTCAATCCTCGTCAACGTCGAGATCATTAGAGGCAGGGAAAGACTGGGAGCAAAGAAAGCGTAGGTGTTGGCCATGGGCTTTTGAACGAACCATATTGGCATTCGCCAGGAGTGATTTGTGGAAACCAGAGAAAACCGAAATCTGGATGGTCGGGCGAGGATTCGAAACCAAATTCTCCCGAATGCGACACCAGCGCGTTACGGGTCACCCACAAGACAACGCTTGGTTAGAAACATTGAATTGCTCCAATTGCGTTACTTATACTTCTCTCTGTGAATACAGAAGACGCTAATAACTAACTGAATAATCATTGTGGTGTAAAACATTTCTGTTCAAAGGAAACGATAGTTCTTTTCCTCTCCACGCTATTACCTTATCGTAAATGAATCTGCTTCACAAGAATATTTAAAATAATAGATCTTAAATATCACTTTCAGTTTCAGTACTGAACTGGTTATCGAAGAAAATGTTTAGAGTTAATTGCACATGTCGAAAGTGGGAAATTTGGAAACAGTTGGATTAAAATGTCGAGGGATGTATGTCACAGATAGAAACACAAGAAGCAAATGACCACCACAATAATGAATACTATTCTGAAAGTTTGTGATGTAAACATTATTAATGCAGGGTTGCTAATTAAATGTGTAGCTGATCTAACAGTTTAATGTTTTACAGCTGAAAGTTCAGAATATAGAAAGATTAATTGAAATTTTGTATATAAAGGAGTTCGTTCATGTGATAGCTATCGCAAAATAATTATTGTGAAGTTTCTTAACTGAAGGTTAATTTTCATGGTTCTTGCGATTTCTGCAACTAGTCTGCTGTTATATTAACTAATGATCTTAAAGCTTCAAGATTCTTAGTTAGATAGAAAATTCTTTACTTAATTAATTGTTGAATATGTTTTTTTCGTTCGCTTTTAAGATCTACCAACAGCGCTTCATTTTATTGAAATCTGGGTAAACTTTAAATGTCATTTTGTGGCGAATCACTTGAACTAATTAGTTCTCCGTATATTTGTCTTTTAGAAGAGAGCTCTCCAGTCTGTAATAATTACTTTTCGCTGAGCGTTTCTATTACCCATTTCCTGTCCCAACAAAAACAACGAAACTTCTTTTGCACAGATAGTACAATTTACGATTTCTAGCGAATAAAGGGTCTGCAGTGGCAAGTGGAGACTGACCCGACTGAACTGAACAAAATTTTATCTTACTGGTTGTTTCCCACATAAGTAGAATGACTAATTTAGGGTAAAAAATAATCAAATATATCCAAAAGTACATGAAATGAGTAGTTACTTTATTTGAAATTCGAGTTATCGCTCGAAAAGATAAAGGAATTTGGAAATTATCTGAAGAATTTGAAAAGAACTCGCGACTGAAGACATCCTGCAAATGTACACGACAATTGTGCTAAGAAAAAATAATAACCAATTAAAAATTGTTTTAGTTAAATATAAGTGACTATGACTAATTATTATTGAAACAGTTTGGAAGAAAACTGGATTTTTGAGAGTTTTATAAAACAGAACTAACGTTAAGGAAAAAAAAAAATTGCTGTATCGATACTGGATCCGAATCATTATCAACGATTTTTCACGTTAAAATACCTTCTGCTTATTGTATTATTTTACTGAAGTTATTGAAGACAGATTGAAATCTGTAAAGGAATGCGAATAGTCCAAAAATTTAAACTCTCGAAGTTTTAAAGCTCTCTTTTTACAACTTAGTGGAATCTCCAGTTGATAATAACTTTTTTACAATTAGGAGAGTTGTTGTATTAGGTATAAGAATTTAGTACATCCTTAAAACATAAGTATGAAATCATTCATATGTCAAATTCGACACGAATGGCTGGAGTGAATAACGAAGATAGTTTAATAGAAACTAATATCAAATTTGTATTAAAAAAGAATTAGTAATTATTTGTTTATAAGAAGGTAGTAATACGAGTGAGCTAATGAGTGACTTTCAGTTTAGCCACATTATAGCGGCTATCGATTTTTATTTTAAAGAACATATATCAAGAATAGTTAAATCCGAATACTACACCACCATTTTTTGATTAGTATTTAGCTATATCTGTTACTAAAAGCTACTGGAACATTTTTAATAGTTTAAACTTTGAAGTAACAAAGAATGTGATCCATGATACAAATTTACATCTTTATTAGTATCACCATTAGATAAAATAATTTCCCTATTTCCTGTAATTTATTTTTTACCGACTTGTTGATTTAAAACGTGTACGTCTGAGACAATAATTATTCTTTAACGATAATATTTTTTTGCAGCAGACGCTGGTAGTGACTGTTTGCAACGCTCTCCAGACAATATCATAAGCCACCTGATACAATGTATCCGGAAGCTATAAAACAGTCTGGTTTACTGTCTGACTACATTCAGCCAGCGGCTTTCATAACACGTCACGAATTGGTCGTAAAGCAATCTGCGGTAGTTAAGTGGAGTACATACGGAACGGAAGTTCAAGGTTACCAAAACGCTCAACGTATACTTAAACAAGTGTATCTTCGTACTCAGCTGCTCCCACCAATATTTAATATCTTAGCAGAAATTCCTATCATTTAAATGTGATTAGAAAATAAATAATAAAGAATAGACTCGCAGGCATAAACACGCAATAAGTAAATAGTATTGGAAGTCATCCCCCATAGTAACAACCCATGCCCGTACACAGTCAAGACGAATGATTCAATGACAGTTATTGCATAACTTGTTGTTTTACCACAAGAAAGTTATACAAAATACGAGAAATAAATAAATACTAAGAAACTACACAGATATTTGAATGCTGCTTACGAATTTTATCTGTGTTTTCGGCATTTGTTAATAATGTACACACTCCTAATCCTTTGTAGTTCTGTCAATGACGAACGAACGCTCTAAATGAATAATCTAAAATCTGTTCATTTTCCTCCTACACCACAAGGCTGTTTGGTTTTATATATTCAACAGCAGTCTCTTGACTAAAGCGCCTGTTGTTGCACAAAGCAGAAAATCGAAGTTAGTTACCTGTATCTGAAGATCTCTTGAAGTATTAAGGCTAAATTTTTAACTAGATACCGGTATTTGAAGACCTGTTGCAATATTAAGCCTAAATGTTTCTTGAATAATATTCTCTGTGGCTGCAGAAAGAACCCTGGAATTCATTAACGTCCTGTCTGGTGAACGCTTAGCATTGTTACGTAACTGAAAACCTGTATTAACCGGTTTTGTTCTATATCGCACATCTTAAATAAGGAATACATATAATGATAGTACATAACTGGAAGCTACTCTGCTCTGAGGGTTAATTGGCAGTTTCGGAATGTGTTTACAATGTCGCAACTGTCCGTATCTTAAAACAACCTTAATGTTCTGCGACCCCTTCTTTCCGGTCGAGTTGCCCACTCTGGCAGCTCTAATGAACAAGTAGTGGCCGTGAAGTGGGGTCGGGTGTGGTCTGGGAGCCATCGATTGTCTAGGGTCTAGGCGATACGTCTCGCCCTCTAACTGTACGAAGCAGTTACAATGTTACAACATGGCGTCGACGGATAGTTGACACTACGCTTCTCAGATAAAGTATTACTTCAGTTTCAACATTGGACGTAAGGGCCCTCAGCTCTGTAACAGCTGGAAATCTGAAATTTAGGGTACTTGTTCTCTGACTTGTCTGTAGGTGTCCATGTATCTCTCTGCGGCTGTGTCAGCGACGTATTTACACGAAGCAGCTAAATATATTGGATATCACTGATTACTGCTATGACAAATAAACTTTCTATGACGAATAAAATATTTTAATATGAATATACTTTTTACTTTGTATCAGGATTATTTTTTAATAACAAATAGTAACTGACTGCGATCATTGTTATGACGTTATCCACTCATAAAACCTGCTAATGGTGACCACACTTTTTAAATTTAATAGCGATTATAATGATATTGTTGCCAGTGATCCAAGCATAAAAGTTCTACACAATTTCAACGTTAGTATTTGGATGTTATGTCTTTACTTATACGTGTTACATTGTGTTAGGTTAGGAAAGTTCTAGTTATTGATAGTTTCTGTATTCAATATTGAAAATTAAATTCTTAATACTTTTTTTTCGCGCTACGGATCCTGTTGCCCTTATCCTTAAACCAAAATTGGTACTTATTGTTTTCAAATAAACGAAATTTCAGAATAGGCAATAACAATTAAAAATTTCGATCTCGACAGTCCAAGAGATTGTACAGATGTTGGCCAAAAGATTTCGTTGTCAATATTTAGTTAAAATATTCATGTGTTACATGAGTTTGACATACATCTTTCCTTTTGGACATCGAGGAAGGATATGAATTGAAATGTAATACACGTATAATGTGGCTACCTGGAATAGGAGCTTCAGTGTGTTTAAATTTCTGACAAATAAAAGTTTAACTTAGTGCGATCTGGTAATCTCGATAAAATATTTGAAATGAACTGTTCTGAAATAGAGTTCCTTATGAAGAAGACATAGCACGTTCTCCTGCACCTGGCGCGGATGTTGAATTTGCTGACGATTGAAAATACATAACAAACTAATTCAGTTATCTAGTGTTTTCATAAAACTAGAATAATAGTTTAAAGGTTTATTTTCGTCTAATTTAATTCAATCAGAGTACCAACAGTTTCTGTGAATACTAAAGCTGACAAAATGAGGTCAGTAAATGCCATGTTCTTCTACCATTTTTGGCCACCTCACTATCTTTCTACGTCTTGCTGACTAAGTGTGGTAGCAAACTAAATATCTGAGGTTAGAATAATACTTCATGTATTTACGATGTTGCTGCTACGGATTTGCGGAAGGATAATTTTATTTATAAACAACGATTCAACAACATACTATGTCATCATCATAACGTGTATGCGCTGTTTGTAAAGTACATTAATAATAACAGGTGCGTATACGCTTATATATTCCGTCAATGCCTTATGGCAATTAATTTACTGGATATCCTCCGTTCCCACATTGTAGTTGCTGCCTACGTCTGTACTGAATGGTCCTTTAATTTTTAGTCAACTGGTGGGATATTTACAAATACCTTTCCCTGGTGTGCAGTTACACATCACGGAGCAAGCAAATTCTTAAGATATTTTATAGGTTAAACGAATACATTATAATTAATGCTTTAAGTTCATAATATTAAAACAATACTATTAAATGATGGTAAGGTATAAATACAATGTGATAGAACCTGGGGAAATGCATCCCAAAATTTTTTTGCCTGCCCTCCTAAAAACATCTCTTAAACGGGTAGGTATTGCTCATTGTTGCTCTCTGTTGCTGAAAGTACTTTTGCTTTGTAAGTTGTCGGAAACTCAAGCAGTTAAAAGACGTTAATGTGAGATGTAAGTTTATTTTAAATTAAATTTTGAGTGACTTTGTGGAGTAGACTGTTTTCCCGCAAAACTTTAGTGAGAACTAATACCTGTAACTCGAATATCAGGTTTTCAGACGTATCGTATTACAACCAAAACCACATGACATTTCAATTTTACTTGCAGGCTCCACATGACAAAGATATCACAGTTTATAAAACTCGCGGCTCTACTATGAACCAACTGGCGGTATCAAATATTTCCCCTAAATTTAATCTCCATTCAACTGTTTCGATTTTAAAGCATGAAACTGTCAGACCAGAAAATGTGTTCAAAATAATACAAGGTTTATAATAGGAAATTTGTTTTTGATACTATTTTTACCCTCAAACACGGATATCCCGTAGATCAGGTAACATCGGCATTCAGAGTAACCTACTCACCAATAGTTTGCAGAGTTTATTACTTATGACATATTCTGCATTGTCTTTTTTAATAATGTTTATAAACAATTCTGTAAGTAGTTATGTATTATATTTATAAGTGGGATATGGTCTGCATTTAAACATACAAACTGGAAACCAAGTGGTTAAAATTATCTTACATAACAATCATGCACCATCATCTCAGTAATCAAGAGACATACAGTCCAACAATATAAAGAGCTGACGTTACGACAATTCTGTAAGTACTAATGTATTATATGTACAAGTGGGATATGGTCTGCATTTAAACACACAAACTGGAAACCAAGTGGGTAAAGTGATCTTACATAACAATCACGCACCATCATCTCAGTAATCAAGAGATATACAGTTCAACAATATAAAGAGCTGACGTTAAATTACCTACCACATGGACTGTAAATAACATTAACAAATAATACTCCGTGGTATATCGTAAAACGCTCGTGGGATGATTAAAATATTTAAGAAATCATTAATCAACATTTAAATCCCGTAAGATTATGCAGAACTGAAATATGTTAAAACTCGCTCAATCAAAAGTAAAGTCAACAAACAAGGCATTCAAAAATTAATATGTGAGACGCGAAACACCAGTTTCATAGTCCAATTTTTTTCCCTTTTTCGGCACATGAACCGATGAATTTCAAAACAAGATTTAGGAGTAAGTTATTACTACAAAAAAAAGTAAGAACTTGTGATATAACAACCATAGAATTAGTTAACTTGTGTAAGTAATAGTTAAAATAATATGGTTGGATGTTTAAGTTGGCTAGCGTGTAAACCAAAGATTTATGCAATGAACATCGCTGACTGTATCCATGGAGGCTCCATGACTGTATCTATGTTTTTTGTTTTACTCGTTGTTATAGTAGACTGGCTTAAAAAATTGTTGGTTTGAGTTTTTTGTTAAGCTTGTGAAAGTTTTAAACACTGAGAGTACAATAAAAAAAATCAATGTTGAACAAAAGAAACTGTATGAGAATTATTTTTAATGACTGATGAATAATTTTTTTTAGAGAAAGGTCTGTATTAAACAACGGCGAGGCGGCTAACGTTTGTCATTTTTGGCTAAAATCAAAAGTGCATAACGGGTCCTATTAAACGACAGAAAGTAAGTATTAACCTCGCAATTGGCCAGTCTACTATAACAACGAGTAAAATGAAAGAAAGTATTGGAGCAGTTTGAACAGGTGAACTCAATAAAGGTTATGCGCATAAATAGAGGTTTAGAAAACATTTTTGATCATTCCTCAGACTTCGAAATATCAGTGTAAATTAAAAGAAATGTTATATCCATATTCAACTGTTGAGCAGTATTGGTAAAATAAAGCTCTGATATAAAAATGTTTAAAACTGTGATACAAACTGTACAAAATTTCGATTACTGCTGATACCTTCGTGAGAGCCAAAACGCATTAGAGAAGAAACATTCCACTAATAACATTATGCAAATTACATTACATTATGCAAATTATAATTTATTCTATTAACATAATGAAGTCATTAAATTATTTCACCGTTAGCACTTCATAAATGAAACAATCGACGAAAAACTAAAGTAATTATTGCTTCTTTCTAGGCTAAACTAAAATGATAGTTGGCAAAACGATGTGATTTACGATCATACAACAGTTCTTAGTTACTGGAAATAAAATACATGCGTTACCTGATAAAGAGAGGATGTGTATGAAAATGAAATTTAATTTTTATATTTAATAAAGATATGGAAATTTCGTTAGATGATCCTATGTTACGTTGGCATAATTTTCGAACGAAGTAAATGTAATTAACGTTTATAAAGGGAGCAAGATAACTGTATTATCTGGTGACAGCCTTTATGCAATATTCCTGGTGATACTGCGCTACCAGCAAAGGAGCCGTTGATTTTAGTCGAACCGCTCACATGAATTGTGCCATATATGAATTGCATGCAGTTATTGACTCTTAATCGTCGTAGCAAGAAATTGAATTATTAGATTTCGAGTAGTTTGCTATTTGGAAATACAATTTCATAAATTCTGGCTTATACTTGCTCCAACGTAGTGGTGCCAGTCTCTAGTGAATATGATATGTGTGTACGCTCTACATCGATTTATTATGTTTATTTCAAAATGTTAGTTTTCTATGGTACCTATCTGCTATTCGCAAACGGCCTGAAAGTATCTGAAAATCGGGTTTTATATGCAGTCGCAAATTCAGATTTGAAGAACTCATCTATTGATGTAAGGCCATGAGATACCCACTATATTTATAAAACATATAATTACTTTAAATAAGTTACAATGAAAATCGTTCTCTAGATAGTATATTTGTGCAGTCACAAAGGCGCGTTGTTGTTATTCCGTAATTCTTGATGAAGCACCAGTAAGCTTATCTTGTAACATTATTAGTCATGTTTTTTTACATATCTTCACTAATGTATACCATTCAATTTCGAAATAGATTTAGTGGTTTGATATTTCCGTAAGGAAAAACAAAAAAGATAAATTGGCTTTCTGGGCTGTTAGATTGTTCAATCTATTTCAGAACGTATCTCTTTTACGTCAACGGCAGATTTCCTCATCAGTCCTAGAAATAGAGGGGCTTACAAATGGTCTTGTATTATAAGAGTTGACGGATTAGACTCGACTTAGGACGTGACTTGTTTTAAATAAGTGTTGCGTTCGTCTTGGTTTGTTCATTCTGCATATAAAATAATATTGCCGGTGGATTACTATAAAGGCTTTTGTGTGCGACTGATTTCATCAAACTCCACACCACTTTTAATTAATGTAGTGAATAACAGAAACATTACAGATGAACACAATAATTACAATCATCTATCTCCGAATCAAAAACAAAATCAACGAGTCTCGGAAAAAATTAGATTTTATAAATCTGAGAAAACTTTCTATCATGTTAATTGAAGTCATTTGATATAAAGTTTTCTAACAAAAAAATAATAATATATTTTATCAGGTATTTCAAGTTCTCCTCGTATTAGTTCACCTCCTCTTTTTAAAAACATATATTTCCGCCTGTTAACATTTAGCAAACAAAACTCCATTGCTTACTCTCTTCGCTCAATGCAAATACTAATTTTTAAATGAAGGAAACCGAGAGTGGTGGGTGAACGGTTAACGCTCTGGCTTCTCATTCGGGAGGACGCGGGTTCGAATCCCCGTCCGGGCATACAGATTTGGGTTTTCCATGGTTTCCCTAAATCACTCCAGGCGAATACCGGTATGCTTCCTTCAAAAAGGCCATGGCCGAATTCCTTCCCGTTCCTTGTCAGTAATTCCATCCCGCCTCTAATAACCCTAGCCGTCGACGAGGCGTAAAGCAATAAGAAAAAATGAAAGGAAAATTAATTTTAAAATTTTCTAATATCTTGGAACAGTTTTTGTTTCACATCGAAGGAAATTTTTTAAGAGATGCCCTAGAAATATTAATATTACAGTTTCTTGGCCTTACTATCTTTCAGTATTTCACATGTAGATACTTTTGGAAAATATACTAAATTATTTTGGGATTTTCATTGTGAATTAAATGAATAAAAGTGTCCGAGTGTGGCTGAGATATCTTGCGGCAGAAAGACATTAAAGTCCTTCCCTACGGTCTGTACTTTTCCAGATATGATTGCGTATGATTTCCTTTAAGTTTAAGATTTCATGTAAAAAAAAAATCTGACAATCGTATGGATATGATACAAACCAACGCCAAAGCCTACGGTCATTCTCAAAGTGGCCTGCCGGATACGTCACTGACGTTGGAATGAATGTTGAAGCATTTTTCTAAACAGAACAAAAGTGACATCACATGGACAATACGAATGTAGTATATTGAGAGCAAGTGCTGCAATTTTTCTCCATTTACGTACATTAAACTGTAAAAATTTGTTTTACGTTATTAGAGTCAAACCCAAAAGGTCTATAGCGCACTTATTCCCTTAGTGTTTTATGCTTCCTCAAGGTCATTAGACGAGGGAAAAAACGGGAGGAGCGGAGCGGGATAGAATTTGGTCATAGTCTTTTGAAGGAACTATCCTGGCATATATTTGGAGTGATTTAGGTAAACCATGGAAAATCGAAATTTAGTTGACTGGATCCGCGTCCTCCTAAATGCCACGCCAGAGCCTTATCGCTTGGCTATCGAGCTTAGTTTTACATTGCAGATATGCATTAAATGCGGCATGTAATGAAGAAAATATGGGACATGAAATTTGGAAGCCGACGTATCTACACTTATATTTTTAATGTGAAAGTAACTCCTTCTTTCTGCCTGTTACGTTTTCACGACTCAACTGCTAAATTGATCTTGATGATATTTGAGAACGAATACTATATATCATTAGGTAGGACGTAGGACAGTAGGATACCTACTTTATCGGGATTTATAACATATTTTAGTGTGAAATTTTTTAAAACAAACCGAACGATGACAGACAGACTGATAACCTGTGACTCTGTAGTGTTATATCAATATCTCAGGCTTTGTTTCTCTCGGAGTCAGTTTGTATACGATCTGTTTATAAATTTCATGTACAGAAACTACTTCTTATGTGATAGGAGTGAAGATACCCACTGCAGATGGAGTAACCTCTGCTCTTTTAGTGGGGTAACTTTTCCGGTTTTAGCGGGCTGACCCGTGCTTTGGACGGGTTATGTGGTGGTAGTGGACCTTGTGCCAGGTGAGTAAACCATCCTAATTTCGGTTTTCCGAAATCAATCCGACAAATGCTGGATTTGCTCCCTTAAAAGCCCTTAACAGAACTCCTTCCCTTTCATTTATCCGATCCACTTCCTTTAGGGTGGGAAGGCATGTCATACCTATACCACCCAGTGATGCCGTGAGCTAGCCTAGAGCATCAATAACCTCCAGTTTAATTTTTTTTTTTTTAAAAAACCTAACCTTATTATATAGTTTACCAGACTATTATTTAGTGTTTATACATAGATAGCTCATCGGATTTCAAACACCGAAATCTACAATATATATCTTAGAAAAGTACTGAAAAACCAAAAACGTTGTTTACAAAGCGGTATAGACATAAGATATCCCCAGAAAGTTACATAATTTTAAACCACAAACAAAAATCTGCTGGAGGAACTGTAGTAGGCAGTTACCCGCAGTTAGCAACCCCACTCCCCCCGCCCCCAAGTGGTTTGTTGCTGATGTTGCAAATTGGTTCACTTCGTTGAGACCGGTTCAATGGTAGAATGGTCTCCTCATATTTTCCCGACTACGTGATTTTTAGGCACATTCTGCGTAACTTACATCTTACTATTTCCGATTCTAGCGATAATATTCTAAGTCCACGTGTACGATGCCTCATGGTACAGCTGTATTTATAGTTTGTGGCGGAAATGCAGTTCTTATGAGATAGCCGCATTCGATTCAGAGCGCGCCGTGGGAGAAGCACAATTGTGTGACGCAAGTAGAGGCTCTCCCACTGTGAAGGCTGAATGGACACCCTCCGGCAGTCCGTGCTCGGGATACAGCTACTGTGCGGTGCGTTCGCTTTCATGCACGGTTCAACTGCGCCATTGTTAGCCCAACACAAAGAACCCCGCTCGCATGAAATTGTTGCTCGTGTACAGTATTCCTACTCTTGACGCACTCTCAGTTACGATACCAAAGTTATGATACACTCGTACCAGACATCAATCGGAAAAAGAGCAGATTTTGACAATGTTGGCACTGATTTTTTTTTATATAGAAATTTCATAGTTACATAAAAGTTCTTTCTCAGGGACGTAATGTTGTGGGTGAGTGGTTCACGTTCTGGCGTTGCATTTGGGAGGACGCGGGTTCGAATCCAGATTTGGGTTATGCATGGTTTCCCCAAATCACTCCAGGCAAATGCATCGATGTTTCCTTTAAAAAGGCGATGGCCAAATTCTTTCCAGTTTCTTTCTCTCTCCCCCCAATCCTTTCCCGCCTCTAATGACTTCGACGTCGACCAGGTGCAAAGCCATCAGTAAAAAAACAAAAAAACTTTCTCAGGGATATATGGCGATGCTATCGTAAAAAGAAATCATCATGATTTTTTGCCAGTATCATATACAAGCAAACTAAGGTTCTATAAATTTATTCAGTCATACAGCCCAAAGTAATCGCAATCTTTGTTCGGGGCTAAATAAATTTCAGACCAGTATGATAATATGATGCAAGCCTCTCAATTTCATGGAAATCTACCATATTTCTTTATCTGCGTTTATTAAGTTTGGACCAAAGCTAAGAAACGCTATAAATCAAAGGAATTTTATTAGAGCTACGTGGTTTTCCGTTATCATCCACATACCTGTTTAACCGACATGACGAAAAGTGTACGAGTGATAGCTTTCAGATGTGATTGTTTAATCAATTCCTTTGATGTTTACCAATTTCTCAAGAGTACAGAAGAATTTATTTTTCAAAAACCATAACATCACTCAGTTGACACCTTTATGTACTGATGTATCAGGGTAAAGAAACCGTAGGAACTTTCCTTCTTTCGCCATATAAATTTAAAGTGGTAAATGCATATGCCTTAAAGAAATTTGGAACTTTACTACTTAGTAAATTGTAAATACACATTACATGCCTGTCATGAAAGCTCTAACAAACATTAATTTCATTACTTTTACTGGACTTCTGTATAATCTATATATTAATACGCTAAGCAAAATCTTCGGATCCCTTTTTAAGAATATTGCCTAAACGGAGGAGTGAGAGATTTGGCATAGTTAAAGTTTATATGGAGAAGAAGTGCATAAAGCAAAAATATTATATAATATATGTTACAAACACGTTGTTTACATTCACTTGTTTTTTTAGTGGTAACGATACTTAGTGATTCTGCCAATGTCTGTGATCTTTGGTCAGCAGTAAGGAAAAAAATATAATAAGCATAGTTAATACATGTTAAAAATACATTATTAAATAAAAATTAAATTCGTGAACGTGTGTGTGTATCTGACGTGTATTCCCAGCATTGAGATACTCTGTGGTCTTTGGTGAAACAAAAGACTCGCATCAAGCAGAATCTTTGAAGTTATAAAAGGAAAATTTCCAAAAGTAATGAAGTGGTTCTGCGAGATACTATATGGGTTTTTTATTAAAAGGTTAAACTTTGGTTAAGAGACTTTTGATTCTTAAATTTCAGTAATTTCATTACGAATTTTTTGTTTTTAATTCAGATATTTGCACCTCCTTCCATTATTCCTTAATATAAACCTTGACAAGTCGGAGAAAAAGAAAGACAAAAAACAAGGAGAACCTATTTGCGGAAAATTCAAAATGATAATAGACCTAATTTAAATAATGAACACACAAAATGATGAAATTATTTTGATGGATACATTTAAATGCCAGCTAAATGTCATTCCAAGAAATTTTGATAGTTTCAAATTTACAAAACATTTCGAATCAGAAGTTACTTCAGGGGGAAGGAATGCATTTACTTCATGTTATCATAAAGCTAAAGCAGTTTTATGGGCCTTGTGTCAAAATGAATATGTGAAATCATTGTATGATGGACTAAATTCAAATGAACCATCGGTAAATAGAAAGTAAAAAATTAATTAAAATTATGATCATTAGTCTTTCACGAAAGAAACTAAATAATGAATTACGGTCAAATTTCGACCCCTGGGCGATCACTAGTCTTTATTAATGGGCAGGCCGACTAGCTACAGCTATTAAACAGATGATACTAAATCAGGATTTCCGTTGAATCTACGGATTCCAAACTGTATCCATTTTTAAAGTTGATATATAATTACTGAATACGAAACGCGGAACAAATGAGATTTTTGCAACCTGTGTTTTGGTTTCCACAAATAAATAGCTTTAACTGCCCAATAGCAACGAATGTAGAACATGACATTGTCCCCAGTATTTGACGTCTGTGATGCCAGAAATATTGGAAAATGTTTACTAGTTTATTTCATTTCGGTAATTTCAAATCCCAGACAGTGGGTCCCTTGTATTATGTCCTTGAGACGAGAATTATAGTAATTACATCATCATTGAAAGGAAAAACAAATAAATACAATACGTCTGCCACTTAACGTTCCAATATCTTCGTTTCAAGCTGTTATAAGTTAATTGTCGTACTTTACATCCAAATTAATGTTATAAATGCCTGCTTTCATCATCGGTACGAAATAATATATCGCAGGATCAAGTGGAGTGGATTATAAAACGATGTTGAAGGAATGAAAAGAAATGGTTTATTTTTTGAACTGATCGCGTCTCACCTTTGTTCATGACAAAATGGCACTATCCAAAATTTAATGATATGGCAAGTGTGTTGTACAGTATCAAGGGCCACAGATGACAGAGGTCAATGACTACTACGAAGGCGCAGTAGGGCAAATGATGTGCCTACGTCGACAAACTGACGGTCCAGATAAACCAAGGGGGTTCCGAAAGTTTATTCTCAATGAGAGTTCAGCAAACGTTGGTGACTATAGTGCTCAGCACCAGATGGCTAATTAATTCACCTTTGCTGAGAACTGCGGTTTTTTTTTTTTTTTTTGGCTTTGGGCTTTACTCCTCATCGATGTCGTGATAATTAGAGGAGGGAAGGGACTGGAAGCAAGAAACGGGAAGGAGTTCTGTCATGGCATTTTAAGGAACGATTCCGATATTCGTCTGGAATGGTTTGGAGAAACCATGGAAGATCCAAATCTAGATGTCCGGATGATTATTCGAACTCGCGTCCTCCCGAATGTGAGGCCAGAGCATTACCGTTCATACACCACGCTCGGTGACAACTGTTCGTCGGCGATGAAAACTCAGATTTATATAACAGTACCACAGCTGTGGTATTCTAATCATATCAATCACGTTTAATGCTCCATGGAACAGATGTGAGTTGTCGTATATGGCATTAAATATCAGATAACAAATACCCTGCAGCAATTGCCATGGATCCAAAAGCACTCATCATAGAGCAGCTGCCCATGGAACTGGAGTCACTACATCTCTGTATCTTCCAAAACCTCATTCACTCTCTTCTTGTTAGTCTTGCAGCTATCCACGCTGGAAAACGTGGTTATTCTGGTTATTAACAATTGGTGACATTTATGCAACTGGACTGTGTAGTTTAACTCATTCCGTCATTGAGAAGGTCTATCAGTGACTGCCTAAGGCGCGTACTTTCTCTTACGTGTTCTACAAAGACTTTACTGATAGTCAGAGACTCAAATAATCGAATTTCTTTTCCTGATTAAATTTAATATTTTAAGAGCTTAAACCAGAGCTGATATACATCACGCCGAGTGATTGAATTAACTTTTCTACTCCATAAACATTTCACTCCCTCCAGCCCTTCTGAAACGGCTCTCCTGCCTCCAGCCAGTATTTATGACCAAAACTTCCGGCTTAAAAAAAGTACCGGGGCCTCTTTGCCCAGCTGGTTCCGCTGCAAACACCACATTTGTAAGTAACTACAAAAAAAAGACCCAAAAATAAGTGCACTCTTACACAATCTGGAAAACAGTGGCAGCGCCGCTTTGACTAAAAAAAAAAAAAAAAAAAACAGAAAATTAAATATTCATTAAGAAGACAAAATGCGTCTTTTTTTTTTTTTTAAAAAAAAATCTTTTGACAAAACGTCAGCTGTGGTACTACATTCAGTGGAAACAATATTCAATTTTGTTTGACCTAAGCGTTTCGTCTCAACAGAAAATTCAGTATGGTAGGTTCATCTGGGAACGTTTATAAATTAAAGACAGGCCCCAAACATGAATGATACAGGTGGTTTTCACTGTAACCATATAGTAGATCATATTTAATTGAATGTATACATAACTCGATTCTCGACTGGTTGACCTAGGCCGAGCACATGCGCCAGTGACGTCACCAATAATATTTAACAAGTGTTGGCACCCATATGAAAATTAGTAGGGATTGGAATAGGAACATGAAAACTCCTAATCCGACTAGAGTAGGTCCCGAGAAACCACTCTGGTCAGCCTGATCTGCGTTTTCCCAGATCGCTCTAGGTGAATGCCAGGATTGTTTCCCAAAACAGCGCTTGGTCACCTCATGACATATCCCGTACATCCCTTCCGATGCATACACGATTTCACACTAGCGTAGGTGTAACGCCATCAACTTTAAGTGAATCTCGGAGTGATAATAACAATAAAATACAGTGCCAACTAAACAATAGTTCTCTCATGAAAGTCATAGAACAGGTAATGGAACGTTACGGTTTAATTTAAAAGTATTGTCTGCATCAGAAGAACCAAGAAATTATGGCGCTATCACGTAAAAACGGAACGAAAAATCGATAGTTAATAGTGAACATCATTAAGAACATATTTACGAAAATGTCTTATAAAATAAAAATCGTCTTTCTTTTAATCTATAGTCTTAAATAATTTATTTAAGTCAACAAGCAAAATTAACACGGATATAAGCAGCCAGTTTAATGTGATAACAATTGTTTCTCAACAATGATTTATTTACATTAGTCACAAAATGTACCACGAGTTCATGATGATGTGACGTGTGTTTTATTTGTTTGGAGTGCCTACAAAATCTCATTGTCACTGCTGTCTTAATAAGCTGATGGGCAAAACGAATTCATCTGATATGTAATGAGATTCCACCTACAGATAAATAAAAACTACATTGGAACATCTGTCAAATCTAAGAGCTTAATTGTATCGGTAAATGAACAGACATGTGCATTGCGGAAAAAAAATTTCAACGACTGTTATCGTTGACCGTGCAACACATATACGTTCCGTTAAAGTATAAGTTGTTAACAAATAAGAAATAAAATTATTTATTTTGTATAGATAGAGTTTAAAAAACCGAGCGTGGTGGTGTAACGGCTAACTTTCTGGCCTCGCATTCGGGAGGACGGCGGTTCGAATCTCCGTCTGGGCATCCAGAATTGGGTTTTCCATGGTTTCCCTAGTCACTCCAGGCAAATGCCGGGATGATCCTTCAAAATGCAATTGCCGAATTCCTTCCCATTCTTTGCCCCCTATCCTTTCCCGTCTCTAAAGACCTCGCTGTTAGAGAGACGTTAAGGACATAAAAAAATGTTTAAAAAGTGAATGTTAGTGAGATGTTAATGAGAAGTTTTGTTAACGTCCTTTGTCAGCGAGGAGATATGTGTGAATCAGCCATAAAAATCATACAGAGATTTGAGGAGAGGATAACTTTATTTTGGAGGATTTGATAGAAGAAGAATGCGGTGCATTATATTTATGGATGGAAGGAGTATAATAAGGCATATCTGTCGGATCTGAAATTAATTTGTACGACTGGCGGCCAGAGAAAATATTAAAGTACTTGAGTGTTGTAAAATGATGAATATTAATATTGTGTAAAGACATGTAAAGTGTGTTATAGTAGGCCTACAAGAAGAATTCTGAAAAGTTTTATAGTTTTATTGATTATTTGAAAAGGAGAAATCGAGATATAATTTCGGGTAACAGTATAAGAGTTATTTTCAGGTGATGAATATGATGAATAGAATTTATAACCGGAAAGGCTAGCGAGAAAATGCTTCTTGGTATAAAAACATGTGAAAACACGTATTTCCTCACTGGCAGAAGGTTTAAAGGATCACTTTAAGGTAAAGATAATGTTGTAACATTATTTGTAATCGTCGTTGACTGAATGAAAAGTATGATTTGCATATTGTGTAAATAAAATAAGAAAAATTAAAAGCTTTAGTAAATGAATTCAATAAGCCAGTGGGTAGGTTATAAACGTTGTAGTTCAACTTCAAAATGTGTTATACCAGGTGTTAATAACTTTCTCATTTTATACTGGTTTTACGTAACACAAATTAATTTTCCTTTTAAAATTTCAGTTGACTGCAATTCATGTGATTCTGTTCAGTTCAGCTGAAATATCCAACTTTAATAATTAACGAATACTTTATTTTAAAATTTCATTAAAGAAAAGCTCATACAATAATTTATTATACTAAACTACTGTTAGCTTATTGACATACTTTGTTTTATTGGCATTCAGTGTTTGGCTTGTGAGTTATAGCATTTATCATCGAGGAGCTTTAATTTTTGTTATAATCATAATGTTATTTTTGCTTTTAACCGTGCCGATCGTTTAAAAGGCCAGGTACGATGAGTGTTGCTTTATATACTAAATGGGCAATATATTACTGAAAATTAACTCTGACAGCTAATTGCTCTCCGAAATACTCATGAGAATTCCACAAAATTTAATATTACCTTCAATCGAGTTAAATCACGATATTCTGTTAACTGTTACCCCTGTTTTATTTAGTTCTGAATTAATTTCAACTGTTCTAAATATTATATTTTTGTATATGCCAATAGGTGTGTAAACAACGAATCTAACTATAAAAATCAGTGTTTTTTTACTGGAAAATGTAACATAATTCGGATCTACATATTATGACAAACAAGCCAAAATGGATAAGATATACTTATCCTTTAAGTTGTCTTATTTAAATGTTTCGTTTGATTTATAAGTTACATCTTATTCATCCAGACAAGAAAGTGCATACCTTCACAGGTTTCGGTACCTGTTTGATCGTTGGATATAGCTTACTCTGTTTTGTGTACCATTACACAATCTCACATATATGATCTCTATGAGAAAAGTTTAAACCTGTAGTTTCTATTTTCATTCACATATGCGAACCATTGTTCACTTCCAATTTCGACAACTTTAAGAAGCAATATGAAGTAAATAATAACTTATTTGTACTACTCCTCGTGAGATGTAGTATATTTGTCAGTCACATATTATTAATCAGTACCTTAGTATCTATCAGAACCATAACACAATGGCACTCCCGACCTCCCCTTGAATCACATCAGCTACCAGTTTATTGTTGTGGTCCTTCCACTTGCTAAACCTAATTTTCCTTGACTGTCTATCAGCTCATCGTAGGTACTATATGCTCAGCTAGCTGCTTTATGATCAAGTTTAGGTAGCTTGTTGTAACACAACAGTTTCCTTCCGCCGATGAAGATAGCGAAATCCTGCGCAGTGACAGAAACAATGTAGTTCCACAGTCATTCGCACGCTAACCTAAGAACAGCGATGATGTGTATGCGCGTATACACGTCTCGGGGCTACTATCGCCCACCAGTGCTTGTAGGAGTGCGGAGAGAAGCTTAAAGGTCCGCGCTCACTAGAGCGGGCCGCATCGCGTCGCGTCGCATCGCAGAAATGCTTCTGCAATCGCTTACATTGATTCTAATGGGGTAACGCACACCAGAGGCGGGTTGAGTCGGGGCGGGGCGGGCCGCATCGCGTCGCACGGCCGGATCGCTTGGCCAGGCGTATTTTTCCGCCTGTGCGCCTCGATGCGCTGTCACGACCGGGTTTGCGATAGGAGCTCCAACAGCACTGACTGACTTTTGTAACTTGTGTGTTCCTAATTCCGTGAATTAACTACATTACTTCAACAAAATTAGCTGCAAATTTGCACGCAGGATGGTGGATGATTTCTGAAAAAATATAAGTAATTACAATCTGAAAATTTAACTACTTTATGAAATTTAATAAAGATCAAAAAAAATTTAGCTCATGCTTACTTGTTCTTTGCTTGTATGTTTTAACTTAAACTATTCAAACGTAATGGATGAAGAGTACTGTATCTCATTAGTAATAACTTTCAAAGAGTTTTATGATTTACAAGACGCAAAATATAGTAACAAAATATATATATATTTGGGAGGAAATAGGAAACTAGTTAAAACAACCAGGTATAATGTCATGTTTCGTATTTTATTTTTTGTTTATTTTACGTGTGTATTATAATTTTCTATCACTTTCTTTGAATTCCGCTTCTAAAGCTTTGTGTTAACAATAAACCTAATTGTTTAAAAATATTTTGTGAAATTATTCTAAATCTTAATGATTTCTGATGTAACCTAGAAACCTGTGTAAGTCAACCTGTTGAAATTTCTTTGTTGTCATTTTCGTTCTTACTTTCTGCAACCCAATTCAAATGTTGTTAATCAAAAGGTTGTGAATGCAGCACGTGGCTAGTATTACATTATTTATCTTATTAGGTAACACCGACATTCTTCTTTCACAGATTTGAAACCTTCTACCTATAACACCAAAGCAGTTATCGATCAGCCCTCCATAGTTTATTGAGTCTGTAATTGAAAGTTCGTTTCTCTTCATTTCATTTTATCTGATATTCTGAAATAGGCCTCATCTCGAAAGGGGAAAAGCTTCATTTACTACTATTACATACTGCATTTTATCTCACTTGTCAACGTGAAAATTCAGTTTTCCTGCAGCCATTGCCTCACCTAAATTGTTGTAGCTAAATGTTTTGCCATCTTAATTTTTTTTCCAATCCTCCTGCGACCAAAATACAACTGCAACTGAAAGGGCTATTAAAACCATGAAAAACGTTCATTTTTCTGCATTAAAAATATAGAGAACCGCAATTCTGTAGAACTTTTGCAACATGTTTGCCATATAATGTGCCTAAGAAATGCGAAAAATTCCTTTTCACATTAAACCCATTACATTTTCTGCTTAATTTTCTTCAATGAATATATAAAAATAAGAGCCCTTTGTCTGATGTGTCCATTTGTAGTGCAGAAGCGGCTGAGTAATCGTCGAGAACTTAAGGCGGTGACAAAAGAAATACGACTCGCTGCGTCCAGATGAGCGTTGCAGCATTTTCGCTCAATGCGATGCGACCCGATGCGATGCGATGCGGCGCGCCCTAGTGAGCGCGGACCTTAAATTGTGCACCAGTGTAGTTAGCAGTATTCGATGCAGCTTTATAAGTTTTTTTCCGGACTGTAGTGAGGGTTACAGAGTAATTTTTTATAGGTTTTTGTGAAGAACTTTGACGATCTGAGGACGAAGCTACCAGTAATAACTCACTTCGATGCAAGTGAGCTTTATACCAATTTTCCACTCGAAGAACCTACGATTTTCGGAACTAGAAGCTACGATAGTCGTAATCATAAATCTTGGTGGTGGCCAATCGCTGTTGTGGTGTTTACTGGACGATAAATAAATTAACGGGTTGACAGCACTGTTTTTTATAGATTGACGTGGCGACTGCGGCATAATGAATTAATTACTTAGCAGTAATATTAGCATAAGGACTAATTGAGAATTAAACAATTAAGTATTGTAAGTAAATTAAAAAGTTTACATTGTTCTACAGCAGACTCTAGCTATTCCCCTTTGTCGGCACACCTCACCACTCCAAAAGTTGCTATATTAGTGACAACACACTCAAGCAAGGGTCTGACCCGGTTCCCGCACTTCCCAGCTATAGCGCTCATTAAAATCGGCAATACAAGCAGAACCCACAAATAGCCACCATGTATGACCCTCCTAACGAAGCTTATTACTGAACGAAAGTTTTTTGTGGTTTACGTAGGAATCTAGTACCCAGGAGCATCATAATACCCGTAATTACACTGTTTTAATCCATTAGTTAACTCTGAAACAGTGGATCATTATATGCTGCATTCGTAACTGGAGAACCTTTCTATGTACTTCACTTTTCTAACAGAGTGGAGATAAGTTTGTTTACAAATGTAACTGTAGAATAAACGCAACACCTGATGCCCAACTGGGACCGCCGGAAGCTCCAAAAAAGAAAAAAGCTAAATGCTACAGCATTCACTACTCTCTTAGGGAACATAACCACTCGCAATTATCCAAGGATTTTCACGACATCCGGAAGTTTACTTAGGGACAAAGTCTTGAGTTTTGTAGCCCAGAATGAGTTGAAAGTTTCATAATCACTGTACATAAGAATTACGAACGTCGATACCATCGACATGTCTGGCAATTGTTAGTCAGAATATATTTGTGTAAGTAGAACTACAAGCAAAAAACATGCGTCTGCATAACATTTTCATAAAGTAAGGTCTTTCTAATGCTGAACTGGTTCGAGGAACGCTTTTCTGAGCCACTTACTCTGAAACGTACCCCGTGCAAGCATTATAGGCGTGTACATACGTTTACTACTCAAAGATTTATTTTGAAAGTATTTTCCAACTAAAGAACGGCGTTGGTCAGGTAGTACGAAGCAGCAATATAACGGAATAAAGTACCTTGATGAGAATTTAAATAAAATTTGCTGATTATAACGTCATCCAAATACTAAGAAGGACTTGCATCCAAAAATTATCCAGTATCAGATTGATACCAACACAATGCCTAAACTAGCGAAACATTTTTATCGGGACTCTTTGTAGAGATAAGTGAATAATCGTTAAATTAATTTCTTTGACTAATTTCTGTCTTCAGCCACTGAAAGACACTGCGTGGGAAACAAAGTTAAAAGTGAAGAGATCTTACATGTTTTTTTTTTTGTTTTTTTGGGTTTTTTTTGTTTTACTTATTGCTTTTTGCATTCGCCTGGCGTGATTTTGGAAACCATGGAAAACCCAAATCTTGATGCCCAGGTGGGGATCCGGAACCGCGTCCTCCCGAATGCGTGGCCAAAACGTTAACCGTTCACACACCACGCTCGGGTTACATGTCAATGAAACGGTAACTATAATATCACAAGGATCAATTTCATGAGATATAGACCAAATATTTTTGTCATAATTACAAGAAACGTTCAATAACACGGCTCCTAAAGTCAAAGCTCATTCATCAACCATGCTAGATAGTACTAAAGTTGAAATAAAAGTACTAAAAATTACAAAATTTGTGTTTATTATTGCTGTTTAAAGTAACCCATGTGACAGTATAGGGAAAACTTAGTGTTTTTCCGACTTCTCTAATGAATCCGCAGTGCCACATAAACGTCCCCCTGAAATCAGCATGACAAAACTAACGGCCGGTGGCAATGGTGGTATTTCTGTTGATAATCTGAAGCTAACTGACGACTGGAAAATATCATTCACTTCCTGCATTTAAAAAGCATCAGCCCCGTCTTCATGGAATAAAGCAAAGATCGTTATAATACAGAAAAAAGGAAGTATTCACAACATCTAAAACTGCCGTTCCATACACTTGCTTTGTGTTGTGTAAAAATATTTTACAAACATTTTGTTCAACCACATCGGCTCAATCCTTGACTCTGCCCACCCCTTTGACAAAACAGGATGCCGCAGCAGCTATACCACAATGGATCATATTCTCGCCCTAAGAGAACTAATTAGCCGAGCAAACGAATACTAGATGTCTCTCTGTGTAGGTTTTGTGCATTTTGAAAAGGATTTTGATTCAGTAAGTCTGTTCTGAAAGCCTTAGCTGAACATGGCGTTGACACAGCTTCTAATAAAGTTATCCATAACATCTATGGCAGCTTCTCGCCCTTTGTCAACGTAAGGCAACAAAATACAAATTTCCGATTCCAAAGAGGTGTTAAGCAAGGTGATCCAGTTTCTCCGAAATTATTTTCAGTTGTGTTGGAGATAGCGTCAAAGTTTAGACTGAGAAGAAATTAGAATCAATGGCAGCAGAATTAACAACTGAACTACGGCCAACGAGATTGATGATTCCAAGCCTTCGTTGCCGATCTCGCCTCAGGGTGTAAAGCCGTTAGCTTGAGCAGGAATGTTTCAAAATCGATAGTAATGTTCAACAAATGGGACACGGCGGGGAATGTATAAATAAATATGTAATAATATTTTATCCATGATGGATTAGTGGACATCAGTGACTGTGATATCAAATTTGTTGATATTAAAAACAGCAAACCACTTACAGTTTGTTGTTATTATATTTACTAACCATTACCGGTTTCGAACAAATTGTTCATCATTAGATGGTTTGCATTTATATTTATAATGTATTCAAATATGCAGCTGCAAAAATGCAAACGTGCGTCGTTAAATGGTTGAATGTTTCGAAATTGAATTCTTCTTGATGGCGAAAGGATATGATGCATTATTAAACAAACATAAATATTTCACTATTATAAGATTCTGGAAAGATCTTATGAGCACGCTAGAAATTTACTTCTGAATTTACAGATGTAGCAAAGATGTTTAGGTACAAAGAGTTTTGCGTAATACTAAAGATGAAATTAGATTGAATTTTAAGTTCTATGAAAAAATTTAGCAATATGGACTAGGTATTTGATACATCTGTAAATGCAGATGGTGAACAATTTGTTCGAAGCCGGTAATGGTTAATAAATATAATAACAACAAACTGTAACTGGTTGCTGTTTTTACTATCAACAAATAAATATGTGTTTATAAAAGGTCAGTGACTACATTTATCTCGGCCATTTTGTAAATATGAGACGAGATGTAAGATCAGAAATTATCCGTCGCAATAAGCTGGGGTGGAAAAGGATTTGGGAAGCGTTCAATTATACTCATATCTAACAAGCCAGCAAATAAAAAGAAAATAATTTACGACAAACGAATTCTCCTGTGCTTACAAACGGCAGTAAAAACTGAACTTTAAATGAATTTTCGGAAGGAAAACTGCGGATAGTTTAATGTTATGTTTAACTAGAAAAGACAATAAGACAGCAAACGATATTAGATCAGTTACGAATATCACAGACAGTGGGCTGGCAATGTTGCTCTGAGAACAGATGAAAGATGGACAAAAACAGAGTTGAAGTGAAGCCCAAGGGATCTTCAGAAACCAAGAGGCTGTTGATGATTACACTAGCCTCGTACCCGCGACTTCGTACGCGTGGATTACGAATTTTTTTGCCAGAATTAAATATAGTAAGTTGTTGGTAAAGAAGGATTAGTCCCAAACAATATCGAGTCGGCATAATATGACAGGAAAGTTATCATTATATCATTCTACCGTCGAACCTGCCTCTTGAAGAGAATTAATTTCCAACATATTTCTGTCACTATTCGATAAGATCTCAAAATTTCATGACTTCAACTGTTAATTATACTGGGAAAAAAATATCCTGTGCCCTTCATACACATTTCCTTATAAAATTACATCACAACGATATAGCCATTTAGTCGTCAAAACGTAACAAAAAGACAGAGACTTACTTCCGTATTTATAATAATATTACTGTGGTTCACACTCACACACTGACTGTGAACAACACCTGAGGGATCATTATAACGTAAAAAAGTGTACATCTACAACATTGCAAGACTACCTACGATTTGCCTCGCATTGCACCCCTATCTTTCTAATATCTAGGGTTTAACATTCAATCCGAATAACCTACGGCTCAGGCCTGACTCTTACGATGAAAAACAATTTTTAAAAATCTTATTCCCGAGGGAGATTTGAACCGGAGATCACGACGTTTGTAAGCCAGCGCTTTAGCCACTCAGCTGCCAGGCCACTACGGGGAAACTCGGTACGGAGTCGTCCACATCCAACGTGTCAGTCTACCGCAGTATTTCGAAGTTATGAGACAAATGTGTTATTTATACAGATAATTTTTCAACCAAATGTTGACAGTATTTTTCTCCTTGTTTCAAAGGATAAGTGTGCAAAGTTTCATCGAGAACGGATAAAAACTGTGGATTTGTATGATGAACAAACAAACAAACCAACAAACAAACAAACAAACCAACAAACAAACAAACATTCATCTTTATATATAAAGATTGCTGTGTAGGTATTGCCACATATGATTATACGTTTCAGCGAAATAATATCGACTAATGTACTACACTTCCTTAGTATATAAGTGTTTTTTGTTACCTCGTTAAAAATATACGAAGAGTCATGCTGCTTTTCTATAGTAGGCTGCTTATTTATACATGTAAATAATTCCAGTGTATTCTGTTGATTGAACATCAGACAAATACTACAGACCTAACAGTAGGTTGAAATAACAGCGACTCGAACCAGTGAAACTGTACACAAAACGATCACGGGCCACTGCTCTTGCGATTGCATTAATATGTCATTGCCCTTCGGTGGACCGTTACAGGAAATGCGTCCTGCTCGTTAACCAGCGCACTCTAATGTCAACGTATGTTTTGTAGCTGCAAAACTATATGGGCTGCTGCACTTCAATGCTGTTAGCGCAAGGCGTCGCAGTGATATAGTAAGTATGGTTCTTTTCAGTATCCGATGATTAAAGTTGATGCTTTTAAAAATTCGCTACATCACTCAACACGCTCTGTTATTATAGTTCGGAAACCATGTGACGGGAAATTGCTTATTATTTTTAGATTTGAAAAGCTCGTATATAAAATGGAAGTGTCGGAGTGTTTATTGCAGTACAAAATACGCATCACGAGCAGCAGAACAGTAAACCGTTTCTGCGTTCGTATTTTTTAAATTATTGTACTGTACATAATTTTTCGACGTGTGTGGTGATTCGTCGGGAAACCTTGTAGAACGGAAATCTACGAGAGTGGACGGAGATTCGGACCCAATACCTCCAAAATACCATACCCGAACTTTACCACTTATCGTCCTAACTTGATAATTTACCATCCTGTCTGTTAATATACATTGTGAAAATGATGTGGTGGAACAATTGTCGTATGTTTTGAGATTATTAACCATAAGCGGTTTTGAACAACTGGTGAAGTCACTTTATTTTTTAATGCTTTCATACTCAGACAGAAACAGAGGACAATCTCTGTCTCTTCATCATCTGTCCTTTTTCTAGAAACAAAACCAACTTCAATGTTATGTGTTTCGTTGAACCATAACCACACATTGTATTCACAATTTTTTAGAATTGTAGAAGTAAAGGAGAACGAAAAATTTTTTTCGACCAAATAGAGGACTCATTTTTAATTTTTTATTGTAATGACATGATGGGCCATCAGAGTTGTCAAATTTAGACCGATATTATTTTCGGATCTACTTTAATGTTCTGCTACAAAATAACATGAAATGTGTCATTAATATCTACCGTAACATATTTGTAAATGAAACATTTCTATCCTATAAACTTTGTAAGCTGTGAATTAAAACAAATTAAGATGTTTATTGTGTGGCTAATTTGCCATAAATGAATGTAATGCTTCTTTTTCCATCCATTCGAAACTAGTAATAACCTTTTGAAATTTGTATTAATTGCTTATTTACAGTGTCCTCTTCACGTTTTACACTCTCCATTTTCGGGAAAGCCGCCACAAATTAATTTATAAAAGCCAAAATATGACACGCAGCGCATCCGCGAAATTTTACTAACACTGCTAAAAAGACAAAAATTATATGTACAAGTATCTTACGTGTATTAACCTAAACTGTCTCCTCTGGCATAGAGGTCATGGTTAGGTTGAAATGCGCCCTGGACCAAAAGAAAATAAATTACATAAATTTCATTCTGTTGCATCCATCTCGGAAATGGGGTACTTATTTACAACGGAAGCAATGGATTGTTTCTGATTATTTGTGTCGTTGTAAGGTGGCCAGTGTTGTTGTACTACACCTCGGACTAATATTTTATATTTGTTAATTTCATGCAACTTTTTACAAAGGACGGAAGATGACAGCAAGATAACATTACAGCAAAAGATTTAACCAACATTTCAAGTAATCGTCATTGAGTTTTCAGTGCCGGTGGCATCTAATAGCTGCTTGTCACTGTCATATTTGGGAATTTCTAATTTAATTTGTGCCAACTGTTTCGAGAAATGAGTGTGCAAAACTTAGAAGCAGTTAATCAAAACTTCAAAAGGTTGGTGACAGTTTCGTATTGGAGGGGAAAGAGGAAACGTCTCCGAACGTTGGATGAATTTAGAGCGGATTGCATAGTAAAATACACGTATTAAACTTTGCCGTAGCTGAACAATAGCATACCAACGTGTTTGGGACAATCGATTGTCATCTGACCTATCACATGACATTCGAGTTACGTGTCCTCAACCTTTCCGCTGCATCCGGCACTTCATGAGAAGGTGGTGACCGAGTGCGGCCGCCGAAATATCGTGCGATAATGCTTCGTTAACTCGGCTAGTTATTCGAGAGCATTTTATAAATTCTCAACCCATTCTTATATATAATCAAGTAGATAAAAAAAACAAACCATATGATCAGAATCTTCCCATCCTGTTTGTTGCTTAAGTTTGTTAACTGAGTTACTCTGACTGAGAAAAAATAAATTTGCCTTCAAAGATAGGAAAAATGGTAAGAAATTCAAGCATTTTCGTTCATTGAAAATCACATTACGAAAAACTATTTTCTTTGCTATTACGATTTTTTTTTTCGATTTGGAATCGAAACAAAGAATCTAAAATGAAGGCCAGCAGGGTAAAGAAATAACGTATCATTGCACCGATATTAACGAAACACAAGATTAAATTGGTCGGGGTGGGCTGATAAATATTTTCGTACATAGTGGTACAGTTATAATATTGAATCTTGGTTACAAAAATTACATTACTCACAACACTTGAAAAGAAACAACAAATCGTTGCTTCCTTATTCGAGTGTTGTGATGGTTATACAAAATACATTGCAGTTTGATTTTGTTGTTTGTATCAAATAAAGTGAAACTGATGGTTACAAAAACATCTATTCCATAACTATGCCCCGCC
Organism: Vandiemenella viatica; assembly: GCA_031002005.1. NCBI lineage: Eukaryota > Metazoa > Arthropoda > Insecta > Orthoptera > Morabidae > Vandiemenella > Vandiemenella viatica. The sequence continues at coordinate 203,424,760 of JARYHS010009186.1, forward strand.
GGGGTGGTTGCGCCATCACACCGGTTAGAATCATGGTCCCCACGTACTAGCCATAGTTCATGTGGTTTTAAGGCGACATCCCGCAACTATCAAGGCGAATGCTGGGAAGGTCTCCAATCTTCGCCTCATTAAGTACACATTTCACAAACAAAAATATACTTGTCATACAGAACACAAAGTTGCATGTTTAGCTGACAGATGGCAATATAAACATTCCTCCTGCAGATTAAATACTTCTGGTCTCATCTGTTGTAATTCGGGTAGGACACAGGCCCTTCTGCTCTCCCCCCCCCCCCCCTCTCTCTCTGATGACCCACACTGGTCGTCTGTGTAGAAACAGGGTGCCGGTGTTGCGTGGTTCTTTTGGCCCTACATATAAATATCCACATTTTTGTCACGCTCCATGTATTTACTGTACAAAACATTTTATGACATAGGTAGGATTTACTGCGTAGTTACTTTAACAACAGCTGGTAACAGCTAATTCTGTAGGGAAAAAGAAATTGCACAACCTTTATTTCAATATTCGCATAGGTTTTTGGATAGGCGAAGGAAAGCACGAAGCCTTTCCTATCACTTCTTAACGCTAAGTATCCGCAGTGGAGCTGTGTTACATGGACGGAATTAAAAACACAATTAGGCATGCAGGAGAAGAAGTAGGACGTGGCAATTACGGCAGGTATCATGCGCCCGAGCGTGACTCGCATGCCTGGGGGGCGCACACGTGGGAGTAGCAACACCTGCTACCGGAAGGTATAAAGATTAAAGAAACACCGGTAGTGAAAACACGGAGTGAGAGAAAGTAATAACCGGCCTCAGCTAAAGAAACTAGAAGGAAAAAGGTAGAACACTCGTACGGGTAATTAGGTAAAATCCTTAATTCAGAGTAGTAAGGACAGCTTCAACGCTTACGATTACCATCCTAGTCACTACGACGATACAAACAAACTGAATGTGAGACATATAATAAACAGTTTTGACACATGAACTAAACGCAGAAATCCACTATAGCAGTAACTTCTTAACATTTGTAGTTTCGCCGATATGTATCTTCTCTTTTTGTCTCTTTATTGCAGGTTATTGTTGAATAATACGGTATTCGTGGATGATCTGTGCAAAGGCAGTAAATTAGCACTGTAGCTATCTGTTTGCAAAATGCAAATGAAATTAACAACAGAAGACAACTACGACCTTCAGTTTAATACTGCAAAGCATCTACAACTCTGTACTCCTCACCTCTGTTCCGAATTCGAATGTAATTTCTCCATGCACTAAAGAAGTTGGTTTAAGAAAGAATTGATATTTTAAAATTTCCGTGTTCTCTAATAACATCAAAGTATTTGATACCTAAAAGTGTGGTCATAACGTACTACCTAAAATTACTCACGAGTAATTGATAGTGAAAACTATTAGTGTTTTTACATCCAATCTGAATTAATATTAGAGAAGTTTCTACACTACTACATTAGCTATAATTTATTGTAATCAACCAGCTTTTAATGATAAAAACTACAAACCTCGGATTTTGATATGCAAACCCATATTATGTGAACCAGTTCTCTCTTTACTAAAATAAATTTGTAGCTGATTATTCATGATATCCTCAAGGAATTGTGGGTGGAGGCGGATATTTTTGAGCGTTTGTGCTTTTGCGGCCACGTAGTTCGTGCAACCTTACACATTTTTAATACAAAATTCTTCTATTCTTTAGGGTAGGCAAGTTGATATAGTGCCCCGGGGCTGAAAATTGTAATCTACGCTTATTTCGTATTAGCGTATTCATTACCATACTCGGCTATCTCAACATCGGATTTAGTTTGAAGATTCCAGTGAAGAAATACAAAGGTTGCTTTGAGAATAGTTTCCAACGGGATACATCAATGAAACTGTACAGCCTCTTTAATCCTCGCAACGTAATTCTGTCACAAGAGTACTCCAAAAAGCAGTCCGCATTCCAAACTGTTTCTGATTTCTGGAACGGATTTGTTTTAATCTTCCTATGTTTATTTTAAAGAATATCCAAAGCCATAAAACTATTCAAATATATGAAAACGCATAGTCAGTAGAGTCTCAATTGCAAGATTTTTAAAACAATAAATAATAAAGTCTTAACAGTTATAATACAGAATGCTAAGAGCATATTCAGCTCAAAGTTCAATTTTCCTGTAAAACTAATTTAAAAAAAAAATAAAAATGGTACTTCCGTGACATTTGTGAAAGTGTTCCGGGAATTAGCCCCATAGCTGTAGCTAAGCTCTTTAATGTCAAATGAATAGAGCAGATACTCTGGACACGCTTTACAAAACTCTGTCAGAACATATCACCTGGGGCCTTGCGTTCTTACGGATCCGCTATTAAGGAAATGTATTAATGGGAATAATTAACAGAAGTTGGAAAAACAGTGAATTGGATCCCTCTCACACTGTATGAGATGTGTATCCGTTGGCAGTTAGAAACCCAAGGAACATATGTATCTGCATGTCATCAATCTCTACTAGTCTGATGTAATAATTCATCTCTTCCCATCTTCAGTTCATCCGAAAATACCTTTTTCACTATTTCTCAGTTATATTCTTCATATATTCAAATGTTTGTCATCCTCTAGAGTTTTCTTCCTTTAACTGTTCCCTCCACTAATATATTAACCAATGCCACATATATCAAACCCACCATCCGCTCTCTTCTTTCTTTGAGAATACTCCTTTATCTTGTTTCTTGAGCATATCATATCCAGAATACGTTAATTTCCTAAATTATCCACCATCTTAGTTTTCAGCATCCTTCTGTGGCAACATTTAAAAAAAAAATTCGTTGGGAATCATAAATCAATATTTGAAGCTATAAGACAAGATTGTATTTTAATAGTGTGATATTCTGCTTTTAACATCATTCTTGCATTGGCTATTACTTCTAGAATAGCATAATTCACTCCCTTCTGCTATTACAACTATTTTTATATTCAGTTTGTTGTTAATGATGTTATTACTGCAACATTTATTGATTTGCGTGCTTTTTTCCTAAATTCTATCTTCAGCAATTTGTTAATGCAAGTTATTAATTTCTCTATATCCTCATATTCTTCTTCTAACAGGACAAAGTCATCAGAAAATCACAGCAGACTGATTTGATCTCCTATATCAGTTTTTTCAGATTCAATTGTTTTTACTTTTTTATTTTTTCTTATCTTTATAAGTTGAATGCTAAAAGTGTAAGATTACAAACATAACGCACACCCATTTTAATTGATGCGTTTCCTCGTGATTGTATGCCATCCGACAGTAAAAGAAAGTCTAACAAACTCTATAAAGGTGTCATCAGTTTTCTTGATCCGCCCTGTACATAAAAGAGGTTTTAAATTAAAACCTTTAATCTTTAAATATCATTTCTCCATTTCCCCTAAAAACATTTACTGTCTTAAAGGACACATATATGTTGAATGTGAACGTTTCATTTTTTAATTCGTCACACCTTTTCCTACAGCCAACTTTTTCCAACATTTTACCTTCCCCGTTTATTTGATTTCTGAAATATCTATATCTCTTTCTGCTTCTTTCTGAGGATTTTTTCTCTGTTCTATCAATTGGATTTTTTTTATGATTAACGTTTTCTGGTCTGCATCCTTCCTTTTTTCAATTATATCGAATATTTCCTCCATTTTGTCTTGAACCTGTTGAGATGTTGGCATATTCACTTGTACTATCATGGTTGGTACAGGCTTTAGTTTCTATCCTCATAAAATCAATTCTATCACTATATTTTTTATAGAAACTCACTTGTTTCCCAACTCTCTTGTTGATTACAAGTTTTCTCCAGTAACAACTTGTGCTCTAATTATTCAGTATTTCTACTTCCTTCCACTTATTCTCACTAATCCCAACTACATCTACCTGAAGTCGTTTCATATCGCTTTTAAGGTCTCTAACATTACTGTCCCATTCAGATTTCTAACATTCCGCGCTCCGACTCATAGAATGTTTCTGTCAATTCTCAATATCCCACACTGATTAGTCCCCACCCCGAGATCAGTTTGGAAGACTATTTTAATGTGAGAATATTTACCAAGAAAGAAGTCGTCATTGAGTGTGTAATTTGAAAAGATCACAATCCTTCAGAATACCATTTTGGTCTTTAATACAATGGATTCATGTTACCTTATGCATCCCCACGCCGTTTATTACTTGTAATTCATCCACTTTAGGAACAGTTTTAACTCCATGAGCAAGATGGCGTCCTCGACCCCTACTTTCTCGTCTACCTTCCTGATAGGAGATCGTTGAAGTGAAATGGATGATCGTTTACAACTGGAATCGTTATGTTATTAACGCCTCCTCCGAACATACTGGGTGCAGCAAATAAATGAGAGTTTAACATGTGGCTGAATGAGGCCATTATAGTCACTCCCAAACCTTTAGCACCCACTCCTACACCCAATCTCCCTGTGTTACTTTGTAATAATTTGATGTGTGATTGTTATACTTAAGGTAAACCCAACTTCTAAAAAATAAAAAATTTAGACATTAAGAATTTCTTTCTTTAAAACACATGAAATTATAATAGATTATTAATATTCGTTTAGTTTGAATGAAAATTCTGCCAAAGAACAATCAAAGAAACACGATTAAGTCACATTGTTTGGGTAGTGTCTTTAAACAATATTAAAGTAAATAAACTGACAAATATTCCTACAACTGGAACATCTAGAAGTTGATGAATACAATAAAGATAACAAAACATTTATCAAATGGAAACCGCCTACGTGTTGTCCTCTGGAGAGGCTGAGGACTGAGAATAACAGAAAGTTTTATTTGGTTTACGGATAACGTGCTTAAGTTCAGCAACTGCGGAACGTGATGTGTGCCTAAATGATTGTATTAAAACTTTGCCTAACAACTGCTTAAACTTCGGTGCTTGTAAACAGTTAGGAGGTGGCTGGAAACGGAAATGCAAAATGGATGATTAAAGTTAAAGGCAAAATTTATTAGCAGATTCTTTCAAATGAACAAAGAGATAACTGACATGAAGAAAAGACACAATACATCATTCGCAGAGCCTAATACAAAATTCCTACAGTGACCTGTACAGCACTGCTATTCTCCCTGCTTAGCAACGAAAGATTTTTTATTTTTCAAAAATTATTTATTTAATGGCATATCGTTTTGCACATGCGTCACTAAGTAAATATTATCAGGTACAACCAGTCACCGTCTCTTCAATCCTGCAACTCTTTGGCAATATCTTTTAGTAACACCCATGTTGATCACAACAAACATAAACTTTGTTGGATCTATGATATTGAAGTGTGTCTATTTCAAGGCAGGCAATATGTTTCCAGAAACAGAAGACAGTCATTCTTGATGGTCTGTTATGAGAGGTAGGAACAATTTGATGAAAACGTATTTCATCATCACGTTTGTTGAAGTGCTTCCTCACATCGAGAAAAATATATTTTGAATGAAGCTTTGCTGGTGTTAATCTTCTTACTAGGAATGAGAATTATTTCGATTTCAAGAAGATGGCTCTTAAATATAACTCTCAAGAACCATTTAATGTTATTTATGCTGATTCGCGAGTATAAATAAAAGTTATCAAGTAATTTGATACCATACTAACAGTTTAAAGAAATTTTATGCTTAGTATTAACTGAATAAAATCGCAGAATAACGAACGACTCAATATAGTACAGAATTACTAACGTTTACCTATAGGGAGGCTACCCAACATCTAGGAATGTATAGTTAAGTTATATTTTTTTCAGTTTCAAATTAATGAATTTTTCCGCTCTAATTTAAGAACATGTGGCATCTTTTGCTGATGCCATATATATTCAGATCGATTTAAAATCTTCCTAATGACAAGAATGGTAATAAAAAAGTGTATTTCTACAAAGAAATATTTTTTTTAATGAAAAATGGCTCCAAATTTGTTTAAAGGTCGATTTTTTTATTAACATACCGAAATTGGATTAAGATTGTCAGTAATGAACTGCAGTAAGCTCATTGAAAAATTCTTGATCCATAAAAATTCACAAAAGGATGTTCAAAGTTTATGATGCAAATGTCATTTCGTAGCAAGCTGTTGCGTTGCAAAGTGGTGTGACATTTTCAACAGAGGTCGCCATATTTGATAAATGTCACTACTGACCTCCCCTTCAAATTGAAGTGCGAAATGTGGCAATCTCCCTCACTCAACGCTGATGTGTCCACTTGCGATTTTATTGTGCCTCCGACCATGACAAATGAGCGGGCGAAGTAGCGTTACACTCAGATGATGAAGTGAAATGGGTCACCTTTGCATTATGTTCCAAGGCTGGACGGAAATTTTTCAAAGCAGACATTTCTAAGCTGTTACAGAGAGCAGAAAAATGGAAACCCGTTTTAAAGACAACGTATAAAATTAAAATTTCTATAAAACTTTTTGACTATGACTATGTGCAAATAAAATTTTGATAGGCTCTAGTAGTTCTCTTACAAAACATTTGCTGGTAGGACTAAATAACTGGAAATAAATGAGAAGAAATGTGAGAATGTGATTGCCGCGTAAAGCTGTATACAATATCATTGTTTCTGGTGAGCTGGGGAAGGGGATAGGGATAGTTTCACTCATCATCAAAGGCTATTTAATAATATGTATACTGAGGGGGTGAAATGACTACGTCTGTGAAATTCCTGCTATTTTGTTATGAGGTGGTAATGAGATTACTAAGAGTCACCTCACCTACTTTTGACAGTAACACTGGTCAGCATGTGGCTTGTAATATGTTTTAAACAGACTCTGGTCATACGTTCCAAGAAACAGTTTTGTATTCATAACTCCTAAAAACAAACCGCTATCGCTACTTGAGTAACATCGATTTGGTAAAAGAGACTTCTAATAAAAAGCAGTAGAAATTTTTTTAGAAAGCTACTTGTTGTACTCGTGTCTATCTGTAATAATGAACAGCTCGCTGAATATCTAGACACGCAAATATTATGACCATCAGTAAAGGTACCGAACTGTTGGAAGTAGAAGAATTGTTCACCTATGAATTCTGGTCGGTGTTGATTTCAACAGCCAACTCTATAACTACGAAATTACAATTATTATTTCATCAAAGTTCCAACACGTAACTACATGTAACTTGATCTTTTATTAAAAAAGTCGTTACTTCCGTACATCCCAGAAATTAAGCTTCACAGATTAGCAAATACGAGAAAAATTTAATTTAGCTACTTGCGTGGGTACTTGAAACATAATTCTGGCCTCGCATTTGTTAGAACGCGCGTTAGAATTCCCGTCCAGCCATCCAGATTTGGGTTTTCTATGGTTTCTTCAAATCACTGCAGGCGAATGCTGGGATGGTTCCGTCAAAACTTAGTGACCGAATTCCTTCACGTACCTTGCACCCACTCATTTCCCACCTCTAATCACGTAGACATTGCTCCTCGTCGACGTCGAGGTCCTCAGAGTCAGGGAACACTGGGTGGCAAGGAATGGGAAGGAATTCGGCCATGACCTTTCAAAGGAACTATCCCGGCATTCGCTTGTAGTGATTTCTGGAAACCATAGACAGTCGAAATCTAGATGCCCGGGTGGGGATTCGAACCCGCATCAGAGGCCAGACCGTTACCACTCATTCACCACGCTCGGTAACATAACAGATCACGCAACATACAGACCAGCAACGATATTCACACAAAATATAAAAAAACGCTGCAAACACTCGGAGTATGACTGCTATCAAAATGCAGCCCATAACCGAACTGTCGATAAAACTAACAATCATTAATAAAATAATTAACAACATCCATCTATAAATAGACTATACAAGTATGCTTAACCTGCATGTACCAACTAAACCAACACTGCTGAAATGCTAAAGGAAATTAACTGAAGTCTGCAGCAGTAATTTGAATCCAATACACTGCTCGTAAATCTGATATTATATCTTCAATATCTGAAGCATACTAGAATGGAATATCATTGTTGAACATATGTGTTTTGACTTGTCACACATGACTAACACAGCAACATCAAACATGCAATGACAAATTATTCTTCTACATTTCAGAACTAAGTAGAAGTTATTTCACAAAAATATATAGCAAACACAATGAAACTGTACGTTGCAATGTTTTGAGCACACGCAATAATAATTGGGTATTAAGAATTTTATTTTTTTATCATTATTATTTGCAAATAGTCCCAATTGAATTCTCATATAATAAATTTAAAAATTGGTCAGTGATTCCACCGGGTAGTGTCGCACAACCGTTGATATATTTGTCGTATAATCTTTATGGTTATTATAAAGGACGGTGTTTTCACTTTTAGATGCTTTGATATTTAAGGCCTCCAAGGGACAAGTCCGATTTAATTTGCCTTAATCTTTACTGTCCTCCAATAAAGAGTGTAGTCTTATTTTCTTCTTCTATTTGATATCGGCCATCTAACGACCACGAAAAGTAATCCCGTGCATTCATGCATGTAGTCTTTTAAATTTTCAACAGTTTCAGACTTTATTACCGTACTTTTGTTTATTTCCTCAAGGAACTACATTACTTTGAGAGATCAAGTATTCCGAAAATGCAACATTCTATTTAAGCAGTTACTAATATGTTTAGCAGCAACTGATATTCCCGTTCTACACTGTTCAAACTTTGCTGTGTTCTCTCTTCACCATGGTAACCCAAACTTTTTTTTTCTCTATCTCTAAGAGCAATCATTATTCAATTTCCTCCATGCCCAAAGAACAAAATGTCATTAAGTCTTATAAAACTATAATTATTAAATCCTCGCTCAATCTAAAAATTATTTCTGTTGCATTACAGTAGTTTAAACCAAGGATTATAAGTTACTGGAGCAACGAAGGAGAGTTTGAGTGTTATCGTATGTAACTTAAGTTTTCTATAATTGAAAAGTATATCAAATGAGGCGGAGATTGGGGATCGTAAAATAATCGCATAAACCGTGAAAAGTGTAATCAGGTAGGCCGGTACGCGGGGTCCGGAACTCAAAACTGGTCACGTGGTACTTCCACGATCCAGTGTGAAGGCGCTGTAACACGGGTTATTAACTGCTTCACTGATAAAGACTGATAATTACTTAAGTTTCAAATAGGTGTTTGAATGAACAATGTCTCGGATTGTTTGCTGCAGGAGTCTGGATATCCAGCCAGTAGATCTACGGAGTAGCCGCAAGTTTGTGGCTAGAATAGGTCCCGCTTCCTAATTTATGTGGTTTCGGGTATTGACGCCGCCGACGGCTGGGATTACTTCGGTCCGCTGCGGTAAGCAGGAGCTCGTAGGCAACCCGTGCGACTTAGTGGAGCCGGTAGCCGCTTAGGAGAGATGCTGTTCAGGGAAGCCGCGCAACCTGCCTTTCGATGGATCGAGCGCCATGGGAACTACGCTTCTGTGCAGAGTGCACACTGAATAATGTACTGCACCATTAGACACAGCTCCACTGCGGTATCATAACGTACCCCTGGCAGTGAGAAACCCTTATTGGCTGCTCAAACATTGATCCTCCGTCGTAACTGCGGTGTTCAATTAGTAGGCGATTCAGATATCCCTGATCGCAGAATTATAATGCTACCATTACATGACTTCCAGACGCTCATGATGTGTGCATGTGTATCAATTCGAGAAGAGATATTACATAAATCAACATTCTAATATGATGATAAAATGTTTGGAGAATAGATGAAAACCAAATAAACATAGCTGGATAATTTCACAGAGGATATAGTACCTGTAAATTTGGTGGCCACATACTTAACGCCGTATTTGTAGATGAAGTGCATATGTATATAAAACTTGTGAGTTGATGTTGATGAACTAGTGAAAAAGAGTTGGTGCCAACACTAATTTGTCTTTTGATAAGCCAAAACACAACAGTTTCCTTCAAGTTTTACCCAACCAGTCCTTGGACCAGCCTCAATAAAGACTTCCAATGTTTTGAGCTCAGTTACACCTCTTTGGGAAACGCTTTTCAACTAGGCCTAAATTCCATTAAAGTCTACTGTAATAGATATGAATTGGTTTAAATGCGAAGATTTAAGGAAATCAGATAAACTTATCCAACGTTATCGTGTTCAAAGAAATGATGTTATTTAATGCATCTAAGAACATTTCATGAACACATATTGTATGCAGTGTAACCGTGTGGTAGTAATAAAAAAATTTAGTGCACCAAATGTTAATCCAAATCGATTTTATAGCTCGGGATACGGAATACTCCACGATTCTCGATGCAAGTCGACGTGTATTTACGCAATGGAAACAAATGCCGTGGGCCCAGATACCTGCCTAATGAATGGAACCTTTTTAAAGCGAAAGTAATAGACGAGCTATTGAAAAGTGATAGCTGGCATACGCAAACCAGAAAAACTTGTCAGAACGTTTATTTAAGGCGGTGTTAGCATATGCGAAATGAGAAATTTCGAAACGAAAAACGTTAAGTTAATAAAGCAAGATTCTGAGAAACTGTGTATCATATCTGCCACTGAGAGGAGAATTTGTGTGTGTAACTCTGTTTTTACACGCCAATAGCACGGAGAGATTGTTTCACAAGCACCAAATAATTTTCTTTTTCCATGTGGTGATCCATATAAAAGGAACTGTACTTTCAGTACTTCGATTGACTACTCCATTCCACTACTTCGCGCAGCCTTACTTAAATCGAGTTGAATTGGAGCGTACAATGGAAGAGAATCGTCTTGCTTTGCCTGTCGTCTCCGATAGAACTGGTCTCTATGTTGGTGACAGCATTGGAACCCGTCAGTCGTGGAGCGATACTCAACGGAGGGACTTCTTTCCTAGAATTTCGATGGTTATCCCAAAGGATTACCGCAGCCCTAAACACACACAAGCGACTGTCATTACATCTCTTTGTCCGCTGCAGACGACAAGCTACCAAAACGCTTGTTAATCGTCTATTCAGCTGTAATTAATTTCAGAGGACCTGCCTACATTAACTTATTTGAGACTGTCCAGGAAATACTTAATCGTTTTTATATATCAATGAATGTATTTTTAATTGTTTAACTAGACGGCCGAAAGTTATCATTTCAATTACGGAAACCTGTGGAATCTTTTCTCTTAATATGAACATTAATATTGAATTCGTAAATTTGAACCATCACATAACTGGAACGTATGAGGTCTTTTTCATAACTCATTGCGAGAACATCTTGAGTATTGGAGTATCGTGAGGCGAGTGCTCACATCAATTTGTTCATTTTTAAATCCTATTTTTTATGAGATTTTTAAAAAGGACAGAAGGATGATAAAGCAACTCTGAACATTCCTGTTGCATTTGGTAGAGCGTTTTCAGGAATCTTAAATTCTGTAATTACTTTGATTTTATTAGTATCATTGCCAGTAAAGTTACCAGTCATCGAACGAAGGCGCTCAAGTTCGGGAGGTGATAATGTAGATGGAATCCGCTTAAGTCATACTATAAATACTTCAGATATATTTGTTAATTAAACTTTTCTTAATTTCTGTCACTTTCCAGTTTTAAGTGATGCATCAAATTCATGAAACTTTAAAACTATATGTGTCAGGTATTAAAATTAAACATCTTCGCCAGTAGTAGGAGCCTTATGTCTGTTTGTTAATCAATTTAAAACTAGTCAAAATATTTTAAATAATATTACAATTCGTACAGCTGCATAATTGAATATTAAATTTCTCACATTATTGTTTTGATCCTTACATTATACCGTAAACCACAGCACCCCAGTCAATTCAAAATCTGTATTTTTACTATCAACTCTGCTGAATATTTTGAAGTAAACAGTGATTATTAATGATGTCATCAATACGTAAATCCGAAAGGGCCTGATGTGAACCACTTAAACAAATTTTCCAAATTTATTTTGTGCTAAACATCTTTAAGCAGTCGTTAAATTAAACTTTCCATCGGGGTTTCTGAGTAAACAGATAACTTCCAGAGTTATGTGAAAAAAATAGCTGTCAATCCCATAATGTAAAAATTTACCACAATTGAGAGTAATTTTTCTTTAAGTAGTAGGTTTACTATTCTCGATTTTGTTGATATGTCGAGTGCTGAGATTTTTCTTTTGCTATGAGCAAAATTTAATCTCATACTTGAATACATAAGGCAGTTATCACAAATTTCAGATCACTTAGTGTAAATCCAGAGCATTGATTGAAAAAGTAACCTTACTTTCAGAAAAGTATTTAAAATTTGAAACAGAAAATGAAAGCCAAAGAATGAAACAGCTTCTTGTGACCTATGTTAATGTTTTCTGGAAGAAATTGCATATTTCGACTGAAATATGGCATTAGTAGCTGAGCTGGTTGTATAAGCAATATTTCTTTGACTATAAATAAAAAAATATGGGAAACGATTTTTTAATTTAATTTTCTTTTTAAAAACACGTTAAAATATATTTATTGATAACATGATTAAACAGAATGATAAACACAAATGAAGAAGACTGCGTACCTAGCCGTCGGCATTCCGTGTTCTTACACACAATCCAGTGATACACCCGTAATCGTACACTGGAAAAAATCCGTCCTTTTATTTTTAGTGATAGTTAAATGAATATCAGAAAAATCTCCTTTAAAACTGACAATACAATAACTTAATTTATGCATACGGAAAAGAATTAAAAATGAATTTCAAAGTAACTGATGTGTTTAACGGATTGTGCAGATAATATTCTAAAAAAAAAATTTGAAAACGATGGTTACAAAATTAATGTTATTTTATTCGCACTCATACTTCTTACCTACTAAATTGTAATCCTTACTATTAGTTTAGTAGTAATAGTTTCAAGGATTTTATGCAGAAATTCTTCCTGCAGCACTATGTGTCATTGTTTTCCAACATAATGTGTTTGTACCACCAGCAGGTCTCCTAAGGTGAGAATTGAGTCTTTTTCGGCGAACAGCTGATAAAAGTCCTTCTCGGATGTTCTGCCATACACGAAGTTTCGACTTGTTGCAGTAGCAACTTCGACCTACCATTTCACCTGATGAAGACGGCGGACGTAGCTGTCGAAACGTCTTGTACGTCGGAAATTTTCCGGCAGTGCACCAGAGAAGAGTTTTGATCAGCTCTCCTAAACACAATCAATTAATTCAGTGGCTTGTTGAATTAAAAATGTCTAGTCATTACAAAGGAAAAATAGGGGTGGTCAAAGCGACTGGATTAATTAGTCGTGACAGAGTGTACTGTAAGAACCACCGACTGGTGCCAGTGAAAAAAGAAAAAGGTCATTTGGAGATGCAGTAGTCCTCACAGTACGAGGCAGCCGGTCTGGGGGAGATGATCTCTAATGAATTTCGCAAGGAGCTCGTAAAGTGGCCGCCCTTATTGGATCCCTGCTCACAGGCGGGGTGGAGTCGGCGCACATTAGTAACAGAAATCGGGAGCAGCAGATATGCGCCGGCTGCCTGTTAAGCACGTGGCTCCCGAGAGACATCTCGCCTCATCTATCTCGACTCAATTTCGCCAGTCAAGACAAATCCCACAGCGCAGTAATTTTAGGCCATCGCCACATGGTACAGAACTAAGGATGAATCGTACAATAACACGAAGATTAAAGATTATAAACTGTATCATTGAGAGATATAGTAGCATTAGAGGATAAAACGATTTACATATAATAACAAGAATTTAGGAACTAAATCAGATCTCTCGCAGTAACGGCTAATGTTGATAAAAAAATCTACTTCATATCTTTCCAATTGTGATGTCAAAGTTAACTGACATCTTCAGTTACAAAACTAAGTTTTAACAAAACAAAAAACGCCAACAAGCCTATGTTCCCGTATAGAAACTTGAAAGCAACATCACACTTTCACTTTTCTTAGCTCGACGATTTAATTTAAGTCAGACTATAAAAAATATCTCAGGAGAAGTTAAAACTAATAATAAATTTAAGTGCCAAACAGAGTGACATAACGAAATGGCAGTGTATCTGTGATTTATTTTGTCTTTTTACAGAAAAATAATGCCAAACATTATGCAAGCTTAATGCACAAGCAGCAGTTTCGCATAAGATGGGAAATTGCGGTAAACGTTGAAAACACTCATTTACATTTGATTTACAATAAATTCTTTAACATAATCATATAAAAATATATTAAACTACTTAAGAAACTGGAAATTACGGATGTTTTAGAGGCTCTAACTCTTATTACTCGGCACTTGCGTTTTCTAAACGCTTGCATAATGAACAAGAACAGCAAGATTCTTTAAAAAAAATTGGGTCAAATAATAAATGATAATTTCTCTTGGCATAGATCTGATTTTTTTTTTTAAGAGATAGGTTTAGATTCTCCTTCGTACCAGATACAGAGAATACTAAGTTATTATCATATTAGATTTAAATCTCCCGATCACTAATTTTCTTTAACCTCATACTGTAACAGAACATTTGTAACGTAATGTTGGCATTTCAGACACTATTTGCACATCACGTAAGTGCTTCAGGGGGTAGGTACAACTAACACATACAAATATTTGTAGAAATTGAAATTTCATTTTCTCCAAATCTGTTACAATTTGAGTGTTCAAATTTCGTGGCTCCATAGAACTGTTATATTTATATATAAAAATTGTTTTTTTTTAAATAAAAATATTATTTAACAATATGTTAATGTACCATCCAAACTGATAATTAAAAATATGTTGTCATTAAGGTCTTTAATTATAGAAAGCATAATATTTGAAATTTTGCAGAAATCTTTTTTAATCTTGTAAACTAATATCCAGGCAATTAGTTATACCAAAACATAACACATTTAACTTTATATTTGTTGTTAATAAAAAAATCAAGAAATTTTATTTTTTGTTTGTTTAAAGATATAGGTATATTTCATATTTGTGAAAACCTGCATAAACAGTAATGGTAGGGACTGTGTTATTAGTATGTAGAACATGTCCTGAAAATTTGAAAAAGATCTATGAATGTGGAAAAAAATTATCTTTAAAATCAATTGATGAATTGCTGTTTTGAGATATTTAAGGTTAAAGATTTGGATTACCTTCAAGTGCAGTAAGATTTAAGTGGCTGTCAATGGTACAGGACTTAGTCACGCATAATTCCCATACTGTCAAAGATATTTAAATAATTTTTTCACCTACATGAAGTCAAAAGTAAAAACTGTTTTTGTGGATCGAAAGAAAAAAATCATTTTCTGGTAACCTGATAACTGTATTTGCCCCCTTAGTTTAATGCAGATAAAGCGAATGATTTTATGTATTGAATTCTTTTTTTCAATACTAATGTTTTGAATATGACGTAAAACATCGGAGAGTGTGTGTAATAAGGGCTCGTACTTCATTTAAATATTTAATATTGGGTTTTTCAGTGGCCACCATATTTTAACTAAGTAGCAACCATTACAAATTCCTTGTTATGTCTAGGTGATATTTAAAACAAGTATTTTTTATTATTTTAGACAAATGATACAAATTTAAATAAATATTACAATTAAGGAAAGAAATTATCGAAGTAAATTATCATGTGTTTAATATTTAGTTAAATAGGTATTATTTCCAACTAATAGATGATAATGTGCCATTTCTATTACCAAACAAACGATCATTGAAGAACAGCTGTGACTCAGTATGGTAATTTTATGCTTTCTACGAGGATGTACTGCTTTCTAGTCTACAAATAATCGATATCCTGCCTCTCTATAAGATGTTGAAAGTTATTTGGAGATAAATAGTAGGAAAGGTGTTGAAACACATCAAATGTTTTAATGAATTTGAGAGGCAATACTTTAAAAATAGAGTGACTTTTCTTTTTTGATATGGCCCATTAAATGTACCTACAGAAAATATGTTTAGATTTAATCACTGGTTGGGATTGCCATTCTGAGTACGAGTGTTCAAACACTGTTCGATTATATAGATTAAGGTGTTCTGTGGCTTCACTAAATCATTCCAGGTGAATATTACATGAATTCTTCATCTTCCTTGTCCTCTTCTTCTTATTCTTCCGATTGTAATGACACTGACAACAACAAACCATAAAGCTCGATGCAAACCAAATATGTATCCATTGCTTCCATATGTTGCAAACTATGAAATCGTAATTAAAATCCATTATACACGCGAATAGTGACTACTTCGTGGAACAGGATAAAAGCTTAAATAACCATTCCAGAAGTTAAAACTTCGCACAGTGATTTCAGTTTCTCAGATTATGTTTAATGAGTTTAATGAGCCAGAGAAAAGAGTGTAGAATTACCGTTCCTTTGTTTTAGGTAAGGAAAGGAAATGGTGGCCAACCACGAATCCTCTATCGAGCATACAAAAGAGTGCGCATACATTTCTTTTTTTCATGGGCGGTGTATATTGATTAAAGTGTGATGCTTTTGTGTTGCCAAGTTCTGTAAGTTACCGCTTGCGGCAGCTTATGTGCATTAATCTCGCTGTACGCTGCCTTTCAATAACAAGTATTTTATTTAACAAAAAATAAGACGTAAGACTACATTTGAAACTGAGCCCGTGAGAAAAATTCTTCAAAGGTAAAAACAAGGTTTGTATAACGTGAAACGTAATGCACACGGAAAGCAAGGAAAGCGGGTGAATGCGGTAAAAGAGAAAGAAAAACTTACGCGTATTTAAATGGAGAAATTTTAAATTAGGTCAAAAGTATGTTAAGTACCGTAATGAACACACCAACATTTGTAATCAATTATAATATATCCATAAGATTTTAAACAAACAGTTAAGTTCCTTCAGAAAAATTTGGATCCGCTTTTCCTTTCATTTTAGAAATATAAATTGTGGGTAATTTAAACTTTCCCGACGTAATGTTATCAGGAGAAAGTTGCTGAAACCAGGTCTCATTTGCGAAATAAAGATAGCATGCACGTTGGAATTGTCTACTTCGTGATTATTTCAGAGTAAGGCTTATAATAACGAGCCAATATAATTAGTTAATTTTATTCTTTTCCTTTTACCACAACCCACTTCAGGGTCTAATGATATCACTGTTGGTTAGGCATAAACTTCTAATCTAAAACGTAAGGATAAAAGGTTAAGTAGTGCCTCTGTGGATCATACCAATCCACAAGGCCCGTCTCCGGATTCCCTTCGATGAACTTGCACTAAAATAAAGTTGGTATGTTGAACATGGCGGTACTGCAGTACTGCGGTAATCACAATTAGCAAACCGATGGTACCCGGATGGCTTTATTAGTTCGCATTTTGAGTGGGCGAGGAAAGGAAAGATAAAGACATACTGAGCTTTTGTTGTTTCTTTCATAAACAATTTGAATACGTTAAAATGGCCTGATGTCATATAACATTAAGTTCTTCAAAATCTGAATTTGTAATCTGAAACTGACTTTTCAACGTCTTCGGTGTATTCGGAATATCTAACTTGCAGACATGTTACGGGAGGAGTTAGCGTTACCAATTTACTACGGTTATTGGCTGGCAGGATTTTAGTTCCACCAAACTGGTTCACTGGCAGTGGATACTCTAAACATTTCCTCTGATCCTCTGTACGGGATAGCCACTTTGTCTCATCACAGACGTTCCTCGGAGAGATGACCCAGCCTGAGCAGACGTCTTGAGCCCGGTCGATGACGTGGAGGACCAATAAAAGCAGCCAAGTTCCGGAATATCGCCCTCGCGTTGCTACTCCTGGCAGCAGCCTGTCGGGAGACTTGGTCGTGAGGCGCTGCTGTATTTCCGTAGAGTCAGCACTGATACTTTTAATACATCGCTTGATTCTTACGTTCATTGTTATATTCCAAGACCTCAGAATATATTTTAATGCTTTTTTCAGTAAACTATGAATTGATCCAATTATAACATAAAACAAGACAAAATATTTATAAGATTTATTCAGACTTGCAAATCATAAAATTAACACTGATTACAATTCCAAGGATTGTAAAACGTAGATTTCGCAAAAACAAAGTATTCACGGTGTATTATTGATGCCAATGTTCGGTACCAAGGACCGAGCGTGGTGAGTGAGCGGTTAACGTTCTGGCCTCGTTTTCTGTAGGGCGTGGGTTCGAATCCCCATCCGGGCATCTGGATTTGGGTTTTCTATGATATCCCCAAATCACTCCAGGTGAATGCTTCCTTCAAAACGCCATGGCAGAATTCCTTCCAGTTCCTTGTCCCCATCCTTTTCCGCCTCTAATGACGAGGTGTAAAGCCATAACAAATAAAAAAGGTGTATTCAGGATTGCAGTTTCAGTTAAAATTTGACATACATAAATTATTATTCCATATTGTAAGTAGTAAAGTATTGTGGCTGCAAAATTACTTAACAGAATGCATTTTTAATTCATTTATTAATAACAAATATGATGCACAATGAAACTTCACAAACCAAAGCTTAAAAACAGAATGGAACAAATATTTCTGAAGTTAGAAAAAGATATTGAATTTAACTAATTTTTTATTCAATATCTTTTCTTCTGTAAAATAGAGACATTGTAATTCTTGACTGGAATTCTTTTAAGTTATTCTTCATTTTGCAAAAATAGTTGTTAGTTACGTTCTTTGACTCTGTAAGTTCTTAACTGAACACATACTTTTGTTATTATTATTTGCGGATAAGCCCATTAGGACTACACAAAGTGCTCAGAAGCGTTTGTTTTTCATTTGTTCCCATATTTCCTTCACACGCTTGCTGTGGACTTCTTTCCTCTCTTCTGACCATGTTGTTCCAGGTCTTTTCTTAAATCTTTCCCTCCGGTCAACTTCACACATGTGAATTTTGGATTTAAATATGTCTCTGTTTCCGATATCTTCTGGAACAATTCCTGTAATTTGAGGTCTTTCTTGATTTCTCCAACCCATTTCATTGTATCCAATATTAATTTACTTCGGTTTTCATAGAATTCAACTATTTATCTTGCCAGTCTGTTAGGGTTCATTCCATAAAATCTTAGTCGGCTTTTTCTAATATCACTGTGAATGTCTGCATATTGTAAAATTTCCTGATTACTTTTGAGTCTGTACTGGTCTCCTATTAATCTTGGGCCCAAAATTTTCCTTATAATTGCGCTCTTTTTTCTCTATGTTTTCTATATCTTTTTTCCTGTTCAAAATAAGTGTTTCTGATCCATAGAGACATTCTGGTTTAATAACTGTACTGTAATGTCTCAGTTTTGTGTGCTTGGAGATTCATTTATTGTTGTAGACGTTTTGTGTTAGGCGATAAGCTGTTTCCATCTTTTGACATATAATTTCATAAGCTCTTACTTCAGTTCCATTCTCTTGGATTGTTTTGCCGAGATAATTGACGTATGAGACTCGTTTGTTTTTTGACAGATCGAACTCTTGAAAGAAGTAGCGGAGAAAGTAGATCTACAGGTTTCATTCGAGAAAACAGAATTTATGACCTGCAATAAAGAAACATACTTAACATACTTTTGATATTATTGTTTTCTCGTGTGTTGGGAAACTTGGATCGATCGAAACATTAATAATGTATATTAAAATAGAGGTTATGATATATTAAAATAGAGGTTATAATTTTACCACTAAGTGAAGCTGTACTAAATAGTGAGATACGATAGTCAGTTAAAAATAATGTCAACACTCAGTATCCGCTAACTTGTAGCAAAAGCTACAGGGAATGAATAATAATTTTAGGTAAGGCAAAAAGATGCAAATGGCACCACGTTGCTATATTCCCTAAAATATATTTATTTTTCGCTAAAATAACAAACAAGATTTAGTAAAATTTTAGTGAAACAGAGGTACTAAAGTGTAGGATACTTGAAGTAATGAACATTAAGTGACATAACCGAACCACATGAGACTCAGACTGGAGGAAATTCTGTTATTTGTAATTAAATACAAAACAGATATGTGATTCAAAGAAAATACCACAACGAAGAAGTAGTATTAATACAAAAGTACCCTCTTAAAAAAATGAAATTCTAAGTATAGAACAAATATTAGAAATGATTTTGAAAAACGTTTTTAAAGTAGAGAGGCTTCCATTTTCCAATGACGAAATAAATCATTGTAGTGACATGAAGAACATTGACACAAATTTCAATAATGTAAAAAAAAAAAAAAAAAAAAAGTGGATGCTGTTATCGAAGAAACGCAATAAGCAACCAAACTGATTCTGAAATCACAAAAATACACTTTGATGTAGCGTACTTAACACGATCGTTGAAGGATAACTGTAGGCGAAACCATCATAAGACCGTATTTAGTACATGAATTTGCCCACAAATTGATCCTGGTGATGCGTTGCGGCTTAGGATCGTGTCCTACATGAATTAGCCATCTTGATTGTAGTTTCGAAGTGCCAACGCTAAATCGCTACGCTAATTTATCGCTCTATCAACAGGAATTAAATTAAACTATTTAAGTTATGTTACTCAGTAGTGAAGAGGAGATTTTTAGTCTCTGCAACTAATTTGCGATATTGTTGAAAAGAGATTCCATTTCACCACAAATTTTAACCCTTATACTATTAATGCATACTAAACTGCAGAATTAATGTCTGATCGCATTATACGGTGTTTCTCAAAATTACTAACATTGGTGAAGGGTTGCTCACAGTGAAAATGATTTGCGTTTAAATTATTGAATTTTAATTAGTTGAGCAGTTTTTTCGAAAATCTGGACCCTCCTCTCCTTTGGTGAGATTTGGTGGGACCCGCCCCTCCCCTCCCCCCGTTTCGTGAGCATTGGCGACTGATATCTGGTGGGGGGACCCCTCCCCTTTTAGACTCTTTTAGCTCTGTTGTTCTTCAATATCCAAATGATAACGTGAGCTTTCGGCGGACCCCGTTCCCCCCTTCGTGTTACTTTATTGGATCCCCCGTCCCCTTATTTTTGCACAAGTAATTAATGGACGCCCCCAAAGTATACATTTGACGTATTTCGGGGTTCTTTCCAACTATCGAAGTTTGTAACTTCCTTAGATAACAGAGTGACGTTATTGATCCAAATCAATCTGCTAATGCGCTCAATGGTGACATTTTTCTCTTCAGTCTTGTTTACAGATGAGGCAATATTCAGAAGAAACGGAATAACGATTAGAAGAGACGGAATAACGAATCTTTTCAACCAAAATTTATGCGTGGATGAAATTCCTCGTGGTACAATTCGAGCCAAAAATCGGCGTTAGTGTTTAATGGGTGGGCTGGATTTGTAGGTGACTGTCCATTTGGTCCATATGTTCCACCACCACGTCTTGCAGGCATTATCTGTAGAGACTTTATTTAGAACACTCATCCAAGATGTTCCTCTGTAAATAATGCGAAACAGGTGGTTTATGCATAATGGGGCACCAAACAAATTTAGTTATATTGTTCATTTGCTGCAACAATGTATAATTTTGAGATGGTACCACAGGGACGATTCTAACAATGTGACTTTTAACTTCATATGTGTTTTTTTTAATTGTGATTTTTTTAAATTATGACGTTATTGTAACAAATGAGCGAATTATTGTTCGATATGCATTAGCTGATATCTACCATGCGAAATGTATAGGAAAGGGACGACCAGTTTCATGGCCTGCAATCCAGACCTCAATCATTTTTTTTATTATCTATAGAGCAACTTAAAACAATTGGTGTATTCAATAGACATTCCGATCGCATACACGTAGCATCAGCGTGTCATACATACATGCGAAACGATTCCACGCAGTCCGAAAGCCACTGAAAGGATACGACAGTCCATGGTCCAACGAATGAATGCGTGTGAAGAAGCAGGCGGAGGGCATCTTAAACATTTGTTATGAATTGCTGCATTGTGGAAGTTTAAACAACTTCCTTATAAACTGTCAATTTCAAAGGGATAATGTGTCGCTGTAAACTGTTGTTTCATGAATAACACAAAACCAAAGTTTTCGGATCTGTATTTATCCACACCTTATTAATTTCTTTGGAATGAGCAAACCACAAGTTTGTAAAAGTATTTTTGAGACAACGTTTGTAGTGAATCGAAGCTCAGACATTTTAATTTGCTCACCAACTTTGTAAGATAATTTGCTTAAGAACATTTGGTATTTAATGTAAACAATTCTGATGCACAGCTCTCTATTAACAGGAATATAATTCTAGAATTTTCTTGAGATGCTCAATATCCTTTCATTCTTTAATATTCTATTTCGTTCAAAACAGCTAGTGTGGTGGGGATGTAGTGGTTGAATTTAAGCAGTATAAGATGAGTTGTACAAATAACAGGATCATTTGGAAATAACTGATAAAACAGATTTATTAAAATTAAAACAACCACATGCAAAATTATGGTTATCACATGATTTGCTTTTTATACTGAAGAGGAGACGTTAATAGCTTAAACTGAATTCTGATTAGGAAAGGAAAACTAATCAGTGTTACCTATCTCAACGAGTCTCTCCGGCGTTCGGTGGTCGTGTCCTCCATAAATTATAAAAAATGTACATTTTACAGCATGATCGGAATGTAAATCCATATTCATTCTAAAGCTGGTATCAAAATAATGTAAAAAATGCTATAACATTGCTTTTCAGCTTTCAGAGCTGCTATGTCAGTGGCAATAAACAAATGTTGTTTCTCGTTGTTTATTTTATTTCTTTACATATTTCACTCAATTTCAAACAAAAATATTGGAAATACCTATAACGTAGCAACATAGTTATACCTGAGAGGTACCTTAATAGAACAAGGAAAACAAACAACTGTTAATCCATTTCTGTTGCTTATTATTTCTAATGAATTTTGCATAATTTATCAATTTATTCTAAAACACTTAATAAAACGATAAATTTTAGAAACTAATATATCCTATAGCATTTGATTGATCATCAGGGCTACTACATTTAATAATTATCTTGGAGCATCCGATCCAGTATAAAATTAAACATGTTACTGGTACCCGCGATACTTGATGCCTGCCTTCGCAAGGCATCCATCAGTTATAAGTTTCCAGCATCATTCTTTAAAGATACAGATGTAAGATCATATACCTTTTTTTTTTTTTGCTGTCGTCAGTCTCTCGACTGGTTTGATGTAATCCTCCATTCCTTCCTATCCTGTTAACCTCTTCATTTCTACATACCCCTTACAACCCACGTCCTCAATTATCTGCTTCATATATTCTAATCTCTGTCATCCTCTACAGTTCTTACCTTCGACTGTTCCCTCCACTAACAAATTAACCAATCCAGCATGTCTCAAAATATGACCTACCAGCCTGTCTCTTCTTTCTGTAAGCTTCTTCCACAAACTTCTTTTCTCACCCATCATTTCCAAAACTCGTTCATTTCTTACTTTGTCTGTCCACTTAATTTTCAGCATTCTTCTGTAGCACCGCATTTCCAATGCTTCAATTTTCTTTATTTCCGGTATTCCTTAAGTCCATGTTTCGCTACCATAAAGTGCTGTGCTCCACACAAAGAGTTTTAAAAAGTTCTTTCTAATTCCTAGATCAATATTTAAAACTAAAATGTTTCTCTTTTTCATGGATGCTCTTTTTGCTAGTGCTATTCTGCATTTAACATCATTCCTGCTTCGGCCAATAGCCTCTCACAAACCCTTACACCCCATCATATACCTACAATTTAGTTAAATTCCTATATTCGCCATTTTTCCCTTAGTTAATTTTTCCATGACATTTCTACCAGTTAAAAGAACGTTCACTAAAAAATTAGTGATGTGGTTATTTCTATTCTTATGATTCCTTTTGTTGGGAAATTTAAAGTAGGGATGGTTTCCACTTGCATTTTTCTGTAATGGAAGTGAATTTACGTGTTTATTGTGTGGATGACTGTCACTTATGTATATAGAGTTTTGTTTGAGTTGCGAATGAATGAAAGTTTTAAGAGGTTGAAAATCAGGTTGCGGTCAGTTCAGGCCTACTCTTCCGAAGCCCACAGGATTAACTTCCCTATCCGACGGATGGTCACCATCAACAGTGTCTTACGACTTCTCTGCGGAATGGTTTGGAATTTAACCCAGGACTTTGGTATGAAATCTGGTGATTATTAACAATGCACGATCACCTGTCCTACCTTGCCATACAAATCCTGATAACGAAAATTTCTTTCACCTCCAGGACTAGAACCAGCTAACCCAGTATCAGGCATCGGACACCTTCACAGCGCCTCTACTATATGAGTTAGCTTTGCTGTTCTCTACAGCAAGGTTTTTTTTAATAGGCTTAGTTTAACAAAACTGAGTTTTGGAACTTCATACAAAATTAATTATATATTTTTTGTGGACGCTCTATGCGAGGCAGTAAATTTAAAATCAAATGAGTAACTTACCGTCCTTGCTGTCAGGAACATGGAAACCACATTAGTCCGCCAGTACAGCAGTACGCCACATTAGCCAATGCTGGAGTAAGCACTGCTTTTTTTTCCAGATTTATTCTCCTCATAAATCAGTTGCTACAGCAGAAATATCTATCTGTGTCTCAACATATCCCAGATTCAATGGCCCTTCGCTCAATTTGTTTTCCACCTCATTCAGGCCTAATTACATTTTAGAATTGCAAATAGATGCCATTTCACTGATGTGGACATTCGCTGTCAACATCACAACAAACTGCAATCAAAGTTGATTGTGTAAAGAAGTCAAATGGATTATGTGTTAAAGTATATCCATAATCTCAAACAACAGTTTGTTAACATCCATAGAGTTTTTTTCACTATCGGAGGTGAGACAAATCATCCTTCATGTGGAAATGAAATGCCAAATTTTAATTGCTTCTGCAGGAGTTTTATAACAAATATGTAGAGCGGATTTTATTTCAAAGCAATTCACAATTTATCTTGGTCATAGTTGCGTTGGGCAGCCAATGCATTTTTGGTTAAAGTTTCTGTTAATCCCTGATGGAAGGTCTGTCCAGTAATGGAACCCAAATCATTATTCTATTACTTCTGTTGATTTGGCAATAGCTATTTGATTTCAAAGTAAAACAAACTTTTTAACACTACTGAAGAATGAAAGATCAATATGTAAAAACGGAATGTAACTATGAGGCAATAAATTAAAATGAAAAAAGGCAGAAAGGAATTATTAATAACTCTTCTATAATTTAAGGAATATTTAAACTATAATTTTAGGCGCAACTACAAAACAAAATTTTAACAAGATCGAGAACTGAACTATTATAGTTCTTCTAAAACATTATTTCAGATAATGGTTCTCATGAAAATCCAAAATTAGTGATCAGAAACAAACGTTATGAAATACGAGCTCTGTTTCTCAGGACTGAGTTAGTCGTGAAATAAACAATGTTTCTATTTTTTAATTTTTGTTTTACTGATATATTATAAAATATTTTTTTGGTCTTCATGTTCTTGATAACATCTTTGAAAAACGCAATCATTAAATATTCCAACACACAAAGGTATTGAAGAAAAAATTAACTAATTTTCCTCGATTCTCTTCATCCTCATAACATTTTCTCAACATTTTGGAATTCTCTGTCTTCGAT
Source organism: Vandiemenella viatica (assembly GCA_031002005.1). NCBI lineage: Eukaryota > Metazoa > Arthropoda > Insecta > Orthoptera > Morabidae > Vandiemenella > Vandiemenella viatica. The sequence continues at coordinate 203,450,161 of JARYHS010009186.1, forward strand.
GAGTTTCATTCACCGTTGGCGTGGTAAAATTTGGAGCTACGGTTTAATGGCTGCATGCCCTTGCTGCCTGGCAGTTCATAATATGTACTAATGGAGCAAGTAAAGTATTTCCATCTGTCTGTGGAACATGTAACTACTTTTGATTATAGGCTGTCCGAGTGGTGCCGCATCATGTTTCTTGAAACCGACGTTTCGACCCTCATTCTGGGGTCTTCTTCCGGGGTCTTCTGCCCTGAGAGAGAACCCCAGCATGAGGGTAGAAACGTCGGTTTCAAGAAACACGACGCGGCGCCACCTGGACAGCCAAAAATCAACTGACTCTGGCCGCGAAAGTCTACGATTACATGTAACTACTTTCATAGCGTGACAAGTTTTTCTGTGTGAAATGTGTAGTTTATGAGGCGGAGACTGGGGATCTTCCCTGATGACTGAGGAAACATATACGTGGGGGGGGGGGGGGGGGGGCGCAGGCTCGTGCTCAGGTGCGTCGTACCTCCCCGATCCACTGTGCGTTGTTTCAGCGCATTGAGCCACACTAGCGGGTAGAAACTTCCCCTATTGTTGATTTAAAAATGTTAATCGTACGGATTTGAAAGTCGAGGAAGGTATAAACGTCTTTCCTATAATTCTCGTCGTTGATTACAGATTCACGGAAGTCTAAATCTAATAGTGGTCGTATCCCTAGAATCTTGTTGACTGATACAGGGGATGTAGGGAGGCTTTGGTTGGTCAAGAGGAACGGAATGTTGTCCTTCCCAATAACGATGCGCGCGCGTCGACGGCCGGCACGCAAAGCGCTTTTGCCGCTTCTCTGGCGGACGATTTTGTGTGGCTTCATTCGCAGTCAGCAGATCGTATTGAGCATCTGGCGGCACTTTGCCAGCGAGCGAGATAGCGACGCCACCCACTCGGTCAGGGGCGCTCCGGAGCTTTTAATTGCAAACGAAGCTATTAGGAGGCGCGATTATCTGGCTGCGCTGAAGAGCGTCCTCCTGGCTGCTGTCAGGGAGAAGAGGCCACGGAATTCGTTTAAGTAAAACGGGGCCAAGTGTGCTCCCACCTGAAACCTGCCACTATCATTAGTGCAGCCTTCTGTTGGAAAGAACAACAGGGGACAAGAAAGTGAGATAAGAAACGACCGAGACCACAAACTACCACCTGATTAAGGGTATTTTTGTTTGCTTGTAATGGCTCAGTGACTGCAATAAATTACCCAGCTAATTTCTCAACCATTAACCCTAATTTGTTACCAAATGCTTCACAAGATATACAAATCCTAGTTTAAACACCCATCAAAAATGACTCGTCTCATCTATTCTCGGAGAAGAAATGTTTTCTGTAAAAGCTTCTAAGTAACATGAATAACTATTAATCATTATATTTTTCTTGATGTGAGTAAACTTTCTCTGAGTATTTGGTTGGGATGTTTTCAAATAACTGTATTTAATTTAGAATGACAGAAGTGAAGTGTAGTTTCAAAAACTAGTAACTGTAGTCACTTGGTTCCAGCTACAGAGAATACAGAGTAAATAACGGACAATTTTCTCCTTACATTAATTTCTGCATCGAGTCTTCGCAAATAAACAAAAAAGCAACATATACAATCAAACAAAACTCACTTTTTTTTATATCTGCGTCCCATTATAATTTTTATCTCTTCTTCCCATCAGACAATTTAATTTTAGCTGGCATCGCAGTTACACTTTCTTTCAGCAATGTAAGAGCAAATAAAATCAATTTCAATTATTTATTTGAAATTTACACTTAATAATAATATTTTCAGTACAGTTATTCATTTGAAATTTCCTGGTTGGGGGCATCCATAAATTACGTGAGGTGTTTTTCCGTATTTTCGGACCTCCCCACCCACTACCCCTCCCTCTCGTGAGACTTCGTGAGATCTATCCCGCCTGCCCCCCCTTCCCTCTGGTGAGTTCGAGTACGTGAAACTCCCCCTTACAAATCGCCCCCTCCCCCCACGTTTCGTCGAAATACCCCCCTAAAATCGACTTTCGCGTCATTTGTAAACTTTTTATTTAGCTCTACAGTCCTATAAGAGATTTCGCCGGACCCCCGCCCCTATTTCACCTCACGTAATTTATCGACGCCCCCTTAGCCAAGCAATGCCGTGGTAGCGGTCAGTTCAACTAACGGGTCGGGTATCATCGCACGTGACGAAGGATTCTGAGTTAATGAGTTCACGTTCAGCTTCCAGGTACGTCTTTTTTTTTTAACTGCTTTACGTCTCTCAACAGCGAGGTCTTTAGAGACGGGAAAGGAATGGCCTTTTTAAGGAAGCATCCCGGCATTTGCCTGGAGTGATTTGGGAAACCATGGAAAACCCAAATCTGGATGCCCGGACGGGGATTCGAACCGCCGTGCAACGTATTTTATTGAAGTGGAAGCTTCCACATTCGTTTAGTGCCTTGAACACTTTCCCCGGTGCTCTTAACATCCTGCTGAATCTACTGCAGACTAGAATTTTACCATGCTGTTCTCACCTATTCAATGGAGAGATTCCTAACAAATCAGTAACTGAACGTTCAAACATATTGAATGCCCGCATTCCGTGTGATATATGTTTTGTAATAGAACTATTTATTTAAATGATTTTATTTACATGTTAAATTTTTCATAGTATGGATGAAACATGGACTGAATTTAAAACGAAATCATCAAAGGTGAAAGTATTTTAGCAGGAAATTATTTCAAATAAAAGTACGTGAAATGCCATGCTAGGTGAATAGCGAAGCAGCCAACGCACTATAAGCTTAAATGTGATTAAAATTAAATTTAGAAATTCATATGAAGCACGAAAAAACAGTTAGTATTCTTTACTTCATATAGCTAAACTGTAGTCACTCAATAACACACTATTTCATCAGTCATTAACGTATTATTATAATGTTTCAGTCGCAGTCAACTATATAGATTTAATTCGAGGAAGTATTATCAGATTAAAAATTTGCACGGAATTGGCGGAAGGGTTCACAGACATCTCAAAATAACAACTATGTCAGAGATGAAAGTCTTATTATGTAGTTGTAAAAATTTCTGGTCAGATAGATCCAGACGGTTGTCCTAAGAGTAAGTTACTATGTTGTTGCCCACCTAATTAACATATCCATGTTCACAGTGTGCGAGGTTAATGCTTTTATTTTACTGTAGCTCTTGTCCTGTCACGGTCGCCAATTTGCGAGGTTAATGCTTTTATTTAGCTGTAGCTCTTATCCTGACGAGGCTTCACTAAATTAGGAGGTAGATATTTCCTTCTTGTCGTTTTATATGGCCCGTTTTGCATTCTGGTTTTAAAACGAAAATGACGAACGATAGCCGCCACGCTGCTGTTTAGTTCGAACCATTATCTTGAGAAACTTTATTGATTAAATAATTCTTCTCTTATTTTTCCAACATTGATTTTTTATTACACATTCAGTATTGAAACTCTCACAAGCTTAACAAATCTTAATTCAACGATTTTCAAGTCAACCTGCTACAAAAACAAAACCATAGATACAGTCAGCAATATTCATAGCATAACTGTTGTGTTACATGTCAGGCAACTTAACCATCCCACCATATTCTTTCTACTATCATTTACATAAGTCATTACACCATTCACTAACTGTATGGCTGTTGTCTCACAAGTGATGTTTCATATATGTTGGGTATAAGACTGAAACATTATCTCTATCAGCGATGCTGTGAATATACCGGATAACGTTAGAGATTAGCGGAGGCGTCGGATAGTATCGTGTTTCCAGTCAGGTGATCTCATTCGAGTGCAAGGAAGTTCTCCGCATCAGTAGCCACAATGCTGTTATCTCGAACCACTGTCGATTAGGTAACGATGGGTCCCTGCTATTGTTTAGCGCCCTCATAGGTTGCGGCTCTGTCGCGTAATGACGAACGCGTCTGAATGAGGAGCTCACTCTGAATTACCTGCACCATTGTTCGGCAGCTGTATAAGCTTGTAAACCTCCCACTGCAGTTCTAGAGGCATTAATCCTTCCTGTTAGCAGCTTTAATGCTACACAGGCAATATACTCGAACATTACTGATATATTCACGCAAGTAGTGTCACCCGCCCCATCAATCGTCAGGTATTTTCCCAGTTGTTTTATTCCTTCCGTATCTATTTCCTAATACTTCTTGCAGTCTTCCAAGTATTACTACATATTGTAATTTAGTATGTTAACCTGTTAACTATCTTCTTGAGAACGGTGTGGTATGTTAGTGGTTGTAGAACTTGCTCTTAAAATTCAATGTCCTGGCTTCAAATCCCGCTACGGCCAATGTGATTTTTCTCTCTCTTTTTTAAATAAGGAATAAGACTTTTGCTTGTCATATGGGTCATATGGGTTTTGATAGTACGTTCCGTGATTCGTATTCCACGTTAAAATATAGGTCCAGCCAAGATAGAGCCAGAAATATATATATGTGTGTGTGTATATATAAAAGCCTCCATAGCAGCATTGTAAACAATAACTGAATAATTATCTAAGAAAAGATCAATTATTTTAATTTGTTATGTAATTGGGATCAGGAAAGGATTTGAAGTAAGGAGCGGGTAAGATTTCGGCCATGGGCTATTGAAGCAACAATTCCGGGAAACCTTCGAAAACAGAAATCTGGTGGTCCGAACAGGAATCGAACACTCAGCCTCCTGAATACAAAGACTGAGAATTACCATTCAGCCTGCAAGCTCGGTAAAAGATAGATTTTAAATATACTGTTTTCCAGTGAAAAGAAATGTCGCGGTATTGATGGTCTGGGATACCGAAAGATGGTTCGGTCGCCATCTGGTAGAGTTTAGACATGCTGGTCTTTATGTGTTCGTCGTGGCTTTGACTATTTCGATAACGCGTCTGGATGAGGGTAGACTCCACTTATACTACAAATTCAAGCCATCGAGCATTTGTGACACGAAAGTGAAAAACTTTGGTGGAAGTGAAGGTCAGTTTCAAAACCAGTAAAATCCAAATCGGGGTACAACCGGTTACCTCTACTCAAACTCTTCAAGCAATAATCCACTACAGTATATCGCTCAGTTTTAAAGCTGAAAATTTTCTTACCTATAGCGCTTACGGCTGCATTAATGGGGTTTAGGCTTATATCAGAATTAAAAACCTAAAATTGACGCATATTTTGTAGTTGCACAAGAGGGAAAGATGTTTGCAATTTTTCGACGTCCATCAGTCGTTAATTCTAATTAGTTTTGACTGTCAGAACACTCCGTTAAACCTTTCATTTTTGAAGGGCTTTGGGGCTAGTCTTAAAGAAGGACACGATACCGTGATTAATCGGTAATTACAGTTATTGGAGATGGGAGAAGGTGGAGGTGCAATGAACGGGAATGAATTCAGCTGTTACCTTTCGAAGGAACCATCCCGTCATTCGCATGGAGTGATTTCAGAAAACCACTGAAATAACGAAATCAGAATGGCCTGAAGGGGATGTGGACCGCTTCTTTTGGAATGTCAGGCTCATTCACCAGGCTCGGTGTTTTAGAAAATGATGTCGTTTTATTACGCTTATGTTTCTTTCAGTTCACAAGAATAGTGGTAACATGATTGGGACCAATATTTTCAATGCGGCGGAAGATTCACGTTTAGTTATAACATTTTCGATGTCAGTGTTACGAGAAGAGACGGAAATAGTTTTATATTTGCAATAAAGATTTTTGGGAACTGTAATACTGAGAACCTGTTCACCAATTTATGCCGAAAGGATACAGTTAATTTCTCATTAGCACAACAACTGCGTAGATAATTGATCAGTTGCTTGCATGTATATTAGTGACTGTATAAATGCGTCAAGGAATTCAATAACAGCAGTTAGTTTGTTAGAATTACAATTTCCTCTTTATATCTATGAAAATAATACTACAAGTAAGTTTGAATTGTATATTTAGCAATTATAAAATCCCAGTGCATTATAAACATTTAGGTCTTTAAACATCTGTTTTTAAAAATTAAAATAGCAGTTATTGAATTCCGTGTAAAAGTACAATCACCCACTTCATACAAAAGTCAGAGCAAACATTTCTGTTAAAATGACACTAGTTGGAAAAAGAAATAGGATGTAATTTGAATGGAGATTTGATTAAATTAATAAGCTAAAATATAACTGAACTAAAAACATGAGCGTAAAGTAAAAAAGCTCTGATTTTGATGTCAATCAAACAATAATTGTTTATTTCTTGGTTCATCTTTACCGAAATCTCATGTGAAAAATTTGTAATACTGAAAACCGTACGCCATAGCCAGTCAGACAGAAATTACGTTAAATACAGCAACACAGGCATCATATCTGTTGTCTTAACATCACGTAAACATTACTGGCAGCGTGCTGTGCTGTGGTGGTCCAATACCCTAATCTTGAATCTTATCTAGCGATCAGAAAAAGTCCCAATAAATGAAACATATGGTTAATCTAAGTAACTGCAAGAAGAAAGATAAAATGTCATTTCGATTCACATGAGAAAGGGTATAAAAGTGGATTTATCACCCTGTTTAATTTTTTTTATTGACATTATGTAAATAAATTATTTATAAGCGTTTTTAATAAGTGTACATCACCTCTATTCAGCTTTTTCAATAACATTTTCATATATACTAAGTAATTTGGACAATCATTGGCCTTGACATATAATCTTCTATTTGTTTGTAATTCCGGAGCAAGATGCTGAGAAATGGTAACCGAAATCCTTTGACGAAGCACTCAAGACATTTCATGGAGAGAAGAATATCTAGTGATATTTAATATGAAAGTAATCATTCGTGCTAAAACAGCGCTAGGAACATTTCACAGAGTAGCCTGACAAGACTAGGGTTTAAAGTGAGTTCAATTTGTCTACTGCCAGAGAGATAAGTGCAAAGGCAGAGAGAGACGAGATATGCGCTCTGACAAATCTGAGGCGCATTCTATTCTCTACGAGCCACGCTGCTCGACTCAGATTATAAGGACGTACACACTTTGTTCTTCTAACAAATAGTTTTCAACCTTCCAAGGTGGCTCACAGTTCCAATAGCTATATGGATAAGTAATCCACTTTGTATCTGACTCGTTCAAAAGTTAATCCACAGCACTTGTTTCACGAATCTAACAAAAATAAACCACTGACCAATTGTTAATAGGGAACTCAAATTGATATGAGTGTATGAAAGATAGAAGCCTGTGAATTATTGATACGAGTATATGAAAGATAGAGGCCTGTGAATTTCTTAAAGTTGCAGTTACTGGGCACCTGATAACAGTCCTTTTTTTATATCAAGAAACTCTGACCGTGTCCGGGGAGGGGAAGGGGAGGTAGGACATTCAAGTCTGACTTTCGGGAGGACACTGGTTTAAATCATTTCCGGCCATTCGAATATCAGTTTTGAATAGTCACTGTAACCAAATGCCGAAATGCGTCCTCCAAAAGGCTAAGGCCGAATTATATCCCGTTCCCAAACTCGTGTTTCTTACAAATGTTTCAACACAATCCCGATTTAATGATTTATAATGCCGCCACTCGTTTTCCAGAAAACTAAATAATTTCAGTAAAACAATAAGTCCGAAATCCCGCTTGCAGGCGAAGGTTAAGAGGTCTGAAATGCCGAATTCCATTCAAAAACAAGATTTTGTTGTCTGTACATTGATCTAATTCAAAGTAATAGGAGAAAGAAATTTTTCTTGATATCTGTTAATACTATACGTAATAGTAAACTCTTTTTAAGTGTTTTCAAAAACGTTTATCAAACGTATGTGTTAATGTATAAATAGATGTCATTATTTATTTTACTGCTTAATGCTGTACTATTACATCTACATCTACATATATACTCTGCAATTCACAAAATTTTGGGTGACAGAGGGTGCTCAGCACCAAAGCTAATCTCTTTGTTGTGCATTCTAATCCCTAATGGTACGAGGGAAAAAAGAATTCATATACGAATCAGTTCGGCACCTTATTTCTCTAATTTTATCTTTCCTGTCCTTCCGACTCAAATAGGTTGGTGGAAGAAGTATTTCACCACACTCAAAAGTGAAAGTGGGAGTACGCATGTTTACCAATAAGTTTAAACGAAACGTGTGTCGTCTATCTACCAGACTCCCATCCTAATCTACTAATCAGTTCTGTGACGCTTTCATAAGGACTGTAGCAAGCGGTAACGAATCGAGCGGCTCTTCTCTGTACTTTCTCTACACTTTCGATCAACCCCTTACGAAACGGGTCCCAAATGGCACAACAATAATCCAAATGTGGACGCACAAGAGATTTGTACGCTATCTCCTTTGTTTGTTCATTACAGTTTTTCAAGATTCGACCTATGAATCGCAGCCTAGAACTTGCTCTACCTACTAACGAATTAATGTGTATGTCCCATTTCATGTTCCTTTGTACTGTTACTCCCAAATATTTCATAGAATCGACAATATTAAAACTGTATTGTTTAACTCGTATTTCTGAACAATTGGATTCTTTTTGTTAGTTATTACTGGTTAAACTACAATCCGCACTCATTTGAACATGAAACATAGTTTAGGAGCATAGTTGTTACATTGGTAAAGAACTAAATAACGACAAAAAAAGAGACAGACATAGTTTAGCTTTAAAGCTGAATCGGTTAGTTAAAAACTTTTTTTTTTTTGATTCAGTAGTTCTTTGCCTGTATGTGAATGCAGACAACTTCCACAAAAATTGTGACTCCCGTCAGTTACATAAAGCGTGCTGTGAATCGATTTTGTGTGCAGAAGGTTTATCCGCTCGAATTCGTCTAGGGCTGTGCCGAGTTTATCGACCTAAAGTAATGAGTGAAAGAAAAGTTAGACAACGGTGTCGATACCTCAAAAATGGCCACACGAAATGTATAGTACACGACGAAGAGCGGACTGGCATGTCTAGTATCGATGAAATAAATCTGCCATCTGATCTACGATTTAGTACACTGGTTGATGAATTTTGTTTTGTTGGCGTACCACTCTTACTGTTACGGAAAACTCGGATATCACAAATTGTGTGCAAGTTGGGTTTCAAAATGGTTACCGACCAACACAAAGAGCAAAGAATGTCAAGTGGACTAGCGTTTTTAAATGGGATAGATAACACGGAGATAACTTTTTTTGCAACATTGATACAGGCGACGACATGTGGACATCAAGAATCAATGCAAAACTGACTGCAGTGACGACATTCAACTTCACCAAAACAAGCGATCTCTTCACCTGAGTCAGAAAAAAGATGGCTGTTGTTTTCTGGGACGAAGTGTAAGTTATTTTGGTTGATTTCGTGGAATGCGGAACAGCAAATAGACATACATGACTAGATTGAGACGTGCAATCCAAAGTCGATGGCGCGAGTGACTGTCTTCCGAATAACGCGTGTCCTCACACTGCAGCCCGAATGAAGGGGAAATTCAAGAATTTAGTTAGGAACTTCTTCATCACCACACTACAGGCTCAATCTCACAACTAGCAACTTGAAACAGTGACTTGATCGTTAAAGGTAGAACATGAGGCACTCATGATCGCCATTGTGAAGTAGTTCAAACCCAAGTGGAGAACTTCTTTGCATGGGAAGAAGCTGGTGCACTGTAACGAAAACTGCATAGACGTGAACGGCAAGTACGTAGAAAAGTGAAGTAGGTTTCTAGGAAACTATAATCATCAGTAAAAACTTATTCTTAGGAATTTTTAACAAAAAAATATTTAAAAGAAGGCACATTATCTCAAACGCGAATGACTACTGCCTCTAAAGCAGACTAGAATTACATATTCCAATCCTGGAGGACGCAGGTTCCAATCCCCATCGGCCATACTGAATTCGGCTGTCGATGGTTTCCAGAAATCACTCCAGGTGAATGCCAGTATGGTTCATTCAAAAGACCATGATCGTATCCGTCCCTCACCCCCGCCACTCTCCTCTTATTTCTATACCGGCTCTAATTGCCTCGACGTTGACGAGTCATAAAGCACGATCAAATAAACGTTTACTCATTATACTATCAAATATTATTGAACTACGTAATTACCAGGTAATTACTTATTTCTTAATATCTTCTTTATCTTTTTACCTCATCGTTACCATCAAGTTATAATAAAGCAGACTACGTTATCCCTTAGAAAAAAAATGCATGGAAACTGCAATTCCTGGTAGCCATCACTTTATTTGTTCAAACTGAGGCTTAAATCGACAGGAGAGGTAACTGGAGGGAACGAACCACTTTGCAGAACGCACAATCAGCTCAGTCAACGGTAACTTACCTTCCGCATGACCAGGTCTGTAAACCTAACAACAGCCAGTTTCACCATCTGTTTTCATGCTTTCATGCCGATATGCAACACATGTAAAGTTGTCAGAAACTAACCACATTCATCTACTCATATTGAATAAGTCATAGTTGCACTATATCAATGTACCTCATTGCAGTGACAGATATTACTCCGGAAATTTCACTACAAGTTCTAACGCACCAAAATACCTGTCGGCAAAGAACAGGTAGCCGATTTCCAGGTGTCTTCGAACACGTGCGACGCGTTCGGAGACTCACGGCAAAGCAGGTCTTAGTGAGAAAATTGAGATACTAATTATAAAAGTGTAAAACCGAGCGTGGTGGGAGAACGGTTAACGTTCTGGCCTCGCATTCGGGAGGACGCGGTTTCGAATCACCGTCCGGACATCCAGATTTGGGTTTTCCATGGTTTCCCCAAATCACTCCAGGCGAATGCCGGGATGCTTCCTTCAAAAAGGCCATGGCCGAATTCCTTTCAGTTCCTTGTCCCCAGTCCCATCCCGCCTCTAATGACTTTAGCCGTCGACGAGGCGTAAAGCAAGGAAAAAATAAAAGTGAAATCCGTGATTCATATCACTGAGTTCTTTGTTGCTGCTCATTATTAATAAAGATGGCAAGGTATCAAGAAACAACGACCAAAAGAGCCGTTCCAATGAAAGCGATAAGATTCGAGTCCACAATTCCGAGACACTGTATTCCATTTTCTGACTCCCTTGAACTCGTCAGAAAAGACGCATTCCGTGGGATAGTTGATACGTAATTTATAACGTCAATTAAAACGTGATTTCTGTACCAAGGACTTACATATGTCTATTTATGATTTCATGTGACGTACCATGCGAGTCGAGGCAACCGTACATACACTATTTCATTGGCCATTTACATCATTTTGTTTTCCAATGTCATTCGGCTAATTAGGCCATACAGCTAGCTGAAGAGTGGCCAGAGTATCGGATTTTCCAGTACTTGTTACCACTTAGTATAGTAAACAGACGAAGGACACGACAGTAACAGATGCAACGCTTAAACACCCATACCCTTGGCCGGACTCGAACCGGTGACCCTCGCAACGGGGAGCTATACTCTAGCCCTTACACTATTGAGACCGGCGGGTAGTGTCAACTCGTCTTAGTCTTGGGACATCTGATCCACCTAGCGATAAAACACTGGGTCCAGTTACCCCAATGTCACGGCGAACGTGCTCAAATTCACCGCTGACCGACCTTGACTTTCCGTTCTGTTTACCTGTGAGGTGGTTTCACCTGACATCACGTCAATCAACGGGATCAGCTGATCAACTACCATGGTCACCGTTAGTGTGTACCTGTAATTTCCCCTTTTTGGTTAGCGTAGTTGATTGATTCTCATCCCCTATATTAATTCAATAAGTTGTAATCTGCCAAGATTAACTTGTATTGCCAATAAACGATTGTCAAACAATGTCTTCTCGTGTGCTATTTAATATTATTGCTGTCAAATCCATTTATTTAACTATAAGTATAGCATTTTGTATGGGATTTCGTCTTGCATATTCAAATGAATCACAAACTCATAAATCATATACCCTTACACGAGGAAATGTTGCATTTCATTGAGTCCCCAGCATCACCTATATTCTATATACCCCGGTATAAAAATTTCCTCGGGAGTTACTACGGTGGAACAATATAGTACATGAGCGGGAGATTTTGCACGGCATACACCTTTACTTCTAACATGTGGACGATCTTAACAAACAACTGAAGAAGCAAGGGATAGAAGTCTGATAGAAAATTGATGAGGACAAAATTATTTTGTAATCAGTATGAATCTGTATTTCCTATTTAATTTATTCCACAATCCATGGCCTTCAGTTTCCGTCACGTACCTTTGGGGCCTCCTGAAACTGAAAACACAATTGTCGATAGGACCATACTTTATTCGCGACAGCCTTTGAATCATTCAGTTCAACAAAATTTAATAAAGCGATTATTAAAACGGTTTGTGTTAAACGTTGTTTCGAACCATTACTCACCTGTTTATGTTCTGTTTAGCTATCAATGCCAAAAGTATTAAGTAAACAGTGATGAGCTACAGAAAAGGAAAATTGGAGTTAGAGGTTCAACACACGCAATGGCAGTGATCTGGCAATGTGCCACGTATACAGGGGGCAGCGTTCTCTGGATGACCTACAAACACGTTTTTGTATTTGATGCCTAACTTTGGTGAACAGAAGAATTGTTCTGCTACAAAACACAATTTGTTTTCACTTTCTAAGAGTTTAATGATTTAAAGAAGCTTTCATGAAACATAATATGCAGTTTAAATTAAATTTTCGAATCTTCAGGTATTCATTTAACTATTTTTCTAATAATATCGTGAAGTTTGTGATTTTACTCATACCGAAGGTGCGTATTTGCGTCAGCAGAATTGTGAATTGATTTGTAAATTTCATTTTTGGTTTGAAATTAACCAATAATGTATAATTAACAAATTTAAATATTACTATTAGTTTCGATATGATATTCAGTACTTAAATTATAGTTTTCTTTTTTTACTTGGTTACCTTAGTGAACATAAATCCTGAAATGGTAGAAAAAATACTTTCAATAATGTTTGCTCTCGTAATTATTAACATTTACGACCACATGAGATTTTACACTCGTGCATTTCTGGTTCACGTATATAATTTTTCGTAACGTTAACGAAAAATTCAGTTTCTCTTGAAACTAACATTAAAGCATTTTAATTAACTAGCTAACTTCGTAATGATTCGTCGATTTCAGATCTATTTTTCCTTTTGTTACGCACGAGCCGTAATTATTAACATTTGTTAAGAGAATAATTAATTTTTATTATTTCTATTTAGAAATGTGTCCACTGAGTTGGTTTTTTAATTTCACTACTCATATGTCTCAAAAACTCATTTGCTTCCTTACGTGACACGTAATCTATCTGTATTAGATGAGCTACATTACATTACATAAAATGTAAAAAAAAGTTGTTTTCCAGAACTATGAGAACATGGGGGAAGTAAGTAAAATAAAAAGGATTCAGATAACCTTCGCGGAAATGATTCATTAATTTTTAACTGAAAATTGTTATTGTATAACATTTGAAATGCTGCACCCATTTTCATTTTTCTCAATTTTTTACATTGATTTGAGTCAGTCATGGATTTATTGCTTACTTCGACCTAATTATCTGTCAACAGCTCAGGGAGAATAAATTAGATTTTACGTATAGTATAAACCGTATTAACTTTATACTGGAGTTTCTTGTGTTATTAGGTAGTGTTTAACACTTGATCCAAGAACACGTTGAAGAATCATTACTGCACTATCTGAAGCCTTCTCTATGACACAGCGTTATCTATGTACGGCAGAAATTTAAACTCACAGGAACATGACCTAGAGGAGAACAACTTCGTAACAGAAAATGTGAAGGAAGACAGGATACAGCTATATGATTCGGAATCTTTTTTTTTTTCTTGATACTTTTTACGTACAGATCATTAAAATATACTGTGAGATTCGTGTTTTAAATCTATAACCATGAAAAAGTGTGTGAAGTATGTTAATATCTTGGTAATAATGCTTTGCTTAAAACAGCAGTGGCAGTGGCTACACAATTTCTGAGGCATTTGTTTTCTCTCGCCCTGGAAAAGAAGACGCCTCCCGGCAGGAGACAGAGTTTCCTTTGTGTTCCATGGCATTGAAACCGCACGTACAGCCTTAATTATTGTCTTATTGAAAATAACATAAAATCTAACAGCAGTATACCACAAATAATTAATCTGCTTGTCCTCGAGCGATTGTTTAACAAACTTGCAATGTTCTCTAAAACTTCGAGCAGTTTCGTGTAATTATTGGGTCTCTTACTGGTCTTTAACGATACTTCTCACACTTTTAACTATCGTTAAATTAAAGATATTCATTAAATTTCAACTGCTACAAAAAAAGATAAGTTTATAGTTTGTGTAATGTTATTAAACCCATAATTACTGGATAACTAAAAGCGAGGAATACGTGATGCAGATATTAAATCTCGTGAGGAAAGCCAAGACAGATAATAAAACATCTGGAAAAAATGACGATGAAAGCAAACCTGCAAAAGAGTAAGCTGAACCAATTTGCGCAGAGCGATCTAAAAACTGTTTTTAATGCCAAGGTAACAAAGTGGGTGAGGATTTACAATCAGGACTTGAATCTAAAAATGTAATATTAACGAACTTTATAGCCTTGCTAACGGACGGGAGATGAACAATAAAAAGAAGTTTTATGCATAAAGAGGGCAGGAATAAAATTGTTCTATAAATCTTATGAAACTGTAGTACATTCAACAATGTATCAGGCAAAATGTATCTTTGAAAATTTTGATTGAAAAACGTAACAGTGAGTTGTGTTCATTCAATACGCGAAGCTTATAGCTTAAACCTTTTAACATTTTCCGACGTGGTACAGTTGGTATGATTCCACTTTTTAATTAAAATTCCTTGATATCCGGACGACAGTAATTGTCACCACTAGTGTCATTTAAGCAACAATTTCAAATTCGCGTAAGTTTTAAGACTGAAAAAAAACTGTGTCCTAAAGAACGATCCAGGTACTTACCGCGGCTGAACTGGTTGTAGTTGTGGATGACATTCTCGGCGTTCTTGCGCGCTATGTAGAACCATTCGGAGGTATTGCTGAGATACTTATATTCGACAGCCAAGTCCTTGACAAGTATTGGCCCCTCTGGAAGGCGATATGCGTACGGGCAGAAAAGCCAGTAGTCCTTGTACTGGTAGGCATCGTAACAGTTGCCTGCTGCAAATATATCATCATCGAACTCGACCATGGAGAAGACAGAGGCGTGCAGGAGGTACTCTGAGGCAGTGACGGTCGGTGCGGCGTACTTCCAGAGACGTGTCAGCATGTTGGCGCGGTTCACAGCCACGTCCGCTTCTACCCTGAATCGCTCTTGGGCGTAACGGTCAACGACCCCTTCGCCCAGGTTGAGATCAGTGCCCGCTACGCAGTTCGCTCCCAGCTGCTGCTGAGACTCCACGATACGCAAGAAGCGGGTCACTATGTCAGTGTCGCCGTCAGTGCCGCTGCCCCCACCACCCCTCCGTCTGCTGCCCCCATTGGTTGAGCTTCCTGGACCGCCTGCGTCTCCTTCCCCCGTATCTTTGTCTCCGTCAATACCACCGTCGTTACCGTCGTCAAAGCCATCGACTTCGAACGAATCGTGCTGCTGTGGCGCACGGAACTTGTTCTCTAGATTAGGCGCACCGTCGTGGTGTGACGGTGTCTGCGATGCCAATGGAGGACCACCTCTCAACGGCGCCGCAGCCGTCGGTGCAGGCAGGGTCATTGCCTTCGGAGACACAGTGGTCGTGATTCTGACATCCCTGCCGCCCAGTATGATGTTCCCTCCCGCCGGCCCAGAAGCATCATCTGTTTCTCCTGCTCGTCGTCGCCTGCAGCTTCCTCCACTGTGCGTCGCAAGTAGTGGGCGCGCGACCGTTCGTGCCGGAGCCTCGTGGACGGCTGGAAATTGTCGTCGTCGACGCCGCCGCCACAGACGACGACGCCGGCCGCCGCTGCCGCCGCGGTGAGCGCCACCAGCCAGCAGGTGCCGAGCGTCATCACGGTGAGGTCATCGCAGCGCGGCCGGCGCCCGGAGCAGCTGCTGCCACTGTATCCGCCGCGTCACTGGAGCGCTCACGCCGTCGCCCCCGACGCCCGCCCGAGCCGCGGTCGCCGCCGCCGTCCGCGCCCTGCCGCCCCCCCGGCCTGCCGGCGGCTGCGCGCAGGCGTCCTGCCGCCAGAGGCGCGCGCCGGCCGCCCCTGACCGTGGGCCGCGCTCAACACCTGCCCGCCGCGGACACTTGCTGAATGGAAGACGGCGGCAGGTGGCAGATATCGGGCGTCTACTCTAATGCTACTCTCAACCAATATTTTTTATATCGAATTATTCTTTTCAGTTACCACTTGTTGCATAATCGTACAATATTTCCTGTCCTCAAATAAAGAAAGTAGTCTTTTCTTGTCGTACTTTTTTCTATCTCACCACAGAACTACATTTGAAAAAAAAAGTATCCGAAAATTCCAGGTTCTTTTTCAGCAATGACTAGTATTCGTAGCAGCAATTCATATACCCGATGTACGCAGTTCAGACCTTGCTGTATTCTCTTTTCACCATGATAACCCCAAACTTTTTTTTCTCTCTCTAAGAGCAATCTTAATTCAACTGCAAACATGCCCAATGATCAAAATATAATTTTTTCATAAAAACTATCATTATTAAATCCTAGCTCAATCTAAAAACTATATCTGTTGTTTCACACACTGTGCAAATTTGAAACGCATCGTATTAATATTGTATTGGACATGTTAGAAAGATGAGGTATGGGTTTTATTATTATTAAATCCATTACGATGGAGCGTACATTCCGGTCGCGTTTCCCTTACTCGTCTAATAACGCCTTTTTATTTGTTTCATAATTCCCTTTTATAATTTTAGTGTTAAATTTAAGTTTATAGCACCATTTACTTTTGCGATTTACGAATTTTAATTTAAAATTTCTTCAGCGTTTTTAGTTATACTCAAGTGTTGGTAATCTTTCTGTATGCGTGCTGTTTCTGTACAGTTACGGATGGTCAGATCACATACCACCCAGAGCATGTATTGTTGGACAGGAAAGGAGGCACTCTGAATTTCTTTCTCGCCAGATTTTTTACCAAAGTTCTGGTTGTATCATAAAACCCTCTGCTCGTGCGTAGAGAACGAGAATTACGTAGTGTGGTTTCTCCCTCGGACATGGCTTTAAACTCGTTGGCTAACAGTCTTTCGGAATTGAAATGTAGAGAATGGGCAGCTAGGATTGAAACTCTTCTCACTTATGCACAAAACTAGCACAACGCTACACTTAACGTACACAGAATAACAATACTGTCCGAACTGGAAAATTTCGCAATGGAGTTGAGCTTCATATTTTATGATCATTTACCATCAAGTTAATGCAGAAATACATTTTAGATTTTGATATTTTGTGGTTTGAATTTTGTGTCGTAGCTGTTTAACCAGATGAGAGCAAATAGGTTTAGTCATATGTGGGTAAAATATTCTAAATATTACGTTACTGGTACTTTTTCACCAAATCAGATGGAGTTATGTACAAAATTTAAAGTTTGAAACTAGTCAAACAATCATTGTAGTGTGAGCGAGAAGGCTGACTCTGGTTTTTGCCCGTTATGGTGGTAGCATTTGCAGCTCGTTGCAGTAGTTCTTTTAAACCATTCTTGCTCCGGTACGGTGGTTAACACCACATGGAAACATTTCTGCTACACTAGCATGGATATAGCAATAAAACATTAAGGCGTGTAGCTAGAACGAGAATAATCTCCCATATACACCAAATTCTGTTTCAGCTGGATAATGATGCTAGGTGGTACTGCAAGCTTTTAAACAAACTATTTCAATTTCTCTGAACGCTATCTTGACACAACGCTGCAGGTAGCAGCAGTGAATATGTAGATGCGACGCGTGTTTTATGGTCCAAGAACATGACGTAATTACTATTTAAACCGAATAGATAACATCTTAGATAGTTAAATATACTGTCATTAATATTCATACGTAACACCTAGAAACACGTTATGTAGAATAATTAAAAGAATAGGACAGCAATATCGTAGTATTCGTACAGTCATTTGCTAATTGAGTAAACTTTTCTAACAGTAGATCGAAATTAGAAATCACTGAGTAAATAAAAAGACTGAAATGAATTAAGGTCTTAGATGTCCATGGTATAATGAAAAATGTCCCATAATGGAAATTGTAAGTATTACAATTGTGTAGGAAAGGAATTCAGTGATATGGACTGCGAATTGATAACATTCTTATACAAAGTTATATGCGACGAAAAAGTGTTTTTACGATATGTGTTGAAAGCGGTAAAAGTAACACTGCCTTTTGTTAGGAAAGGTTTTGCTGATTACGAGTACATTTTCAATATGAGAAACAATCATTGCTTGTTAATAAGGGTAAGGAAAACTTTATAAGTTGAACTAGAGTGAGGATGCAAGAAATGTTAAATTGTGATAAATAAGTAATCATAGTATTTTTTTTTCGAAATGATTAAGTGAATAATCGCTCTATGTTAATGTAACATTCGGATTATCACTAGACAACTTTCAATTTAGCATGAATATGTGAATTGTCCTTATAGATACGCAACTTGTTCGAGGTTGCAGGAGTTCCTTGTTCCAGAATGATAACCTTTAGGCAAATTTTCTAAATCCAATCGGCCTTAAATCAATTAACAAAGGGATCAGTTTATTTGTAAAGTTCTTAATTTTGGTTGCTTCTGATACTCGAAAATTATATACTAATGCTTGGTATATAAATTATTTTTCTCAGAGGGGCATCGTCATTATCTTTTTATCCAGAGACATGGAAGATTCATTTGAATTTATTTAATAACCTTCGCTTTGTTTCATTTAGTGAAAATACTTGTTTGTGTTCTGATACTCAGTGGTCATACACTGAATAACCAATAAGAGTAATTTTACCAAAAAAGAACCGTAGACCGATTAAATCTTCTACATATTGTTATGAGTAAAACCTGATTATTAAATTTTGTAATGGAATGTTATAGTTTAGTGATTAACGTTTTGTGTAACATTGGTGTGGTCTGCTATGTTATCAACCTCGACGTATAATGCGACATTTTAAATATGTTGTTGGTTAAATACATTCTCCCTGAAATAAATATGAATAATTAATATTGATGTTAATAGACGAAAGCCATATAATACAGTGAAAACCACAATATTTTCATAGATACATAAGTAAGAAAGATCAATGGTTTTATTATTGTTAAATCAATAGTTACGAGTTACACTACACATCGGTATTCGAAAAGTTCTAGACAACGACAAAGCATTATCCTATACATTACATTAAGTTTTTAAATATATTCCAGTAATTTACTAAATTCTGATTTGTTTGTAAAAGTTTTGATCAGATAATTTCACTTGAGTATTTCCCGAAAATGTACCAGTACATAACCATGATCATAACGGATATTTGTTGACTGTGACTGACTTATAATTGTTTGACAAAGTAAGGCTAAGCTACGGAAAAAATGTATTTATTCATATTGTGATGACTATGGATTAGTGTGGTGCTTGACGGGTTTTTTTTTCATCAAAATATTTTTTTAAACAAATAGTTAAATTGGTATCAGAGATTCAGAAATTAGAAGATTCCTCCAAGCTATGAAATAAAGATGCGTTTGCCAACTTCCTTCCGAAATTCAGGTATTCAAGGAATATGCGACGCTTATCAGCACAAGTTGTGCTGACAGGCCGATACTGAGTTAACAATTGGCAGTTCGTGATAAACCAAATGAGTTTGCGCAATTTCATAACCGTTACCACCCCAACTAAATTGTCGCCTAATATCAAGTGGCTATAAATTTTTGGTAGCGACTTTAATTGAAATACATATTACTATCAAAGTGACGATATGCAAAAACACAAAAAACATATGAAAATAAGATATTTTCAGTAAATACGAATTTTGATTAAATTTATTATTTGACATGAATTCTGAAAGTTTCGTCTTTTACATTTAGCTGACTGAGGATCAGTGAGTACATTAAATTTACACACACACACACACACACACACACATATATATATATATATATATATATATAGTAAACAATCCTAATTTTCCCAGATTAATTAATTACATAAGTAAAATTCGCTGTGTATTCATTCCTTGGTTCGGATTTAACGTTAAGCTATCGGTCAAAGAGGAAAGGAACTGGCCATCCTATCTCCAAAAAAATGGCTTAGAATGCCTCTTTCGGGAGAGTCAAACCAACCTTCGGGCTGTGGACTAGGTTACTCAGCTTTATGAATTCATATTCCATGCCAATGGAGACAAAAACTCCGAGATCAGAGTGATTCTGAACAATTTCACGTTCGGGAAGGCCACCAATACAGCAAACGTGACAACCTCCAACTAAATTCGAATACACTCAGAAAAATTGGTATCTTATATTACATTAAAGCTGTCACTGATAAGACATAAGACCTGTTGAGTGATATCGAAGTAAAACTACTCTGCAATGCGCACAGCAAAATTAACACCTTCTTGATAAATGAAATGACAAGTAACCACCATTACAAGTTGTAAGGGCTTGCAACGCAACACTAGTAATGCGATCTCTGCTAGGACCCACCCATGAGTGTCAGCAACCAAAATCGTTGGTATGGTCCTCAGGCCATCCAAGACATTGTTTCTGCAGTGTCTGCTAAATCTTTAAGAGCTTATATTCAGTATTATTTAAGATTCGAGTTCATCCATGAATGTCAGCGAAATAACCACAGTGTAACTTCTCTTCACTTTATTTATTCCTTGATTAGCATAATATGCCAAAACGACATTACATCTCATTAGCATCTCTACCACAGCTGCCTATATACATAAAAAACGTCTTGCTCAGACGACAGCCTTTGTCTGTAGTTGCCTCCCAGCCAACCTCATCTCCCCCACAGACTCCCTTAAGAAATTCAGGTATTCAAAGAATTTGCGACTCGTAACTGCCTGCACAAGTAGTGCGGACTGCTACCTCTCAAGCTTATGGTATTCCTTACGGATTATGTTGGAGAGACTGGCGGCGTAGACTACGAGAGTAAATCCATCACTACAAATCAAACAACACGAAATAGTCGGCCAGTGCGAGGTATTCATCTGCGACCAGTCTTCCCATCGAATTTTAAAACAATAGTCAACTTTCGAAAAACAATCATTGGTGGCCGAGGAAGGTAAAATGGGCGTTAAATGTTGCTAATCGATTTTATAACCATCCGATTTATTAGAAATTAAGTGAAATAGCAACCGATAAGTAACACTAATAGCGGTTTATCAGATAGTAAATGTCTGTGTGAATTATAAAAAAAGAACTGACAACTCAACAATTCACGTCATTACGTTACAGACAAGTTGCTTGCCTCGTAACGATATTAATCGTGTGGTTATTGTTTAAGAACATTTGATCCAAATAGTATCATCAAATCAGCTTATCTCTTAATTCTTTACTCTTGTAAGTATTCATAAACCACTTACAACATCTCAAAGTTAATCTTAAAATTAAATAGTATTATTTATTGTTGATATTCCAACAAAAATATGGAATTTAAAGACAATAAGAAGCACAGAGCACACTCAAAAGTGTATTTTTTAAAATATCTTTTCTTAGGTATATCCAGATTTATTTTAGACCAGTAAGTTATCACAACTCTATGATTATTTCAGATTGCTACATTTCTCACTATTTAGTCAAATCGCAATGTGTGTCTAGTTGTTTGGGTGGAATAAAGCAAACATTTAATATTATCTGCAATTCACTGTATTACTACTTCTCTTACTTAGGGTTTGTTAACAATGCTGTTTAATCTGGAGTAGAACAATTACTGTACTGTTTAAACAAGAATTATATCTCAATGAAATCAAAATTCAAATTTAATGAAAACCAACTGATGTTTTAATCTTTCATTCTCGATTTTTTTTTTTTTAAATGATGAAACTTTCATCTCGATAGCCCAATTTCTAACGCCTGAAATGTTTTATTTCTTTACAAGATACCGTCATCTTGATCTCAAAACTGATTCATCGGAGAAGAGGAGTATTTGTTTCAATCGGACAAAGCCTGCGTGCTGTTTTCCATGCACGTAAACAAGATCGTTAAGGAGATGGAAAGAAACCTTATCGCTGAGACTGCGGCAATTTGTTTTGAAAGGGATCGGTGTACCCACGAACCATGTAGCTTGGCAAACAAATTGAAATAGTAATCCGATTCAAATTTCTCCTTAAAATCGTGTTACAAATATATAAGTGAACAGTGTATCTGAAGATACTATGCAAATTGAAGACCATTGCGCGGGGCTCGTAACGTGTGAGATATATAAACGCGCAGGAACATGCCTTTCGGCAAAATAATACAGAAACGTGGACCCCTAAAACTTGTAAAAGTCACGTCCCGTCCACCAATTACAAATGCTGCTTTTAAATGGAAAAGAAATATACGTGTTTCTCGACTCCAGGGACTCCGGGCAGGGAATGTAACAAAGGCATATTCGGTTAGAAAAACAGGAACCACAGCGTTAAGTTAAAAAAACTCACCATTCTGAGAAACTGTTTAACAGATCCCCAGTGAGTGAAAAGATTCTGGTCACTGAAACCTTGGTAACGCGAACAGCAACCCTGGATTGCTTTAACAACAAACTTGTGTTTTTTGTTTTTCTGTTCCCATATCCTAACGCATACGAACTGACGTTTGAATTGTTACTTCATTAATAGCTTAATTCCTTCTCCGTGGACTACGGATAATTCGTGGCGTTGTGGAAGAATCAGGGCTTCACTGTCGACGCAACAAGCTCATTTCTGTTTCGTTACGCGGGCTTTAGCTGCAGTTGGTGCCGGTTGCTGTCTTTGCTTCAGCAGTGGTGTACACTGTGACGAAGGGATGACAACTGGCGCTCCCCTCCTAAGCAGACAACGATCATGAAGTAATACACGCCGTTTTTAAAAAGAAAACAGAAAAATAAAAAGACTGAAACAAACAACAGAAAAAACTACACAACAAACGACCGGACTGTCACACTCCACTTGAGACAGGAACAAACAACAACAAAAACTACACAACAAACGACCGGACCGTCACACACCACTTGATTCGCAATGATGCCAAAAATAATTCTTGTTCTGCCAACATTAATTAATCTATTACTAGCGAAAAATTGTTGTTTTGTGATTTGTTTGAAATTAAAGTAAATAAATTCCTTAAGCATTGTTTGTAGATTACATTAAATGGGCTTTTTTCTATTGTTCTTCCAAGAACAATTCTGATAACATCAATTAGTACCTTAAGAAATAATTAATTGATCAATATCAATTACCTGCGTAAATTCAAATCGTAAGGTATCACTAGTAACACATATCATGTCATCACTTTTTTCTGAATGTATTTCGCCACTGCACATGGAACAGACTTCGTTTATAGCTGTCTTTCTACATTATAGTTCAGAAATTGAAAACAATTCATTGCTTAAGTAATTGATAGTCACATGATTAGTTATCAGACTCAAATTAAATTAATTTTTTCAATTTAAAAGAGTCTGCGTTATAAGATGAGAGGTTTTAAAAATGCGATCTCCTGTAAACCATTTAGTATACATTTACGAGATATTTAGGCAAAGGTTCGTTGGAGGCGTCACGACCTCACATGATTAACGGTCAGTACAACCATATGTGAGAAATTTTGCTGTGAATAATACCTCGAGGAAAATTTAATTGTTATGGATTAAATTTCACAGAAATTTTACAGTTAGTTTGAATATTGAATTTGTCTTTAAAAAATTGAGGAATTTATACAAAAAAAAATTCTAAATCTTACGGTAAATTACGCCTAACAGACTTAAATAATACTAACTAATTTAATAACAGTCGAGATCATATTTTATTGTTATTCACTTCAATTAACCGCAAACTGTTACAACTAAACAAATTCGGATTTCCATTTACTAATATCCACTAAATGTTAAGACTTGGGTAAGATTGTAGAGTGAATTAAAGCCTTAGAGAGCAAATAGAATTCGTTACAGACTTATCTAAAAATATTGATCGCGGAATATACACACACTCTTAATGTAAATAATGGATGTTGATTCAGACAGTAAAATAAGTCATATTTAATAAATATTGGGAAAATGTACGTCAATATGTTTTTAATACGTTCTGCTGATGATTATGTGTATTGAAATAAAAAATAATAATGAAAGTAATGTCTAAGCATTATTCCAGAAATTTTTTTAAGTAACAAATAAAATAAAAATCTTATATATACTGTATATAAAAATAGACATGTTTTTTCCTATATATCACTTTTCAGCCACCACTACCTAGCACAGATCACTGATGTTTGTGGTTGGAAGTAGCATGGAGTTTCCTGTCGCGCACAACGTTAACCGAATGCCGATAACTGTGGGGATGTGGGAGATATAATGATTAAAGTTGGTCAGTGCAGGGCGTTTTCATATTTCGACCAAAAATTCGTATCTCCGTATACTTCTCTTTCCTGCCACAACTACATAACATAGACTTTTGGTGTTTGTGTGTGGTAGTAGAATCGTCTCTCCTGTCGTGCACTATGGTTGTTAGATGTCGGTAGCTATGGGGGTGTGGGAGATATGGGGGTTGAAAGTGGTCGACCTGTGGCAATTTCGACTTCTGCCAAAGACAAAAGTGTCATGGTGTATCACTTTTCAGCGAAAACTATAGATCACAGATAACTGGCGTTTGTGTGTAGTAGTAGCACAGAGTCACCTTTCGATCACAACAGCGGCCGAATTTCAGAAACTGTGGTACTGTGGTAGATATGGTGGGTGTAAGTGGCCGACCAAGGATATTTTCGTATTTCGACTATCTCCGCATATGTCACTTTTCTGCCACAACTACATAGCATAGAGCATTGGTGTTTGTGTTTGGTAGTAGAATCGTATCTCATGTAGTGCACTATGGTTGTTAGATGTCGGTAGCTATGGGGGTGTGGGAGATATGGGGGTTGAAAGTGATCGACCTGTGGCAGTTTCATACTTCTGCCAACGACAAAAGTGTCATGGTGTATCACTTTTCAGCGAAAACTATAGATCACAGATAACTGGCGTTTGTGTGTAGTAGTAGCACAGAGTCACCTTTCGATCACAACAGCGGCCGAATTTCAGAAACTGTGGTACTGTGGTAGATATGGTGGTTGTAAGTGGCCGACCAAGGATATTTTCGTATTTCGACTGTCTCCGCATATGTCACTTTTCTGCCACAACTACATAGCATAGAGCATTGGTGTTTGTGTTTGTTAGTAGAATCGTATCTCATGTAGTGCACTATGGTTGTTAGATGTCGGTAGCTATGTGGGTGTGGGAGATATGGGGGTTGAAAGTGATCAACCTGTGGCAGTTTCATACTTCTGCCAAAGACAAAAGTGTAATGGTGTATCACTTTTCAGCGAAAACTATAGATCACAGATAACTGGCGTTTGTGTGTAGTAGTAGCACAGAGTCACCTTTCGATCACAACAGCGGCCGAATTTCAGAAACTGTGGTACTGTGGTAGATATGGTGGTTGTAAGTGGCCGACCAAGGATATTTTCGTATTTCGACTGTCTCCGCATATGTCACTTTTCTGCCACAACTACATAGCATAGAGCATTGGTGTTTGTGTTTGGTAGTAGAATCGTATCTCATGTAGTGCACTATGGTTGTTAGATGTCGGTAGCTATGGGGGTGTGGGAGATATGGGGGTTGAAAATGATCGACCTGTGGCAATTTCATACTTCTGCCAAAGACAAAAGTGTCATGGTGTATCACTTTTCAGCGAAAACTATAGATCACAGATAACTGGCGTTTGTGTGTAGTAGTAGCACGGAGTCACCTTTCGGTCACAACAGCGGCCGAATTTCAGAAACTGTGGTACTGTGGTAGATATGGTGGTTGTAAGTGGCCGACCAAGGATATTTTCGTATTTCGACGAAAGGCATGTGTCTCCGGAGATTTCACTTTTCTACCACGACTACATAGCATAGAGCATTGGTGTTTAAGTGTGGTAGTAGAATCGTGTCTGTTGTCGTGCACTATGGTTGTTAGATGTCTGTAGCTATAGGGGTGTGGAAAATATGGGGGATGAAAATGGTCGACCTGCGGCAATTTCATATTTCTGCCAAAGACGCATGTGTCATGGTGTATCACTTTTAAGTGAAAACTATCAATCGCAGATCACTGGCGTTTGTGTGTGGTAGTAACACAGAGTCTCCCATCGATCACAACGTAGGCCGAAATTCGGTAACTGTGGGAGTGTGTGAGATATGGTGTTTGAAATTGGTTGATCATGAATATTTTCGTGTTTCATACAAAGACTTGTGTGTATCCGTAAATTTTACCTTGCTGCATAGCGCAGAAGACTGGTACTTGTGTGTGGTAATAATATCGAGTCTCCCATCGTGCACTAGGGTGGTTAGATGTCTATAGCTGTCAATATGAATTCTTTACAATCGCGAACGAAGTCGTGGGTACCAGCTAGTAAAAAAATAAAATCGGAACCATTCAGACAATAATTTTGACAGAAAATCGGAGTTTATATTGTAATACAAGGCATTATTACGAATGTTTTGTTTTGTACTGACTAATTTTACATACGATTATACTTTTTAGTGCAAAACCAAGAAGGAATTCGTGTGATAGCTGTGGCGTGTACATATTAAAAAAGGTTTAATCCCAGTGACATCAGAGTTAAGCAATCTCTTAATATCGGTTCACGAATGTTCATCGCACACAGCTGGCGGGTGGAGTGTTAGAGGGAGTTGGCGAAAGGCAGGTTGAAGTCCTTATTATGGCTGACTCCAATCAGGAGCGAAACTTGGCATCCCTTTCGTCCTTCTTTCTTTCCATCCAGCGTCCCAGAGGAAGGTTCGCATCTGAGAGCTTGAGCCCCTGCATACAGGCAGCCCGCCAGCTCTTTCTTCGATCCACTCAGAGATCCCCATTGAAGCCGTCGGATTTAAAGCTCGCGGGGCGGTGCCAACTGCGAATCAACACGGAATTCCTCGCGACCTTCCCGTAAATGAGGCTCTCTGCCGGTGTTTCGCTCAGTGTAACAATGTACACCGACTCGCGTATAAGCGGCCGGCTACATTCAACACAGCTTCTAAGTGGAAAGAAAGGGGGGTTGTACAAAGGAGATCTGGCGTGATCTCCGTGATAGCTTTTCTCTTTCAGAAGAAGATTTATTGAATTGGGAGGGCACAAATGATATTTATTTATTTTTTGGTGGGAATAAATAATGAATTGAGATCAATAACAGACACATGATTCAGAAAATGAAACAAACCGCGCCAGATAAGAAAGTTATAACACATAGTGTTATTTAGAACAATGTTATTAGTATCAGACAGCCCACAACAACAAATGAATAGCAGAAGACTTATTAAGGCTCCAAAAATACCCCCTAGGAATACCGCATAGGAGTATGAATTCTACATTTTAGTGACATTTTAAAAAATTATAAAAAGGGGGTATTTAAAGTAATGTACAAATATTACAATAAACTTGCTACTACAACCAATTTAATACAATTAATATTAACATTGAATTAAAATCCTGTTTTTACAGGGAAATATAATAATTTCAAAATAATTTTAAAAATAGTAAGATCATAAACATTCATTGATGAAGATCCCACCTACACCCCAAGCTTCACAAACATTATACGGAACTGCCAAACAAAACTTATATACGTCTCAGCATCAGTCATGTATGGAAGCGTACCATTATTAATAAAACACTTTGATAACTTTATTTATTTTGTAGTAGAGTTTTGGAAATATCGTACAAGCGCAATGCATATATTTTTATTGTCTGTATTTTACAGAAGTGAAATAGATATCGAACATACATACAAGTTACCGAAAATAGTGGCTTACCCAAGCATGGATAGCATTCACGGGCTAGAAAAAGTATGAAATTAGAAGCCCAAATAAATTCACTTTACTTACTTTGAAATTGGTTTCATACTGGATGTTGAGAAAATTAACTAAGTTAGAAACACTAAGATTTAACGCTAATAAATTCAGTATTACAGCTAGGCATAAAAAAATAAGAATAGGTGACATTAGTGACCTTAAACACTTTGATAAAATCTGAAATTATTAAACATAAACCAAATAACTAAATTCTATCTCATTTTAACTATCCCAATCTAAGACGAGTGCCCCTCGGAATGTTTCTATTGGGGTATTAAGTGTAATTTTAAGCAAGTCAGAACGCTTCCGTGGTTCAGATTTCACAATATTCTGTAGGTCCTCTGTACTCGGTTGGATTATTGGGTTATGTTAAGGCGACTACGGTATTGGCGGAATGAGCAGCCAATAAAAACCCTAGGTCCACACGAGCCTTTACCTTTACTGTTTGAATAATTAGCAAAACCATTTTTTATGAACCGTCATGTTTGTTAAAAGTGTACAATATGGGACGAAAGTGAATGTTGTGTTTCACGTAATATTTTAAACCAACGAAATAGCTATGCTTTTTGTGCTTCCGGTGTATAAGTCAGAAGGATCGCCCAATCATCACTCATAATTACGGAAAATTGATAGCACACGTAATAAATATCGCGAACAAATGGATTATCCAGCGGATCATAGTACATTACGCATCCGCTGTGAGTAAAGCGTTGCTCTGTGGGTTTATCGATCACCTCATAAAAGATACAAGCTTACAGTTGTTTCCGATAATATCGTTTGATGGATGACACACACGATATTCATAAATTACCCATTCATGGTGTTAACAAAATGTTAGGACATGACATGTACCTGTATGAAGACATGTCCATACTTAGAGTTTAACATTGATAATTCAGATGCTTGTGAGAAAACTATTTAGTTCACGGTCTATAATTGTAACAAACTAGGCATTTCAAGTCACTTACCTATGCGTAAGTGTAATAGGGAAAAAAACTATCACTGAATTAAACGTCAGATGAGAAGAAGGGGATTCCCTCAATACTCTGAAACATCTGCTTAAATAAAATTCTATTTGATGATTTTTACCAGGCAGAAATAGTGGTGTACATATAGTGCAGAATCATTGCACAAAAATTTACAATAATTCAGTCATTTCTCATATAATCATTTCTATGTGAATGTTTTGTTTATCGGGTACGAATAAAACTGCAAAAATTGTTAAGTTATTATGGCCCCACGGCCATTTAATCCTATAATTTGTCGAAGGATCAGGACAATTCTATACAATGCTTGTAACATAACACAAGTCTCTTCCCACCACTGATTTCCGAAAAAAATTTGGACTCAGTAAGGATTGAAATTATCACTATCTTCAAAATAATCCTTTGGTGTGTCTTCAGCGAAATTTGATCCCATGTCGTACTTTTCGCAATGAATCGTTTCGCTGAAGACAATAAATAGTGTTCTAGAGTAACCCGTTGTATCAGTAGACCTATTCTTTTTTTTGTCGAAATCGAATAACTAGCTAATTGTTGATTAAACCCGTAGATTCGACCAGGGTGACTCCTCAAACAAAGACATAACTGAGTGTGCACTTAGAAATAGTAGTAAAAATGTTGTGCTCAAATCTTGTCAAATGTTATTCTAAAGAACTACACCTAAAATATGTGAAGCACAAACATTATTTGCTCTAAAAGAATTACAGCAACATTACGAGTTACTTCTAAGATATCAGAGGGAGTGAAGTATATCAGCCCTCATTTTTCAAACTGAGAAATTACAACGGTGTGATTTAACAACAGTACGACCTTAAACATTAGTTGATGAGGATCCCTCTTATACCACAAACTTCAGAAACATTCTACGGAACTGCCAGACGAAACGTATAATACGTCTCAGCATCAGTCATTAATAAAACACTCTGCATCAAACAGCATATGTTATGAAATATCACAGCCAAAGATGCACGTTTCTCATCAAAACATATAGGAATATTGGGATTATTTCGAGTATATACAACTGATCGACAGAATGAACAAAATCAAATAAATAATGTAATCCAGGGAGCATAAAAAATCTTTCAATATGATAGAAAATTAGTTTTCAGCTCTATCTGTAAAATTTTGACATTGGAACAATACTGATGAAACGTGTATTCTGATATCTGAAAAAAAAAACAATTTATGTCTTTGCTACAAGCACCTTATACGTTTATTTAAAAAAAAGGATTTCTGGCTGAGTTTTTTCACCCTTACTTGCATTAGCCTGTGTAATGATAGTAAATGATAGAAAGCTAAAAATTTCATTTGCTATTAGATTTGCTACTGCTCAGGGAATTCAGTGCATTATTGTCCTATAAAAAGATTGCTGAGTCTTGCATGATGACAGTTTTTGAATGAAAATTCATCCTATAATTTAGTTTATATAAAAATATTTTTACACTGGGATTACAAAGCAGTTTAATTTTGTTAGATGAGGACACGAATCATTTCTTCGAATACTTTGTGTTAACAAGTGTTTATTAGTTTTTTGTAGTTGTTTGCGTGATGATTCCTTTGGTGTCGAACTGTAAAAACATGTGTGAAATCCGACTACTGCTTATTGCGGAGAAAGGGTCACAGAAGTCGTTTCTACGAGAGGAATTTCCATCTGAGGGTCACATATTTTTCTGAATCGTTGGCGACTGAAAGGAATCGTCGAGCTGTGTTATACTTGTGTGTGTGATCTCTGTCCGCGTGGAGGATATTGGACGGAAACTAATTCATGGCGACCATCAGAGAGGGACACACACGCCTCTCGTTCCCCAACCGTCTGATAGTCGTCGGTTCGCCCCTTCCCCCTCCACCCCGGCATCTGCCATTTCCGACGGACGCGTCCGGGCGTCCTTTTACAGCAGCGTCGATCCTGGTCGCCGCCATTTAATACAGTCCCAGTGTCGCCTTTTTATTTCCACTGTACTGCGGGTATCTCTACCTACCCTATTAAGTGAAATAGTTCCTTTCTTTTGTCTATCTTTACCACCCAGACGTACGAATATGTTCCTAGTATGATTCCATTTCTAGTATGCTTACTTCAAGTGCGATGCTAAATTTTCAACCATGACGTATAGTAGTGGTGTTTGTTTCTGGCACTACTACGTTTTACAATACCTGTTCTGAAGACACTGAAATTCTGTCTCATTCAAACGGAACAGTATATATCGTCTTACTTTCCATGTAAATGAGTCGCAAAAACTGAATAGACTCCACAATTTCCTATGAAATTTCAGTTTCAGTTTGCGTACATGTGGTTGTGTTTCCCAAGTACGTTCTACCGCGTTATAAAATTTCAGAACCATTTCTACTATGAAACTTATTTACAATGTTGGCTTTTTTTGTACCGCTGCTTGTGTTTCTTCATTCTAGTTCCAAAACTAAGCAACCCAACTCACTCCTGACTTTGTCGGTCAACAATGTTTTTGTACCTGCCCAATGCTCTATTCTGTGGAATGATGTTGCTAATTACCATATCCTTTCTCGGAACAATGTGTTACAGAGTTCAGACCCGTTTCATATTAATTTCAGTTTTATGAATTAAGTACGTATATTGGTGTCGGAGAGAGATAAACTTTGATTAGTTGTAAATCTGTATATTTTTCGTAGTAATTAGTAAAGTTTTCATGGATGGAAACTATTTAGATGAAAAATTATTTGATTAAAAGCAGTATAGTGTATGAAATGTCAATTAAAAGTGTAAGTATGAACGTTGTGCAGTCATAGTGTTTTTCGGCTGTATGTAATTATTTAAATTTATAAGTTTTATGAAGAGGTTAGCACAGGATAGGAAGGGATGGAGGATTGCATCAA
Organism: Vandiemenella viatica; assembly: GCA_031002005.1. NCBI lineage: Eukaryota > Metazoa > Arthropoda > Insecta > Orthoptera > Morabidae > Vandiemenella > Vandiemenella viatica. The sequence goes on from JARYHS010009186.1 coordinate 203,481,843, forward strand.
ACCAATCGAAAGAGTGACGACAGCAAAAAAAAAAAAATCTTTAAATGCCTGCAAATATACTCCATTTTTATTTATAAATGTTTTTCAATATTATAAGTAATTTTGAATACGTTTAGATTGTTCTTGTTTCTTCTTGCACCATTTCTGTTGTTTTAAACGATCGTTGGCCATTCGGAAGCGTTAGTCGTCGCTTGTGATGTTTTCTCTGGCAATTTAAGCTCCAGAAATCGCGAATTTGAGTTTGCTTGAAACGATGTTAGCATGACACTGTGTTTTTGCATTAGAATGTGGTTTAGAATCTTTGGAAGACGTTGATGCCTTAAAAAGATTCCAGCTGGATAAAAAAGTCAAATAAAAGTGTAGCAACTGTTTCGTTGTATCAACAACTTCATTATCACTCAGAATTTATAGGAATTAATTATCATACTTTGTTGAAAATTTTGATTCGTGCCTAAAAATTCTTCTAAATCTAAGTATTGATTAAATAGATTACAGCAACTTACAGTGAATTGTTTATTATAGCTTGCACGACAGGTCTGACCGACAAGCTACAGCAAACAGGTTAGATGTTATTAAATGCTGTGCCTGCGAATGTGTGCAGGTTTACTGTTGAAGATCTTTTTAGGACAGGTAATGCTTTTCTTAGCGCCCTCTTCTGGATTGTTTGTAGTCTGACAAAGTTCATGTCTGTCATGTAAATAACTCGATTATTGTGTAGGAAGATGCATGCGGTGTCTAGTTACTAATTACAACAGACGGAGACACATGGAAGCCAAGCCGAGCGGCTGAGCCTTCCTTACTTCCATTTGGACGGAGGCTGCCTTTCGCCTCCGCCTCTAATGAGATTGTCCTGTCCTCCCTTTATCTCTGCGGAGGCAGCAGCCTCGTAGGCCCACGATGCTGCAGCTGCGGCACGAAATTGCTACCAAGTGTCCTCACAAATGGTTGGTTTCACATAGTTCAAATTAACTAAATCCAATATGAATTCTTCTCTCCAGGAAACGTGTAATGTTTTCTCAGATCTATAAATATTTGACAGTTTAAGAAATTGTTATAACATTATTGAGGGGATGGATATCCGAAATAGATATTGGGATATTTACAACAGATTTAAGTTCATTAGTGTACAGCAAAACTGTTATATATATGAACATACTCCTCCCGTAACCATCCGTTTAGGATAGAAAAGTGATTGTACAGTTCCAGTATGCAGTTGCCACAGCAGTGGCCGCCAGATAAATTCTTGTACAGCATATTGATTATGTTGGAAAAACGAATATACTCTAATCTTACCACTGACCAAAACGCTTTAGGTACTGGTATTTTCTCCAAATAATGAGTGCTAATGAATACTAGAACAATTTTTTTATTTTTTAAATCACTATTCATAGTCTTTCTCCATTATCCTCCGATGTACTTAGTGTTCATTGCACGATTAATTGGTTTGTTTATAAATAATTTTGTACCTTGCCAAAGTAAAAAAAATAAAAACTGATTCAAAAGTTTTAAGTTTTGTTCCTCTTTATAGTTCCCCTCATTATCCTGCTCCATTAAAACTGAAGTTCAGAACTGGAAGCGATCTTTATGGATTAACTATACCGTAAGAACTAACTGTTCTGATATGTCTATGATTCAGGAATGGGCAGATTTTGTCCTTTGCAAGAAAAACACATGAATGAACTGCCTTAAAACAATGGTGGTACGGCAATACTCGCTAGAGCACCATATCATGAAAACTAAGTGTATAAGCAAGCAAATCTGGAATGGTATTAAAAAGTTCTTTACTTTTAAAGTACGAAAAAAAACGTTTATTTTTAATATATTTAAAAGCACCAAAAGTATAGACACGGGACGAAGTTTGATATATTAAAATTCACAGATTAAAAATTGTGAAATGACTTGTTATGTCCTACTTGTTTGACTGTACCTCTCAGATCTTATTACAGTATGTAATTAAAATGTGCAGAATAAAAGATAGCGAATAATTTCCTTTCCTAACATACAATACATATGAATCTATAGCTTCCACATACTGTTCGTTACGACATCACGCCAAAACTACAAAAAAGGTTTTCAAAGTTTTTTTTTATTGTTCAAAGTTCAAAACTCTTCGTGACCCGGTGTGGAAGCAGGAACTGTAAATCTGATGTTGGTTTCAAAAAAAATTGTGCCATATTTCTTTTAATTTCTGTAAGTTCGCAAGGACAAGACTTCATTTAAACATGAGAAGAATTCGACACCTACGATATATCACGCTATACAATCCGACTATGTGTCTTCGTTCAGCAAAAAACTAAGCTTAAAAATCGGAAACTAAATATTTTCTGAACATAAAGCAGTAGGAAGGGAGGCAAATGATGTCAAGTTAATGACTATGGCAGTTTAAGAGCCTCATTCCTTAGCAAGCGTAGAAGGTTCTATACACGCCAATGCCACGTTTTTTTCTTTTACTCTGTTCATTAACTTTTGGTACTGTTCAAGATATGTGGATTTAAAAAATTAGTTTTACAACAATTCACCAGATTAAACTTTGGTTTTTCGTTGTAACCAACATTAAATTTTCATTTTTGGATACTGTTAATACTGTTTCTGATTTTTCACTGATTTATTGGTTTGGCTGTTTTACAATTCGTTTTTCATAAATTTATTGATTTCATTAGTTTTCTAAACTTGCTGAAGAGAGATGACTTAAATGTATTCGCACAGAAACAACGTACGAAAGCTAGATAGACAAAAAAAATTGTGTAAACAAAGATTGTTATAGTTTTAAATACTGATAGCGGTGTACAGTAAAAACTTAAAGTTTGCAAGCAAAAATACTTAGGTGTTACTGTTGTGGTGGAAAATTCTTGGCTCTTAAATTTTTCCTTTCACGAAGAGAGCGATAAAAATCATGTTAGATAAAAATCTCCAATAAATTGTAATGTTTGAAAAAGTAGAATAAATCAAATTTTGTCCACTTTTTGTGAAGAAAACAAAGTTTTTCTCCTTCATGGACGTTAAAGGTCTGCCCATCTGGTAGAATGTATATTAGTACTATAATATGAATTTCTTTCAGAATGCTGTTTGAATTTTTTTGTCAAAAATATTTTGTACGTTAAAAGCCTCAGAATCTTTATCACAAGCTTTACTCAGATCCAATAATTCTAAAACTAATATTCCAAATGTTACAAATGGAAAACTGACGTATTTGGTGAAATAAGAGTGTGTTGAATCCAATATAAATTCAGACTCTCCTATATTCTGACCTACTACTTATAACTATACTCAACATATTGTATTACAATTTTCTGTCAACGTCTCCTTGTTCTTTGTTTTTTTTCAGCCAACTCAATGTGATTCTTTCAATATATTAGTTTCTTCAGTACATTGTTGCTAATGTGATCACAAGGACACTTCAACACGGACACGACATTCACGGACACAACACTTAAACACCGATTCCCTTGGCCGTACTCGAACCGGCGACCTTCGGCAAGTGGATCTAATACTCTGGCCCCTATGCTACCGAGGCCGACATGTATTCTTAGATGTGCCATAATCTGTAAAATTATTTACAGTATTTGCTCAGATCTTTTAGAGGATTTGAATCGATTTTACACAACCTCTGCACTAATATGATCTCTCGTTGTTTATGATACACACAAAATTCATTACCAAATTGTATATACTCGTAATGTTTACATTTTCGACAGCAAATATACATAGCAGCATAGGAAATTTGCAAGCGGACAGGAGCTTGTAGTTTTTGCAATAGCAAGACCACATTGTTAGTATTACCACAGGCAGACTTTCTTTTTAAATACGCGATACATTTGTAGAACCATTATTTTAGTATGATACAGAAAATAGTTGAATCAGGTATTTCACGTAAAATTTTTCTGATAAATGATCAATAACGATGATTATTAGAGCTTTTGTATAGTATATGTTAATTGTTAGCAAGAATTGGAATCATAAGTAATAATAGTATCGTCTGTTCAATAACATCGAATTTGAAGTTATTGCTTTTAAAACAAACCACAGGTAAATTTTATCTGCGACCTATCTTGGATTGTTTATTAGAAAAGGAAACGAAAGATACTGGAGTCACATGGACTGTACTCGTGTATTGTCTGTACCTACATGAACACGTGTCTCTGTGGTTTTCTCTTCAAACAAAGAGTTCCGAGAATTGTGACATCTGCAAACTAAAATCACTGACGTCTACTAGCTCTGGTATTCAGCCTCAGATCTAACATAGACTGCCAACTGGAGTGTTATGCCAACCAAACTACAAGGCGGCGAAGAACGTCCCTTTAAGCAGTGAGTTTCCAGTACACAACAAGACAATGAGTAACCGCACTGCTCGACTGCCAGCAAACTGATCGATAAATACATCGATACTTCGTCGGTTTCTAGGTTTAGCTCAGTCGCTACCGTTTACACAATATCAGAATATTGCCTCGCTATCTATCCGAGACAGGACTGTTTTCTTACAGGCTACCAACGTTATTGTCCTCAATCATTATATGAATAATACGTGAGCGATCAAGTATGAAGTATTCGCTAAGAGTGACGACAGAGATAGGGATTTTGCATGTCAACTTGCAGCCTCTGTGAACATACGATTCCTTTGGGGACATTGCTTTTAAATGTGGACTGAACGTATTGTCACATTTGCTTTGACTATTAAGTGACCAAAGGTGGTGGATGAGCGGTAACGCCTTGGTCTCACTTTTAGGAGGACTTGGGTTCAAATCCCAGTCCGGCCATCCAGATTTGGGTTTTCCTAAATAACTCTAGGTGAATTCCTGGATGGTTCCTTTAAAAGGTCATGCCCGAATTCCTTTCCCGACTTTAATGACCTCAACGAGGCGTAAAGTCATAAGCAAAATAAAGCTATGAAATACACCGTTACGATATACATGGACATACATTTCTGAATAGATATTATATTGAAATGGAAAACTAGACATATGATGTTCCAAATTTCCTCAGACAGTAATACCGCAGAATTAGACTAGATAGGCAATTGGAAACGACTAATGAAATAGGAAATTAAGTTTTTTCATAAATGGGATAGTGTAACAAAGAATGTAGAAGCCATATACTATTCGAAATCGCAGTCTTTTCTCTTGGCAAAATCTCATCGGTGAAGATTAAAAGCGAAAAGTCACATGGCTCAAAGGAAAATAGGAATAGAGTTTAGTTTTGAAAGTTATTGAAGAGGACGGTTGCTCAAATTCGTTATACACTGTCGATTATTAACAATGACTGAAAGAATCACAGCTATCTAGGTTTCGGCCTACCAACTTGATCACAAAATTATGACAGTCCCTAAGGGACTAGTTTCTCCTCACCAGAAGTTGTAAGCAGTTCCCCCTGGAGCTGTGTGCTTTATCCCTAAGAGCCCATTACCGGCTGCCGAAGTTCCAGACGTGGCGGTAAATTTCAGTTAGTCCTCTTCTTCCAGCTGCACTCTTGTCGTGTAGACTTCTTTCATGTAGTATAACATTTGTACAAAACATTAACTCTTATGGAGGACAGCCACTACTCCACCGCTTGGAGCAACGAAGGATTTCTAAATAAAAAGATAGTCATCCAGGAATTCTAAATATTAAATCACCTTTTGATGTAAATCACACAGTAAATGCAGTCTTAAGGAAATAAGGAAGTAAGTATCTAACAGACAAATTTGAGTTTCTGACAGTAAGCTAATTTTAACGCAGCGTACCTGGAAAAATTGGAACAATAAATTATCGATAATACGTTTATTTTTTGTAACTTCGATTAAACGAATTTTATAAAAATTAATGTAGCTACTATTTATAGGTGTACTCTACTTCAGAATACAATATAAAATATGTATAAGAACTTAACATTTTACAATTACTCAAATTAAATTTTTGTCAAAAACATCCAAAGAAACTTCCAAAAGATAAACGCAAAGACAATCTTCGGTAAGCCAAAACCTTTACTGTGTAGCAACCAATGGGAAATTCGTTTTTTTTTTTTTTTAGCTTAATGTTTATTATCCGTATTTGATATTTATACAAAAATTAATAACAGAAAACGGATCGAAAAACTTCGTGAGTTAATATTCATAATGACTTCACGGATAAAATAATACAAAATTAACCAAAATCTTCAACCACAATTTCGAACGGAGAGAATTGATTCTTTGTATTTTTTGTATGTGGAGAACTTGAAAATTCGTCATGTTATAACTAACAATAGCTTCCGCTCAACTTTAATACATTAACGTGAAGTTAGTAAGGTTTTTTTTATGGCTTTACGCCTCGTTGACGCTGAGATCATTAAAGGCGGGCTGGGACTGGAGACAAGGAACGGGAAGAAATTCGGCCGTGGCTTTTTGAAGGAAGCATACCGGAATTCGCCTGGAGTGTTTTGGGGAAACCATGAAAAATCCAAATCTTAAAGCCCGAACGGGGATGCGTCCTCCCGAATGCGAGGCCAGAGAGTTAACCACTCACCCACCACGTTAGGAAGCTTCAATCTCTGTAAACAGGTCTAAGTGGATTATACATATTTGTTTGTCATTAAAACTTCAGAAAGAACATTTATTAATTTTGATAAGTGATTATTTCCCTAGAATAACGTTTCTCATCACTGGAGTCACAAAATGAGTTTGCATTAACTATACAACACATTGCTACCTACGATTTAAGAAAGTAAAATCACGATTAAATTGATTTGATAATGAATTATAGTGGATTGATTTGATCTGATTAATTAACCCGTCATTATGCGTATATTCAATTACGGCCAGTCGGCATGTTGGATCAGCTCATTGGTTTAAGATATAGTGAGGAGATGGTGATTTCATTATTATTTGGCAAGAACAATCACTAGTATCTGAACGCTACAACACTGTCGAAAGTAGATTTATTTCTCACACAGCTAAACCGTATAGCCCCAACCAAAACTGAAATTAACTTCTCATGCAAAAGACTGCAGGATCTTAACTATGTGGAAAATAGTAACAAGTGCTAAGACGAGGAAAGCATTGACTGAATATTAATATTTGCTCATTCAATAGAAGTTCTGTTTAGTAACCAAGAACAACACCTTCCACGCGGTTCGGTCAAGTTGAATGTTCTCACAGTCGTCAGTATAGAAAATTATTTACAATAATTTACTTGCGCCAATCGATTAAACACGTACTGCGCTTTAATTACTCACCCTGGTGTATCACGGTCCGCCAATAATACCCAATGGATTTTCACTTACGTGGCTGCACGAAGATTCTGTCTGTGGGAGACTTCTGCGCTCCAAACATTTCCGTTGTATTCATCCGCTTAACTTACTCTTATTTTCACTAGCGGAAGATTAGTCCCCGCTCTTCTTGACAAATTACCATCTACTTCTTCTAGGCCACCTCTTACCTTTTCCCGAATGCGAGGCCAGAGCGTTAACCGCTCACTCTCCACGTTAGTAAGCTTAAGTTTCAATCACTGTAAACAGGTCGACTGCTTTCGTTAAGTTTTACTCCTCATTGGCATCTAGATCTATGGTTTTATGGTTACATGTCCTTGCCTGGTAGTAGTAAGTACTAATGGAGGAAGTAAAGTGTGTGAAACGTGAAACTGTTGTAACAGCCCTCACACCTAAAATTAAATGGAATTATATTTCATGAAACATTTATAGTAAGCTAGAGTTTGGTTGAATATGATCTAGAAGGTTTGTTTTGAAATTTCCTATAAATCAATGTATATGTATTATGAAAAGAAATTATTTAAAGACGATTTAATATGTTTAAGAACAGAATTGTGCAAGAGAATTGTTTAAATGTTTGTAATTCCAAGTATTAATGCAAGTTAAGATATCTAAAGGACAATTTACTAAAGTTTAAAATGATTTCTGTGAATAATTTTGTGTTTAAGTATCTTTAATTTCCATTTCTGACCATTTTGTAATGATAGTAAATGATTTTGTATCAATTCTGATTGTTGTTAACATGTTTGAATTGTTTAAGTATTGTTAATGTTCGAGAAATATCTGGCGGAAGGTTTTGAAGTGTTCTAGAAATCTCGGTGTAGCTTATATAAAACAAACATCCGAGACAGAGAAACAGTTTTCGGCAAAGTTTTCACCGACTCAAATTACGACGGCCAAGAACTGTATTGTCTGTGGAAGAAGTGTTGTATACAATCGCTGAATTGTGTGTATTCATGTAAACAGTATCGTTGACGTCGTGTTTTGTGAAAATAAACGCAAGTTTAAACTGAACTATTTCGTGGACTAGTTATTTATCATTTTAATTAAACCACGAACAATCTAATACTGTGTTCAACGTGTGATAAGTGTAATTTGTTTGTGAAATGTGTAGTTTATGATGCGGGGATTAGGGACCGTCTTGGTATTCGTTTTCATGGTCATGACGATCGGTAGGCGGGGGTTTGGGCTAGCGCCCGGTCCGTTGTATCTCGCCGATCCAGTGAGCAGCACTTCGGCGCACAGAGCCACTCCGGCAGGTTGACAAATTATCACCATTTAATGTCACTCCAAATTTTACTGTATCGTTGCAAGTCTCCTTCGATGTTTATATTTCGGGCCGAGAACTAGTGAGACCACAACCAATAGTGTTATTCTTAATGAGAATTTCGCACAACTAATTTATCTGATATTTGGTTATACGTGTTGGCCCCAATACTCATTGTCAATAATAAATTCAGTGATATAAAGTGTCAGTGGTTTTTTCTCCACAAATATCAAATTCTTTATCGATTATCTTATTTTAAAAAAAAAACAAGTTTTTGGCCTAAAAATCACCTCTTTATTAGTTTCAAAACATCTTTATCTTTTAATTTCAACTGATGGTGCTTTCATTAACACACCCCTGTGTACTCAGAAAAAGTTTCTTGTTGCTTATCCGCTGATGGAAATGAGAAGTAGTTGATATATGTGCCAGTAATAGTAGAGGATCAAGAACAGATTTATTGCACTCACTCTGCGTCGATATACAGTGGAAGCGCGGATCCTTGTGTCTCGGTGATATGAGAGAGCTAATTAATAAGACACACCGGCTGAGGTCGGGCAGCTTCATTAGAGACGTGTAGTCCCGTCTGCCGCAGGGCCGGGCCACCAGGGAACAGACTTCCAGGTCAGGTCGAATGTCAGGAACACCACGCTAATGAATAAACCCAATACACGGATACTTTGATAAATAAAGCTTACGTTTTGTTCTCGTCCTCTCTTGAATTAACGAGTAAACTTTGCTTCTCGTAAAGGAAAACAGGAAATGCTTGTTACTAGACATACAGTTTGTCAACTTTTCTGATTACCAGTTTAAGTTTTTATAGATAAATTTATCTCCGATCGGAGATTTTTTTCTAAATAAAGTTAACCTATTATATAATGCGCTCTATAGCCATTGATTGTGATTCTAAATCTTTGATAAAAGATTTTTGTCGTTCCACTTGTTTCAGCTTAAACATGATATATTTTATTACAGTAATTATTGCTGTATTTCAACACATTTGTTGTCATGTTCAACATGTTAAGTTCAGATTTTTAAGTATATACTATTTAGTCGTTTCTTTCGTGTAATTTTCTCAACAGTTACTCAGCCAAAAATCTAAAAAAAAAATCCTATAAATGAAATAATGTCTAAACTGAAAAAAATGGATCACATAAAAGTTAATCTTATTTATTTTTTACAGGAACTCATCTTCTTCTTGAAGCATATTCTTAAAAATATGCATTTTTGGTCCTTTAGTATCGACTGTCAAAGTACTTATAAGTATAATAAATTTTGTATTTGAATTCTCTGTATGAAAGGAACTTCAGGTTCAGTAGCTCACCACTAACTCCACTCTGCCTACTTCCAGCAGCCGAAGACAAGATGTATAGTGTCGACGCTGTATCGTTCCTTGTGTAATACATAGTAGTGGCGCAGCCAATGCACGATAACAACGATTCACAACGCCTTCCTTTTGTAGCGGCTCACAGCAGATGACGCCTGCGCCTGGTGAACAGCGGCGATATACGTACAGTACAGTAACGTTACTAGAATAACTTTTTTTTTCAGAAAGACGGAAGTGTTCCATTTTTGGTAATCGTGCATCATTCATTCTATACAGATGGTCTCTCCAGTTATTTCTATGTTCCTCTATTTGGTCATTCATACTAATAGTAAATCAATATAGACCTAAAGGTATATGAAGTATAGGTATACCAAGGAAGAGATGAGAATAGTCCATGAAACCGAAACAGGTCAACTGGCTTAATCCCTGAATGGGAAGAAGAAGAAGAAGAAATGTTCTCAGTAACTGCAAGAATTATACAGTATACAGGGTGTTCAGGGATGAAAGCATAATACTGCAACCGCATGTAAGTCACATCATTTCCTGCTAAATAACAAAATTTTATTTTAGCAAAAGCCTCACTATTTTCGAGATACTGTTTTTTTAATATTTTTTCAAAATATGTGACTTTGTTCAGTTTATTCCATGCCATTTCAACAAATTAAGAATTTTTGAACCCTGTTTTTTTTTTTTAATTTAATTAAGTACTTAAGTCATCTAAAATAATGTTCTTTTTTTCTTAAAACTTTTAAAAAAATCTTAAATGATACAATTATTTTATACTTCTTTTAAAATGATTATTTTATGGTAATTCAATCTGCTAGAGACCATTGTACATTTTAAACATGTAGTAAAATAAATTATGAAAATGTTTTAAAAAGGTTTTTAATATGGTGTGCATACAAATAATGGACAAAATAAATGCTAGTATAATTTCTTATTTTGTTAATTATAAAAATTGTTCAAAATGGCCACTATTTGCTCTTATATACGCCCTAAATCTTTTAAAATATGATCTTTTCTTTCGACGAGCATAACCTTTGCAGTTAATGTGTTCCGCAGCTGTTTTTATTTTCTCTCACAGCTGTGTAATCTAAGTTACCTCCGTCGAGTAAACTAAATCTTTTAGGCAACTCCAATGAAAAAGGTCCGTCGATCTTGGTGGCCATAATACAGGGCCGAGGCGTCAGAGCCACCTTCCGGGTAACTTTCATTGGGGTGGTTTCTGGGACCGCTAGGGCGTAGTGTGCTGGACAGCCATTGTTATTGTTTTGCAACCACTTGTCTTCCCTTGTTGCGATCGGCACATTCTCCAAAAGACTTGGTAGCTGATTTTTGTAAAAAATCGACATAGATTTCTCCTGTTAAAGTGTGTGGCAGCTCATAATGCCCTATCACTTGCCAGTTTAATAACACAGTCCAAACGTTGACTTTAAATTGTGTTTGAGAGCGGTCTTGGCGTGACACGCAGATAGTGCAAGTTCAAGCAGCCGTCTTTTCTGCACGAAGGCTCGACGCTCCACAGTAATGAACCATCTTCACTCATTTTTCTCAGCAGTTCCGACAGAACTCTACTTTTCACGGGTGGTGGGCAGGTAGCAAAGTTTGCACCTGCTGCACGTGATATGCGTGCAATTGATATTTTTTAAGATTTTGTTTACAGTGATTTAAAAAGAATCAATATCTCGAAAATGGTGAGACTTTTATTAAAATAAAATTTTGTTATATAGTAGGTCATGATGTGACCTATTGAGGTTCAGGATTGTGCTTTTTTGCCTGGACACCTTGTATAATAACCAATTGTTAGTTATTTATATCAGAAATAGGACAAAATGAATACAAAATAAATAAATAAAATATTAATCGTTCAACTACAATCTGTTTTATAATGAAGAATGTGCTCTTTGAGTAAGTAGTATAGAGATGAAGATAGCGAACACGTAGCATGATGAAGTCGGTATCATACACAAACGAAATGTAGCGAGCGTAAATAAGGAGTTTTAGATCATGCTGATTGGCACCTATTTCTGTCCATTGAGGCAAAAGGCATCAGGGAAAAGTGCTAAAGACTGCAGACCAGTAAAAGCGTTCCCAACTGATGACTGTATTCCGACACATATTCTCTGAAAATTATATCATTTTTCAGGCGTCCTTAAGCAGTTAAAAAAAAAAAAAAACTGCTTAAAGTCTCTTAACAGTGAGGTCTGTAGTGACCGGAAAGGATGGGGGTCAAGGAATGGAAGGAATTCGGCCATGGCGTTTGAAGGAAGCGTCCCGGCATTTGCCTGGAGTGATTTGGGAAACCATGGAAAACCCAAATCTGGATGCCCGGACGGGGATTCGAGGCCAGAACGCTAACCGTTACACCGCCACGCTCGGTGTCCTTGGAGTTATTTTAATGGCGTTTTCTAGGTAAAGACGAGTTGAGCATCGAAGCTTTCGACAGTAAAGAAGGCTCTGTAATTGAATTACAGATATTCGTTTGAATATTTTATACTCAAGCAAAACCTTTATACACTTATTAACTTAAGAGCAGGTGTCTGTGACGTCATATATTTCAGTGATGAGTGATTGCATCAGGTTCCGATACTGTAGCAAGAAATGCTGTGGCTCACAAAAGTGACAACTCGTAGCTCACCGCAGTGGATACACGTAAATACAGGTGTATGGCAAAAATATTTCATAAACCAATTGACGCATTAAAGCTGAAAAAAAGTCTGGCTGCGCAATTTTCTATGTAAATAGTAGAAAAACAAGAAAGAATTTTCATAAGACATTAAGAGTATCAAGTCTAAGACAGGCCACCGAGCATTTGCTGCTTCAAATAGAAGTGTCGTAGGTGATGAATTATATATAATTCATTAATATATATTGATTTTTTGGCATATGTTGTTCAATTTATGGTATGATAATTAAACATTATAACTCCTGTATATAGAAAAATAATACCCCAATTATTAGTTCGCATAATAACTTTGGATTAAAAGCGGTATGTTATTTGATTCAGATTTAACTACCAGTTTTACCTTAATTTAAACCAAAAATTATTTTTTTGCTTTGTAGCTAGAAAAATATCTGATGAAATTGAAGGCTTCCACGGCCGGAATAAATAAAATCCAAGATTCACTGGCATCTTCACAACCTGGTACTGAAAGACGACGTTCCGGCAATTCTGACGACCTGCATCACGGTCTCGCAATAATGCGTGAGACAGTTGCGGCCAGTATTGCAGTTGTTACTAGCGTCCTCGTATTCCCGTTGACTTAAACATACAGGTATACTTTGTCAGATAAGCCTGGGACTCTCTTATCAGTACGCCAGTACTGAAACATTCATGACTGCTTGTGGACATTAACTGCCCCCGGATGTGTGTGTCTGACAGGTGGGTCGATACCGCCCCCACTTGCTTCAAGGGCGGAGCGGCATGCGGGTGGCTTCATACCCACGAGGTGCGGTCCCGTATCACTGCAACAGAGTTACTGATGAATCTGAAAACAGCTGGCCACTACAACGCCGATGTCACTGTTCCGGTAGTAATAATGACACTAAGGAAAAAGGAAATGGTTTTTAGGCAATGAGTATAACCCAGGAAAGGAAAAAATAAACCGTCACTCGCCAAACTCGAAGGCTGGCGGGCTGAGTCGAATATATCAAACATGAGACAAAAGCAAATACACAATATTTCGATTTAATACCTTGTTCATACAGAAAGAAGTGGACCATATGCCAAGGAAGATATACACACACCAAGTTGTACCAAACGACAGTCACGGAGAAGGTCTCTCATTTAAGATTTATTATTATATTTCGTGGCCTCCGGCCTATACGAGCATTCAGACAGCTCAGAGTATTTATAATTAACAAATATATTAAAATTGCTAGTTTGAAATTAAGCCTTACTGTAAAAACTTCATCATATTATAACGTTAAAATATATTAAAATTTATTATTTCCGAACAAGTTTTTGATAGAAAGCTGTATAAATATGTCAATGGTTGCTCCAAAAAACTCTCGTTATAAACAGAAATATTGTACATGTGTGTACGTCTCATGTTTTATATAATCGTCGCAGGCATACAGCCTACAACTTAGCAGAGTGGTAGGTTCCCTATCCTTTGTTGTATATGATCTGATAGCAAGTGAGACTTGTGTGAATATGGGATATAGTGGGACAAAAACGAAAACATTAACAAAAATAGTTACCTGATTCTTTTGCAGAATATATGTATGTATCTGTTTGTCCATGTGTATAATTATCGGTATAAACGTATGCGTTAACACTGATCAGCCAGAACATTATGACTACCTACCTACTATCGATATAAACCCGTTCAGGCGGTAGCAGCGTCACCTGACGAGGAATGACTGCTTGTCATACACAGGCACGGTGCATGTAGTATCAGTGAGCGTGTTATTCGTGTTTAGACTGGGGAAGGCGTGCGAGCTGTCTGAGTGTGACCAGAGGGCAGATTATGATGGCCCGGAGGTTCGGCACGAGCATTTCGGAAACTGCACGACTTGTCGGGTGTTCGAGGAGTGCTGTGGTGAGTGTCTTCAACAAGTGACAGAACCAAGGTGAAACCACTTCCAAACGTCTATGGGTCGGGCGGCCACCCCTCAATACAGTTGTCGAACGTCGTGGTCTGGGAAGAATGGTAAAACAATTCAGATGGTGAACTGTGGCGGAACTGACATCGAACTTTAATGCTGGGCAGAGTACAAGCATGTCTGAACACACAGTGCAACCTAACGATGGGCCTCCTCAGCCGACAACCCGTACGTGTGCCAATGTTAACACCACGGCATCGACAACTACTACTGAAATTGGCACGTGACCATCGTCACTGGACGCACTTGGCGCAGTGGCAGAGCGTTGTATGGTATAATGAATCTCAATACCTTCTTCATCATGCCGATGGGAGGGTGTGAATCCATCGTTTTCCAGAGGAACACTTACTGCGGGATGAAGACAAGCTGGAGGCTTCTCAATTATGCTCTGAGGAACAATCACGACGGAATCCGTGGATCCAGTGCAGCTCGTGCAAGGCACCATAACGTTCAATATGTATCGTACACAAATACATCTCTTCATGACGACCAAGTTTCCCAACGGGAGTGGCATTTTTCGCAATATAATGCGCCATCTCACAAGGCCAGAAATGTTTCGGGGAACACAGTGGTAATAGATGTGTTGGCTCACCAACTCCCAATCTGAACGCGATCGAACACATCTGGGATGTGATTGAACGTGGCGTCAGAGCTCATCGCCTCCCTCCCCGGAATTTACGGGAATTAGGTGACTCGTGTGTGCAGATGTGGTACCAATTCCCTCCAGCGACCTACCATGGCATCATTGCTTCCATGCCAAGACGCGTCGCCACTGTTATCCTTGCCAAAGGCGGAAATACCGGCTATTAGGTAGGTGGTCATTATGTTATGGCTGATCAGTGTAGGTATGTGTATGTAAGTGGATGTGTATGTATGTATTTTAATGTACGTGTAAGTGCGCAATAGAATGTGTAGCCGTGTATGTATAGTAAATTGTTTGTATATATATTTATAACCATCAATTAATTATGAGATAGTTATCTTAATAGTACTGTTGTAATTATACCGTATACATCTTATACGTATAATCTTTGTGTGTGTGTTGTTTGATTACACGTTTTATGCAACAGTGGCCAGGAAATTTGCTTGATCATAAGCGCTATGCCTGGTCGTCCGTGTTTCTATTCAAAGTCAAGCCGTAGGTCTCAGAGGAAAGGAACTTGCAGTTTCACCTCTAACACAATCGAACCAACCTTCGGATTGTGGACGAAGTTTTTTATGTGTCAGTTAATTATGTTATTATTAACTTACTAACACTTGTGTCTATTCAATTTAGCCTTACGTCCTAAACAAAGTGGTATCGGTATTGTGGTATTACACTTGACCAAAACAATTAGAGTGGCTCGTGAACAATTCATACGAAATATCTTCATTAAACGCCAAGGCAGAACACTGACCACAGGTCGTGGTGGACCAACTACCTCGGAGCAAGGCGGATAATGAAAGTCGGAAGTCCGTAGGGGGATTAGACGGGAAAGACCTTGGTTGCTCTGAGCTGTGAAAGGGCCCAGGGAGGTTTTAAAAGAAAGGCAAGGTAAACAGAGACGATTCAGTGCTTCTTCATGACGGCATGGGTATTTAGCAGATGTCTTTTAAAATTACATTGCTGTATAATAGGTAAGATATAGAGGGAAACATTGGCAACGAATGAGTGCGTGAAATTGCTATGCTTTGAGAAGTGAAAATGGAATAACAAATAAGTTAAGAGCCTGGGTGAAATGTGCGTTAAATTCTGACTAGTATTCCCGCATTTGCTTCACATTTTGTTCTTTCTTTAATACCTTCTGCGTGTTTTGGATTCTATGATAAGTTCAGAGTATTGAATTAGTGTTAATTCTTAAGAACAACTATCTGAAGATTAGGCACAAAAGTTATAAAAATATCTTGGAGAAAACAGACACCTTGAAATTGCGATGAAACAATCGGATTGATTAGGGAAAGATGAAAGGTGTGGAAAAGTGATATTGGAGTGCAGACCAAGAGAAAGATGCTTGATATACGGAGTGTCACTGACGATAACTCACAAAGATTTGGCCAAGAACGTTTTAATTGGTAAAGATATTCGAAGTCTTTTCCAGACTTTTAATCAAATATTACGTGATTGAATTGCCTGAAAATTTTGAAAAGGAGTATGAGGAAACATCAGTCGTAACCTCTGATGTTTAAAGAATGTTATCAATAATGTTAATGACCACTAATTAAACTTTAAAATTTCTAAATGACATTTCAAAAGAAACATTACAAAGATTTCTTCCCGGAAATGGAAACAATACCTTTTTCAGAGATCATATTTCTCAACAGTGATGAAATCTGCCATAGTGAACGATTATTATTTTTTATATAAATATATATAAGTTTCGTAGTCGTAGTCTATAGATGGCTGAAACGAAAAGGAAAAAAAAAAAAATAAGTTGCCTTTGTTTCTGCCACGTTCTTGAAGTCTATATAACAGACCGCAACAACAGCATTACCTAATGCTCTTATATTTCCTTCTTTCCTTTTAATGATAACACAAATGTGTTAATTAGAATCAGAAAAATGAGAACTGAGTTTGATTTCCTACATTGATATCTAATGTTTAATGAATTAAAAAAAAAATGTCGTCGTTAGTTTGTTTTCTGTACACTTGAATTTTCAAGTCATAAATCAGGAAAACAGATCATAATTTCAGGATGGTTCTTTTTGTGTAAGTCATATGTAAAATCACTGTGTTAATATTATGTAAAACTTTGTGGTAATGATTCTGACATTAACCAGAACTTACTACTGTAGTCCGATTTGTTGATGATTTTGTTCCAGAAAGAATTTGTAACACGATAACAATTTTATAATCATTCCTGAAATTTTCAAGGATTAGTATGCAAAAAATAGATTTAATTTGAACCTAACAATTCCTGTGTGACAGAGAAACATATAAATCTGTATTATGCTGCTCCCATTTCAGATTTAATTATTTCCTGGAATAAAACGAATATACTTTTATAAATTAATATCACAGATTAAAGCAATATAATTGTGATGCGGTTTTACAAACGCTTTGTAAACTTTTAGTCTTTGTTATTTCAGTGTAGCAGATTCAATTAGAAACGGTTAAAAATTAAAACTTGGAGTATTATTCCAAATGTAGCTGTCCACACAGTTTTGAAAAATTGTAATAACATTCCTCGTTCTGCGTAAAGCAGAGATCTGAAACTAGAATTTTGTGAGAGAGACAACAGCAGAAATACGAACATCATATCCTTTAATTCGGTGCATTCGGGTGTTTGTAAATTCAGAACTTCTATGTCACAAACTGGACGCTTAATTAGGAAAATTATTTCAGCACATTAATTTTCTATGTAAATTAGAAAAAATTCAAAATCAAAATAATCAGAACAAAACTTCAATATAAATAAATTTGGACTGTGCATTTCACAAATGGAATGTTTAACTGGAAAATTATTTTACATTACTAACCATACAATGGCACATGAAAAAAAAAAAACAATTGGTAATCATGCATACACTAAAATGTAGTTTTTAAGAACATTTTTGGCAGATTTTATTGGAACTCTTAATCAAGCAAACGATCAAAGTTCAGCGTCTAGCACTTAAGTCGCTTCCAGAGTTGATTTGTATCTATGGTTTGATATTCTTCAATGCTATAAGAACGAGGGGTTGAACGGCTAGTTGGTCCTGATGCCTATAGGTATGCCCAATTAAATGTGAGGAAATTTCTTCCTGTTGTGGTATCGAGCCGGAAAGTTGTATCTCAAACCTCCTTGTGGTGACCCTGGATGTTCTGGGGTGTACCCTCATATAAGGTAAGGACGAGGGCGAATTCCCGACACCTTTAGGTTTAGGGAAAGGAATCTTAGCAAAAAACTGAATGTAGGCGGAACTCTCAGCCCAGCAGAACAATCCGCCTAGGGAATGGTAACCCGAAATATTAATCACCATGCCTGGAAGCTGTAAGTTTGCAGCCCCTTCGCCAAGCTTAACATGCGCGGCGCTCGTAACGTGGACAGGTGAATGAGATATTATTGACTCTCTTCATGATGTAAAACCGAATGAATCATGAATTAGGTATTGTGGATCGAATAAAATTAGGTACATGGAATATTAGGGGACTAGATAATCCCTGAATTGAAGAAGAAGAAGTTGTAAAGAAAACTGGAATAAAAAAGGAAGAGAAAGCTCTGCTGAACATAATAATTTTGTGGCTTGAGGAATAACATGTCAGAAAAGTTGATTACTATAAATCTGGGTAAACTGTCGAAGATGACTGAATACATAATGTTCAAAAACTAGAGATCAAATTTTTCTCTCTATTGTTTTTTAACAGAAGAACCTATGGTAACCATCCAGGAAAAATCCTTGCGCATGAATTCAGCACCTTTCCTCAAAACTTGGACGACGACGCGCCAGAATACCACCACCAGCAAAGAATCACCAATAGTTTCCATCACATTTTTATTAACAGATATTACATAGCAACGGGTAACAGTAGTCTCCATGTTTTGTATAAAACAAGATACTGCTTTCAAAAACACCTGGTAGGAGTCTTAAAGTCCTAAAAATTTAGAAGCTGTTGATTCGTTTAATACTGTGAATACAATATTTTCATAAAGTGAAAGAAAAACTAAATACTCATGATTATTATTTCTAGAATAATCTGACTTCGAGCTAAACACTGATATTGTCTGACTGCGTAACTTAAACAGACGATAAGTATCGATAACATACGTTTCACATTAGCTTTGCGTGTAGACATGGTTATAATGTTATACGGCTTGAAACAAGATCTAAGTAGTATTATAATATCGGAGTTTTTCCTATTTAATTTTTTTTAGATTTTTTATTTTGTTTCTCTCAGGATGATATATTCGCAATGTGAATAGCTGTAAAGTAAATGCTTTGTTGCGTGAATTCTTTGATCATTCAGTAACGCCACATTAGTCACTTTATTAAGTTACTCAACTAAATGAAACAAAATCAAATCATCTGATGATATTGTTTTCCGGGAGATCCCGAAGAATTCTTTGGCCGTCAGGGGACAGGGTTTTAGATTCGCCGCGCAATTCTCCCCTAAAGTCAAACTAAACTAACCCGGTAATCCCACCGGACACTTAAAGTAGAATCCGAATGTCGGAAGTATTCTGGCGTAGTACACATGACACAGCAGGCTATGTCGGAGTGGAATGTCTGATTAAGGGCCTTTGAAAATTCCAGCAGAGACAGTCATTCGAAACAGAGACCTTTTGATCTCCAGTCAGACGCCTTAACCATTGAGCCAGAAGAAATCTCTTTAAATGAAATACCGAGCGTGGTGGGTGAGCGGTTAACGCTCTGACCTCGTATTCGGGAGGACACAGGTTCGAATACACGTCCGGGCATACAGATTAAGGGTTTCCACAAATCACTCCAGGCGAATGCTGGGATACTTTCTTCAAAAGGCCATGACCGAAATCCTTCCCATTCGATTGCCCCAGTCCTTTTCAGTCTCTAATGACATCGATGTCAACAAGGCGTAAAATAAATAAATTATTCCACATCCCGTATGCCAAGAAAAGTTTTACTTCATTAACATCTGACAATGCCTCTTTTTATTCGCGTGCTAAATTCATTTCCAACATGTGATAATAACGTAAACCGAAGGGAAAGTTGCTCGATGGAGAGCCCTCGTTACGAAGCTGCAGTGAAGAAGTTTTCACTTGCTGTAACCACTCCTTCCTTCCGAGCTGCATGCACGGCCAGAGTTCGCTAAACGTCGAACTCACTGCATGGGTGGTGATCGGGCGGGACGGACGGCTGCTGCCTCACAAACAGGCGCTGATTGGAAACGTAATTACAAGCGCGCCAGAAAGGAAAAGAGCGATAGAGGCACGAGTCCGCTCGCACCGGTAAAGGGCTCCGAATTTAAAACGTTCGCTGACTGACCACCCCGTTTGATTCCAGTCTGAAGTGATCCCAGCTCATCAGCTGCGCAACTGAGTAAGAAGTCTTATTTATATTCCAGCTGATTGCTTTGACTATTTTTTTTACCATCTTACCGTTAGATCACAAACCAGCGTTATGAATAATCACGCAATTGCACTGGTTTTCGCTACTGATTAATCAGCTAGTTCCAGTTAAATGCGATGCTGGCAGATACGTCTAGGGAGGCAGGAAAGAGTGTAGAGAAGTGAGTAACAGTTTGCGCTTATTGTTTATGTTGATAAACTAGCAGTTATCCGTGACTTCGTATGCGTGGAATTAGAATATTATTGCCTGAATCGGGTATAAAACGCTGCAAGTTATGTAAAAAGGCTCCCAAAAACCACGGGGTTGGGATAATACGACGGGGGAGCCAACACATCTATTCTCTGCAAAAAATTGTGTTATATCATGTTTTTCTTTTTTTCTTAAAGCTTTACTACTCTTCGACGTCAATGTCGTTTGAGGCACGAAACGGTTTCGAATTCGGTTGAGTTTTTTTTTGAAAGAGCCATCCCTGCATCCCTATGTGATTTGGGAATACTATTTTGAACCCAGTCTGGACATAAAATTTATGATCAGATCGAACACAAAATGACAGCGACAGAAACAAAGCCTGAGAGGCCGATATGAAATTGAAGAAAGTTACACACGCTATCCCGCTGTCTGTCAACGTTTGGTTAGTTTTCAAAATTTCATGACAAAATATATTATTTATCCAGGAGAAAGTGTTCTATGTTCTTCCTAATCATATATAGTATTTCCTTACCAAATTTAATCGAGACCAGTTTAGCAGTGAAAACATAACAAACAGACATAGAGACAGAGGTATTTTTCCATTTATAATTTTACCATCATAGAATGGATAAAACAACCATGGAAAAGGATATTCAGGAACGAGTACCATACGATTTGGAGCCAACGTTGTTCAGGGTAATAAAATATAAATAAAGTATAGAAAACAAATTGGTAAAATGTCAGGTGAAATGTTTAAAACAAAATTGTTCCTCACCTCAATTTAGTATTGAACAGGGAATACGTTATTATAACAAACAAACAAAACTGTAAACATTGTGGCAACACAGACAATCTTTTACACTATTTCATTTTAGGTGAAGCAAATAATATATGAACGTCAATAAGGTCAAAGCTAGATTTAATTAACAGGACGTATTGCATTTTACAAGAATTGCAATTTGCAAGAATTATTGTGCTACTTGGATGATTGATCAGACAATGTTTTATGTACTATGGAACAAAAAAATATTTTTTTTCTACCTGAATAGCAACCTTAAAAATTAATGTCTGGTTCACATAGAAGATATCAATCAGGTCGAGGGCATTTCAAGTCTTCAACAAGCTATTCTTTTCCCACCTTGTAGTCATAATCAACATTTAGCTTGTTATCTGTGTATCTAATAATCTGATTCTTCTTTGCATTTATCTTCATCCCACGTTTACTAAACCAGCTGGATATTCTGTCCAGAACAACATGCAGCTGTTCACAGTGCTTACCGTAATCAGCCTTACTTACGCGGTGACGATGTGTTGATATCGTACAAACAATGCCAGATCTTCTTTTCGATTTGGTTTGAGTCATTATATCAAATTTATATGTGTACAAATAAAGCAATTCGTTCGCATGCGCGTCAAGTGCCATTACTTCAAATATCGCTAGCCGAGAAGTTCTATGAACTATACTAAAGAGTGCCTGTGGGTCATCAATAATATCTGACGAATTAGTGGTAATTTCCAGTGGAGATACAACAAATGATGCACACAAAAGTTTAAAAAAATTACTTACAACCTAAATTCAGTAGGAGGGGAGGTGATCGCAATTGTGGAAAAAACAGGACCGCAGATCTGTTTTTACCTATCATTCTAGCAGGTTTTTTTTATAGTTTATCTGTGAATTAACAGCGAAATCCTGAAATTCCAAGTGGACGAAGTCGCGGTAGTAGCTAACTTTTAATAGTTCAGGAATTTAAGTACAATTATTTCATGACAGTTATTTTGGTTTTATTGTTGTACTTTAATATTCCCACACAATGTACCAGTATCCATTTAAAAATCTATTACGTGTAAAATTCAGTAACACATACCTAAATTAAAATTGAATTATCTTGTTATAGTTGCCTAATTAGCGTACCAAATACAGTGAAATATATGGTTCTTTTGTAAGAATAATTTTATTTTACTGTAGTAAATTTCAAATTTAAAAAAAAAAATCATTGTATTACGAATAATTCACTTCATTCAGCGCAGAATTGAAAACATTTTCAAGATCCCTGGGGTGTAAAACTGCTTCTCTTGCGTGTTGCTCTAGTCGTTGCTATGTTAATTTGATTTGGCTTTACTAACGGCAGGTAATTAGCCTTCCTGAAGCTCGCACCTGCCCCCTGGGATACAGAAAACCCAGTGTCAGAATGGTACCCTCTCAGCAGAACTGCGCGCATATATTTAGAACTATCTCAGGTGTTTAACTTGTATTGCGTGCTTGGGGTGTGACTATTATTATTAAAATATAAAGATGAATATCAGTTTTGATAATAAGGATAGCAAGAATTTTTTATTGGTGTAGGATTATAGGTCAGTAAATATTAAGTTTTATTTGGTCTTCTGGCATTTACATTTTCTGGGTATATTTAGCGTTACATCTAACACAAGATAATAGAACATCATAAACAAGCAACACCCAGAATTTACAATTTGCCAAATCAGAGCAAACTTTACGTATATGAATATTCCCAGACCGCAAATAAAACGAAATGAACCTTATATGAATAATGTTAGAAAAAAAAACAAGGAGTTTTCACTGTTCAGTGAAAATTTTCCAGCTAGCTCAGAGGGCCGTTGCACAATTAAAGCTGAGATTCAATTCCCAGGTCATTAAAGCCTCGTTAAACCCGATAAAACATTGGCCTGACGTCAGAACACGTAACACACCGTGTTACTGTGAGATGTAGATCTTCAAAGATCTCAAAACTGCGGCCAGCGCTCGTCACGTCTAAGTGTCTTCCACGACTGTGTCAGGCCACTCCGGCTAACAAAGTGTGTCGATGGAGCTTCTTTTAGCCACCAAGAAAGCTCTGGCTCCACCCTCGCAGTCCAGCGACCAGGTCACATGTAAAAAAGAAGCTGTGGTGCAACTTTTGTAAACCCCGACAATATAGCGTACGCCAAAATCACATGATGTCCAAGACATTTTCTATTAGCGTTCGTTTCGCGGGCACTTTTGGCAGCGGCGACCATCAACACCCTCGCGTCTTGGCTGAGAGGACAACGCCCCGGCCTTAAGCTAACGGAACTCGCCCGCCGCATCCAGCTCCCCCTTTGTCCGCAAAGCGTTTCCTCGACGCCAAGCAGCGGCTTTCTCCGGCCAAGCAGGTGTTCTGAATTTTCCACTGACCACCAGAATATTTCACTATTTCATATTCTATGTTCTCCTTTACAACAGCAATATTGCATTATAAAAAGTTATATACAATACTTTGGCCGCCCGGGCTTATTATCAATAAATTACCCTATTACTTGAATAAACATAATATAATTTGCTCTCAATGAACCGTCATAATTTATAATCTGAATATAGTTAGTCGAAGACTACATATTGATCGAATGTGACGACGAACGTCATACTACAAACTTAATGCGATAACCAGGCACAGGTATGTGTCGCAGAATTACCAGCAGATATCACATGCCATACTTTGCTACGATGCTCAAATTTACGACGAATAGCATATTTTCTCTGATTATCCCATTAAATGTTTATGTTGTAATCTCATGAAACCAAACATAAGTAAAATATTACTGTAATTTTAGACCAATTCAGATAATGACTTTTATTCCTAAAAAAAAAAGAAACTACTTTATTCGATAATCTCACTGCGGACAAAATAATAACTCCATATCAAGTACATAGCATTATATCCAATCCGTCTAAAGTACGGCAAATTTTTAGTGACATGGAAGTAAATAATGATGGAATCTTTTTTTTTTTCGTGAAGTTTATTGTACATAGAAGGAGAATGAATTCACATTTATGTTTACTCTTTATAAAGGATAAACATATAAACTGTTGGTTCGCTAACAAATACTGGCCACAGAATCATTTTATTTAATTTTTCCAGAGAAGAGGTAATTCTTGCAAGAAGCGAGTCCAGAGAAATTTCTAGGTATCAGTGAACAGCAAATAATTTCACAACTTTAAAATAAAAAATAAGTAAAAAATACAGTTCCACAAACTGTTGTAAAATTATAAATAACTGTGCAAATATCGTAAATATTTCAATGTGGTAAACCATTTGCACTGTAACGATATCCTCAAAGTTTATATGAGCGAAGCAAAGTTCAGGTTAAAACAACTGTGTGGACTGGGTGTTTATGAAACTCGAAATCAGGTTTTCTTCTAGTAAATTAAGCTTAAAATCTAAAGAAAATTATTCTCAACCTACCTTATATAGAATTTGTTTCGTTGAATGTCCCTAAGTACCATTATATTTAATTTTCAGTTTTTTTCAGTCATATGGTTCGAAAATTGGAGGCATGGAGACAATTTTCTTAACATCTCTAGCAATTCGTATGGCACTAAATACGTAAATAAATAAAATTAGCCAATTCAATATTTACTTCAATTTTTAATTCTTCCACCATTCCAGCGATACCACATTTAGGTGCTAATTAATATCAATATCGATAAATATATCGATATTTATGTCGACGCCAGGCAGACATCGATAATCGATAATATCGGCCGCAACAAGCCAATAATATCGATATTACCCGATATTTGTATACATTATATTAAAAATGTATAAGTAAATCAAAATTAAAAAATAAACTTGAGGTAATTTATTGAAAATAATAGGTCTGCAAATATCCAATGTCAACATATCCTGAAAACAGTGGTTTGCTTCATCTTTTCCTTTGAAGTCTATTCCTAGTTTGACAGTGGCTCCTGCCAGAAGGTAGCCCTACCGACGAGGCTACTCTGGGTAAATATTAATTGCAATTTTGAACATATCTTAATCCAACTCGGATACCAATCATGGTTGATTTTAATTCATTTTGCAGTAAAAAATGTACCACCATTTCCAAATAGCCAATGTTACAGTAGAACAAAGACATGTAATAATAGAAAAATGCTTCACATTTATCAACTTATCCTTTACAACTTTTTAAAGTTTTAATTTTTTTTATCAATTTTTAGGTTTGATCGTTCCAAGAAAATGAACTTTATATTACGGTGTTAAATGCTTCATTTAATAATTAAAACCTTTGCCTTCAACTGAATTGAAAGGTCTATTATCAACACTGATAAAATAAGCAAATGCATCAGTTAGACTGTCATATTTTTTACCCCGTTTAGAATATTGTAATTAAACAAGAACGAACGAACGCGAGTGTACGCAACAGATTAAATAATAAAAAGGTGAATGTAAATGAATGAAGAACGAATAACGCACACCAACCGGAGTGGAACCACAGAATAGGAAAGGACGTTACTGGGCTAAATCGGGGTTTAGCATAGTCATGGTTGGTCCCTGATACACATAAATTTATTTGCAGAATTTTTTAGTGCTAAGGGGATTGTAGTTTTCGATATTACACTGAATTATATCGATATTATCGTATCAGCCTTGTAATAATATCATTATAAATATCTATATTTTTGGTCCGATATTATCGATTTTATCGGTTGATCGATATATTGTTGCAACCTTAACCACAGTCGATGATGATCGTAAAACTTTAAAAAATTCGTGTCTCTTTCTGATGAGTGAATGATGTGACGCCACTGTCACCTTCCGCCGACCATTAAGTAGCGCAGAAGTGAAGATGAACATTAGTGGTAATTTGGTGGAAAGCGGACTCGATTATTAATTTCCTTTCTTCTTAAAGAGCTCTGCAATCTATGGAATGATGAAGTTTCGATTAGCCTTTGTATTTAAAATTTGGTGGGGGCCAACTATTTCGATGTTTTAAGATCTTACAATAAAAGTGTGGTAGACTGAAGTTATGCCAACGTACCTGGTGACTTTTTTTTATTAATTATTCCCCACCTACTACTTTGATCAGGTTTGGTACATCATCTGGCGACCGCGGCGACAACGAACTAATTAAAAATAACTAACCTGTCTCTAGAACTGTGTATGAATTATTTACAGAATTGCACTGAGTTCGAATTAAGTGAACATACACGTAAAATACGACCCAGGTGTCTGACAAGGACCTCAACTTTTATAACTATTTGTATACGGATCTGTTTCGAGTTCAGGAGAATAAATCTTCCTGTTTTCTAACAATCAGAGCAAATTGGACGATATTAATATACCCTGATGTGCGGACGAAAGAAAAGACATGACGAAATAATGAGTGTTCTGTTTTTTGCCACAGTGGTTAAGGAAGTTTCCAAAAAAGACAGTGAGATTTAGATGTAGCAAGGAAATAACCGTTTGCCTTATGAAAACCTCTGTTTTTTACGTTTTGTTTAAAGTGCAACAAAAAAAATCAGCAAGCCCGAAAAATTAAAAAATTGATCCTATTTATGAGGTAGAAATACACATTTCTTGTTTTTCAGGAACAACCAAGTATACATTTTACCTCTTTATTTCTTACACTGTTTAAAGAATTGTTTGGTCAGAGTGAACGTCTAAATTGTATTGAGTATTATTATTACAAGCTTCAAGTTTTTTGCTGTTTATTGGAGGCTAAGATGTAAGACGTTGGAATCCCTTTCTTGCAGCTCAGTATTCCGTTCAGAACTCTTGTGCTGGCACACATACTGTTTACAATCCGCTACGAGTGCGGAACGATAAACTCAGCGGCTGAGAGTACTCTACAGCATTATCTAGATCCTGCAATCCGAACTGCAGCTCTTCGCGAATTCACAGTATGCAGCCATCGACATACAAGTTATGATGTTTACCATTCAAAGTAAATTATTCTAGACAAAAATGCTCATAACTCCGTATTTAGGGTTCGGTAACAACAAATACCACTTAACTTTCTTCCAGAGATTATAGTTTTTATTTGTTCTTTTTTCGGTTTTGTATTTGTTTATTGGTTGCATAATAGGTCACATGGGTACATTTAATAATTTCTATGATAGCATTTAAATTCCGCTTGCTTCCGTTGTATCGTTAATGTGCGGAAGTTACTAAGACAGATCAAACATATATTATGGAAGAATAAACATAACGGTCCGTTAAACTTGAAATGGTCAACCATTTTAATATTTAAAGAGCATTTAATTTATATTTGCAATGAAATGGTCAGCCACTTTAATATTTAAAGAGAATTTAATTTATATTTGAAACAAATGAAAATAAACATAAATCATAGTATTATACCTTATAATTCTTTTGACATTATTTAATTAATAAAGAAAACACAATGTATTCGTAGAGATAAGCAATTATTTCTGTCTTTTATATGAAATAGAGTCCACAGCTAGTTCTCATTTAAGTCTATTATCTCGGGCATTCTGGGTTTTTCCTTTTTTTATTGGCAGAGAAAGACAGTCACTATATTATGAGGTACATTACCATTGCTGACGACGGCTGCTCTGATGGGATTAACACAAATACAACATTGATAGCATCCCACCTTCAAAAAACAGAATTTTCAGCTCTCAAAAATAAGTTCAACTCGAACATCCATTCATTTCTTCCACGTCCAGAGAGATGTATCGTCTTTTGTTATGTATACCTTCTCTGGACGCCAGAGAAACACATTCACGGCCTTCTAAAATAAACATGTGATGAAGCACTGAGACCATCACAAACTTAAACAATGTAATTTCTCTAACTAGTGAATAAATTTTTGCAATATATGTAATACTGTCAATCGTCATGGACCTTTGGTGCTACCTCCTCTCTGTGATACCGTTTTCTTAATGCTTCTTACACATAAGTTACTGCTACACCGTAAAATGAATTTCACTATGATATTCTACGCCTAAATTTCTATTTCGTCAACGTATTTATCGAAAAATAATAATAAGTCGAATAGCGAAATACGAACCTGATTTGAAACAATAATTTTATTAATGCTAGTAAAAATAGTAGCAAAGACTGTAGAAACTCTGTTTTGTATATAACACCAAAAACCTCTTAATATACGACCAAGTGTTCTGCAACGCACTTCCTCATGTTAGTGGTGGTGATGGTTTTTTGTTTTTTTCTATTGCTGGCAGTAAATTTGTCAACATGTCAATTCATGTCATCCATATCAAAAGCTATCCTATAAACACCAATGGAATTACGAATAACTCTGACATGATTACAAATGATACCTGGCGTAACAAAATATTTTTCAAATACCCTGCATACTTCTCCTGATTTCGGTAAGTATACCAATTTTTGAGCTCATTAAAATGCAGACAAAACTTCTGTACACCTAATTCACTTTGATGTTTAGCAAAAAATTCAGTAATTAAAACTTTTAGTTTATTTACATTTTAACTGTGCAGTAAAGAAGGAAATCATTGAAACAACGAAGGAACTGTAATTTTAGAGTCCTTATTTTGACAACAAAAAAAGTAAATCATTGCTCCAGGATTCAATAAATTTCTTATTTTATTTTCTCGAGCATTAAACCATCGCAGTTTTTTTAGTTTAATTACAAAATATTTGTCGAATTTAAAGAGTTTCGGAAACTACAACTGAAAACTAATTTGTTAACTGAAGCATTTTTTTTATTCCATAACTCTGCTCCTACAACAGAGAGAATTTTTAATGATTAAGCAGAAGATAATAATTTTTAGATGCAAGAAGAAGTAATGTCCAAAACGTATCATTGTCGCATGCACTAAATATGCCGTGGTATCGGCATACCAATAAATTTTCATGCTGAAGGATGGTTTGATTCTATTACCCCTAAGTTGTCTCGGCGCATGTTTTCATGGATATGTGAGATCAATTGTAACCATGTTTTCGTGGATACGTGAATTCAGTTGTTACCAATTTTCCCCCGGTTCTTCAATGTATGCTAAGGCTGTTTCTATGTGACACCAATAATTCTCTAAACCATCGTTAGCTCCCTAAAAACATTTATGCATAAGAAAAAGCATTCACATTCATTATTTCTGAAAATAATCACACTCAAATCTGCACACAACTTTTGTGTTGGAATATTTTAAATTAATTCCTGCCTCAATTTTTTTTTCAGTGCCCGGAAGCAAATAACTATTCAGCGGTCTATCGACATGACTAAAACGTAAACATTAATCTGTGGTTGCTGTATATTTCTTAAAATATATGTATGTAGCCGAAAGGCTTTTTTAAACCAGTTGACATATCCGTATGGCTGAATCGTATTACGTATTATTTTTTTTTTAACTCTATGTTGCAAGGTTGGCTCGTTATGAGAAGCTTGTATGTGGCATCAATACGAGTAGATTTTGCAGAAAGAAAAATGATAAAATATTTCCGGTAACAAATTTTACGATAGAAGTCAAGCAATAAATTCTATTACAAAGAAAATCTTGAGTACGTTTTGTACAAAAATCATTAAATTTAGATATGTCATCACAAATATCGTTGAAGTTAGGATAAAAATTATTTGGGTACTTTATGTGAATGTACACATTTGTTACACCATACAGTAATTAACAAAAATGTATCATTGGTACTCCGGCAAATGAGGAAAGAATTCTTTTCAAAAAGATAAAAAATAAAGGACTTTTAAGTTTTTGTTTCCTGTTATATTGGTGAAACTTTGATTATTACTACAGTTGTACTTGACTTATCCGCTTAGTCTGAAATGTTTGATAAAAATAATTGATAACAACACTTGCATCGTGTTAATTTTGCTAAAGAAGATTCCTATTACGAAATTTGAAATATTTTTGCACATTCTGATAAATATTGCTTCAAAATACTAAAAGAATCAACTCTACAATCATAAATGTTGTCACACAAGTGGAATAAACTAAACTCTAAATGGAAATGATTATTGCCTTGGACACAGTCCGAAGATTTTTCACAGAAGACGAATAAGGAGCGAATTGGAAGATCATCAAAAGGAAATGTAGGAAAAACAGCGAACAGAGTGTTCACTTAAAGCCAGTGCATCTCTTCAACAAACATAGAAAATGAATAAAAAATTTCAGCCTCATTCGTACATCAGTAAGCAATCATTACGAAAATGAACCGTGAAATTCATTCTATTTTTTCTATAACGTTCCCTCTCGTTAAGAACCTAGCTGCTATCTAATTATGTGTCATTTTACTCTCAACGAACTCCTAACAAAAAATTGTTAACTTTCGTTACCTTGAATGCAATATTTTCTGTCTAATTCATGGGTACATGTGTGAATCGCGGAGTAATAATAATAATAAAGAAAGAACAGACATCCGGAATGGTTAACTTAATAGTATCTGGTATACCACATTTGAAATCTTCTCTTGTTAACCAGAGAACCATCGTACATCACGGTTCTATGCTCAACAGGTTACTCGTCACCTCCGTAACTTTCGATTAGTGAACTGAAAGTCAGAAATTATATTTCATTGTTTAAACACTATGAAGTAATTTAAATTTTATTTCAACTAGACTTATTTCTTTAGCCAATGGAGTAAGTTGAACTGTTTACATATATTTCAATGTAGTCGATTGTGGGAATGAATATAAAGATTTAAAAAATAAACGAGATTAGAAGTCTTTGCAAGTTGTTGTGATTTATTGTAGTTTAGCTTTATTAATAGGAATGTGGGAACAGTCCAGACGAAGTACTAGAATCCTGAAACGTGCATTTCCTCTGAGAAAATTTTCTCTGACCTCCTAAGGAAATGTAAATGTTACCATGCTGTTTTGAACAGTGTTATATGTTAATTTTTGTATTTGTTTCCAAGGCGGAAATTAGGAACCGCACTTCTATTCGCTCTGGTGATTATGGAAAACTGCTTAAAAAGCTCAATCAGGAATGATGATTCGTAAGGACTGAGGTTATAACGCATGTCTATATTTCTTTCCGTGTACGGCAGCGGTTCCCAAACGGTGTGTTGAAGAGAGATCATAAAAGGCGTTTCTGGTCAAAGACAAATGAGGGCCAAACACGGCCCCCTCTCTCTGTTTCGCGACATTTTATCCGGCTTTAGGGGCTGCATTACAGAAGTTTTTGATTGTATTCCCACGACGGTATGTAGCCAAAGCAATATTTAGCACACTCATAAATTTATTAGCTAAGAAAATAAACAGGTTGTGAATAGTGCACCGCTGCGATTTCAGATTTCTTATGACAAATTTGGCACCAAGTATTAGATAACCAATTTCATTACACTGAGAACAACCCTCTCATTAATTTTTCATAATATGTTTTTGTTAATTAAACTGTGAACAGTACATTAATATTCATAATAGCTTTTAATAAAGTAGTTTTAGAAATGTGTCATTCTTTTTCTATATTCTTCACCTAAGAAGGGCGCCATTGGGTCGCTGACCGAGCATGGTGGTGTAACGGTTAGCGTTCTCGCCTCTCATTCGGGAGGACGGCGGTACAAATACCCGTCCGGGCATCCAGATTTGGGTTTTCCATGGTTTCCCCAAATCACTCCAGGCAAATGCCGGGATGCTTCCTTCAAAAGGCCATTGCCGAATTCCTTCCCATTCCTTGCCCCCATCCTTGCCCCCCATCCTTTCCCGTCTCTAAAGACCTCGATGTTAAAAAGAGACGTAAAGCAGTTACAAAAAAAAAAAAAAATAATAAAAAAAAAAAATAAAAAAAAAATGGGTCGCTGGGTTATGAGCCACAGAAGTTGGAGCACATGAGTTACACTATTTATTACAAGAAATGGGGAATCAGTGTGTCTTTTTTTCTGAAAAACGGGATGGAGAGTATTTCTTTTCGAAAACGGTACGGTATATCGAAAAAGGTTGAGAATCTTTGGTGTACGGTATCATATAGGTTTTACCCCGAATTATTATATATTTTTATAGTATTTACATTCATTAAGTGTTCTTTTCTACTGTATTTCACGCATATCACGATTCTGTAGAATTCTTGTGAGATTGTACGTTGTCCTAGCCTGAGGTAAGTTTGAGACAACAGATACGGAAGCAGGGTGTCCAATTCCCTTCCTAAATGATTCTAAATGCGGTTGTATATGTCGAGGCTTCTGTGATCACTGCTGCTAGGTGTGATATGTGGTTTGTGTTTCTTTCTCTTTTTTTGTATGAAGAGAAAAAGCTAGAGGATGAAACTCGGTGTTGTCACATTCAGGCCTGCTCTTCCGAAAGGTACCTGGTACACGTCTAAATTAACCTCCAAAACGACTTACGAATCACCACCAAAAGTATCGTATTCCATCAATCCAATTACACTATGGAGCAATTCTGAATTTAATCCAAGACTTTAAAAAACAATCTCTTTATTAGGAAGTTACTTTTCTTCACCCACCAAAACTGGAACAGCCGTTGGACTACATAACGCTGCAGCAACGACATGAATCGAAGAGGAGGGTTTGTTAAAGAAAAAACTTTTAAAGCATATTCAATTTAGAGATTTTTTTTTCATTTTTTTTTTATACATAGAGAAACTAACATAAAGTGCTGACGAGTTCAATAACTTAGAACTGGAGAAAAAAAAAAAAACAGAGATTTGTTTTATTTCTGTAATTAGCATTACAGTTATGATATTCTTGAAGACCAGTTCGCTAATTTAAGGAAGTATAATGTTAAATACAGTATAAATGACTTCAGCAGGTACCGGAATAAGAGAAAGCAATAAAAAAACATCTGGTTGCGTTAAAAGTATTATGCAAAGAGAGTAAATGAAAAAAATCTAATTGTTGCTTTAGCAACATCAGATCATAAACTATTTGAAGAAGACAAATTTATTTTCAGGTCTTCAGTCTGTAGTAGTAACTACTAATATTCTGACCGATAAGCGTGACGAGGGTTATTCTCGAGAGGTCGCGATAAACGCTTTAAGAAGAGAATTTATGAAGAAAACAGTGTAATGCTAGTGAAGCACTTGCTTCGAAATGATGTCGACTGCGACTCGAACGTACACCAGTAGTCTCTAGGGTAATAAAATATAACCTTAGTGTTCTCCTAAACGAAGCAATTAAATCCTCAAATGTCCCATCCGAGTTTTATTGCGGAGAAAAGTAATTACTAGCTTGAAATTAATCCTGCATCTGTGGTCGTGACTCGGTCCACGGAGTCTAGTCTGCGAGGAAACGAACGCTCTACGGAGGGTAGGTGCCTTCTTTACGCCCCTTTTATGTAAAACACGTTGCTCGTTTCAGCTCTTCAGCGTCTCCGGAATTTCATTACTCACATCTGAACCATGAACCATTTAGAAAAGTGTTAATTAAACATTACCACTTTAATTAAATTGTAACATATAATACTACTTTGAAGCGCAAACATTCGGCACTACTTAATACCAGAATTTATTGGATGTACTAATTGTCTTGGTCATTTAGAACATTAGATTCCATGATTGATTAAAGTGCGTAAATTCCTAGAGGCCATGTGCATCAGTTTTAAGGCTACACCGATCGTGGTGGGTGAGTGGTTAACGTTCTGGTCTCGCCTTCGGGAGGACGGCGGCGGTTCGAATCCCCGTCCGCGCATCAAGATTTAATTTTTTCCAAGGTTTCCCCAAATCTCTCCAGGGGAATGCCTGGATGTTTCCTTTAAAAGGCCATGGCCGAATTCATTCCCGTTCCTTGTCCCCTATCCTTTCCCACCTCTAATGCCTTCGACGAGGCGTAAAACCTTAAGTATATATATATATACATATATATGTATAAAAATAAGCCGACAGTTATTCAGTATCATACATTTTCCACCTTTACCATCATGCGACCGTGTTTTTTTGTGTGGTTTTTAAAACAAGTTCGGCTATCTGTCTTATAAGCAGAACAATTTTTTAACCAGTTAGAAATCACATTCAATGATTTTCTGTTTATCTTGCAGGTATTGTTGGCGAAAGCATTATTTTATCACTAAGCTTGTTATATCTGTAAATGTGGTTTAGTACTATCCATGTTTTTTAAAATAAGATCAGTATTTACAGAACCACTTTCCATTTTAGTGGTGGAAAAAACATAAATTAATCCGGAAGAAGAATACTAACGATAATCCAGTAATCATATTATGTGCTAAATACAAATCAGGTTAGACGAACAGTATAGCAGTTCCAGTAACTAGACAATATTGTGTAGCAAAAACCTAAAAATTAAATTAAATTGCACTTCAGTTGCTAAAGAATTACTCCATAAAGAATATTCAACAAATCCAGAAACAAACCAGTTGCAAAGAACCTCGAAATACATTGAACTTTTAACCTTACTGACGTGTGGAAACAAACCCCCAATTTCTGATCATGGAATTTATTTCTACTAGATGTTGGTATTATTACAGCACCCCAATCTTATCAACGATTTTTGCAAATTGACGTGTGAAACCAAACCGTCGATATCTGATAATGGAATTTATAATAGCTGCTGGATGTTGCTAATATTATAGCACCCCAATCTTAGCAATGATTTTTGCAAATTAAAACTTCATTCACCAAAAATTTCACATGTGATACACAGTGCGTACATTTTACTTAACAAGTGCAAAGTATCTGTCTACATCAGCATTTCATGCCAGCAAAGTGTGGAGGACCTCATTATCTACATCAGTTAATGTTGGTAAAGTCTTCAGAACGCGTGGAATCCAGCCCTTCGCAATTGTCTTTAGTTTGTTCCCAACCATTCCTTCTGTTGCTATGACGTGTACTACTCTCTGATTGAGATATGTATCCCGTCTTGTGTATTCATACAGAAGTATAGATTCGTATTCATCAGTTACTGCGGCAATATGGGAACGGTTGGATTACTGCTAATGTGTTTAATTGGATGTGTAAATACGAAACATTCTTGTAAGTCAAGTCTCACAAAGGGAATAAATATTCTGATTCTTCGAGAATGCACCATATTAATTTTCTTGTACCAAGCACACTTGGTACTGTCTTCTCAATCCAAGAGCCATCAAATCTTTTTTACCTTATGCCTCCAAGAATGTCGACCCCTCTCTTTCTGAATATCACTCGTTGCCTAGCAATATACTCCAGAATTCAGCAGCTCCACCATGCCACAAGGTTAGATATGAGAATATGGCAATAACAATATTAACAAGAAAATTTCACTGAATAAACCCACCAATTCGCTTTATTGGCTTTAAACGATCACGTATGTATTTGCTCTGCAAGGATTATAAGAATGCAACAAAACCTCATCCTTTAATAAGATTTTCCGTTCGTCCAAGCCATCTTCTTCTGCTGCTATGCTGAATCTTTTTTTCGTTAACAACATCAGACTAGTTATGTAAGCAGTGACTCATAATATTTTCTTCCAAAAGAGTACTTTTTTAATTCATTACTTGAATTGACGCAGATACATCTGTGAAAGATGACGAAATAACAACAGTTTTCCTCTTTTAATGTGCAATTAACACATTACACAACTCGGCTCTCACAGGCTGCCCTGCGTAATTTTCGCGTAGAAACACTTTCTCCACGTGTTATTTTGAATAGGGGAGTCTGCTGCTGTTTCCACCAAGAGTAAAAAAACCTTTTTACACAGCCAATGGGTAAAAAGACTGTTGAAGCGACGTTCAGTCTGTGAACGCAACAGAATCATCCCTGAACGAACATAATGGGACCCCGACACAACATAAGATACAGTTCCTGCTCATCGTTAGACAATAAGTTGAAACGGAAATTGCTTTCGAACGAAACTAAAAAAAAGCATCTAATGCTCTATTATTTTTTACTTTTATTTTTTGTGTTTTCTTTAAGAAACTCTCAACAAAAAAAAAAAATATTATGAAGATTAAAATTGAGCTATTCCATTACTCTTGTTACCTTGTTTACAAATCTCACTTACAGCTAAACAAACATTTCAATCAGTTGACTGATTTAGACGTCATTAATTGCATACTTGTAAAAAATTAATAAGTTTATTAGAATCATTTCAGTCCTCGGCACTATGTACTTTATGTACTGGTCATCATATG
Organism: Vandiemenella viatica; assembly: GCA_031002005.1. Taxonomy (NCBI): domain Eukaryota; kingdom Metazoa; phylum Arthropoda; class Insecta; order Orthoptera; family Morabidae; genus Vandiemenella; species Vandiemenella viatica. The sequence continues at coordinate 203,518,235 of JARYHS010009186.1, forward strand.
TGCTACAGTATCGTCAGTTTTCATGTTGAGTCAATAAAAATGATTCTATTCTTGTTTGGAGCTGACTAAGAGACGACTCGGAAAATTTGACTCAGCATTATTTCATACTGCACAAACATTCAATTATGCTACCTTCGATGTATTTAGTCCCTAGTTGCGCGCTTCCAACTTTGAAAACAATGCCTTATACGAAATTTCTGTAGGCATGCAGCTTTTATTTAACACCCATCACTATTTACTACAATGTTATAAATAATTATTCCGATAAAGAATAATAGTTACTAGATGATATCTTTACCATATTTTTCATAACGTTTAACTAATTTCTAATGTGGTTAAACCATGGATAATAACTTCTTCTCCTGACTGTCTTATGTGAATCTAGTATAATCTATCAGACTTTTAAGCGAAATAGTATCACGAAGTAATGTTCATAAACATACATTACAAAGAAAATCTCCATGCCAAAATAAGGTAGTTTCTTCAAGAATTCAAAAAGCTATTTCTAAAAAATATATGTGTGTATCGCGTTTCTTATTCACAGTGTTCTCAGAAGGTAAACGATGAAGAGAAAAGTAAAGGAATTGGGATACAAAACTTTGGTCAGACCATTGCTTGAATATGGTAGTGTAATATGAGACCAATATCTTGAGTATCAAATACAGGAGTTGGAGAGGGTGCAAAGAAGGGCTGCTAGATTTGTTTCTGAAAATTATCGCAGAACGCAATCAGTAACAGATATAATAAAAGAGCTGGAATGGGACTCATTGTAAGAAAGAAGGAGGATGAAGAGGTTCATGGGAGTGGGGAGTGTACAAGTCGTATATTGGTGATGAGGCATGGAAAGATATTGGTGTAAGAATTGAAAGTAATGCATGGAAGGGAAAAGATGACCATGACCACAAGCTGGAACTCGATTTTAGGCACAAGGGTGTAATATACTCTTTTGGTGGGGGTGGCTCTATTTTTAATCTTGTTAGACACACTGTATAGCGTCAGCAATTAAAACTCTTTGATCTTTTCCCTATCAATATATTAGTATTGAGCATCGTAGATGACATGTCTTAGGGGTTACAAGACATAAAAAGATGGGTTCACAATAGACTTGAATTTATTCAAACAAGTTAAATGAAATCAACATTGACAAGTGATTAGATTTGCAGATGGCTAGCTCAGTTGGCTTTCTCAAACAAGTCTCTAGCTACTCAACGGTATTTTTCGGGCCATGATGTGTTGCAACCATGTCGCACTGTTAGATTCACTTTACCGTGTGCAATGCTGTTGACATTGCTGGCGACGTGATGCGCACCTCAGACGCTCCGAGGATGGCGGTAGACCGGCCACAGCGTCCACTCAGTTCCACACACAGTCTACGAGTGTCACGTCTCCATCCCGCCTCGGAGCAGCATTCCATGCAACAGCATACAAGAATATCCGAGTGGAGGGTCACTATTGTCCGTAAGTTGGCTGTTCCTGTTGTTATTGTCAACAGCGCGGCGGGTGGCTTGACGAATGGGCTCGCGGCTTCCGCTCGTCGAAAAATAGCCCTCCCTTTATCTGTGCACACGGCGTCGCCTTGGAAACGCGACTTATTACAAGGGTATGGGAAGATTCTCTTTTTTAGGTAAGGGTGTCAGTGATTGGAATAAGTTACCAAGAGAAGTGATGAATAATTTGCCAAAAACGTTGAACGAATTTAAAGTTAGAATTTGTAATGGGTAAATGTAGGTGGGTGCAGAAAAGAAGATGGGTGTTTAGGGAAATTGCCACCGGAGCATGCAATTTAATTTAATTTAATTTAATAATTCTAGCTCGCGTTACTTAGCGTTCGTGAGTTCGCCAGTGCTGTTGGACCCCTGTAGCCTTTCATTACCACCGCTGCAGCGCGTGGACAAGATGCCGGTATTATCTGCCATCTGGTGTCGTTACTGCCATTGCGTTTCAGGAGGCGATCTGCCGGCTGAGAGCCCCGGGTGACTTCTAATAGGTCAACGGACTAATTATTCCAGCATTTCTGACGCCGCGAGGCGCCTAATTAACTCGACAGCTCCAGGACATCGGCGCGCTCTAATGAGAGGCTGTCACACCAACCTGCCCGGCAAAATTCGACACGCTTCCTCGCATGCGCCAGACATGGACGCTCCAGCGGCTCGTTCCGAGGCACAGATGGTCAGGGACGACGGAGAAAACAACCAGGAGGAGGAACGGAAACTGCAAAACGAAACGCGGTATAATTGCGCACAGCTGCTTTTGTCTTCACTTACATCTATTTTCGCTTCCCTACTTCTTTGTTAATCAAAAGATGTAATCAAAGTTTGCCTCTAAGGTAGCACAATCAACTAAAACTTGAGTGTAGTCCAAGAAACAGAAACTAAACATTTAAATTAACATCGTATAAATTTCTATTTAAGAAAGTATTAATTTTTTTGTATATTTTTCTCCTGTTTATTAAAAACTAGCTGAGGTACCCTGCTTCGCTCTGGGAGTTAATATGAGATTGTGTGGTAGTTGAAGAAAAAAGGATAAACTTTAAAATGTAAGAGGTATTTTTTTTATTGAAAACATATTCTAACTTTTGAAATACTTGTTTATAAACAACATTTTTCATTTTGTTATCCAGAGTATATAAGTACAAACTTTTACAATTTCCTACTACGTATAGCTGACCGTGAGAGAAACAGGAGTCTTTGGGGTTGATGTTTTAAATTTTTTCCTTGCGCTTTGTTAATCGTAAAACTATAGGCTAATTTTATTGCAAATTGCAGTCTTTTAAACAGGAATGGCAGTTCAGTAAAGATCAGGGGTATTCTGAGAATTAATACTATGTGTTTCGATTCTGGAGTTTCCCCGGTTACATGACTTTTAGAAATTCCAGTGGAGGTGCTTCCAGTGGTGGGAATAGAATTTTTCCATTCATGCAACAGAATCCTGGTGTTTCTCTACTGAAATTTTTCGCGTTGGATAATTGGTAGATGTTATCCATTTTTCCGATAACGACGTGGTTGTTTTTGTTATATCGGGTCGTAGGGGAATGCTTCATTTGTCAGGTTATTTGGGTGCACGGCAGTGCACCCGCCAAGTCGAGTCAACGGCGGCACTGCCTACCCTTTTCTCGAAGCGATTCGGGCCAATTTTGAACCTCAATTTCTTCGGTCGTATTTATGCTATATGTCTCAAATTTCTGTTATGCATAGATATCAGCAATCTTAGCAAACGTACTTAATTTTATTATGTTACTGTCCTTAGTTCGTATGTTATTCGGATGCAAACTTCTGAGATTTTGTCACTCACTCACTCACTGACTGACTGATGATCATCAAAATTCTAAGGCACTTCCCGTAGCCGTAGAAAGCTAAAATTTGGTACACAGATAAAATTTTACCCACATATTATAAGAAAAGTCTGAAACTCGTAAATGTTCATATACCTACCCCCTTACCTACCCCAAACGTGAAATCGCTTTCTACCCTAATTACTTTATAAAGCTCAGATTTTTACTGTAGAGTGAACTTAATATGTTTAACTAAAGTGTTTAATTACACTTCTTTCCTTTTCTTACTTTTGAAGTTATTGAAATTCAAAATTTTATTTCGGCACAACACCCCGACATCAAAATTCCACTGTACTTCCAGTAATCCTAGAAACAAGTAATTTGGTACACATATATGGTTTCATCCCAAAATCATAAGAAAAATCTGATATTGGAGTTTTTCCCCGTATTTATCTATATATAAAAAGATGAATATTTGTTTGTTTATTCTTCATACAAATCAACAGTTTTCATCCGATCTCGATGAAACTTTGCACACTTTTCCTTTGAAACATGGAGAAAAATACTGTCTATATTTGGTTGAACAATTTCTCGTCATATTGTCACGTAAATTTGAAAAAATTACCGAAACGATCATAGACCGACGTTTAGGATGTGGAAGACTCTGTAGTTCCACATACTATTGTGGGCTGGTTGCCCGTTGGTTAACGCGTTTGCTTACTAATGTTTTTACCGCCGGATCAAAACCCAATGGAGGCAAAGAGTTTTAAAAGTTGTTTTTGATCGTAAGAGTCACGCCTGGACCGTCGGTTATTCGGATTGAATGTTAAACTGTAGATATCACAAATTTAGGCGTGCAATGCGAGGAAAATCGTAGGTAGTCTTGCAATGCTGTAGGTGTACACTTTTTTACTTTATATTGACCGCTGAGGAGTGATTCGCAGTCAGTGTGTGTGTGTGATCTGCAGTACTAATACTATAAATGCGGAAGTAAGTCTCTATGTTTTTGTTACGTTATGATGACTAAATGCCTATACCGGTATAGACGAAATTTGACAATAAAATCTGTAGGAAGGGTACAGAACATTTTTTTTCGGTATGATTAACAGTTGTAGTCACGAAATTTTGAGAACTTATGGAATGATGACGGAGAGACGGATGTGTGTGTTAGTCTGTAATGTTAGGTCGGTTGCTCAAGGTGTGCTTCTCGCGCATTATCTTAAAGAATAATTTGTTAATAAATTTCGTTTAGAGAAAAAAACGTATTATTTAGTATAGATTTAGATTTTCTCTGTCCTATTACTTTGCGGCTGCTTAAATGTTTCTGACACCAGTTTATTTTGTCTTCTTTTTTGACATGCCTTGCGGGCGTAAACTGACCTAAGTTGTAGCTCTAGCAGAGCACGAGCAGCTAAAGTTATTAGAACCCAAGAATCGGATGCTCATGCAGAAGAAGGAAGAAAAGACCAATCTGAAATAAAGCTGCCCTTAGTTAACACCCCCCCCCCCCCACTCTTCCTAACACCTTCGGTTTTTTTTGTTTTTTTTTTTTTAAATATGTTGGGAATTGATTCTCTTCAAGAGATAGGTTCGACGGTAGAATGATATAGTGATGGCTTTCCTGTCATATTATGCCGACTCGGTGTTGTTTGGGACCAATCCTTCGTTACCAAAAACTTTCTATATTCAATTCTGGCAAAGAAATTCTTAATCCACGCGTACGAAGTCGCGGGTATCAGCTAGTTTAATTATAATCACAAACATGAAAAATTCTGGCACATATTTGTGGCTTAATTACTTTGTTCCGGGTTAAGCAATAAACCTGACATTTCTATACTATATAGAGGCAAACAAGTTGAACAAAAGCTTTAAATTTTACTTTGTTCGTATGGTTAGTTTGGAAGTTACTTGTTATTTATTTGAGGTGGTAGTTAAACTAGCGACAATGCTCATTGCTAGGCTACGACTCACATTAATTGTTTACAGAGATTGGGGCATTGTTGGTAATGATATTGCAGATTTACCTTATATTTATTCAATGTAAATCCAAACGTGAAAAGTTCCGGTACATACTTGCAGGTTAATTGCTTTGTTCTGGATGAATCAGTATGCTCAAACCGTCGAACCTGTCTCATGAAGAGAATTAATGTCCAACATATTTAGAAACAGAAAAACAAAAGAAGGTGCGGGGGTTAAGGGATGTGTGTGTGTGTGTGGGGGTGGGGAGGGAGGGGGGTGTTTAACTAATGGCAGCTTTAATTCAGCTTGGTCTTTTGTTCTTTCTATAGCATGAGCATCCAATTCTTGGGTTCTAATAACTTTAGCTGCTCGTGCTCTGCTAGAGCTACACTTTAGGCTAGGTTTACACCCGCAAGGCATGTCAAAAAAGAAGACAAAATAAACTGGTGCCAGAAACTTTCAAGCAGACACAAAATAATAGTACAGTGCTGAGCAAATCGAACTCTATATTAAATAATACGATTTGTCTCTAAGCGAAATTTAATAACAAATCATACACTAATAAATCGTGCGAGAAGCACAGCTTGAGCAACCGATGTATCATTACAAACTAACACACGTCACCATTCAATAAGTTTTAAAAATTTCGTGGATACAACTGTTATTCATACGGAAAAAAATATTTCCGGTGTCCTTCCTGCAGATACACAGTATTTCCTTGTCAAATTCCATCGTTATTGGTATAGACACTAAGTCGTCAAAACGTAACAAAAAGACAGAGACCTACTTCCGCATTTATAATTTGAGTGCACGGTAGAGCACCCGACAAGTCGACTCAACGGCGGCACTGCCTACCTTTTTCTCGAAGCGATTCGGGCCAATTTTGAACCTCAATTTCTTCGGTCGTATTGATGCTACATGTCTGTTATGCATAGATATCAGCAATCTTAGCAAACGTACTAAATTTTATTTCGATACTGGTCTTAGTTCGGTTGTTGTTAGGTTGCAAACTACAGCGATTTTGTCACTCACTTACTCACTGACTGACTGATGATCATCAAAACTCTAAGGCACTTCCCGTAGCCGTGGAAAGCTGAAATTTGCTACACAGATAAAATTTTACTCACATACCAACAAACTCGTAAATTTCCATATATCTCCCCCTTACCTACCCCTAACGTGAAATCGCTTCCTACCCTAATAACTTTATACACTTCAGATTTCAATTGTAGAGTGAGCTTACTAAGTTCAACTAATGTGTTAAATTTTACTTATTTGCCTTTCTTATTCTGGAAGTTATTGAAATTCAAAATTTTATTTTGACCACGACACCCCGATATCAAAATCCCACTGTACTTCCAGCCATCCCAGAAACAAGTAATTTCGTACACATATATGATTTCACCCCAATATCATGAGAAAAGTCTAATATTGGAGTTTTCTCACGTATTTATTTAATTACAATCCCAAATATGAAAAATTCTGGCACATATTTGCTCCCAATGAAGCTACACGGCTGAGAATTTTTTAATGCAAAGAGATAATCAATTTTAAGTGACAACTTAAATTTTACTTTGGTCTTATGCTTAGTTTGGAAGTTACTAATAATTGATTTATGGTGGTAGTTAATCCAGCGGCAATCTTCATTGCTCGGGTACTGGTCACATCAATTGTTTTCAGAGATTGGGGCATTGTTGGTAAACGTATATTTATGTCTTAAAATCTGAAATGTTGCTATTAACCGATTTTCAAGTAGAATCATTACATTTGAGCGGCGATTCAGGATAAGCGATAAACTTACAAAAAGAAATGAGATCCCACAAAAACAATTCTTGTAAAAATAGGCCAAGTCTCGTGTTCGTGCAGTGACAAAAAGTTATGAGATCTTCCACTGAGCCAAGTCTACACTTTTCAGTGTATATTCACTTCACTTTATGAAACAGAATGGTTTCTCTCGGTATCATAGATCGTTTAATGAGGATAAAAGATCTGATGACTTGGCCATTATGCATGCCATGTTTTAGTTAACGTACACAAACTTATAAATACGTAAAGGCCAAGATTTCCATCGCTCTTTTTCGAATTTGACAAGTACATATATATTATGCCCTCAATTTAAGTTCAAATTATGACATGCATAATGGCCAAGTCATCAGATCTTTTATCCTAAATAAACGATCTATGATACCGAGAGAAACCATTCTGTTTCATAAAGTGAAGTGAATATACACTGAAAATTGTAGACTTGGCTCAGTGGAAGATCTCATAACTTTTTGTCACTGTACGAACACGAGACTTGGCCTATTTTTAAAAGAATTGTTTTTGTGCGATAATGTTTACTTGTCCTCGTCCGCGCTTGTCGTATGGGTGATATTTTCATGGGTGGCTTGCGTTCGCAGTCTTCTATTATAAGATTGTGTCGCAATTCTTGATTTTTTAATTCGTTCATTTCGTTGTTATTCGATTTATCTGCTTCTCACGGTGCTCATTCACGTTCGTTGAGAACATAAACGTGCCTCGGGCTTTTCGACTGTTTCGTTTTTTCGCTGTTCTTTTTGTTTCGTTCGTTGGCAACGCAACCTTACCTTGCGCTCTTCGACTGTTTCGTTTTCTCGCTGTTCTAGAGGGCGAAACTTCTAGCCCTTCTATCTTCAAAATCACGCCCTTCAGGTAAAAACGGAAACCTTCATGGATAAGGGATAAAGGGCTATCACACCACATAATTCCCTTGATCGTACCCGGACTCGTTTTTGAGTTTTAGCAGCACGCACTTTGTACACTTACTTCTGTAATATATATTCATTATAAAGATTTGGATATTATTATACTTGTAGTGTGCCGGCCTCGGTAGCGTAGGGGCTACAGTACTAACTCCGCGTGCCGAAAGTAGCTGGTTCGACTCCGGCCGCGCGCGGGCATTGGTGTTTAAGTGTTGTGACTATGAATGTCGTGTCCGTCCTTTGGTGTGTATAACTGGTTACAAAATTCATACTGGAAGAAACTGAAAGCACTGGATCACACATAATCATTGTTGAGTTGGCTGTATGGCCTCAGATGAGGAGGGACTTTGTAGTGTTTCCTGAATAATTAACGTATTATGCCGGTTTTATATTTCAAGTTTGTAATAAATTTTATCTTTTTCGATCATATAAATTGGATATTATGTGAGTAGCTCGAGGGGTATCTTTGTGTGGCAGTAAAGAGATAGCAGCAGCAATGTTTTATTTTTTTTAGCATATATTCCCATTTAAAAATAATACGTAAAAAACTTTCAGTATTTACAAATGTTTTCCACATCCATTTCTAGAAACTTTTGGGCCAGTTTGTCAGATTTCTGAGCTAGAAGGTTAGAAGGACTTTAATTACCCGAGTCCCTCCCGTGATTAACAATGAACGTCTCTGGGTAGATGACTCGTTAATCCTAGTCTAAATTTTTAGTACTATGGTACACATTTACAACAGAAATTATATTAACACACTGAACGCTACCGGCAATAAGAAGAGTTCTGTCAGTGAATAACTCTGAATGCAAACTCGCATAACGCGGACGTCTCTAGACGTCCGCCGTCACGCTATTGACCATCTTACCTAAGACAGCAGACGATTTTAATTTTCTGCCCTTTTATGCTGTTTACTTTTAATTGGAAAAAATACAATTAGATTAATTAAATATAGTAAATAATAGTTTAGGGGAAAAAAATCGGTAATATCTTATCTATAGTAAATTATATTTGTTTTTGAAAATTGCTGTAAGAAAACAATTTTTCAACAAATTGCGAACTAAACCTTCAAATAAATTTGAATTAAAAAAGAATGAAAGTTGTACGTAATTTACTCGAGTTAAGAGCTCACAAATATTTCAATTCAATTTATAAAAAAACTATATTTAATTAAAAATAACAAAAAACCCGTTGTCAGCAAATAAATTTTAAACATTTATTATTATAAAAAGGAAAGTTAATCCAGAATGGAATTGCGAAACATAATAATTTAAGTTCAAGATTTGAGAAAAAAAAATATTCAAAATTTTACAGCAAATGCCAAATTACATATTACAAAGTAAATAATTTAAATATGACTTACCTTAAAAATCTTCTAATTATCAAGTATATGGGAGAAATTAATTAATAGAATAATATTTTGAACTTGAAAAAAAGCACCAAGTTTGAGAAATTATTAAAAAAAACACCAGTTGTTCGATTTGAAAACGGTCTTCACTCGGTGAAAGGTAAGACTTTAATGAATGGCTGAGAGAAAGGGCGAGCTCGTAGGTCAGGTACTGGAATCACCAACCTTCTATACAATCCCATAGGGAAAGGACGTCTCAAGCCGTCCACGTCGCTGGGATGCTCCCTAGCGGACGGCCGAAGACGTCCTCAGCACTGAACGTGTTAAAATCAAACGTATTTAAAATTATCGTGAAAAACAAAAAAATCTGCGTGAGTAAAATTTTTCTAATAAGTATATTAAAATTTATTGGCGTTCAAGTTAGGAAAGTCGAATGCAGGTAAGAATTTAGATTAATTCTCAGATCATTGAAGATAATCGAGATGAAACAAATTAAATGGTAGTGATGATTTAGTGGTAATATGTGTGGATGGTGATTAACCTAAGTGAGTCCTTATACAGGATTTTGTCTCTAATGCAATGGAAGTTTAATACCCATAAAAATATACGGATGATGATCCTTGAAGTGTTTCTTTGTCAGACGAGGAAGGCGGTTGTAACGAATTCCTTTGAAGAGTCTCAAATAAAAGTACAATCTTAACACTTGCTCCCTTGGTATGCCGACCTCTGATTCAAACATTAGGGTTGTTATTAAATATTAAAGTTTATTTTTGGATGAGGATTATTTAGGCGTTTCGTGGGCAGTTTCATATTACAATCGTTGGTAAACGCCACCAGAGATTTCAGTTTTTCATAATATTGAGTATTGAGTGAAGCTGGAAAGAGACGGGTGTTTAATTTCACTATCTCTGTATGAATAAATGTTACGTGCATCAGGGTGGAAATAATGAAGACAATAGACATTTGATATACGGAGATAATGACATTTCAAGCAGCCCACAGTATTGTTTTGTAAAACATATATATATAAATATATATCCGTGGTTAATGCACTTTCTTGTGTTGGGGTCTGGTCACGGATTCAAATTCGAATTTGGGGTGGGGGGTGGCAGCAATTATTAAGAGTTGTTTAAAGACCATACTAGCTATGCCAAGGGGTTCCGTCGTTCGAAATCTTCGTTAAGCTGTAGGTCCCATAGGAATGGAACTGGCCGTCCTACCTTTGACACAATTGACTAGTATACATCCTTCGGGAGAATCCTACCGACCTTCGGGTTGTGGCTTAAGTTAATTTTCATTTTAAACATGTTTAAACACCCTTAGGAATACTAATGTACAAAACATGTATAGATATGAGTAGATGAAGAAAAATGAAAGGACCATGGCTGTCCCTGCCGGGAATGCCTGTTATCGATGCAGTAAGTTGTGTTCATCCAGCATCTGAGACTATAGCCACCGTCGCACAAATAGATGAAGAGATGTTCCACTTGGAAGATCATGATGATACTGATGTATAACAAATCAAGTAAAGTTAGAAGGAAATAATATTAATAATAAACAAAGAATCTACAACACCGATATATTCATACGTAAGCCGAACATCATAGTTCAAAACGTCATTTAAATATTTCTATACTTCAATGATTCACTTCAATTATTTCATTTTACTCTGTTACTTCATTGCCACGTAAATGTTTAGAACTAGAGCCATTGACGACATACGAGACTGTCACACTTGCACTGTAGGTACGTACTGTACATCCTGCTGGTCGTTACTGTGTGTGCGCCAGAGAGGCACTTGACAAGGGGACAGCACAGTCCATTCCCTCTGTCGCTGTACACACAGCCATTGAGTGGCCCCAGCCAGTGTTTAGATCTCGCAGACGGAGAGGTATTGGCAATCGCACGACGAACATGTCACGGAGAATTAGTGTCGAATCCTCTCGGATCTGAAATCCACATTATCTAGATTTGCTATGTTTAATGCTTCAAAAAAAAAAAAAAAAAAAAAAAGAATTTCTAGAGTTCATCTCCATCCATTTGTTAGAGAGTACTCTTTATTATAACTTACCACGTTATAAACTCAGAATTTGCATTTGTTGTTAGACCTCAAATTTGTGAAAAGGAAAATGGCTGTATGAAAAACCTTGTATTTCTAACTGTTTGTCATTGCTTCTCTCAAACTAATTTGGCTATTCATGCAACATGGTCCACAAATGTTTAAGAATGTTTTTTTATCACTGTCGGTTAAATCCTCCGTCATATTTTTTTTTTCCGTCAGCACGTCGTCTACTTAACGGTCGGGAGGAGACTGGGGTAAAATTAGGGAACGAATTCGTCCACGACCGTTAGGAGAAAAAATCCCGTGATATGGTGAAAATACCATTAAACCAACAGAATCGGTATGTGAAATAAATTCAGAGATATGGCCTCTTGACATTCTTGGACGGATCGGCGAATAGATTTAAGATACGAACCAAACTAATTATTTCTTTCTGATTGGATATAACAGAAAATCGACGCATTTTAGTGCTACCGAATACGAACAGGTGCAGATATATAATCATCACGTCTCACGTAATGTGGTAATCACTGAACTTTGAAGCAAGTTTATAAAGTGTGAAATAATTATTAGTCAGCCGATGGTCGGAAACACGCTCACAACGATGCATAAGCGTGTCATTATACCATAACAGATGTCATGGAACTCGTGATGGGAACCCAAAATCTGCAGGAAATTAGAAGAGCTAGATGTTTAGTAAAATTACATTTGATGTTTCCCATCTACTCTACAAAAGTGAGCCAAGGGAGTGGGTCGGCATAAAGGCAGGGCAGGAAAATATCAAATCAGACGACACGGATATAACGCAGGAAGACTTGGATCGTTGATAATGGTTAGCTTTATTTCACCTACTTAGGTCTCACCCAAACCTAAAAATTTAGAGTGCATAGGTAGAAAAAATGAAACTCTTCCTCAACTCCCAGTAAGTAAAACTGGGTACCCTTCGCGTGTCATCATGAAACATGTTAAAACGTCCTTAGAAAGGTTATAACTTAAACGTTTTCATTTTTTACTATCGAAACACTTTCTGTGCATTGTTTTTGTTAAATCTATTCTGAATTTGTGGGATGAATAGTTAAACAATAGCTTGTGCAACACATTAAACACACTTAAACAACTGGTGATGAGAAAATGTGTCTATCTCTCCTGTCCTACTCTGTGATAAGTACTTAGGAATTTAACGATTATAGCCTATAATCAATGGCCATTCATCACTTCACATTGAAATGGTTAGCCACTATATTCACTATGGCAGCAGTGATAACATTAAAGGGTAATAATCGTATACGTTAAACAAAAACTGTTCCAGTAGATGCAAATCATAATTTTCAAATTCTATGCTCTTCGTAAAGTGGCTACATAACTGTCATTGATAAAATTCCAGTCAGCACTTCTAAATATACCACAAACGGCCTAATAATACGTCTAGTAACAGCATTAAACCTGTAACCACTGTGCTCTCCACAGTCATTTCATGCTCTTTCTTTTGTACGGTTGTAGTCGTATCCTCTCCGATTGAAGAAGCTTTGAAAGACAGCGACAATTTTAATTAAGAAAACTGTAAACTCTTGAAGCCACTGTGGAAGGCTTTCAAGGCTGGATCTCTTACCTTTTGTGCCTGACAAATAAAATGCAAATATTATTTGTCAAGACGAAATTAAGAAATTACACCACAAAAAATCCCCAAAAAACCCGTAGAAAAAATTCCTTCGTTAATGGAGGTAATATGCTATTAGATTTGAGCAAAAATTTAAAGTTAAGTACAAAGTAATAAGTTGCAAATGGCGATTTGTAAGAAGATTTATTTTTCGCAAACATTGATGGTCTGTCTATTTTCACAGATTCAGTGTTTATTACCAAATAACACAGTCTATGATACAGAGACTAATTGCGTGCAATGCTTGTTTCTCTGTTTATCATTTTATGTTGTGTTATTATCACCTTACCGGGAACGTAAAATTCTTTGATTGCATACATTTTCAGTTTACTGTTCATATCGGTATGTTACAATAGTTGAGTATCGGGATTATCTTAAAAGTAGTAAAAAGATTTTCAAAAAGTTGTACATAATATTAGAACAGTAAAATACTGCATCATCAATAAAATTGAGACACCAAGGAAATAGTAAATGGAAACTAACGGTACACATATTCAGCGATATTAAATTTTTGCTGTCGCAGCAGGTGGAATTGTCTCAAATTATATGCGGATACAAGTAATTTCAGAAGTACTTTTGGGACGGAAGTTAGTTTCCATCATTCTTAGTAATATGCTGCATATTCAGAAGTTTATTAGTTTAACAGAGCCTAAACTCTTTTGTTAGTCAAGTCACTGAAACACTTAATTCCATGAATATTAACGTTTTGTCTCTAATTTTGGGGAGAAAAAATTGTTTATACATTATTTTCTATTACAATGATACGTTTCCAAATTGCTTTTGTGTAAATACCGATGATTCACACATCCTAAAGTTACTTAGATCGGAAAGCACAGGATATATCTCTAGAACAAGCATAATAGTTTTGTTGGTTAATTCCGAATAGATTAAAATTTTCGCAGACGTTCCATGATTATAAGTGTTTTAATTAAACCGATTAGTAACATTTTTATTACTATTTTCTAGCTGATATCTATAATTTTTGCCAAATATTTTGAAAAACAGGGGAAAGAGCTCATCCCTGGTAATCAACGTAATTGGATTGCTGAAATTGTTTTCTATAATAACTTATAACAAACACTTTACTACTTTTTTCACTGGTTGAAGGTCTTTTAGATTACGATACATCGAAATTTGGCTTTCACAGTTATCATTTTGGACGCTATTGTATTCCATAAAAATACTTTTCCTCAGATAGAAAAACTTATTTCAGATTCTTATTTATCATGGAATACCACAAAATCACTGAAATCGGTGACACCAGAATCAAGGCTGCGATGAATTGACTTTCCCAATTTGGGAACGACGAAAAAACGTCTAATCTTTTATTTGGATTAATGACACACATTCTTTATTTTTAGATTTTTTGTAGCATATATATAACTTTTAGACATGAATTTTTGAAATCACTGAAAACTGAACAATTAAGTTGCGAAAATCGTGATTTTTTTAAAAAAAATATATCCTTCATCAGGAGAAATATTTTATATCTGTTTGGTGTAACTTATTGGTTATTGTTTCATACGAAACACACAATGCATCCATATACTTTGAGGGGTATTTTATCACATAAATATTCCACCCTTAATTAAATGGTAGAGGAACAATTAGGGACTATCCGCCGTAGTGGGTAAATAGCCACTAATGGATCTGCTGCTGCAAATAAAAAGCAGGTTTCCAAACGCGGAAACCAAAACAGTTCTGGGATATTGTTTGTCATGTACCAGCGATTACTAACAGGACGTAAATTCTACCGCACAGGTAACAGTTGGTTGGTACGTGACACACATTTCACATGTGTACAAGAGTAAAGCAAACTTCTACCTCAAAGCGGCAGACACGTACCGTATAAGGACATGTATTCGAAACCTTCCAACTGAAACTAGAACCGATACACGTAGCTACTGTGGCTGGGTTTTACTGCTCGCGGTTGACTGCTGGCGGAAGCCAAACTGGGTCATAAATACTGTTCCTGAAGCCAGACTCCGCAGTGTTAAGGTGTGTCGTCTGTCTTTCAAAGAAATCCTGTGACAGTCCTCATCGCACTCACTTTCCTATATAAGATACATTGGTATTTTTTAAACCGATATAAAATTCTATTTATCTGGCTACCATCTGACACTGCTATTTAGTTCTATTTCGCCGACTCAAAAGTACAAAAACATAAAATGGTTAAGAGATTCGAGCAGTCGAAATGTTAATCAACTTACATAAGTAAAATACCGCGTCATAAATAAAATTGGGACACCAAGGAAATAGTAAATTGAAACTAACGGAACACATATTATATGATTAATCGAGTTGTGCTGATTTCAGCTACAATACTCAAACTAAGGGTTGAAGTTGTGAGTGTTTTAATATCTCTTTTAACTTTGTTTTGGCATTTTATTTCTCATGATCCATTGAAGTCAAAGCAATGTTAAATGAAGTAATTATTAATCGCGTTCATCCGATTCTAGCTGTTACCAGTGAAACGGTATTTTTACATTTATTTATAGATAGTCAGATAGTCGATAGTCATTATTTTTTTATGGGATTATGTAGACATTGACATGATTTCGATGTAGTATCTCATTTTAAGAAACTAAATTTTAAAATCAATCACAGCCAACCTGTTGCAATATTAATTGAATTTATTGTTTACCGGTTTCGACCCGCCTTAAGGGAGTCTTCTTCAGAACTTGTCAAAAAGTATTACATCAATCTAAATAAACTCTTCGCAATAAAATAGTACATTTTTGTACTTAAGTCACACATTAAAATATATTTGATACTTATCCATACGGCAGCCAACGTGTATCACAGTGCCAGCGTCACATCTAACCTGGGCGGCAGCCTATAAAATATATTTTAATGTGTGACTTAAGTACAAAAATGTACTATTTTATTGAGAAGAGTTTATTTAGATTGATGTAATACTTTTTGACAAGTTCTGAAGAAGGCTCCCTTAAGGCGGGTCGAAACCGGTAAACAATAAATTCAATGAATATTGCAACAGGTTGGCTATGATTCATTTTACAATTGAAGAAATACCGTTGCTGTGGATGCTGCCATGCTCAAGATTTTAAAAGAACATAGTTCTTTGGATTCTTAAAGATGTGCTTATACCATTGCAATTATTTTATTGTTTCTCTAGAGGCTTAAAATTGGCAAATTGTTCTACCTGATTGTTAGATCATTGTTCTCCTGAATTTACCATCCATCCATTTCGCAGTTTGGTATGCACTAATTAAAAGTTTATATCTGCTTAATTTAGTAAATTTTAACATAGAAAAGGCATTTGCTTTATTTTAAAAGTAAACGATATAAATGACTCAAATGACACATTTATAGGAAATTATCCCCGATTTCCTAGCAATGATTGCCTCAAAACACCCTGAGAAGTCCTGAGAGGGTCACAGGTGTGTTGGATCTAACCTCCCACTCCGGACAATAGCGTTGGACTGCACAATGGTAATCCGCACTAGGAGGGCTACAATACGTACACCACCACGTCAGTGAACACCAGAGGCAACAGAAGCACCATTCAAGGAACTCACTGAAGCAGCTTCTACCTTTGCGGAGGTAAGTGGCCAGTCGTAATTATGTATTGTACTTCGACTTACAAGATCTTTAGTTGTAGATAATAAAGCGAAGTTACATCAGATCACGCAACACTTTGACAGTTGCTACAATAGCGGATTCAAATAAAAGCAAATTTTGTTTTTTTTTGTGAAGTTTCCAGCAATTTTAGATAAAATGCTTGTCCCAGAAAAATTTCGTTACAAGTGATACTATAACATGATCTTTTAATTTTCCTGTCATCAGTCTTTCGATTGGTTTGATGCAATCCTCCATCCCTTCCTATCTTGTGCTAACATTTTCATCTCAGCATACCCCTTACTACCTACGTCCCCAATTATCTGCATCATATATGCCCATCGTTTCCAAAACTCGTTCGTTTCGTACTTTATCAGTCCACTTAATTTTCAGCACCCTTCTATAACACCAACGCTTCAATTTTCTTTTTTCTGGTGTTCCTAAAGTCCATGCTTCGCTGGCATAAAGAGCTGTGCTCCACACATAGAATTTTGAAAAGTTATTTCCGAGTCCTAGATTAATATTTCAAACTAAAAGATTTCTCTTTTTCAAGAAAGCCCATTTTGCTAGTGCTATTCCGCTTTTAACATCATTCCTGCTTCTGCCATTGGTTGTAATTTTACTTCATAAGTAGAAATATTCAATAACTGCTTCTGTCGCATCCGACCCTATGTTTTTATTTAAGCTACTATTGTTGGTATCATTTCTGCTACATTTAACCACTTTTATCTTAATTTGGTTTATATTTAGTCCAAAACATTCCTTCAGTATTGTGGTGGGTGCCTTGGTGGGCAAACCACATTACAATTATATTTCATACCTTTATGATTAATAATTGTGGATTTTAATTTTAATTTTTATGAAGGAGTGAAAATTACTAATTATGCAAGAATCTCGACGTTAGTTGGAATTTAGGAAAAATTGTCACAATATGACATTTATTTTCTTATCACTGGCGATTACAAGTCTGAGCGAATTTACCGTTAACATTAACACAAATTGGCAAAATCATAAAGCAACGCTCAGAGTTACAATTAGCCGTCATGAGCAAGCAAACAATTATATATTTACTTTTAAATATCTCTCAGAATCAAAATGCAAGAAATAATGACAACTGGAAACAATGAAAAATACAAGTTATGACTACCTCAGACAAAGGCATCATAATACTGTGACTTTACAGTTAAAAAGAAAATCATGGGCGCCAGAATGAACAATATATCATTCGAAATTAACTAGTTCTGGCAAATTATGCCGCTAGCTCAGGGGTTTTTACAATTACAAAGTGAGAACATGGACCTATCCTCTCAAAGTCGCTTACGGGTTCTGTTTCACGGAATGCACAATCACATGGCTTGGTCGTAATCAATTACCATTGTAGTTCTGCGTCTGATGTCTGTGATGAGTGTAGCGGACCCACGATATGTGAGATTATCTCACAAGTCGGCTATAGGCATCTCTGGTCTGGCAATGCGCATCATCGCATTACCGGCTGAGTTGCGGTGATAACCTTGCTCCAGCAAGGCAAGCTGCGGTTAGCGAAAGAAGTCAACTTTCCAAGTCAACCTCAGACTGGTGCGATCGAAGTTAGAATCTCGAATCTCAGCTCCTCGCTCTTCGGTCCACGAGGAAACTTCTTGCTCCGCCCATTTGTAGTCTCGAAGCTCACATACAACAAAAATTCCCCAGGATTTTGAGTTATACGCTCATTTTGATTGGACCTTCAGGTCGGCACCTAATGTCACGTGATATCCTCGATATGTGATTTGGCCAAAGAATCCAACAGAGTTCGGACATATTCGGCTAAGTTCGCCGGGACGATAGAACATTCGGGTTTCGGACGGCAGGCTTTTCCCGCCAGGAGAGTGACGTCGTTGACCGCCCATCCCCAGGGAGCAGGGGTGTGTGGTCTGGCAAATCCCAAATCCGCGACTTTTTGTCGCCAAGGCTCGGGAACACCAAGATTAGCCTCAAGCCTACATAGCTCAATAATTCTGAATATTCGCTTTGCTACGATACACTGTATAAGTTCACCATTTCATTACAGTCCTCACTTGGAATCTTGCGTACTTTATAAAATTACAACAAAAATCTATTCACGTGGTCGCCCAAGATTTATGTAAATTACCTCTTATATTATTACATATATAATAAAAAATGCACCTTGTAACGTGGCGACAGCGCGGCTCGTTACAATATGGCCGGCCGTTGGTGAAAAATGAAATTATGG